>CM023537.1:66514673-67167173 GCA_013350335.1 Chimonanthus salicifolius
CTTCGAGCTCTGATTAGGCCGAACCTGCGCTTTTCTCAAAACCTTAACCCTAATCTTTGAGATTAATTGGTTAAAGTACGATTTATCATACGAATTACACCTAATTTAGACAGGGTATTACATTGCTAATGGGATATATTTATTTTTAATAAAACATATTTTTTGAGTCGATACAATCATACATCACTGATATACTGTTGTTACAATAAATATAACTAAATAGTAAATACCAATATTTGACTGCATCAGACTTATGGATTGAATTGGGCTCCGATTTAGCTTAGGCTCAAGTATTAGCTTAGGCACGATATTAAAATCATGATAATTATCATTCATGAATAAAACTGTGGGAACCTTTGAAAATTAATGTTTGGATATCATATGATAATGGTTAGATCTCTAATACTACTTATAGATAATATTTGAAAATAAAAAAAAATAAAGTTTTTAAAATTGGGCAATGAATAGAAGGACTTGGCGTTGAACTCTTCTGCATAGATTTGAAAATTCTGCATCAACTTAATTTATTTAATAATGTAATGTAATATCTAATGTCTAACATGTATCATTAAAAACTATTGATTTCGTAATACTAAATTTATCACAACCACCAAAAGAAATTTTATGAAGATTGATAATGGCATGGACCTGCAGATGTTGAAAGGAGAGCTGTTGAAGATTGGGAAATAAATTTAAAAAATGACAATAATTATAAATATTAATAAAAAAGAAAAATAATATAAGAAATGTAAACTGTCATGGTGGTTGGCCATGTGGAAAGGGAAGAGGAAGAGGAGAGGAAGAGAAGAGGAAGGGGAGACTAGTGGTGGAGAACGACTCCCTCCTCCGATCTCTCTTCCGCTTCTTTCGTTTCGGTTTAAAATTCATCACTCAATTTTCTTTTATACTTTCCCCCCATTTCTCTTTGTCGAACTCTCTCTATCTGATCGAGACAGAGAGAGAGAGACAGGGAGAGACAGGGAGAGAAAGAGAAGGGGAAGAAGGAAGGAAAGAGGGCAAATTCCGACCGATACCCATCTGCCGGAATCCTGTCCTTGCATTCCAGTCCTCAGACCAACCCCATGTCAGCGTCCCACCTTCCTGCATTCCCCTTTGCCTTCTGGTATTCTTCGTTTTCCTCTTCGTATCTCTTTCTGAATTTTTTTTCCTCAAGTGGGCCATGTGGGTCCCACCATTTTTTTGAGTCCAGGAGTCCAGGACCATTTTGTGAACTCTGGTGGTATGATTTTTCAGTTTTCTTGGATTGCATTTGTGGCCCAATCTAAAGGATTGACCATCTATGGTATCTTCTGTGAGATACAAAAAATGTTGAATATCACAATGCACTTACACCTCAGAATCTAATTTCATAGTGTGATCTAAAACTGAAAAGAATCACACAGAAAGGTCATTCACTAAATCATAGTGGCATTGGTTGACAAAGGGTTCAGGTTTACCAAGAGGAGGGGCCTGCTCGGCGTGAAATCATTTCTCATATTGATATTCGGTGGCGAAATTTAATGGGTTATTGTTTTAAGCCTTTTTATGCGGTTGCTCTGTTGGATCATGATCGTTATGGGTTTTTTGAATTTTGAAAGGGACAAACTTGTTTTTATAATTGGAGGCACTTTTTTTTTTTTTTGACATCAATTAATGCCCCCCATGGATCAAGATAGGTGTTCTCCCCTCAAAACCTTTGATTACAGTACATTATCTATCTTTGTTAATTTGTGCATCACTTACAGAGTTTTCAATTTCCAAAGTTCTCCAGAAAAAGAAAATAGAACTTTGATTTGTAGTCTGTGTTTGAGGCATTGTCGATTTCATCAGCAGAACGTCCAAATTCAATAAATTAGGTATTCCAGTTGGTCATTCCTCTAGTGCAGATGAATTTCCTTTTTTAGTCCCTCATATTGTCTTCAGTTTTTGAAATCCTGATCTCTACGTGAACCCTTCTGTTGTTGTTTCTTGATCTGTAGTTAGCATTTGAAGCATGGTTGGTTTTACGGTCACACTGTCCAAATTCAACTAGTTGGGTGTGCCGGTTGGTTTCTTTATCTGTTTGTCAGCATTTATGAAAATCCTGATCTATATGTTGACCCTTTTCTTGCCCACACTCGTTTTTGGCCTCACTGTTTTGTTTTTCATTTTTTCCTCGTAAGGGAAACAGATTGAATCTCAATTTTTTTCTCATATTTATATAGAATGCCAAAAAACTAACAAGTAAGGACAAGTCACCCCCTTTGCTTTGAAAACGAAACAGAACATGGGATAATTCTTAAGAAGATCCTAATTTGTGTCTTCCTTTATCCAAGCTTCCATATATTATCCTTGTGGACTTGATCAACTCAGGATAGACCAAAATGATTTTTTGGGAATGGACCAATGGTTGATTGTCATTTGAATTTCATGTTTTTTTTTTTTTTTTTTAATCTGATCATTTGTTGATGCATTTTTTCCAGATTCTTTCTCATTGTGAAATGCCAATCTGCAATCCAGGAACTTCTCCATTTGCAATTTCGTCATCTAGGGAGTTGGTTCTTCTTTTCTGTCAAAAGAATACAACTATTCTCTTGTGCCATTGGCCTTTATGAAAAAGACTCTTTCTCTGGGATTTGGGCAAGCTATTCTGATCTGCTCCTGACAATTGTGGTAAGTTCTGTATTTTGATGTCATTCAATTCATCAGTTATTTACTTTTGTCTTTTTTGAATGTGGCAAAGGTAATAAGACAACAATGATATCCAGAAAAATAAGGTGTAAAACTTAAAATGGGAAACATTAGCACTTCCTAAGAAGGATTTATGGGACACATTTAAAAAAAGAAGATTTAATGATACGGGGAGATTGAGATAGGAAATGGATCTGAACATATTGCAGGTTGTACTGAATAGGCCATTACGATATGGCATTAGTCCATAAAATAGAATGGTTATAGACACATGGAAACCTGGTGATGGAAAGTTGGTGTTCATGGGCTAATGGAAACTGCACAAAGGACTTAGAAAGGCATAATTTAACATAAGAGTTACTAAGTAAGTTGTAAGGCTAAGCAATTCTGTATTTACACTTTTTAGGTAGGGAAATGGTAGGGATGTCGGTGTATCTTTTCACCATTTATGTGATGACAAGTGGACAAAAAGACAAACTTAGTGTCCCTTGTTATAAAAAAACACCATTGTCCCTATCATTTCCCTTTTTGATATAAAATGTTCTTCCACACATTGGGCATGGATAATATGGTGCACACCCCTACCTGAGGCAGACAGGTGATGATAGGCGCAAGTCTTTTGGAAAATTTATGCTTGAATTTATGGCCTACAAAAAATCACATTGATCGGATCAATTAGGCCTTGTTTTGAAGGCCACAAAAGTTTAGGGATTAAAAATTAATTAAATAAAAAGTAAACAAAATTTTAGGAGCTTAAAAAACACGGTGTCATTGATACAATCAAGGTGATTTCGGCAGATCTCATCTTCATGCATTGATGATTTTAAGGGACTGGCTACAAGGGGCCAAAGTGGGCCCTAGATAAGGGGGTGCACAAGAGTGCCTAGGGTAAGCCCATGTGTGGGTGATCATTTGTCCTTTTGGATTAGGTGGGAACTAAAACGTAGAACAAGATATAAAGATTGTTAATATTGGAAAATAAAAAACTAAAGAATTTTGTCACATAGGATGGTTTAGACATAAAAGTCGAAGGATCTTGGTGGTAGAAAGAAAAATAAAGGACAGTTGGATGTAGAATTTTAACAGCTGTTAAATGTCAAACATGGGGGGAAATGTATCATGAACTACAAGTATGGGTTGATGCAATTGAATATTTGAAATATTAATAGATGCAAGATTGGTGGTGATGAAGAGCATAAAATGATTTGGATAGGACCCTCATAGAGATTGAAATTTTTTCACATGGTTATCATTAATTTAGAAACGGTCCATGATGTGCTGTTGAGGAAATTATTCGGCAAGAATTGATAATGAAACGCATCCCCGTGGATGTCTTGAAATTATATGATATATATATATATATATATATATATATATATATATATATATATATATATATATATATATATTTTGAAATATTGACGACTTAATATCATTAAAAGAAGGAAGTACAAAGAAGGGATCTGAGTAAAGGAGATATATACTCAAAGCCAAAAAAGGAAAAGAACAAGAAAAAGAACAAGAAAAAAATAAGAAACAAAAAAAAAAATCAAACAAACCACCCAACACAAGATCCAAGAGAAACCCCCAAATCCAAAAGTCAAGGCTATGAAGATGAAAAAAATTTCAAAGATGGACTTTATAAATGAACACCAGCTTTTGCCAAAAAGTCTGCAACGTAGTTTGCCGATCGAGGAGTATGAGTGAAGGAGACACCACCAAACCTGCACATCCTCCAAATGTCCCTAGCAATACCAATCAACCTCCACGGGGGGATTTTTTTACTAGCCAAGGAGATGGCACTAATTGAGTCACCTTTAATAATAAGGTTACCACTCCTAAACCCAAACCAAACCTGAAGTGCTCTCCTAATTGCCCTCAGTTCAACTTCATTAAACTCCATCAAGTGTAAAAACATGAGATATATATGATTGAGCAGCAAGTGTAAAAACATCTTGTGGAGAGAGAATAGTGTTTCCAATTGGAATTGGGCTTTACCAACTGTTTGTTCTTGGTTATTATTTCATTATTATTGTTATGGACAACTTAGCATAAGCAATTTACTAGTAGACGACAGATTGGAATAGTGGAGAAAAAGCTTTTCAAATGAATGGTTTGAAAATTTGCAAAACGGAAGTGGGATATATGAATAGAAACTTTCTTTCAAAAAAATTTATGAATAGAAACATTTTTGGATTCTAGAACAGGGATGTTTAACATTGAGAATGACTTGACTTAGTAACACATTGTGATCATTTTGATACTTGAGGCAACTATTGTAACAGCCCGACCCATAAAAAGGGCTTGGGGCTCGGCCCAGCAAGATACTGTCCGCTTTGGGCCCACACGCGCACACACGTGCACACGCGCGAGCCCACACGGTTTTTGGATCGGACCCGGCCCAAGTCTGGGTCCAAAACGCGTCTTGCTGGTTTGAGGGAGTAAGGCTACTTATAAACCCTTTCTCAAACTCCTCAACTTCCGATGTGGGACTTTCCACAACTCCCACCCACTGCTGGGCTATCGGATCCAACCGGCCCATTCTGCTGGCCCGTCCCACAGGACCCAGTTTCACTTGGATCAGCCTATCTAGGGCCTGGCCTCTGGCTCATGGGTCAGCTACCCCCCTAAAGCCCAGAGCCGCCCTCGACTCGACCCAACGAACCCAGTGGAAGGCAGTAAGCCCACACAGTCCGAGTGTAGAACCCGGAGCTCTGATACCATTTGTAACAGCCCGACCCATAAAAAGGGCTTAGGGCTCGGCCCAGCAAGATACTGTCCGTTTTGGGCCTACACGTACACACACGTGCACACGCGCGAGCCCGCACAGTTTTTGGATCGGACTCGGCCCAAGTCTGGGTCCAAAACGCGTCTTGCTGGTTTGAGGGAGTAAGGCTACTTATAAACCCCCTCTCAAACTCCTCAACTTCCGATGTGGGACTTTCCACAACTCCCACCCACTGCTGGGCTGTCAGATCCAACCGGCCCATTTTGCTGGCCCGTCCCACAGGGCCCAGTTTCACTTGGATCAGCCTATCTAGGGCCTGGCCTCTGGCTCATGGGTCAGGATATCACAGCTATAGAACATGTGGAATGTTTGTACATGCCCATCTCTTACTGGTTGGTGATCCCACCCTAGGCCCCATTCCCCCCTTCTCATACTTAATTGCCCCCATAAATTGGATTCTTGTCCAATTTGATCTTATTCTGAGATGATCTTTGTGATGAATTGAAACCCTGCCTAGATTGGACTAAATGTTTTTTAAGTGGTCAAAACATTGGGCCCTTTAAAAACATAACTTCATTCATCCAATCCAAGTGATTTTGGTTAGCTCCTTGCTTGACTAAACTTTGGGCCCCACAAAAGACTGCACTTTGGTTTGCAAATTGATGAAGGCCTTTTCAATCTTCTTAGGTCTCCAACAATTTTTTTTTTATGGAAAAGTTCAGATTTGGCTCAATTTAAATGAAAAACACAAATTTGAAAAATTCCGGAATTTCCAGAAAATCCTCGGATCTCTTTCGATTCCAAGTATCAACTGAGGTTTCACCTGAAAATCGGAAAAACTGAATTTCAATTGGAAAATTCACCAAAACTCAATTTCTCTTTGGAATAAGGATTAAGGCTCAAATCTCAAGGGAATCCCAATACCATGTGAAACTTACAATGAAATTAAAGTAGCTCCAATGAAATCTAAAGTTTAAATTGGCATGAACTATCAATTAATTACAATGAAAAATCAAATGTAGAAATCACAAGAATTAAAATAAACTTGCTTGCACTTGGACAAACCTTGTGTTTACAACTGAGTTTTTTAGAAGTCTATGGTTCGCCCATAGCACTAGTATTTATAGGAAAAATTTTAGAAAAAAAAAGTACAATCATGCCCCACATTGGATTTGCGCCATGTGTCCCAGATGTAATCTAAGCCATTAAATCCTAGCTCACATCAGCCACTAGCACTATGGTCAGCCACAAGGGTGCACCACCTCCTCTTTGTCCTTGATTGAGTTGGGAGTCCCACAAAGTCACACACAAACTAGTATTAGGGTCGGCCATAATTTTAGGATTTGTGCTCTCTCAAGCAACTCCAAGTTGCAACTCTCTTTTGTTGCTAGCAAATTAGCTAGGAAACTCACCATGTGGGGTCCCATTCATTGCCAGTGAGGTCTTGGGCCCATAGGTAGGGTCCACATATAATGTTTACTATTTTAGAGCCCCAATTAGATGGTTTAGTCCTCACTTTGCCTTGGTCAAAATTCTCGTAGAATTGTAGAGCCATTGTGTCAATTCCATATTCCGATTGGTTTTCTATTCTTCCAATTGGGCCATAGATGTCAGCATCATTATTGACCAAACTTTGGGCCCCACAAAAAGATTGCACTTTGGTTTGCAAGTGATCATCTTTATTAAGGATTCCCCTTGTCCCAGCTTAAGCTGACCCAGGTTAGGTGGGTTAGGCTTTGATTGTGATGATGATTTCCCAACATAAATACATGATACAGTGGCTTTCGTTTGCAAACTTATTGTTGGATAATATTTCTTGTTTTGGTTAGTTAAATGAAAGACACTTGTTTTTCCTTTCTCTCACCACCTCTTATGTTTCTTAATCTTTTTTCTTTTTATTATTCTATAGTTCTCTTATGTAGTTCAGTCACTTTGGGGAACTTGGTTCATTACTTGCTGATTCTTTTCAGTTTTTAAGCTTGTTTGTTTTCACTTATGCGACTATGCAGGTTTTGTTTGTATGTTTGCATCCAGTTGGTTCTTTGTTTGTAATTCCCTTTTTTTTTTTAAGCAGTTGTGTAATCTTTCATTTATGCTTTTAGTCTCATAGACAAAGTGAAGTTGTTCCTTGGATAATTAAATATTATATTTGGTGGACATGATAAATGAAGCTTACTACAATTTGTTGTTTTTTTTTTTCCCCTTTTGACGTCTATCAATATAATTTTTGTCCTACAAAAAAAATCATTTTTCATAGTTGCATAATATCTGTAGTGCTCCTCTATAATCAACCTATGGCAGGTCCCATCTTTTTCTAGAGTCTTGCATGGCTTCATCTAATTGTTTTAAAATCTAGATTTATTATATGCAGACAATTTCACTTGTTGCTGGGATTTAACTGAGTGGTCATAATGGGTGGCTGTGTCTCTGTACAACACAAACAACCAAAACTACGGAAGAGGTACTTCCTCAGATCCAGAAAATGTTGTCAGAAGATCTCTTCTTCCATCCCTGATGCTCCAATAGTAAAAGACAGCGTCAATGGAAATCATTTAGCTGACTTTGCTGTCAGTGAATTTGTTCACTTGGATTTTGAGAAAGCAGGGACTCGAGGAAGATCTGAGGTTTCCAATTTGACATTCCACGTCACGCAGTTGCAATGGCACCACAGTCAAATTGATGCAAATGGTATTTTTCTTTACTTCCAGTAGACTTCAATGTGAGATAGAAAGCACACAACTTAGCATTTAAGCAGTATGCGGAACTATTCTTCAAATTCCCTGTTTGGCTTTGACATGTGTGATTATGTATACATTCAAAGACGTGTGGTTTTGGCATTTTTAGAGTTTTTTGATGGTATATAAAATTTGCAATTGAATCTTGTGTCTCTGAATTTTCTGAATTTGTGACTGGTTTTCTTCTAATTGGTTTTAGAAGGCTTGAATTTTCATTATATTTGTGCATCACTATTATACATGGTAAAGTTTCTATCCTTTTATGAAGGCAATTGGTGGACCAAGATTCACTTGATAGACAAATTATGCGAGAAAATTGAGCAAAACTGTCAATTGGCCTGGATCTGGCCCCTTATGAATTTAATCATATGTGCCTTGGATGTAGTTAGTTTTGAGTTTTTTGAGCTAGAGAAAGATCCAAGTTTAGGGTTCTTCCCTTAACATAATGGATTTGGATCTTGGGTCTCAAGTCCAACCAGGGACTCAAATAGGTCTGTTTGTGTATACATGTGCTATACTCATCCACAAATACATACCAGTTTATTCTCAGACACCCTAATTTAGTTTTCCATAAACAATTGTTTGTATGTTTAATATGTCGAATAAGAAAAAACTAAGGAAATAGTTTTTTTTTTTTTTGTGGGTGGGTGGGGGGTGTAAGGAAAGGGAAGGAAATAGTTGCAATAAGAAAAAAAGCCTATCTCAGATCCATATCAGCCTAGAAGCAAAATTTGGGCTTTGATCATGACCAGAACAATCAGTTCAAAACAGAAGCTGACTAAAGATAGTCGATGAGGGAATTAAATTAACTAAACAGATAGCAATACCTGAAATTGACTAGAAACTGTATTTATTATTTGAAGTGAGACATGTTGAGCCATTTTGACCTCAATAACCAAAATACAAGATGACCTAAAGGACATAATAGATATATGTTTAAACAAAACTTTGGAACTTCTTAATCTATAATGCTTTTGATAAATCTGGGACTGGTTATGGTTACGTTGCTTGCTAATTTTTAGTAGTTATTTTTGGGAGATATTCTGAACCAGATAATCATTGTCAGGATTTTTTTTATCGGGCTTGAATTTTGTTGCAATTTAATACCTGAGATTTGTATTTTGGAATCTGATTTGCACCAAATGTATCCTTGTTATTACTGTTTGCACCGTCTGAGTATCTATTTTATAGTTACCATTGCTTTTTATAATCACTCTAATGTGATCCCACATATCTTTTTCCCTTGCTTAATCTATTAGACGTGACTGTGTAGTGATATGTCAAGAAGAAGCATGGTTTGACTCCGTTAGTATTCTGGAATCTGACTCTGATGATGACTTCAGTAGTGTACATGGAGGTAAAGCCTATCAATCTTTCAGATCTGTTTTAGCTGTATTTATCAATTAGTTTCTCCATTTGTTTTTGTTCCCAAGTTATGTTTTTCCCCAGATTGTTTTCCTTCTGTAAGCAATGCAATTGGAAACCGCTCAAGTACTCAGATGATGCAGTATGAGAGTGCATCTTGCCTTATGGATGCCATGTGCAAGTTTGAAGAATTTAATGGTAGCGCCCCATTATCGTTTGCTGTTGAACAATATTTGAAAATGGATGGAGGTAAAACTGTGAAGTTCTTAGAAAAAATGAATTCAAAGAGACATGCTTTTGCAAGTTTAAGTAACAAGATTGTGAATTTTCTTGTTTAGGAAAGGCTAATGAGATCAAGTCTCGAGCTACAGGAGCTGAATTTTGTACTAAAAGGAAAAAGGGTCTAGATGATCCTTATGGTAGTTTCAATGGTCGAAAAGAGGATAGACAGGATACTGGAATAAAAACTCTGCAGACGACAGTATCTTGCCTACCTCGACTTGTTCCCACTGTCAGCTTCAATGACAAAACTCTTCTACCACAAAGAAAATCAGCAGTCATTAGAATGTCTTTTAAAAGAAAGTCCAATGATCGGGAGGAAGCTACTGAATTTTGTAAGTATTAAATTAACAATTCTCTGTTGTTTTTGCATTCAAATCATGATTAGGCCACGTAAAAATTATGGAAAGTGTAGCTTTTCTGCCATGTTATGCATAGGTCCCATTTACACTTTCTTGAATATCGGTGCTAATATTCCTTTCAATAATGTCATTATGCCAATTCGGTAATCATTTTTCCCTCTTTTGGCTGACTTTCCCTTAAAGCTTGGTTCACCCCCTCCCTTCTCCCATGTCTTTTCTTTTTTCTAATAATCTCTTTGAAGTTATCAAGATGATGACGCCGATGACGACAGCAGCGAATCTGACATAACAATAAAAATAATAATCTGACATTATATTAATTCAGTAATTATGTATGATTTAATAACGATTAGTGGGCAGTTTCTTTTGTATTTCAAGCTTGTTTTCATTTTATGTTGTGCTCACTGTCATTTCAGACTTTCTTGAACATCAATCCAAAAGATGCCATACAATAAAATTTTGAAATGATGCTTACTCCAAGAGTTCGGTATGGCATTGTGTAAACAAGTGTTCATGTACATCTGAAGTAATGTTTGCCTCATGGAACTATTATTCCTCTCTGCTTCAATTGTAGATAACTGTAATTATTATTATTTTTAATCCTTCAGTACCTTTGCATCTTTGTTTAATCATATAAACATTCTTTAATTCGTCTTCCATATAAATTAGTGATTTTGTGGTAGGTTCCTTATTTGTTACCTTTTAAAAAATGATGCTGCCCCCTCTTTTTCTTGCTCATGCATATACCCAAAATCCCATGGTGTTTTGAGGGTTGAAAGTGGGGATGTGTTTGATAGGAATATACCCTTGCCCAGGACTTACTGTGTGTGTGCTTTTTTTTTTTTAATCCCTTTTTCTTTTGGGTGTGTGTGGGGTTGAAGTTGGGGTTCAATGGTGTTAAGGGGGTGGGTTGGGGTTGGTTTGGAAGAAAGGGATGTATCAGTTTTTCTTTCTATGATCCAAATCTTTATGCTCTTTCCTTCTCTTGGTACATTCTACTTGTAACCCTTCAGTTATTTTTTCCTAGGGTTGTTTTAGATTAGTCTTATATGCCCAAACATCTCAAATGACATTCCTTGATTAGTTCTTTGTTTGGAGTAACCTTTAGGTTTTCTGTAATGCACTCATTTCTTACTCTTTCTTTTAATGTTCCTCTCATCGTCATCTTAATGAATGGATCTTTGTCACATTTATTTGATCTCCATCCCATTCATCACCCAACATTCAACTCATATAACACTATAGATCTAACTGGTGCCTCACAAAAATGCACCTTAATGGACATAGACACATAGTGCATCATAGGTGTGGAAAAATTCTTTGTGCTTCTAAACTACTATGCTTTTTAAACAAAGAAAGTGTTACAAAGACTGTATCTGGCATATCTTTCAAAAAAAAAGAGACTATCTGGCATGTCGATGGACTGGCAATCTTTTGTGGTTTTGTTGATATGTATATATATATTATATATATATATATATATATATATATATATATATATATATATTTATTTAATGATTTTGCAATGTTGATTTCACTTTGCATGTGGCGTCTCCACCAGGTGCTTCAAAGAGATACTTATACCGTCCCAGAGCAGGTCTTCTAGTTCCATGTGCACCAGGTGAAAAGCCAACCCAAGGATGCTGGTCTGCTATTGAACCTTCCATCTTTAACCTTCGAGGGGAAACCTATTTCAGGCAAGCAGTTAATGACTTTCTCTAACCTGCAATGTCATTCCCACACTTGATTACATTGACATAGAACAAGGAGACTTACCACCATTAATGGTCATTCCATTTGGTTTTTTGTTTTTATCCATTACTGGGAAAGTTGTGTCTATCTTTTGCAGAGATAAACGGAAGTCTCCAGCTCCTAACTATGCTCCTTACATCCCTATCGGTGTTGATATGTTTGGTTGCCCACGAAAGATACATCATATTGCTCAGCACATTGACCTTCCGTCTGTGAAAGCATGTGAGAAAGTACCGTCACTTTTGATTGTAAATATTCAGGTATTCCTTGGTTCCTTATACCCTGTTCTTTTTGTGTTTTGGGGGATGCAGTTGTGAAGAGAACTGACTGCAATCCACTGTTTATCTTATAAAATTTTGTCATTTGGTGCCAGTTACCTACTTACCCAGCAGCAATGTTCCTTGGTGATAGTGATGGGGAAGGGATGAGCCTTGTCTTATATTTCAAAGTTTCTGACAGTTATGACAAGGATATCTCTCCTCACTTCCAGGATAGCATCATGGTATGTTTGTTTTACTCACCTTGTCATCTTTTTCTAGTCTTTTGTTCTTGCTATGATCTTTACACCAGCACAGTCTTTGCTGTTGTCAGAGGGAATAGAGCTAGTGCTTTCTGCTAAGCTCATTCCATGTTACCAGAAAAGTTGTTCCTCATATAAAATAAATGACTTGCCATTCCAGACCCTTTAGTGAAGAAGTCTGCCACTCCATTGGCAAATCTTCTGACTAGAGTGAAGGAAATCTCGTGACCCAAACAAAGAGCCCTTATCTCCCTCACCACAGCAATCAGTTTCGAAGGAGGTTGCTTCAACCCCTTAGCCCACCTGATTGCATTTGCTGAGTCCCCTTCTATGACTAATTTCTAATGCTCGACTGAGTTCGATACGGTCAAAGGTCTCCTAATACTGAGAAGTTCCGTCTAGAGAGGTTTTTAGCTTATTTTCATGCTTGTTTGTAAAAAATAAGTGATATATATTCTAGTGACTTGACATGTTTTTATTGGTAAATAAAGATGTAAGAAGTTGTCAGTTGCCAGCTAGAGTTGTCACAAGGTGGATGCATGACCCTAACTTGTAGGATTTGGATTTTTTTTCTTTTCTCTAGTTTCTTGTATAAATTAGGCCTTTGTTCCGTTGTAATGCAGTCTAGTATCAAATTTTGAGTGAATTTTTCTTAATCTGTGAGGTTGTTTTTCTAGTTGAATTAGTATGATAACTCTAAGAATTTAATTTCATTCAATTGATTGTTAGAGGATCCCATTAAATGAATTTTACATTCAATTTATCGCAGGTGAGATTGCTTTCTTTCATTTAGTGAGATTCAAATCAAGCCACTGCCGGAGTTTGGATTTCCTTTACAACCTAGAGCCCGAATTTCCACAGTGTTTCCTTGGATTTAGATATTTCTAAATTCCAAGCATTTAAGTGACTTTTAGGTTCTACATTAATAGGAGCCTAAGATTGCATCGATATACATTCCAATTTTGTACATTAGTTAACAAAATTTGGAGGTATTTTGATCAAAGTGCTGTTTCCTGATCAAAGTTCTCATCAAATCTTACACTATTGATCTGTGTGAGGGTGTCTCATTTGAAAATAACTGCCCACCAGTTCTTCTGGACAGACTACGCAACACCCTTTAATCAATGGTAAAAGTTGTAGTACCCCGCCCCCAAAAAGTCCCCATTGCTAGTTGCATTGCAAATTCCCTAGTATATAAGTGGTAGTCTTCCTCCTTCTAGTATGAGGCCTTTTGGGAGCAACAGTGGGTTGGCTCGCCAATTAAAAGCCGTGCTGCCCGTGTGTGAGGCCCAGAGCGGACAATATCATATTAGCGAGACAGGTCGTTACAAATGGTATTAGAGAATGGTTCAACTCTCTGCTTGAAGGTGTGGGCTTGGTTGTTGTGTGTGCAGAGCCGGGAACGTCTCTGTTTTTAAGGGGTGTAGATTGTAATATCCCGCCCCAAAGTCCTACATTGCTAGTTGAATTGGAAATTCCCTGGCATATAAGTGGTAGCCTTCCTTCTTCTAGTATGAGGCCTTTTGGGAGCAACAGTGACTTGCCTCGACAATTGAAAGCTGTGCGGGCCGTGTGTGAGGCCCAGGCAAACAATATCATACTAGCGGGACGGATCGTTACAAAAGTTGCACTTGGTGAGACTGTGTATCCAAAATACGTTCAGTGTATGGGAGTAGTGGGGCAACATTGTTGTCTTTCACCATCCCTAAAATCCAACTAGACCATTTTTAGGGTTTGTATGACCTACAAAATTCAACTTTGCAACTGTGCGTCTGGGATCCACAACTCATTTAGTGGGCAGATTTTCAATTGCAGTATTGGGTTTCTAGCAGTCCACCGCTCAACTGTAACAAAAAGAGCTTGAGCAGCTATAGCGTTATGATTAATAGGGTTGAACTAAAAATAGCACTATTTCTAGCTTCCCCCAGAAAACTAGCAACAGCAAATAGACAGAGATATATCACATCTGTTAAGCTTAAGTAAGAAGCAACTTGTAAGTGTATAATTTGGTTGGATTAATGATAACTAATAGGATAATCTGCCAGACATATTATACTTAGAACACTCTATTGGAATGTGCTCATTTGTCTTTAAGCCTTGGTTGTATAGATACGTTGAGGGGGAGAGATGAGAAGAAATTTATGCAAACAAGCTTTCACTGAAACTTCCTCCAAATCCCTTCCAAAGGAAGAATTCTATTTTATTGCAGCTGTTGACATTACTTTCCAAGGTAGATGTGGCCTGTATATCTTAGGTTTGAGGTCCATATATGCTTGCTTAAGTTGAAACTTGATGAAGATCCCTTCAGACTCTACTATACTAACGAAAATGGCATCACCCACTGAATGCTAAAAAGAACAAAGGTGAAATATCAAACTTAAGATGAGAAGTTACAAGGCAAGAGCAAGTGATTAACTTCTTCAGTAACCTTGAGGAAAAGCAGACCATTGTTGAACATTACTCGTTGATACTTGTGAATGTTATCAAAGGATAGGATCTTCCTGGGACCAGCTGTCCAACAAAAAATCAACAACAAACAGGGGAGCCTTGCATAATCGAATGATTGGATTAACAACTGGGTTAGGCATGTGAATTGTTCTGCAAAGATATTAACAAAGGAGCCAGAAGGATCTGACCACCAAATTCTAAAACCATCCTCCACCTGAGAGATGCAAGCTTGACACAAGAGTTTGATGCAATTTCATCATCCCAGATTTGATGGATGAGATCCTCTTGTTGAGATATATTTAGATGATTTAGATTTTGATATATTTAGTTAGATATATTTAGGTTGTATTTCCCATTTTAGGACTTTCCCCTTTATTTGATTTTCCTTATTTGTATTATGTTTTCCCTATAAATATAAATCATAGGGTATCTCCTTGATGAAGGAAGACAAAAAAAAAAACCATGTAGAAAATAGGAGTAGGAAATAACAGAAGAGAGTTTGTTGTGTCTTTCTTCCTCAAGGAGAGACCCTATGATTTATATTTATAGGGAAAACATAATACAAATAAGGAAGGTAAAATCAAATAAAGGGAAAAGCCCTAAAATGGGAAAGACAACCTAAATATATCATCAAAACATAGTCAACACCTCATTCCATCTTGTTTTCTCGTATGGGATGGTTTCATCAACTGTTAGGGCAGAGCTTGATTGAAAGACTCTTTGAGAGAGTTGATCCTTAGATTTTCCAAGTATAGGATCCGACCATCTCCCAGATATTACCAATTTTTGTTGCTCAATTGGGAATCAACTGTTCTTCAATGGGGTCATTGTTTTGAAGGTTGATAGATTGTTTCCCAAGCGCTAAATTATCCTCCCAAATCTTGATGTTCACACCAACACCCACAAAACATGCCTGCTCATGTTTTTGATAGCTATCCTAGTTTTCAACATTAGTTTCCAAATTTTAGAATCTTCCATTTTAGTTAGACGACAAAGAAGTCAACCTTTTAGATATTTTTCTTTCAAGATCTTGGGCCACTTGATGTCATTCTTGGCTAGAAATCTCCAAGTTATCTGAGATTGGAAGCCCAGTTTTGAACTCTTTGATTTCTAAAACCCAAGCCACTTTTACTCTTACAGGTATCAGACCACTTTACCCATGGGAATGTATATCATTACCTTACCATCTCCCTGACTAAGGTTTCCATTTTATAAGTATTAAACTTGGAGAATTCAACATCAGTAATTTGGGATGACTGGTGCAGTCACTTGGATAAGAAATGTTTTGCAGCAACTGAAAGATTTTTTTTTCTTTCCAATCTTAGAGTTTTTTCTCTAACCTGTAAAATGCAGCTTGGGCATTAATAATTCTGACTAGATGGATATGCTAACCCCCAGAAAACTAATGGAATCTTATGAACTATGAATCAGTTTGGTGGCCTGTTTAATATGTGTTTGTCATATTAAGCAGGAAGGCCAACTCTTATCCCTGTTAGCACGTTGTGCTGCCGCCTCCTGATGAATATGCAGTAGTTTAAACATTTTATCAGCGGATTTACTTATTGCCAAGGAGAACAGGGTAATGCCATGTATAATTTGTAGAATTCCTAACCTTGGCCCTTTTAGAGAAATTTGTATTCCAGTTGTTCTCTTTGCTTTATAATATATTGGACATACCTGGAAAAAGCTACTGCACAGGTTATGTAACAGTCTAGAAATTTGTATTCCAGTTGTTCTCTTTACTTTATAATATATTGGACATACCTGGAAAAAGCTACTGCACAGGTTATGTAACAGTCTAGAAGGAACACAACAGGCCTATATTTGAAGATATAACACTGCCACACAAGTCAATTATCGATTATTGTAAGGTTCACCTCTTCCGGTGGAATTTCACAGCCAAAGAGTTTGTAGGTCAACCTGGCTACTTTTTCAGGGAAGGATAGATGGCTAGATTAGGATTATTGTTTCCTAGTTTTCTTATTGTTGTAAGTAGTTACGTGTATACTCTTGTGGTAGAGCTGCCCAATCCTCTTTGGGCAATCTATCATTGTACTTCTTCCTCTTTTTCAATAAAATTTCTGTTGTTATCTCTCGTAAAAGTAGAGAGGTTCACCTTGATGAATTCTCCTTGAATTAGCAAATGCATCCACTGAGAGCCATCAACTAGGGCTCGGAAGGGTGATGAAATCATCCAGATCATTGTTCACTGGACTGCATCAAAAGAGGATGGTGCTTGCATTATTTATTTTTATTCAAACTAGGAATATCTGATATTTTCTTTTGCTTAAAAGAGCTTATTGCCCTTGATTTCACTTTTATTCCCCTATAAGTATTGAGCCAAATTATCTACTGAGGTCATGATATTTTTATTTTTCACAATATTCCAGTGAACCAATAATCTTTGATTCTGTGACAGAAATTTATAGAAGATGAATCTGAGAGAATTAAAGGGTTCGCTACGGACACAGTAGTGCCTTATAGAGAAAGACTGAAGATCATGGCTGGGGTGGTTAATCCGGACGATCTTCACCTGAACTCTGCTGAAAGGAAGCTCATACAGGGTTGTAATGATAAGCCAGTGCTTTCTCGGCCTCAACATAGTTTTTACAGGGTAAACAATCATTCACTTGATGCCCTTTAAAATGTTGTGCATTCGTATCACTAATATGCAGTATTTTTTAAGCTGAGTAATGTGCTTTAAAAATGCTGTGCATTTGCATCAAACTAATATGCATTGTTTTTGAAGCTGTGAGTAATGTCTGATTTTGAAGTTGTTACAGTAAAGGAAATGCTTTTACTTAGATAATTAATGAAATCAGTCCTTTGTCTTTTCCAAAAAAATCTTTGACTATTATGATTTTCCTACTCATCATTATTGCTTTCCAAGAAAAGTTTGTTAAATTGAAAAATCTTATTATAATGTCTCTGTTTCATGTGTCCAAATGTTTACATGAATTTGTCAATCCCTAGTCAATCCCATATTTTAAGACCAAGCTATATATGCCTTGTTTGTACAAATTGAAGAATTACTTTTTTCACCATTCAAACATGGTTTCATCATGAGAAGAAGAATCCATCTTCTGCAGATAGCCTAGAAAGTTTCTTGGGGTATTCTTAATCTTTTCAATTATGTTCCTCAATATGTCTTCCTATCGGCATTTGTGACATCACCAAAGTCTTAAATGGATTTGCAAAGTGGTCTGTGGACAGCTTTGCAGCATCTCTATGCAATAAGGGGTTATGTCAGTAGGTCCTCCCATAGTTGTTTCTATTCCAGCCAATTTGTATGCCTGAAGTTGATTTTTATGTTCTAATCTAGTCCAAATGAATGTGATCAAGCAATATTTACCCATTGCCTTTCAACAAAAAGAAGATGTGATCAAGCTTTTATGGCAACAACAAAAATTTAGATTTTAACATACTAGACCTGTTTGGTGGACTGGTATAGGAGGATTAGAATGGGAATAAGTGCTGACATGGTACTCCTGGAAGAAGTTGTGTTTAATTGTCCTTGGAATGGCTCATTTTACAAAGGTATTTTCCATTCTAGCAATAAAGGTATTTGAGCCATTCCAAAATGCTACTATTTCACAAAGGCATTTTCTAGCAAATAACAAGTCTTGTGGAGAAATGACTTGAATGGCTTGGGGTAGGTGGAAGTGGATTGGATCATTTATTTCCATTTTCCTGCATGAGAAGGGATACTAAACGGGGAAACCCTACTCCTATCCATTAAAGAGGAAATCAGATGACTACATGAGATGTTGCAAGAGAATCTCATGCCTGTATACCCACATCGAACTCCAATGAGAACCACAACTACAATCGAGAATAGAAGAAGAAACAAACCAGAAACATCATCACAAACCATATGAGGATCTGACAGCTGAGTATCCATGCTCACACACATGCCACATAGGGCTCTACAAACAGTTACAGAAAGCAGCCACAAAATTAAAACAGTAATAGAATGCAACCATAAGATGTGATGGGAAAGTGTTGTTTTGGTGATGATGAGAAGGAACCATAAAATTTGAGTATCCATCATCGCTGTTTTTATATGTTCATGACAACGATTAGAGTGCCTTTTTTGAAAAGAGACAGGAATTGATTCATTGAATGAAAAAAGTATGATACAGCACAGACCTTGTATAAGAGAATTATACAGGGCCATACTAGTCCTGATTCCCCGTGTGATGTTAACTAGCCTCCATGGGGGGTTCTTTCTATCCATAGCCCAAGAAATAGCATTAAATGAGTCACCATTCCCATACCTTACCCGATGGATAGCCCTCCTAATTGCAAATAATTTGAGTACCTGACTTTATGTGAACCATTAATAACTGTTCAAAGTATGGTCGAATGCTTTGGTTGTAGGCTTGTAGTCATCCTACGTTTAAAAAAATTCCAGAATGTATGAAACTATAAATGCCCTTTCTACTGATTATGCACTTACATCAAAATAAATACATAAATGTCTTTGGTCTGGTTGATTCAGCAGTGGCCGTTAACTCAACTTCATGTTTGATGAAACTCCTTGTGGTTGAATATTCCGGTGTTGAATCAGGGAATTAGCTCTATGCAGAGGTTTCCTTTGCTTAGGTGCCAAGGGCAGCAAATCAAGAAATAGATACTCTGATAATGAGTGTGTCCATCTGCTGCTGGGCTTCAGGATGTTGCTTCTACTTTTTTCTTATGTTTCTGTTGTACAGAATCTTTCCCTTTTTACTGTGGAAAGATAAGTACTTGAAGAATAAAGATTGAAGATTAAGGGGAACAACAGTTGCTTTTCTAACACTTGGGCACTCATGCCACGTAACCTGAACCCCTATGGAGAAAAGTAACCCTCCTTACTATTTTATTTTCTAAACCCCCACTCTCTTTGCTAAAGAAGCATCAGCTCTCATTGGCTGACCTTGGAGCCTGCTGAATCAAAAAGCCCCTCTCCTGTGTATCTCCCTTGTTGATCAAGAAGGCAGCAGGGCGACTTGCAGCCCCTTGCGTACTGCATCATTGAGTATGAATCTCCCTCTTTCAGGATCCCCTTCTGATCCCATGTTTCTATCTTAGACACTTATTTGGCTCCAATTATAAAGCATAATCTCTGCTTCATTCTCATGTCGTAATCTTTGCATACCACATTACCTCCTTACATACTCGTCACAGGTGGTGGTTACTGCAGGGAACTTTCATGTGGCGATGGCCAGGTGGGGCCTACCTTGGCCCCAATTGCACCGCTTTCTCCCCTCACACTTACCTACCCGTGTATTTATACCCAATTTGACCCTATTCAGAGTTAGATGGACCATTTATCTTACCCCATGAAGTTTGCAAAGTTGGATAAAGTTGAATTTTTGGGATCTTAAAAACATGGCTTCAGGTATCCGATCAAGGTGATTTTTTATAGGCACTCTATTCAAGTAAAGAATTTTCCAATCAACCCATCCACATGGGCCCCTGTAGGCCCTACATGAGGGTGCCACATACAAGGCACTGTAGGGGATCCAGGTTCTGTGTGTGTGTATTGATAATTTGATATTTACCTATGGATACCTCAAAACTAAGGAAAATTTAGAAATAGCTGTGTCAACATGTATGTTCACAAGAATGGTAACAATACTTGATAGGTTTCTATTTGTAGGAGTGTTACGGGTATATAAGGTGATTTTTGTCATAGAAGACAGTGGCATGTCTTGAACATGTGTGTCATATCTGCAGTTTTGCTCTTGCCGTCATTTTTTTGGACATCAGAAGGCCATTGACTTGTTAGAGTAAGACGTAACCTTTTTCATTCTTTATCCATGATTCTTCCTGCCTCATGTCTCGGAGAATGCAAGCAAGAATCATAGTAATTGCTAAGAGCACAATGAAGCTATTTTATTTCTACTCCATACACCATTATTCTGTATAGAAGTATTTGCTGTAATAGTTTTGAACTTCTTTCACTGCTCTTGATAATACGGTTTTGGGGATGTAAACTGAGACATGGTTATAATTGATCTTGCTTTGTTTAATACTGCTAGGGATATCTCCACTTTATGGCCTCTTCTTTCCAATGCAGGGTCCAAATTACTTTGAAATTGACATTGACATACATCGCTTCAGTTACATATCAAGAAAGGGTCTCGAATCTTTTAGAGATCGTTTGAAAGATGGGATACTTGATTTGGGTCTAACCATCCAGGTATGGTGCTTTCTTTGAACCAATTCCTAAGCACTCAAGGAAATTGATCTTTTAATTCTGATCTTAACTTGGTGTAATCAACGACTAGTCTCATCCAATCCAGTATGAAAACTCCTTATAAGAGTTGTCAACTGAAGCTGGGAGTATTGCCCATTCCTTTTTCATTTTGATGCATCCATACAACACAGATTTTGAAGGAACCCAATTGCTGTCATTAGTCAATGACACTGATCATGTCTATTTCACTTGGACCGAGTGGGTTTCACTGTGTTTTAACAAATTGATTCATGACTATTGGTGACAGGCGCAGAAGCGAGAGGAATTACCAGAGCATGTTCTATGCGGTGTTCGACTAAATAAAATTGACTTTGTAAATCACGGCCAAATGCCCACTCTTGTTACTCTCAATGATGAATGATTGCATACTTGCATGCTGCAGAGCTAGCTCACCTTCTCATGATTCTCTTCTGATCGATCCATAGCTTGTTTTGTAAACATTACATCATTTGTTGACAAAGCAAGTCCCTTGTTTATAGTGATCAAATATTCAATTCTTGTTTCAGAATGGCCATATTTACATGTTTCATTAATGTTTCGAATAAAGTGTTTTCCGGTAATCTGTTCTATTCCCGATACCAGTACACATCCCTCATTTCCTTATTAAGTAATTAAATTTGGCAGACTTTTCTGCTATATTACCAATACAAAATACGTAAGATCAATATTTCCAGTTTAAATATTGATTGATGCAAAATATTGATAATATGTATCATATTCTTCCATATTTGTATTATAATTATCGATACACCAATACATATCTATTGGTCCAAGTTAATACAGGTTGATATTTCAATTTTTCATATTTAAAAAAAAAATTAAAAATTAATGAGCCCATGTACTAAACTTTGAAATGTTGATAAAGCAGTTCAAAGGAAAAAATTGCAAGAAATTAAGGGTTACAATGTTGCTAGGTTGATGATCTTGAACACAGAATCTTTCATGAATCACTAACCAAACATAGAATAATGTACTCGTGTGTCTGATTTCTCATTCTATTGAAGCTTTTCAAAACTTCAATGCAAGAGTCATTCGCTCTTGACCGTTGAAGCTTTATAAACATTAATTAAAAATATTTTCAAATATCAAAATACTTCTTCTCCATTATTCATTTGATGAATATTTCAAAAAAAAAATTAAATTAAATAGACAGTGGAGATAAAGGCCTAACCTCTTCTTAACGTGAGGTTCTGGGATCGGCATTCTGTGTAGATAGTTATCACTCAGAGTTTATTAGCAGAAAAAAAAATGGAGAGATGTGAATCGCAGCAAGAAAGAGAAGGAAAGGTTATCTAAGTGATTGAGAAAGAGGTTGAACTTTCAATGATCAAGGTATTCAAGCTTTTTAGAGCATTTAATTAATCTTCGAAGAATGTATAAGTCTCCCTACCTACAGACATCGGATAATTTTACAGAGAGTGGTTCTTTGGAGTAGAGTGAGAATCAAACTTACGATTTCCAGGGGTTCCTGGCCATAACTCTAGCTCCTTTGAGTACTCAATTAATCGTTGGGATATTTATAAGCCTCCCTATTCACACACATAGATAATTTTAGAGAGAGTGGTTCTTTGGGGTAAAGTGAAAATCAAACTCACGACTTCCAAGAGTTCTTGACCATCACTTTAACTTTTTTGAGTTAGGTCAAACTTTTAGTTCTAACCCTATCTCATGATAGATCTAAAGTTTCAAAGTAATAATAGCATCATAAAACGCAAGTAAATGTAGTTTTTGGCTTAAAAATCCTAACTTCGTAAGGAAGAATGGTTGTGAATTTGGATTTGTGCGAATTATGAGTGGTGGTTGTGAATTTAGAAAGTTTTGGATTGGTCAAATATCAACGATCAGTTTGACAAAAAAAAAAAAAACTAATACATATGGTTTCAACGTCCAAATCAATTCAAAAAGGTTTTGTACATTTATCCAAGAAACAAAAATTGAAAATCATGTGATGTTTCTACCCGTTCAATATAAAGGTCACAGAGTGGAGCATTTATAGTTATTTAACGATTTTTTCTCTTAATTTTAATCATCAATTTCACAATTTATATGATGGGATTAGAAATCAAAAGAAGGAAGCTTCATTCTAAAATTTGCACCTTACCACAACCATGCAACATTTTTCTTTTCATTTCAACAGTAGAATTTTAATAAGAATTTATTGTAAAAGAACCTCACATAATGTTTAGGTTAAACTATTCGTTGATATTTGATATTTAATGGAGAGTAATGATTCACAAAGATTGGTCTCTATTTCACTGAAGACATTTCTTAGTTATAATATCTATCAAAATAAATATCCATATGGGTGTAGTTCAACTAATCGCCTCCCATCTCATGAAGCGGGAGGTTGCGAATTCGATCCCCCATGGCCTAACCTTAGTGTGTTCTAGAGGTAGTGAACTCACCCGTGGGAGTTTTACACTGAGTATCCCGTAATTTCCTACACGTAAATTAAAAAAAAAAAATAGATACTAGTGACAAAACATATATGAATTTAAAATTTAATAGTTTTATAGGACCAAAATAATATACCAATCACGAGAGGGAGGTCAGTGTCAACAGTTTGGAATGGTCTTTGAAAGACCCCACACGAAGGTTTTATGAAAGGTCTCCCCTCAACTTCTTCTATATGATGAATTGATTGTGCAACTACATATATGACATTCGACAATGTTTAATCTTAAATAAACTTTATACGAATGTCAATATATTTAAAATATTAGTTTGATATACTTCAGCTCTTACGAATTTTTTTTTTTAATTTACATGTAGATAGATTTATTTAGTGGGTGTTAAGTTTTCATTCGCAATCGACAAGGATGGTGCAATATTATTTATTGTTATTATGATTATGATTTCATGATAATGAATGATGCCTTGAAAGAGGAAGGACACCCACTCAACAACCAAATTGACCCTTTACCAACACGTTTCTCTATCTACTTCACTTGCATTTTGCATTCCTTGCAATCCATACTTTCAAAATGTCAGTGTGTGGGGGTATCAATGCAACATCACAAAGATAACCCAACTAAAGTGAAGGAGTTTGAGAGACTCAACACCCACTGCATGGTTCTCTCCCACTTACTTTAGACTAAACAACTGGTATATCATAAGTTTTATAGTTGATGGAATATACAATAGTAATTTAAAGGAGTTGAAGTGATGGTTAAGAACCCGTTACAGAAAGCGAAAGTTTTGAGTTTGATTCCTACTCCACTCTAAAGCATCACTCTTTGTAGGGTTACTCGTCATGTGTAGGTAAAGAGGCTTGCACATGTCCTGAGGATTAGTCGAGTAATCTAAGAGGCATGTACACCTTGGTCATAAAAAATGGAATGTAGAAAATTAGATCTTTCCCAAAGGATAACTCTCGGTAGAGTTACGTTATGTGTTCAGGTAAGGAGGCTTGCACATGATTAGTCGAGTGCTCTAAGAAACCTGTACACTTTAGAATGTAGAAAATTAGATCTTTCGTCCTATTCCATATTAAGTTGATCTAAGTCGACGTCTATATATTATGTTGGGACTCAACAAACACATATGATAAGTCACTGGTGAATCTTAAGACTTAATATATAATTATTTTAATAAAAAGCTAACAAAATATTTTTATATTTTTTGAACAACCAACGAGACAAATGGATCCAAAGACTTAGATGATAGACTCAACTCGACTGATTTTAGTAAAAACTCAGTTTTGGATCTGAATTTTTTAGAGAAATGAGTATGAGTTGGCTGATGCAGCCAGGGAGGGTGCATCAACCGAGTTTAAAATGAGTTCGGGTCAAAATTTTAAAATGGGCTCAAATTCGATCATGGAAGATATTTCAAAAATTGGGTTGAAATTCAGTGGAACTCGACCTATTTCACTGATTTTTCAGCTGGTTGTCTTCTTATCAGCTGAGTTTACTCGAACTCAACTCGAAGTGTAATCCATCTGATATTTAAAACTTTGATGCAGACTTAGCACTATTAAGTTAATTTGACCAACTGTAGTTGGGGTTGATTGTGACGAATCAATAATGTGATTATTTGTTATAAGTAACTGATAACATGTGAATGCAATATTTTAATGGATACATAATATACTTTTATGGATTCAGTTACTAATAAAAATCGTTGTCATTAATCTTTTTTAATTATTGATCTGAAACAGTAAAACAAATTATAAAATGTAGAGTTCATTTTAAATCTAAATGATCATCAAAATTGAGAATGACCAAGAATCTGTCTGAAGAAGCGGGAGTCTTGAATTTGATTTCCAATTCCCCTCAAAGGTCCACTATCCGTATAATTATTCGGTGTGTATAAGTAGAAAGGCTTACATATACTCGGAAGATTAGTCGGATGCTCTTAACAGGGCAAGAAATCTTGGCTGATATTGTATCCAATCAGCCATACACTATTCATATCGGCGATTTTAAAAAAAAATGAATATGGGTGTGCCTGGGCAATATCTCAGATTAATAAAAAAACCCCACTTCCAATCATGTTTGAGTATTCATAAAATTTTAATAAATAAGTTCAGATCAGAGTTTTAAAATCGTCCTCAAGTTCAATAATGAATGATATTTCAAGTTGGGTTGAGTTCCACCTACTTTACTCAGCTGAGTTCACTTAAAACTCGAGTCTAATCACCAAAGAGACTAAAAATAAATCTAATATTTAAAATTACAGTCAGCTTTAGCTGGAGTTGTTGATTGTGACACATCAATATCTCATTATTTGTATTACTAAGTACTAACTGATTTCATTTGAATTTAATATTTTACTAGACATATGCTATATTTGTAGATTTTTTTCAACTACAAAAAAATATGAATTCAAATCTTCATAAAAGTTAGTATCATTCAACTTTATTAAGTATTAATTTAAAATTACAAAATAATTTATTTAAAAAAATTATTCTAAATTTGATGATCATCAAAATTGATAAGCACATATAAATATGCAAAGATTATAAATATGCAAAGATTCTTGGTTATACAAAAATATTTAAGAAGAATTTTTTTTCTAAATTTTCAGACATTTATCCGACTTAAGAGTTAATTATATAACTCCTAAAATTCAATCAACGAAAGTATATATTGATGTGATGCTTGCAAATGTACAAAAGAATTTCTCATCCGAAATTAACTCTAACAAAATTTTCATTCAACAGTATCTCTTTGGAAACCGAGAGATATTTTTTTTTTTTTTGAATTTACATGTAGAAAACCGCTGGATACCCAGTGTAAAACCGATAGATCTTTTAAACGTTCTTATTTTATTTTATTTTTTAAACCCACATTCATGTGAGATATAAAACCATTAAAAAAATCAAGCAACAAGATTAGATGAAGCTTTCACAATTAAATGTGCAAAATGCCACCTAAGCTACCTCTAAATTATCACAACTACTGACCATTAGGCATTAGCATCAATAAATTGACTTTAGAACAGTTTGGCAGACTGTATCATCATCCATTAAACTATGCAGTAGACATGTGTGGGTACTAACAACTACAGCGATGGAGAATATAATCAAATGTATCAAGTGACACCATTCATTAATGTATGTATTATTTTAAAAAATCACCATCCACTGATTATTTTTTATTTTTTTAATTACAGAATACATTAGTATCCACCTTTCAATTTCTAGGAGTTGGGCGTTCGGTCTAAATTTCAATAATTTATTTTGATGTATGAAGTTCATATTTTGCTATATCTATGTTCTACATGTTCCTTTGTCGTGTTCAAGCTTCTCTACCGATACACACCAGATAATTTTTATGAGAAGTGACTCTTTGAAATACAGTGGAAATCGAACTCAGGACTCCTAATTTCTAAGAGGGATTTCTAACCATCACTCCTCTCTTTGAGTCTAAAATATTATAGCAGTTAGTGCTGACTCTCACTTCGAACAAAAGATTGGAGAGGAGGTTTGGGGTGTTTGAGAGTTTATGGGCGGGCTCTACAATCTGAGGATATTCTTCGTCAATTCTCATTGACAAGAACTATGGAAAAAAAAAAACAGCACATTGATAATAGCAACATAATAATAATAATAATAATAATAGAAAAATGTTCACATTTTACAAAGCTGCATTGTTGGCCCCCTTTTACAATGGCTCAATATTAAATCTCAATCTCCCCATTCAATAGTTAATGATTGTAAATATTATTTTAAGTGATTTTTATTGTTGAATTGATTGAGGAAAGTGGTTATAAATCAGAGGTCGGTATGTTAGTCAGGAACTCGTTTTAAGAAGTGGGAGTTCTGAATTCGAATTCCATCCCACTTTAAAGCGCCAATTCCCCTAACTTTACCCGATGTGTGTGGATAAGAAAGCACATTTTAAAGACTAGTCAGGTACTCTAAGAGACCATGGACATTTCGATCATAATAAAAGTGTAAAAAATACTTATTCATGTCTAATCGATTACTAAGATAATGATCATAAAATTTGCAAAAGGAGTAGAGTCATCGTGGTAATAGGGGCAGACCCTCCCTTAATTGGTATAACTCATTTTCTATTTGCTAAATCGAGTAAGGGGAGAAAGTAGAAGAAATAGAAGGGTGCACCTCCAATTTTAAAGAAGGGCTGTGATTATCAAAGGCCTTGTATTCAAATATCAACTGATATTTATTAAACTTTTATAAAGATATTTTGAAAGAAGGTCTAATTTTTTGCTTATTATAAAAAACTTGATTATTTTTTTATATTTCAAAAAAAAAAACTCTAAATTTATTATAAGTAATCTAAGAAGAACTCTCTTTGTTCTAATACAATAAATATACATAATTTTAATCTTTCATTTCTAATATTAAAGTTGGGTCTAGATTTCAGTTCCATTAAATGTAAGAAACTATTAACTTTTTAGTCATCTATACTGTTGACCTTTCCTTTTTTTATTTTTTTATTTTTTTGGCAAAAGCTACGCACCACCAACTGTTTGATGGCTTAATCATTTTCTTTATTTTATCAATACAAAGAGTGGGCAGAGGTTCCTTTATTTTCTCTTTCTGTTTATTTATTACTTGGTTGCTTCAATTGTAATTTGAAAAAAGACAGGCAAATCATCTTATCTCAAACCTGCTTCGATACATTCCACATGCGTCTTCTTCAAGCATTCCACCACCACCACTTTGTTGTGAAACCCACAAGTGTGTCTTCAACCTAAAGGCTAAATGCTACAGCCAAGCCATTATTACTAAAATTGAATGGATGAATTCATCATATTTTTAGAAATTCAAAATCGAAATTTAATTTGAGATAAAACTCATGGATAGTAGAGATCAAAATTTAATTAAGTCAACTTGGGCTAATGGGTAGGGTTTTTTTTTTTGAATTACATATATTAGTTCAACTCACCTTATGGTGTTCATTTGACCCATTTGCATTCCATCTTCGGTGGACGGATAAAACCTCAATTGACATTGAATGCATATGGCCAATCGTTAAATTTGATTTGATGATCATAAACATTGAAATGAGAAAATGCAATATGAATGGTTGGACGAAGTTGTTATAAAAGTTAGTTTTTTAGGTGTATCATGAGATGGGCATGATCATCAAGCCAAGAAGTTTTGGTCGCGTGCAATCTCCGCATGACCCTTCGGATTAAACTATTCACCATATACATAGTTGAACCAATTTGGACAACCCAAGTTGGGTTTAGCTATGGATTTAGTAAAAGCGGTTGGACTCGATGGTTTCTTAGAATATAATACAAGATAAATATTGATATTCAAACACACACGCATGATGAATAAGAGGGTAGGTTCTTCCCTTGCTGTTCAACAAACACAAGAAGAATCTCACCTCAGTCAAGACCTTTTAAAAGGGTAAAGTACAAAGCTGCCGTAGGTCAGAAACAAGGTAAGCTCTCAAACTTCTCCACATTAGCAGTTGTTAGTTTAGCAGTTGAGCCATCATTGATCTGAACGATCAAATTCCAATATACTCAAAAAAACACATCAAAGGAAACAAGAAATCTATAAAGAAAACCCCTATTGCTTACTCTCTTCATCTTACCTCATTGAGTAATTATACAACTACATATACCCTCTTGCCACAACACTTCTCTGCAACTCTCTCTCTCTCTCTCTCTCTCTCTCTCTCTCTCTCTCTAATGGAGAAAACAAGCAAAGCCATCATCAGAAAATCTGTTCATACCTTCCTGCAAAACTATCACAGTTTTGCCTGTGCAACGGCATTCCTCGTCCTCCCCTTCTCGGCTTCTGTCCTCTTCTTGCAAGTACTGCATCCAACCTCTTCCCATCTCATCCAAACCATCCATTATCGCCTCCAGTCACTCTTCAATGCAGCAGGCTTCCCACCTACACACTTTTTCACCCTTTTCAATCTCAAGTTGTCACAAACCATTGCTTCCTCTGTCTTCACACTCCCCTTTACCCTTACTTTCCTTCTCATAGCCAAGGCATCCATAATTCAGACCCTTCACTACAGACCTGCTCTTCTTCCTCCATTTTCTTCATTTTCTTCTTTCATCCAACGACACCGTCTCTACCAACCTGTTCTTGTCACCCATCTCTGCAACTCCTTCGTCATCCTATCTGCCAACGCAGCTGCCTTCTCTATCCTATTCCTTGTCTTCAATTGCCTAGATGCCCTTGACCTCTCCTCTCCAAAGATTGTCCTCTTCCTCTCTGCTGCCGGCGCACTTCTCTACTCAGTCATCCTTGCAAACACCCTCATGGTTTGCAACATGGCAATCATTGTGGCTGGCATGGAGAGCTGTGATGGATTTCTTGCAATTCTCAAGGCCTGTGTGCTGATAAGAGGCAGGACTGCAACTGCTCTCACCGTAGCTCTGCCTACAAATTTGGGTTTGGCTGCCATTGAAGCATTATTTCACTATCGTGTGGTTAGAGCATATCGTATGTCCGATGGTAAGCTCAACCCGACTTCCGCTTGGGAAGCACCTCTGATTGCATACATGTATTCCCTCCTTATCATCCTAGATACTGTAATGGGTTGTATATTTTTCAAGAGCTGCCGCAATTCAAGTAGCCACCCAAATCAGGAGGGTAGGCACTGTTACCAAGTTGAGCTCATGGAGGAAGATGATGCTGCTGCCTTCAAAAGTTTGAAGGCTGTAGAGGAACTGCTATGAACACAGCTCCAAATATCAGCCCATACATTTTTTATCATAAGATTAGGCATTGGATTTTGTATACACGTGAATTTTGTATTACACAGGCCGGTACTCAAGACATTATCACTGATACAGTAAATTCCATGGCCTACAAAAGAACAAAACCTGTTGTCTCCTTCTGCCACTACCACAGCCACAACTCTTTCATTTGTTTCATCTTTCAGGAATCCCAATTACAGAGACCGAAGGTTATAATGAGAAATCAGGGTCTGCAGAATAGATTTGGCAGCAAAGCTCCTGCCAGTTGCAGGAGAGAAATACAAGTCCAGAACATCAAACATCTGCAATTTGTACAACCTATTTTTACAATTCATTGTATGGTTTCTCGAGATTTTATGACTTTGAGACCTCATCGTGTGCAGTGGAACAAACTTGTAAATGATAAATTTCTGTTATCTCCTGTCTTCTCTTTATTATCATTGTTTGAGAGCTGAGAATTTAATAAGGGAGAAATATAAATATAGAGAAACGCCCATTAAGGTAGCGGAGGCATTAGAAACACAGGTAAACATGTTCGCTGCTGGAAGATGGAAATAGAATAATGATTATCATCAGTCCATGAAGATTGAGCTCAAAACCTCAAACAGGTTGCCAATGACTCCAATGAAATGAGAATAAAACTATTCTTCCAATCAAGGAGAGCTTTTGCTCTACAACAGCATCTGATGACTGTTGTCATAATCAATCTAGACAATGCATTATTACAAGATGCACCACCCCAAGTATCACCACTTCATTTTTATCACCGATAGCTTGGTGGATGGATCAACGCTGTCCCGATGAGATTTTGAGAGTAAAATGAAATTCCTGCTTGGCGTATTTTCTGCATGCACAAAATGCAAAGCCAACTCTTGAAATTTGGAAGTATCAATGCCCACAATATAACACAACACAGCATGCAGTAATTGGCTAGCGAGCACTCAACAACAGTTGGAAAACCGGACACCCAAATCAATGCCAACTGGAACAGAACTATGTTGGAGCACAACAAAAAGGTAAATTAATTTACATGCAGAATGAGATGCAAGTAAATTACATTTTCTTAACACTGGGAACATTAACGATGGAGGAAAATGTAAGTTTGAGAACAAGAATTAAAAGTGGGGCAATCACAACTGTTTTCTTGTCAGATTAAAATGACCAAGTCCTCTAAAGAACCAGAAACCTCCACCAAGTGAAAAAATACATAAGCATGATATCTTTCTGAGTCTGGCCATGATAGCTGTTTCACAATCTGCACTTTCAAGACAAACACAAGCATCATAAGGTGGAATCAGAATGTCTTGACCCAATACCCAACCATTTCTGATGGCAAGAGGTCTACGAATCTAAATTCTTCTTGAGGAGATCGAACTTTTGTCCAAAGGAACGAAGTACTCAAATCTCAAACCAGCACTCTCAACCAAAGATGGTTGAGACATTCAATATCAAAATCAAATAATCAAAGCTTTGTGACTAGCTGGACCAGTTGATGATGCAATCCTTGATTTTTGGGCAGCCCTGCCACCGTGACTGGAGCTGAAGAGCAGGCTACTCCAGTTTGATGATGACCTATTCTTCATAGTTCTAGAAGGGACCCGATCACTGTCTTCACCCCCAGATGCTTCATACCCATCACTAGTAGACCTCAATAGCTGAATCCCGCCCTTATACATGCTACCACTACCGGCAGTTGATGAACGAGCATTGGAGCTTCCTGCCTCTTCAGAGACATGAAAAGGATGGAGATCAGGCGAATCCAGACTGCTTTCGGGGGAAGAAGCAGCAACGATCCCAGCTGCAGACATGGCCCGGCTAGTGCGGAAAGCACTCCTTGCTTCAAGCTGCAAAGGAGCCAAACTGGCTGTCTCTGCAGCCCCATAACTGCCATTACCGTCAACGGAAGCTACATCAGCTGAAAGTTGTGTGAGGGGTTCGAGAGGGAGGCCTGTTGGAACCTTGCCCCGCTTGTGAGCTCGCTTACGGTTATCAGACCTTTGAAGCATTCGATTTCTGCTGCTGCCTAAGCTGCCATCTGTTTCAAGTCCCAAAGGCGTTGCAGCTTCCCGTCTCGCAACTGGCTGCATAAATCTGGATTTCTTTTTGACCTCTGCAGCCACCTTGGAAACTTCTGCTGCATTCAAGCGTGCCAGGGTCCATGGACTGATCTTTATGGTTCCTGCATTTCGTTTTCTCATAGATTCATCTCCTGCCATCCTCTTACCATATGAATTTATAGACATGCCGGCATCCGGAGGAACCACGTCAAACTGACATAAATATACAAATATCAACCCATTGAATGAGAAAAATACAAGTGACAGCATCCTAGTGCTTCAAGTGATTGCTAAATTGGGTGCAACTAAAAAGGATAATCATCATCATGATTGAAGCCATTTATCCCTTCTAGGATTGGCACTCGTTGGATTTGGCCGACTTTTCTATGAGGCGATACAGGAAAAAGAGAACTTAATGAAAAAAGGGCCTCTCAAATAAAACATCTCTATTCATTTTTCAAAAAAAAAACGTAGAAGAGATTTTTTGGGGGGACTACAAATTTTTGGAAATACAATTTTCACATATAAATCTTGTGGGACAAGATTGGAAGCCCAATAAGCTTTTCTGTAACCTGTGATGTTTAAGTAATTCTTTAGAGACCTGAAGGTAAGCTTTTCTTTGGACTTTCCGGAACACTATCCATACTAAAAAACTGAAAAAAATAAAATATCTTGGAAAAGGAACAAAAAAATAACAATATGAAGAAAACAGGGAGGCATGAAAACTTTCACCTTTTTTTCAAGTATGACTAAAATTCGAGAAGGCAATTCTTAGTACAATATCAGAACTTGGAAGAGATAGGAAAACACTACTATCAAACATCAGTCATTACTGTTAATGATCAAGATTTGTGTTCCAACAAAAATGCTGCCTTGATATTTGAATACTTTGTGCTATCTATCTTCATTGGTAACTACCAGTGACACAGCATCTAACTTCAAACACTATGACCAAGAAAAGTATTGAGTGCTAAAGCTCATGAAAATACAGCCAAAGAAATCTCAAACAGTTGTTCCAGCCAGCACTAGGAACAAGTGGGACCCTCTTTCAGTTATCCAGATCATCATCGGAAACCAAAAGCCACAAAATTACAACTGATGCAACAGACACAGAAAATGTGCAAATTGATGGATCAAAGGTAGAAGTGACCAGTGAAGCAGAGGCATGTGAAGAAGAAGATTCCTTTTAAGAGTAGATTCCTGATGCTAAGATCACACTCTATACCTGATCCTCAAGAAAAAGGCGTGGAGGAGTGCACCATGCACCTCGGTGAAAAGTATTGAAGGAGCTTGCACTGCTCAAGCCAGTAAGGGAGCTGGCAGGAGACATCTGAGGACTCTGTTGACCTCCAACGGCTTGTTGCTCCTGCTCCCTCAGGGCTATGATGTAGTCGTAAGTGCTAATCCCCTGTCAAATCATATATTTATTTTAGTGAGAAGCAAATATTCTCATCCCAAAACTCTTGTTAGCTTAGGTGTTCCAGAAAAAAGATGAAAGAATGATCTAATTAAAATGTTAAAGAAAAAGGACAGCTATGACTACACTTTCTCAGAAATAAAGACAAACCATAAAAAAAGCCCAAAATCAGATCTACTTCACAGTTGAAAATTTCATGAATGACTGCACCTTTAGAAAGAGTGCCAGACCTTTTATTAGGTGAACCATTGGTTAGAAAGGACCCTCTAAACTTCATTGGATGATCAATTGTCTTACAGATATTACAAACTGCATGGTTCCACAACCATCAATTTTACATGCTCCTACTTGATGGTTGTAACATTTAAACCTTTTTCTTTCTTTCTTTCTTTATTTTTTCCCCTTTAGTGGTAACATGACTTGAACCTGAACAAACATTATAAACATTGAAATAGTTAATAGTGGGAGGCCTCGTGCATCAGATGTGAGCCCCCAGATCCAATATACAGAACTTCACACCAGGTGCAAAGATTTCACACCAGGTCATTCCTCTTGAATAAGATTAGAGAAGTATTAAATGACAATTAAGAACTTAAGAGATGATAATAAAACCACGTAGAAGATTAGTAAAACAACTATATTTTAAAGAAAGGCAACTACTGAGGTCTTGCTGACAACTTATCGTGGGCAAGGGCTAAGATTAAGATTATTGTCACTGTTGACAATTGATGGTAGTACATATGCTCAGAGATGGAGATACATATGAAGACTGTCATGGATCATTTTGAAACTTCTACGAAAGATCTAATGTGAATCTTCACATATACGGTTCAGAATTCATAAAAAGTTGAAACTTTGCTTCTTGTTAGAGCATTTTTTTTCCAGAGATTGTGCAGTCCAATCATGTCAAAGAGAAACTCAAGATGAAAGAAAATGAGCAGACAACTATCTTTAATAAATCCTCTAGCATCTTTCTGGTATTGCTTCTCTTCGTGTATGATCACTTATGAACAAACTGTTCCTCTAAAAAATCCCTTTTTATGAGAGAAAAGTACAGGGGAAAAGATGGAAATAACTAACTGTAGGAATTAAGCAAATACTTTTATAGTACAAACTTATGGTTGTCTAGCAAGAGCTAAAAGTGACGATTTCTTTTTGTCAGTTTTGAGCCAATATCTGTTTAAGACAACTCCTAACAACACAACTTCAGCCACTTGTCACCTACATATCCAGAATACTGCTATCCACTTGTAATTTGGCAGCCCCATAAAGGTTTTCTTCTAAATTTGGTTATTTGCCTTCTTAAAGTAATAATTTTTTTTTATAAAAAAGGAAGGTCACTCATTTGAATTACCATGTGTTCTGTACTATGGTTGCACTTCATCAAAATCATCATAGGCATTTTCCCATCTACCTGTGGTTAGCTTCCACATTTAGCTGGACTTCATCATCATTATATCCATACATCTTCAATTAATTTATCTTCCCCCTTCCCTCGTACCCATTGTTGCTAAAATCTTATAATATACGATTCATATCTTACAATTTATACAATTTCTCATGGGAACAATTTGTATTGGTTTAAAAATCTTATGATTCTTATGGATAATTGAATTATGAACTTATTTGAATGCGAAAGCATGAAATTTTTTATTTTGATGGTTTTTAAAGCTAGAGTTGGTGGGTATGTAGGACATTTTGACTTTTTGGGGGCCTTTTAGTTTTTTAATGACTTTTTACAACATTAGTTGGGTATATACAAGTATTATACATTTAAGAGTTGGAACTTTGAAAGTTGAGTTCCAATGAAGTAATAATATAATATTCACTTAATATTGAAAGAAATTGGAGAATGGCTCATATTATTGCTTTTTAGATATCGTTTATGTTATTTCATACATTATACTTGTTGGCAAAAAGAATTATGAACCTCACAATTCTATAGTAATACATGATTTGCAAGTCAAGACCTATAATGATTTCACAGTATGATTCCATTTTCACAACATTGCTTGTACCATTCTCATGTAAAAGGAATGTCCATAGTGGTTTTCTATAAATTGTATCATAATAGTTAATATACATAAACAACCCAATGGGTTTGGAGTGATGGCCAAGAACCCACCTTTGAAAGTGGGAGGTCTTGAGTTGAATTCACATTCCCCCAAAGGCCCACTCTCCGTAGTTTTACTCAGTGTGTGTGGATAAGGAGGTTTGCACATGCCCCAAAGATTAGTCAGGTTCTCTAAGACCTGGACACCTTGGTCTTCAAAAATAGAATGGTTAATATACGTAAACAATGAGTCTCTCGTTTAGATATGAGATGTTTTTTTTTTCCTTTTGTAATAGGGATGCAAGTAACTAGACTTGAAAGACAACCAAGGGAATCCTGGCGGAAACATAATTCCTAGATATCTTAATTATTTTAGGAAATTCTTTTATGAAAAAAAAAATCATTTTCTTCTCTTTGCAAAACAACCTCTAATTTTTAATTGGTTTCTTATTTATTACCTCCGGTCACCCCCCTTCAAAAAAAATGTTAATATACCATTTCCTAACACATTAAAATTATTGAAGCAAGGGATTCTTATATACTTCATACATGAGGCAGTCCCATCAAGTGGTCAGCATTGTTTAGATGCACATATTCTAGATCAGGAACGTACTCCGCTCAACAGCCTATGTGAATAATGAGGACAATTGATCTTGTTTGCTTTAATTACTAAGATTAACAGGCTCATTAAAGCAATGATAATCTTAAACCCATACATTGATAAATCATATTGGTGAAAATAATCCCAATTGTAAATGTAAGATGGTACTTCATAAACAGCAGATAATGCTGGTTGAAGGGTTTTTTTTTAATTAATGTGATGATAAACTACAATATCACATTAAAGTAGCAGCAAAAACATAGGTAGCAATTACCTTTTTTATGAGAAGAACATGAAAGAAGAAGAGCTGAGCCAGAGGTAAAGTAGCAATCATGGCCAAGATGGTGCATGAAGCCTGTAAAAAAAATTGAAGTCATGGGCTGTAAGAATAAAATATCATCTTAGTGGACTTAAGAAGAAAAGCAATTCAACACTCACCACTACCACAACAAAAGGCACCAAAGAGAAACTGCTCCCCAACTTGGAGATGATCTCCACAGAGAATCGCTTTCGCTCAAGGAAACAACAAATCATCACGAGTATTCCAATCGACCACTGTAGAATAAGCTGCAATCTCAAGCCCGAGGTGCACAAACCATGGACACCTGTCAATAATTAACCAATATGAAGAAGAACTGAAATCAAAAGCTCACTTACATCTGTTGACTGCTGGATGTTGGATGGGTGAGGGAATAGGAAAGATGAAATGGAAGGTTGAGGTCAACATGGTAAGGGAGAGAGGGATTCTTCTTGGAAAGGCTATATCGATCACAACACACCTAGAGGCTAGACAAGTAAAACTGGAAAAAGTTATTCAATGCTTACCAAGAGAAGTGCAGAGACCATAAGTGTGAAAAACCGTTTATAGTTTTTTCTGCCTATGCAGTTGTTGAGCCACTACAAAACCAGTGACAAAAGAGTGGAGGCGTTAGAGAGTTACTGAAATGAATTGGTAAATTTCAAGCAACGAAAGTCAAGGGCCATACCCTGCAGTGATGATCAAAGCCATCAACACATTTATCACAGACCCTACAGTGCTTGCTGTACTTGAAAACCTGCATTATAAGATTACATCCATCAACAATCCCAAAAGCATTACAATTACGTGACAAGCATAATGGAACATCATAGGCAAGAAACCACAGGCTTTCCTTGGGTACAACTGATAAATTGAGCTCAATTAACTTCATAGCAGTCTTCAAAGCGGACAGGGTACATAATTCAAAGTAAGAAACCAAGAATGACAACAAGGGAGGTAGAGGGTAAGCTTATCTATGAGAAGAAACAAGAGAAAACCAATATTCTGAAACAGAGGGATAAGCAAACTTAAAGGGAAGATTCATAAAACTATAGGTCCATCAATTCTAGAAACATTCATCAGCATAAGCCCACCCAACTATATATACGTAGATCCAAATGAGCATTTACATTACTACATACTAAAGAATTACAAAGTGCATACTGAGGAATTACAGAGAGAATAATTATGTAGAATTTTGGTTGGAGTCATCATCATCGTCGTCGTCGTCGTCGTCATCATAATCATAGACAGTTTTCCTATACATCTGGGATCAGTTTGTTCAGTTTTATGTTTGCACCCCACTCTTTCAAAAATTATAATTTGTATATCTCCACAGTTTATCATGTCTTTTTCTTATCACCTAATTCCAAGTCTCTAATGGTCTCCCTCTTAAACTAATCCATTCTACTAGTAACCCTTTGGTTCTTCAAACTAGCACTGCTTCTGGTGTCCTACATATGTGCCCAAACATTGGACGTCATTTTTTGTCATTATTTACATCTGATATTACACCACGTCTTTCATTTCTGTTGTTTCCACCATGCATGAAATTTGGTAGATTGGAATTTTGAGGGAAAAATACATAAACTGGGTGAAACAAAAAGCATGATTCCACACTTACTATGATTTCCTGCAATTTTTTAGGAATTATTACACTTTCCAATGTCATCACAGTTAACTGACTAAGTTGCATGGGTACGGGTGCAAGTGTTGGAGTCAACACTGGTGCAATATGTTTGACTTGACAACCCCCCGCCCCCAAAAAAAAGGAAAGAAAAGAAAATTTGGGACTTGGAACCATATTTAAATAAATTTAAATTTAAATTTTTTTAGATGAAAATAAAGTGTGAAAAAAACACATTGATATGTTCATTAGGTTTCAAAAGGAGAAAGGGGTGGTCATATTTTGGTCATCTTTAAAAGCAATATTAAGTAATACTAGAAGAGTCCATGAATGGGTGCAAGTGTTTGACATGGGCACAAGTGTGAGAGAGAGAAGCAAATAACTAGTCATCTTGAAAAGCAATATTAAGAAATACTAGAAGAGACCATGAATGGGTGCAAGTGTTTGACATGGGCACAAGTGAGAGAGAGAGAGAGAGAGAGCAAATAACTAACTGAAAATTAATACTATTCACAAAAGGCAGACAACAAATCAAGCATAATAGCAGTCCAAAAGATGCACTTTTAACCGCAAAAATACAAAAAAAATACAATCATAAGCTTGCAACCATTTATGAACTATAGAATGAAATGAACGTAATTATTGCCAAATAGTTGATGACCCAAATAAGATGGAACAAGATTTCAATGACGATGATAAATCATTGCTTGATATTTCAGCCTACCTCAACCTCACAAAGACTGCAATAAAACATGCCATCTTCACTTGTTTGTTGTACCGAGGACTGCTCATGTGAACAAGGTTGGTTCCAAATAAAAGCAAAAGGACACCATCCAAACAAGGCCACACAAAAGGACAAACTTTGAGACGGTGCATTATCCTTTTCAGTTTCATCTGTTGATTTCCCAAAAACTCGAGTGGCAGTATCCATGGACATGCCCTCATTTGGTGGCTTCTCTCCAATTGTTGTCACAGTATTGGCATCGTCCATAGAGGAAGTAGATTCACCTCCCAGCTTAGATTCCTTGGCCTTAACATGCTTCCCACCATCTGTTATTTTAAGATATTTCTTTGATTTGAAAACCCCTGGGTCACCAGGATCAGTAGCAGCACACCAAATATACAAGCAGAAGACACATGTAACCTGACAGAAGTAGCACATATAAAACATTGATGCAAGCAAAAGTCATGTATGCATGGTCTCATAGAAATGATTTCTATCTAAAAGCAGAAGATATTGCAATTTTAGATGCTCAAGGACTTTCTAGTTTAAGGAAAAAGGAGTTCAAGGACTTTAAATGATCTGACTGCTTGTGGTCAGACAGAAATGCAACAACATTAAAGTAACAAGTAGTCATTTCTAAAGGGAAATTTACTGCCACACTTCATTCTGGAGCTCTCAAGACTATTCTGGATTTTTTGGTCAATCACCTCCAAAATGTTATCAATATTTTGATACAGATGCTATAATTGATAGACATAATGATGCCTAAGTACGTATGGGTACAGCAGGGACACACCATGGATACAGGAAGGATACCAACATTACACAAAAAATGAAATAAAAGACATGACAAAATATGGGAATGCTGCTTTCTTTTAAGTGTCCAAGTATCAAAAAGTTCAGAAATATGGGGCCCATAAACCACAAATGTGATTTCATCTGTATTTTGTCATTCAAATGTATTTAAAGAAATTTAAAGTTTATTTAGGATAGATTTGAGTGCATTTTTGTGTCTTCAAATGATTGTCATATTTCATATGTAAAATGATGTCTTGAGTTACAAGAGATTGGATCAAAATCGATATTGAACTTTAAAGATAATCAATGACACTTCCAAGAAACCCAAGTTTTGCAGAATAAACATCAACTTTAAATCTTTTTATCATCTAGAGTGCACAGTGGAAGGACCTAGATAAGAACTTGCATAATTCTCAGTATGCTAAACAAACATGGAAACAAGAGAAGGCCCCAGATATGGATTTGAACCATCTTAAGTGGGTGTACACAGTGAGAGGCAGGCAGGTGCACAGGTGCATTTGTTCCAGGAAAGCAAAACACGAAGGAGAGTGGATAAGGAAGTCCTAGTAAGTAGTAATTTTCTTTCGTTGTAGGAATCTAACGCAGTGGCCCATTGTACTGTACATTTCAGAGGATGATCACAATCATTATACCTGCATTTTCTCAGGGATTCATGGGAGAACTGAAAATGCAATACATATAAGAGGAGAACTCTAGACGGAAGTCAATTATCAGGATGCCAGGAAAAATCACTATTGTGGGCCACCATTCTCACTTGAGAAATGTATCAAGAAGGTCTCTATGACATCTCAATACAAGATGAATTCATACACCAGCAGATGTTCCAATTAAGATTGCTGACTTCAATATGGCATCCACTTCAGAATGTTGGACGTAAAGGGTTGTATTTTCAAAACCCCAGTGCAATGGCACTGAGTAGAGTCATTAAACTATAAGAGACAGTATATACAGAAGCCAAATCACAAACTAAAGAGGTCCTATTGACGCTTATTGGGCTTAAACTATACTGGTAAGTAGGCTAGACTTCTATATCCCAGTAAGCAGGGAGCAAGCCCACAACTTCATAAGAGACTGGATAGTGGAGAATCTCGTGCTCCGCCTAAATGAGCAATAATTTTCATCAAAATCATGTCACAGCATCAACCCACTTGAAATACAATATACTTGGACAATGGCACCAGGATATCCATAAATTCTTGCCAGTAAACTGGGAGCAAACCCACAACTTCATGAGTGATGGGATGATGGAAAATCTTGCACATCCCTCTAATGAGCAATAATAGATTTGCAATTACTTCTTTTTTAGATAGTAACATGACTCAAATCTGAAGTATATATGGTTGTGAACTGCAAGAGCAACTACACTATGGGCCACTCTTTGTTTTTTTCGGTTTTTGTGGTCTAATCCTTTTAGACCCTGTTCTTTGTATATGTACTTTTTATATTTTAATGAATTTTCACTGTTATCGCTCAAAAAAAATAAAACAGTAGTTCATTGCTTCTGTGTTTCTCACATTTACACAAATAAAGTATGTGTGAAGACAAAACTCAATCTCTTCTCACCAGTCAAAAGAGTCGGACACTCGAACAAAGAATTCATAGATTTGCAAGAAACAGCAAAAATGGGAGAGAAATAGAGCTGGAAAACAATCCAACTTGACTAGCAATCACACGGTGGCAAGAAAAGAAAGATTTGGTTCATAAATCCACATTAAAAGAAGGGATGGATAAAAGGAGAAATGGGATCTTACGAGTGGAGTGTAGAGCCCCATCACAACATACTGAAACACCTTCTTTCCAACAAATGGTAGGAAGAAGACATAAAATGCAAATGCCAACGCCAGAAACACAGCAACAGCAACCACCTATATAGAATGGAAAAACCAAAATAAATAAATACAAGACACACGGAAATGGATAAAAGAAAAACAAAACAGCAATAGGCAGAGAAAGAGAGCAAATACCTGAAGAGGATGATAAGGGAGCTGCCATCCATGTTTCCTCATTCCCACCAGCTTTTGGCTTTTTCACAGGTAATGGCTCAATACCCAGATGGGAAAATGTATGAAGAGAAAAAAAGAGCTGGGTTTTGTCTCTTTCTTCTTCTTCAGGGAAAGATGAGAATGGTCATAGCTGAAAAACCGAAAGGTTGTATGGGCTTTTTCTCCTCAGCCATTCTAATGAGAGAGAGAAGATTGGTAATTGAAGTGACTGGATGGAGGGGAAGGCAGTGGAGAAATGCCGGGTCTGATTTAAGTTCATCCACCACTGAAAGCCATTAAAGGACATGGAAGGGAAGAGAAGGAGGGTTTTCCTCTTGTTACCTGCTGATACTAAGAGATCTCATCTGGGTTTGCCCGGTAAAGTAAACCAGATAAGTGTCGTTCTGCTTTTCCTCTCTCTCTCTGTCTGCCACATTAATTATAAGAGTATATCGACTGTTCCTAATCATTATTTCATATAGGATTTGCTGTCAATTGTGGTTAGTTTAAGTTTAATATATTAGATATAATTACCAAGATGAAAACGAAACCATTAACGAATTAAGAATAAAATGTATGAGACTCTTTGTTCTTCATATTTTAAAATGAACATTATGCCCAAGACAATTTAATTCCAAAGATGAGAACCACACATAAAATGCAGAAATTATAACTATTTAAAATACTGATTATCAGTCTTGTTGGTTTTCTTACAAATTATATTTTAAATGTTCGTAAATTTTGAGTTCAACAAATCAACATTATCATCATTGTCACATGCCAAAATTCCATCTATCTAGATCAATAAATATTAGTAAAATATATGATTTTTATGGCTATCTTCATCTCAATGCATGAGCCCAATTAATTTATATTTTCTTTAAAAAAATTAGATTATTTAATTTACATTTTCACCTTTCACCCCCTCTCTCTCTCTCTCCAAGACCAAAGAGGTCAAAAGTGGGTGGAGATAATCCATTCTACTTGAGTAAAATTATAACCCACCAAGAGTCGAATGATACAAAGAGAAAAAAAAGTTGTTTGCAAGGCAATGAGAATGGGTCCCTTTCCTTGGAAGGCATCTCACTTTCCAAGCTTTCTGTTTCTCATTTCCTTTTCCTGTCATGCTCATGCTGTGGTTGAAAATTGAAATGGACGTATGGTTCACAGCCATTGGAAGCTTTTCACCAGTTTCCTCTCCTCAATGTTACGCTCGTGAATCAAAGAGAGAAGAAAAGGAGAGGAACGTCACAATCTCACCCCTCTTTCTTCAATCTAGATTACGACTTCCACATTTGTATCTCTCACCTACTTGTTTGCTCTCTGTCTTGGACTCTTGCCTCTAATATCATCAATCGATATCTCAAATAGATGAATGGACAATGACTTTTGCATACATATTATGGCCACTTGCTCATTCGCGATACGTGCCGTAGTTTTAAAATTAGAAAAACTCAATCCACGAATTTTATAGGTATCCCACAGTTTCTCACGTGTAAATTCAAAAAAAAAAAAAATTATGAGTTTTTCTGATTTTTTCTAACCATTCAATTGAGTTTTTCGACTCGGTGGAATTTGAATTAATTTTAAGTTTTGAGTTTTCAAATCCTGCAGTCTTGCACATCTAGACATGGCATTTATCAAATTAGTTAGTAATAGATTCATTAAAAAAGACTTTCTTTTTTAAGTCAAGCCATCCAAAAGCTATTTTGATCAAATTATGAATCAATCTATGTTTTTGAGGTTGTTAAAAAATTAAAAAAAACAAAAATTAAAAATGTTTTTGAAAGAATAAAAATATGGCTTGATTGATTCATTAAGATGCAACTAAATATTCAAAAAGAAAAAGAAAAAAAATTCAGCGAACACATCACCATGCCACTCGGTAAAATCTGCCAGAGTGTGCAACGTAATATTGTACACAAAGGTGCAAATATCGGCCGATATATATCGGTTTTTTTAAACAGAGTAATATCGACCGATACGATAAGTATCAGCCGTACATACCGAATATCAGCCGATATGGCTGATATTCGGTCCAAAATATCGGCCACAATATCGGCCGATATTCATAAATATCGGTATTTAATTATATTTTTTTAATTAATTTTTTTTAAAACACCGATACGGTTTTTCACGGTTTTCAACGGTTCAGGGTTTCACGGGTTTTGCGGTTTTTTGTGGTTTTCACGATTTTTCACGGTTTTCAACGGTTCAGGATTTCACGGTTTTTTCACGGTTCCGATATCGGAGGAGAGAGAAATATACCGATATCAGAAGAGAGAGAAAAATATCGACCGATATGCATATCGGCTGATATATCGGCCCAGCCGATTTTTAAATCCCTGATTGTACATAATGGGTGATCATTTGACATATGTTTTAGAGTAATTATATGTTTTGTTTATTTAAGAAAATCTTTTTAATTTTTTCAACCTCAACTTTGATATACTCTATTTACTTTTGAATTATTAGTTAACTCCTTTTAAAATATTCTTCTAAACAATCTCTCTTATTATTTTTATATATCCATTAGTAGACAATTAAAATTATATATATTAAAGTAAGGAATAAAGTGAATGAATACACCCCTAAAGTCTTTTTTCTTTTTTTTTTATGACTAAGGTGTCCAGACATCTCACCCGTATGGGACTTTACCTGATTAATCCTTAAGACACATGCAAAGATCTCAATTCTTAATACATGCGATGTTATTATGGGGAGTAGCCCCTTGAAGTGGAACATGAATCAAACTCAAAACTCTATTTCTTGAGAGAAGCACCTTGACAATCACACCAACCCCTCGAGGTTTACACCCTATAGTCCTTAGACAAAACAACAAAATAATTTACATTTTCCATCCAACTCCGTTGATATCTTATAAAAAAGCCATCAGGGCCGTCACATTTCTTACTGTTCAGATTCAGGCATTCAGATACTAAAGGTTGGATCCATTAATCCATCTTTGTACAAAATTAAAACCACTGTAGCTGGCTCAACTTGACTGCAGTTATTCTGTGGTTATTTCACACAGGGCTCCACAAGAATAGTTTTAATAAGCTGATTTTGGTTATGAATTTCTGAATTACAAATTAGTTTTATTAAATATTTGTAAGCATTTGATCTAAGGTTTTATGTTTTTAGATTTGATGGCTAATAGATTCTATAAACTGAATTTTTTGTTTGTACTTCATATATTTATGAGTGATACTTTAATTTGATACAATCAATAGACTACATCTATTGACCTGTCACAACAGAGAAGTCAACTTTATAAATCAGAAATAACCTTTCACAACAGAGAAGTCAAAATTAATTCACTGGAGAATACACTCATCACCATATAGCCATTTATCCCATTAATCTGAGATTGACCTTTATATCGACAAACTGCTACATAAGCCGATGCCAATCTGACGCCCACGGGACTTGAACCCACAAATTATAGACTGCAAATAATCCTAGAAATCCCCATTTTGAAAGTCCAAATCAAGTTGGATAGACCATTGGTTAAAGGGAGAGGAGAGTGCACGTTGGAAAGGAGAGAGATTTCCTTGTGTGGTAGAACCCTAGAAGTAACGAATGCAACCAACGTTAATTTGGGACCTTTTCAAGCACAACCATTGGTTAGATCCAATGGTTCATAATGAAAGTTACACAACATTTCAGTTGCGAACCAGTTCACAGCGATTTTCAGTCATTCTTATGTCCCACACTCAAGTCCATATACTTGGTTCTCTAAATGCAAACCATCATGATGCCAAACCTATCATAATAAAACAATCTGAATAGTACAAGAAACCTTACATTTCATTTTATCGATCAGCATTAAAGTTATTTATCTCATCGGTAGGCTAAGTGATTCAGTAACCATAGCAAAGCATGTCAGTAACCCATTGCGCTGTTTTATTGGCTATTTCAATAAAAGACAGGCATCCCTCTCAACAAGTTGTGCTGTTAAATATATCTATTCACTTTACAAGAACTGAAGAAAGTGAACCACTTCAAATGGCATATCACAAGAGAGATCTGTCAAAAAATAAATGAACGAATGAATGGATCATATTCTAGAAAAAAAACCCCTTTTTCTTTCATCTGCTTCATTCATTCGATCGGAGAGCCAAAAGAGACCTTTATAACAAAAGTGCACGGTTGCAATCACCGCTATAGCTATGATAAGAAACACAAGACATCTTCTCATGGTTGCAATGACTTCCTGTGAAAAAGCACCCCATGAAGCATTTGGAAAAATATATGAGACAAGTGAAAGAGTTACTCTCGACAAAAGCACGCAGCACAGTTAAAATGTGCTAATAATTGCATACCACAAGAAGCTCCAAGTGAGAGGGAAAAGAAAAAGAATGAACCTGCAGTCTTGAAAGCCGCCTGGTATCTTCTTGTACCCGTCCACGCCGCCTTCTACGCTTTGGAAGTTTTTCAGCATCGGCTACCTGGCTCTTTTAAAGAAAATTAACATTTATAAATTATTAGCTAGCAGTCACAGATCACCAAAACTGGCACCATCACACAGGAAAAAATTATACTTGCAACCGTGTATGACTGCTACAAAATGGAGAGTACATTTTTTAGCAGGAAGTATACATCTCAAAAATATTCAAGGAGTCAAAAGTAAAATAAGGAAAAAAAACCCATCAATATATTTTGCCCAAAGAAGGTAAGCGGGGCTTTCAAATGTAATTTAACACAGAAGGTAAAGATGACTTTCAATTCAATTGTGAATTATCAGACACTAAATGACAGATGAGAATGACAGAATAGGAGATATCTCATAAAAAGCAACCTAGAAAATCTATGGCCAAATGTTGCAGCAACTGACTCTTCATAGCAGTTGATACGATTGATATACCCTTTTTATCAGCAACAGATCAAAACACCTTCTGATAGTTTTAGATACATCACACCAAATGGCAACAGATTTACAGGGAGGTAGGATGCTTAGAATGCATGGATTCAAAACAGTGTTTTCCGTCCAAAAAATAAAAAATGGATGAACACACCATGATATGGTGAGATGCAAATGCATGGCTTGACCAGGTGATAAATTTAGGAGCGTATTATTATTATTATTACTTTGATAACCAAAGTGTCCAGGGGTCTCACCTGTATTTGGACAATGGACATTTTAACCCGACTAGTCCTTGGGGTATGTGCAAGCCTCCCAATCCCACACACACAGTGTAAGCAACTACGGGGCGTGACCCAGAGAGGTGTTGAGCGTGAATCAAACTCAAGACCTCCTTTCATGAGGGGAGCTTCTTGACCGTCACGCCAACCCCCTTTTGGGTTGCTTAGGAGCGTATTATGTCTCAGACATGTGCGTTCCACATGTGTGTAAGGAACACTGAGTGATTTGTTGAGATAAGAGAGGAAGTCCTCGATTTGTTGAGATAAAGGAGAAATTTTGATTTTTGAATTGTAACAAATTCATATAATCAACGCCTCTATTTATGGAGGTCAATGGAGCCAACGAGAAGATCACCCCCTCCTCATATCGATATGATATTTTCATAACCCCCCATCCAAGTGATCTCCTAAACAATACACTCAACGATGTGCACCATGCATCACAAGGCCCTTGTACCCTGCCACTTGTAGTCTTTTAGTTCTTTGTATTGAGGCTGTTTCTAGTTGTCTGCAGACATGTCAAAACCATCTTAAACAGACTCCCCTCATCTTCTCATTTATTAAGGCTATCATTAAGGTTTTCCTAGTGAAGTCATTCATCTTACGTCACTCATCCATCCAAGCATAAGCATCTCTGTTACCTATACCTGCTTTTCTTCTTCATTGACCAACCGTTCACTCCATACAGAATTGTTTTTCTAAGTGTTCTTATAATCAAACTAACACTCTCCTGCCACATAGAACCCCATTAGCTTCCCTACATTTTACCCACATTACGCCCATACTGGCTATGTCCAAATCAAATCCTCCACTTGGCTCTATTGTTGCACCTACGTACCCAAATCTATCACAATGTCATATTAGATCATTATTGATTTAAGTACTTCCTCCTCTCTATTCCCAGTCCACTAAATTGCATTTCTGCATTCTGTCTCTGTTCTAATTTTCAAACCATTCGTCCCGAAAGCTTTCCTCCAAAATTGGAAAATCACATGCCTATAATCCAATAACTTCATTTGAAAAGGACTAGGGAATTTATTACAATACAAACACCGAAATACCCCTTAAAAGCATACACGTTCTAATACATGTTTTTCACAACAATGCTCATCTAGGGAAATATTTCACAAACATGCAGCATTTGGTCGTCAGGTGCTCCATTTCATGCATCAAACCATCTTTCGCAAGTTTAAAGAAACTTGGGAACTTCTAACATCAAGAACATTTAGATGTACATCAGCAATGCACACATAATCCTCACAGCATTTCTTCTTCAGCTAGTATGAAATGTTTTTGTTAGGAAGCCTGTTTCTAGACTGAAGTGCTTCATTATTCAAGTACAAGATATTCATTTACAAGGTGAAGAGAAGACTGTCATATTAGTAAGAGATAAGTGACAAAAGGAAATCTATTTGCCAAACTAATTATGAATGCCAACCCCATATAGGCAAATATACAGGATAAATGGCTCTAAAAATGATTGTGAATGACGAAACGACACTAGAAATTCATTTCTAAATGCTAACATGAAACATGAGTAAGTTGTCACAGTTCTCAAAGTACCAACTGTTAATACAAATGCATGCAATTATGGGTGACAATAATAAATCTAAGCCACATTTCATTATAGGTAAAGTTCAAACTAACACCAAAAATATGCACCAACTCATGAAAAAGCAGAATAAAATGGGACACAAGCCACGATACTAGCTTATTGCATGACAAGGAAAACAAAGATAACTACATGAGACCAGGACAGAAATCACTAACAACATTCCATATGCCATGCAAAAGCAGAATGTGGTGGAAGGTATGCCATAATTTGACTTAGAAAGTGCATTTTAACAATGAGAAATGACAAAAAACTAAATAAGCCTAGGACAGAAATCAATACCTCTATCACTTTAGGTTTGCGAAATTGTAACTCCGATGTAGACACCTTTAGTTTACTTGCACAATCTACATTGCATGAAAGCAAACCTAGCCCAAATTGGTGTTTGGAGACATCGTTGGGATCACGATTAGCATTCCAATAGGCAGCTTGAACATCTTGACATAACCACTCCTTTTTCAGGTTCTGGCATGCACAACGAACAATAACCTTGCAAAATGAAATTGACAAACCAAATATATGGAGAATGGTTAAACACCGATCAATGAAATAGGAATAGAACACTCATCATTGTCATGGCATTGGCATAATGTCCGGAAGGATAAAAAGCTTATAAACAATTTAGATAGCATGTATGCATGAACAGAATAGTTCCATACATGATTTTTTACTAAATTGTTCATGCAATTATTAGGTACCTGATCAATACGCCAAAAGCTAGAGAGATGATGGAACATGGAAAATCAAGCCCTTAAGCCTATCCCATACTAGGCTGGCCCACCTTGATGCCCATACCCCAGGTTGGGCCCCACTAGGCACATAACAGACCACCATGCTTCTAAGCCAACGTCCTAGCAGCTCACTCCATGACGGCTCTCACTTTGGACCAAGTAGCCCTTTCCACCTTTGTGACGGCTTCTCTATGGGCACCAAGTAGCCCTTTTCCATAGGTTGCCCCCTCTTAGATTCAAACTCAGGGCATGGTACATGCTCTAATACCACATTTTAAGTACCTGACCAATACACCAAAATCTCCAGCGCTGATCGAACACGGAAAATCAAGCCCTTAAGCCTATCCCGTACTAGGTTGGCCAACCCGACGCCCAAACCCCAAGTTGGGCCCCACTATACACATAACAGTAATACAGCTCAAACTTTTGTATATGTGGGTTGTGAAGCATGCATTAAGGCAAGTAAACAGGGAATCAATCCCTTGCATTGGTTTGGATATTATGATAAGCCTTATCCCATATATCTAAGGTTGGCTTCCTGAGCTCTACTTTCTAATTTAACCTAAAGGTAAGTTCCTCTACATTAGAATAGATAACAAACAAAATTACAATCACATAGCAAGATAGCAGTATAGAAGCATTACCTTTTTCAAACATTTCTCTGGAGATGGGCATTCACCAAGATGACACGTCACAGGGCATAGGTGGGGGCAGTTTGGTAGTTTCCTACACGCATAATAATTGAAGATCTCAAATTTCAGAATAAACAACACTATAATGTGTTGCAATCCCTAAACTTCAGAATGAAAATGTGTTTGTCATGTCTTCCAGTGCACTAAGTTCATATATTAAGGATTTGAGGTAAAAAATTCAGAACTTCCAATCTTAGCAGAAATATATGACATCATGTAAGAAGAACATGTTCAGCACCTATGGTATGTGTTGAAAAATAGACATGTACCAATATATCTTGGAATATTGGCTTTGAACATGAAAGGCTGTCATTAGCTAATAGAAAAGACTAGGATCAATCTGACCTGCTGAGCAGAATAGTAGACGAGAATATTTTGGCTGATTATTATGCATGAAAACATTACCACAAGTAATTAGAAAATGAACATCAACATTTAATTTAGTTTGCCTTTTAAAGCATCATCACATATCAAGCCATGTCAAATTCTAAATGGATACTTTTAGAGGATGATAGTCCAAAGATATTGATTAAATAAACCCTCTAGGTATGAGGCCAGGTCTTTCAGGTTTTGCCCTGTTACAACATCAGTTTTTTTCCCTAAAATCTACAATAAATCTGTTGTTACTGCTGAGGTTCCTTTTTTCAAGGTCCAAAGACGCAAGGCTAAAATATTCAGATGAGCTTCAAATTTTACTCAGCCATTGTCTTTAGTCATTTTCTACATTTCTTATCAAAAATTGTGTGGCCCACTAATAATTATAGTGAGCAGCCTCCCTAGATAGGGAGATTTGAGGAGTCTAAGTTTAAATAAATTTAAACTAAAATTTGTTTTTAAGTAAAAAACAAGGTAAGGAATGTTCATGGGTACAGGTACATTTGTTGGAATCCAGAGGTGTCAAACTCAGCCAATCCCAGAACATAGGGTTTGTGGACTCAATATAGTATTTAAATAAATTTAAATTCATTTAAATTTTCTATAAAACAAAAGGTATGAGGTGTTGCATGGGTATGGATACATGTGTGGGAATTTGACACACATACAAGGTGTAAGACACAAACAATCCCAAAACATTGAATTCGTGGACTCAATACAGTATTTAAATAAATCAAAATTCAAATTAGTTTTTAAATGAAAAAATGTGTGAAACTAATAGAAAATAATCTACAAGTTTTACTCTAAACAATGGAGTGACAAACATATCAATATTTTCGTCAGTTTCAAAAAGAGAAAGTTGTGTTGATATTTTTCTTATCTTGGAAGACAATGTAAGATGGTACTGAAGAGTCCATGAAGAGTGTAATGGGGAGAAGTGTCCAATATGGGTGTGTACACATTTTGAAGAGTCCGTGCAATATAGTTTGGTAGAGTGTGAAAGTAATTTGACAGTGCAACCAAGTTCATTTGGATCCTCGATTGCTTAAAGAAATGGAACCATATTGATGTACGGTACAAAAGAAACACATTCTACAGAAAATAAATAACCATCTGGTAGTATAGCAGCACTGACTCATCGACACCAATAGTTTTGTACAATTTCCTTTTTGCTTAAATTTTTTTGCCATAATCTCTCAAAACATAAGTAAATAAATAAATAAACTCTCTTAAGAACAGTTCAAGGGATAAACAGCAACCATTTGAAGTTCCAAACAGGTTGAACTAATACTAATCACGTCCCAAAATACAGTAGAAACCTTTATTGAACATCCTACAGCATTTACAAGTTCAATTCTTATTGGAACCTCTAATCCTAGTCCCAGACATATTCTCTCTCATAAACAGCCATTTTTTTCCTAAAATACAATACTTTTCCACCTCTAATAGCATTTGCAGACAGTAGCCTGATCAAAAAGAGAACCCAATATCACCCAAAACACTAAAAATCCGCCACAAAACCAAAAATACAATTAGAAAAATACAACTGCCAGTATATAGTGAAGAAGCCTAAATACAGATTTTAACGTCCTCAGAACTGCAGAAAACCATTTCCAAGGGTCATGGTTTTTTATTATCCACTGGATCCAAGCAACAACGAATCACAAAAAACAAGGCACCTATCAATTACACAATAAGACCTTTATATCTGCACACTTTCTGATCCTAAAACTCCATTAAGAACTCCTAAAAAAAATCCTCGCTGATCGCTGATCCTAAAACTCCACTAAGAACTCTTAAAAAACATCCTCACATCGAAGTCCATCCCTAAACATCATGATTAAACTTGCAGAACCCATACAAGTTCTTCAGAGAATAATAAAAAATCTGTACAAATCATGATCAGTGAGGAAGCTAAGGTTTCAGTTCACAGTGGTGGCTACATATCCTACAAGCTACCATCACCAATGCGTACAAGCAATTACCAGCAAGGCCCTCCAAGCTGAACACTTTTCTGGGTAACCTTGCAACTATCCAACCTAGCTTTGCTACCAAGTAAAAAGATCAAGCTGTGCACAGAGGAAGACATTAGGGTTCTTTTGTGTGTTTGTGTATGTGAGAGAGGGGGAGAGGGAGGGAGAAATGGAATTCAAGGAATACCATTTACGATGGTTTGGGCAGATAAGGGGCACATAAGAGGAGACCAAAATGGCCCCAGCATTAAGAATTGAATTGTCACAATTACAAGTAAATAAAACTAGGAGAGGGAGAGAGCAATAAAGACTAGGACCAATGTGGTGAGTGGAGACTGGTGAGAAAGGTCATTCTACATTTTGGAGTTAAGCTGAACATGATTTCTTTAGGGTTTGAGTGAAAAAGTAGAACTTATAAAACCAACCCTAAATAGGTCCATGATGATGAAGGCATGCTTTATGAGTCAACAAGACTTGACACTATCTTAGTAGTTAACATCAGCTTCATATACAGAACCATGAGCTACACTATATGATATACAAAAGAGATCAACAACTATGGTCTACTACATTTTGCCAAAGATCATCAAGCCATTTTCCCCAAGTTCACTTGCTTTTCAATTGAGATATTTTCAGTTAGGTGTGCACCTACAGTGCCGGTGCTATTCTGAATCCAATTTTGGAATCTTCCTCTTATTAACCCCTTCCCCCCAAATTTTACAATTACTAACATTTGAAAACCAGTGTTTCATTGTTCCTACGTTTGAACACCCTTCCTACTTCGTGCAACTAAAGTCCAATTACTTCATAAATAATACAGAGTCAATTCATTTGATTGTAGTCTGCAGAATCATTATCAAGATTTAAAATTAAAAAAAATAAAAAAATAAAAAGGAGAAAAGGCAAAGGAACCAGTTCCTTTTTGAAACGATTTTCAACATTACATTTTTCCACTCCTATCGGCATACAACATCTAATTTAGTTCATAACTAAAATAGGATAGAAAACACCCCTAATGAAAATGATCATGGTAAAAAAGTATGAAAGAAAATTCATGATTACCTATGACAGGGCCCACCACAGGAACGAACGTTCTGTTGCTCCTTTTCAGGCAAGTTATTGTAGTATGTGCACTCGAAAACATGGACCATGGAACGACAGTGACAGGATCGTTTAACAAGTACTTTGCAAGGAGGACAATTTCCTGTGTGACAAGGAAGTGGACAAGGATGTGGACATGCGGGCTCTCTATCCTGAACAAATACAGCAAGTGTAATTAACAATCATAATGTGATGGAGTTGATCACTTCTCACTGAAAACTATAAACATTTTTTGTGCATTCAAGTGTCCCTACTTTAAAGGCAAGAGATGGATGCTGAAAGGAGGACAATAAAGATTAAAATCATCCAAAGAAACAGTGAAGCTGATTGAAAGAAAGTCTCAAACCTTTTGGCAAGGTAGAAGACACTCATCACATGACTCCATTAAGCTGATATTTTCAGCATCAGTGAGTGACACAGCTTTCTTCTGATCTAAGGCTGGAGAACTTTTTATTAAATGGCACGGTTTCTCACAATAATGATTTCCACACTGAAGAAGGTTACCACATAAGTTGGAACAGCGAAATATTGCTCTATCGGAACAGAGCATCTGAAAATAAATATCAAGATACTTGTCAAAAAACAAGGCAATGATTGCAATAACAGCAATAGTAATATTTATGGGAAAAAAAAATATTCAAGCACCAAAAGAATAGAAAAATAACGTCTGTGTACATCTCTCCCAAAAAAAAGAGTAATGCCTGTTTACTTCAAAAGTTTAGAACATTTGTTTTCTCTTTATTTTTTCCTATCCTTTTTGAATGGTAATGATAGACTATTTGTTGAAGAGAGATTGACAACTGACCAACCGTTCTGCTCCAATGTGCTGCCCAAGGCACGGCCTTGATACAACTTCTTGACAAGGAAGACATGGAGACCCGGGGGTAGACTGGCTTTGTTGATTTAATTTAGCTTTCTTTGTTTTCAATGAGAATTCTGATTTAGGAGCAGGTCTAGGACCATGGCAACTGCAGCAAATGGGAAACTCCAAATTAAAAAGAAAATACACAACCATTTCAATCTGGATTTGAGAATTATATATCTGAGAAAGGATGGCTTTACCTTTTTTTACACTTATGACCACATGGGAGTTCTTCTTCACATATTAGCTGACAGAGTGGGCAAGCTCCATAATGGCATTTGTGTGGCTGTCAAAAATATGAGATCAGAGTTGATAGAAGAAGGAAGCCTTTTTACCATAAAAAGCTACAAATTATACAACAATAACTTTTTCCTACCCCTTCAAAACACAAAGAAATATTGAAAAGTGGAAAGAAGAGGAAAAGAAAGGGAGGAGGGAACTAGCATAGGCCTACTTCTAAGGCATTACCATTAAAATCTATAAAATTGTAGTTTCAGTCACTCCCAGAACCACCTCACATGCAAGATGTTTCCATTCTAGATGCAAAATTCTAAAGGATGAATCATTCTAATTAGATTGAAAATCATGTACATATACAACAACTTTCAAATGCACAAAGTTTCTTAATTTGAATGAGAATAGAGTTCAAACTTCTAAATATAGTTTGCCAACTAGGCAAGAAAACTCAGTAACTTTGCCAGCTTGACTAGGCTCATCATGTAAACACTTCTATAGAGTATCAGTCTAAAGAAAGAGTCCCCATCTCTACAATAAAAAAATATTAAAAATAATAAATAAAGAAAGGAAAAAGTTTTAGGTTTGATTAATCCTTTTCTAGTGTGTTGTCCCACTACACCAATTAGTCAATGTCAAATTTACACACAATCACTATGTACAAATCTGTATATCTACAAACTTGCAATCAAGCATCCATGCTCTCTCTTGAAGACAAGCTCCATGTCGCTATTAAAATCAGCTGCTAAAGATGCTTATATAATGACAATAATGTTTATTAGGATTCTGAAAACACTTCTAATCAAACAAAAGGCATTGAAGATTTATTACTTGTACACCACAATACCATCAAGTGATATTATTATTCTCTGAAGACACCCTTTATGTAAGTAACTATGTAAGGATTTTTTCTCAATTGTTAATAGTGAAAGATAAGATTACAGTCATCAAGGTGATCAATAATTAAAACCTTCTTTTAAAAAAAAAATAGAGAATTTATTACAAGAAAAAGGGGAAGATACAAAACTCATTTGCCTCGAGAAAAGACAAAGGAGAAAACCCAAAATAGTTATAAAAAAAAAAGAGGAATACAAGCTCCTAAATGAGCTAAGTGGTCCACTTCCCCATTAGCAGAACCTTGGATTTTCTAAACAGTGAAACCTTATGCCTTGATAATTATAGACAAAAAATTCGATTAATGAAATTCAATGAATCCACAACTTCTATTAAATATGAAGTTTGGGTGGTACAATGATTCTAAGTATTGGCGGAGGTAGCTTTCCTACAACCTACCTTGGCCTCCTTATGTGTGTGGGTAAACCAAATAATAAGTGCTGGGATAAGGTCATCGAAAAAATGGAGAAAAAGCTTTCAGTGTGAAAATGCAACTATTGGTGGGAGGATTATCCTTATCAAATCTGTTTTATCCAACCTTCCAGCCTATTTCCTAAGCTTCTTCCGATGTCCAGAAGCAGTGATTAGAAAATTGGAAAGCATTCAGAAAAGGTTCTTGTGGAATGATGCTCCTAGGAGAAGGAAATTTCATTTAGTTTCCTGGTCTCAAGTGACAAAACTCATTGAGGAGGATGGATTGGGGATTTGGCTAATGCGTTGCTTTAATTCTGCTCTCTCAGGGACGTGGTTATGGAGATTGGACATTATTGACCATTATTGAAAATCATGAAAATCAAAATAAAACTAAATCTAAATAACAAAACATCATATTGGTGCCCCATGCACATGTGCCATCATGGTGTCCACATCATAAAATATTATCAAACCCAACTCTCTAGGTGAGTGAAATCTCAGAGGCACTTAAAAAGTCCAAAAGCCAGGATCAAGCACAAGGATTAGGCCACAGGAGAGAGAGAGAGAGAGAGAGAGAGATATATATATATATATATATATATATATATATATAGAGAGAGAGAGAGAGAGAGAGACTTCATCATCTTGGCGTCTATGATCTTCATCCTATAACCCATCATACACTTGAAAGCAATATTCCCTAGCATTACACCATAATTACCATTTTCATCATTTCCCTTAATCTATCAAAAGGTCACAATACATCATTTCACATCCAATGCACATCATACATTCTTGACACCTTTGAATAGGTCCAAGTCCAAAAAATATAGTTACACTTAGCTTCTGGTGAGTCTCAATCAGATTCACCCAAGTTAATTGTAACACCCCGATTTTTCAAAGATATGAATATTTACAAAAATGCCATTGGAATGGTAAATTAGAAGGTTATGATTGTAGATGAGAAAATGGTGAGGCTCATTGTTCAAATTAAGACCCAATGTGCATATTATAAGGATCAAATTAAATTAAATGGGTATTGTACATCTAATTGGGTCAAGATGGTTATTTGGGTCAAAGGACCCAATTGGGACCCAATGGGTCATGATGGACTTATTTGACCATTGGGTGAGCCCAATTTTAATTGGGTTAGGCTGAATTGATTTGGAATTAAATAAAGGATAAATGGGTAGGCTTGATGCAAGTGTGTAAACCACATTCAAATGGCCAAACCACCCATAAATGGGTCATGGCGCCAATTGGGTCAATGAGCTAAATGGGGACCCAATGGGTCGTGTTGACCATGTTGACCATGGTTGACCATGTGGACCCTCATGTGAGCTCAAAGGATGAGTCAAATCAGGTTGAGTTGGAACTGAAATGAGTTACATTTGAATTAAGTAATGGAGTTGACTCAAGTGCATTAAATGTAGTGAGTTGGGCTAATGAGTTGGGTGAGTTAAGTTGGAAACCAAAGAGACCTTAAATTCCATTGAGTAAAATGGGGAGGTGAGGAGTTGCCATGATCTTAAACACCACAAAACAAGTCCCACACGTTGGGTACTTGTGGAGCGGGTTTCCATGCATGGAATTCAAAGGCATGAGATAAGATTCACCTTGGAAGCTTGGTCCCAACATGGGAAGCTAAAAGGATGGTCTAAGCTGAGGCCAAGTGTCCCATAGTTAAGCCATGAGACTCCTTGGTTTGATCAAGGATTGATGAGGGTAAATGAGGGGCTCAAGGGCTGTTTAATAAAAGCAACAAACCACATCCCTTGGCTGAATTTTATCACAAACAAAACATAGAATCCTCATCTCTCTCCCTCTCTCAAAAACCCATCCTCTTGGCCGAATTATCCTTTGGTGTTTTCACCATTGTTCAAGCTTTCAATCAGCTAAGGACTAAGGGAGCAAGAAGGAAAAAAGTAAGGATCAAAAGGAGAGAAGAGAAGCAAAGGAAATTGGTAAGTGTTTACATAAGAATTTAGTTAAATAAATTGGTAAAAGGGAGCATGATTTGGCCATGGAATGGCCGAATCCATCAAGGGCTTAAACCTTGGATGGCCGAACCCCATGAAAAGATTTGGTTATGTTGATGGTTTTTTAAAGTTAAAACCATGCAATATTGTGGAGATTTTTAGATGTTTTATTAGACATAAGATATATGTTAAAGAGGTTCACAAATCATAGGCCATAGGGTTCGGCCACTTGGGATGGCCGAACCCCATGAAAGGAGTTGACAAGCTTATGGTGATTTTTTATGGTTTTGAGAAATAAAAACCATACAAGGTATGGAAGGGTTAAGGTGTTAAAAATGGAGATAAGGTGTATGTCTTGGGTCGGCCAATGTATGGCTAGATGATATTTTTCTTATGGTTAAATTATTATGTCAAAACCATGAATAATTATGGGAAGGATTGAGCCAAGGGCCGAACCCCATGGAGCATTTTATGGGATAAATGGACCCTTGTATGGGTATTTGGATTTAAGTTTATAATTAGTAATTGTTAATGGTTATTATGATGTTTTTAAAGGATAACATAGATGAAAGAATGATGGACTTAGCTGCTCATTGTTTATCAACAAGGATAGCAAAGAGTAGCACCCAAAACCAAAAGGGGTGAGGTTCGGCCATGGGGTATGGCCGAACCCCACCAAGTGATATGAATGGTGTTTGACTTTAAAAAGGTCTAAAGATGTTCCAATGGATGAGGTTATAAGATCCATTCTTTGGTGAATAAAAAGGAACTATAGGGTTCGCCCATGTGTATGGCCGAACCCCATAGAGTGACAATGATGAAAGGTTAAAGGCTAGGTAAATGGATGATTTGAATGGCATTTGAATGTAATTAGAATGGATTAAAGGACCAAGTTGTAGATAGTGAGGTTCAGCCAAGTTGTATGGCCGAACCCCACTAAGGTGGATTTGTTTTGATAATAGTGGTTAGCAAGATTAATTATTGGTTAGCCTAGTGGCAAAACCGTAAATATAAGTTATAATGGAATGAAGGATTAAAGGACTTGAAAGAAGGGTCAAACCAAAGTGATAAGGTTCGGCCATCTACCAAGATATGTATGAAGTGTGAAGTGTTTAAGTGTTGATCAAATGAAAAGGAAGATTAAATCCAAAAGAGGTGAGGTTCAGCCATGGGTATGGCCGAACCCCACAAGATGGTTTTTGGGACTTAGATGTAAATGGAAACTAAATGATAGTATATTGACTTGTTGTTATATAAACAAGGTGACAGAACTTGAACGGCGCACGAGTCGTGAACGGGTGACGCTTAAGAAAGAACAGACCTGTAAGAGAACTTCATGTAGATTTCCTACCTACTTGTAACCACTGTTATATTGGGTTTAACATGGTTTTTATGAGTTACGTTGTTATTGTTTTATGTTTCAAATGGGTTTTGAATGTTGAGATATATTTACAAATGACATATATTCATTGACATCTCATGCATGGCATGGGGTGAGGATTATGGAATCCGGAGCCCACACTCTGTCGGTATGCCCGTGATGCATCTGTGGGGCCTCCTTAGGCGATGAGAGTCCCGCCAGGACGAATAACTTAATGATGAGAGTCCTATCCATAGGAAATGAGAAGTACTGTGGATTACCTTGACGTGAGAGTCCCGTCAAGTGATAACTATGTATACTTGTGATGGGTGGGACTCATTACATTTGCACATACATACATAGCATTGATTTTATATGTTTTTGATGATCAAATATTATGATATATGCATGTTTTTATATACTAACCATGTGGTAGCCCTGATCGGAAAACCTACAGGGCACGTTGATCTAACGCCCTAATTCTATCCTTAGAGGATGATGCAGGGAAAGGAAAGGGAAAAGGAAAGGTTGAGGATCGTGAAGGAAGCCAAGCATAGGAGCTTGGGTGTTGGAATGGATTATTATTATTTATTGTTATTTGGACAAACTTCATGGATATGTATTAATGTAGATAACTGCGATGGTTTGATTTAAGTTTGAATGAAGGTTTAGTTTTAAGTAAATATGACTAATACTTTGCTATCTGAGAATGGAGCAGTCTGAGGATTGATTATAATTCCGCATATTTGATTTATTCCGCAATCAGTTATGTTTATTCCGCATGATTTATTTAGTTCCATGTGTGGATCGATTTTCATGGTCTTAGTCCATGCACACATGGGTAGCCAGTTAAGGGTCGGACTTTGGAAGTTCGGACTTAGCTCGCGTCGTGACGCCCCCCGCTCTTGTTCACTCTTGTTTCTTTAAAAAGAAATTTTTAGACTCTGATTTTCAGAAGGTGGAAAAGGGAGGGGCGTTACATTAATTCCCAAGTAAACCTCCAAATCGGGTCTTGATTATAAGTTTAAAATTATGATTCCATGTGACAGCCACAGCAAGTGAAAATTAAATATCAGGCAACAAAATGATGCCAATTAAGACTCCTTAAAAGGATTTCATCAATGTGTGGCTCACAGCAAGAACACCTGAAATGCTAAGAATCTTATTATGATCCAAAACGTATCAAAAAAAATTTAAAGACATTCTTTTTCTTTTTTTGAAGTCCAAGATATTCAAGCCTCTTAGAGCACCTAACTAAGTCCTTGGGGCATGTACAAACCTCCCTATCCACACACAGTGGGTAAAACTAGGGAGTGTGGCCTTTATATGTTGAGAGTGGGACTTGAACCCAGAACCTCCCACAGCTTATTGGGGTTCTTAACTGTCAAGCCAACCCTTATATTTTTTGAGAGATAAATTTAAAGACATTCTCTTCCCTATGCAATTCAGAAATAGACAATAAATGATCGTATTATTTCAAGCATCTACATATGTATTTGCAAATGCTTAAACTAAAATAACAAAATTTTCTTGGAAAGTTTGGTAGCAACTTTAAGGCCATGCAGGAAATTGAAGTAAAGCAAATAGAAAAAATAGAAGTCTGGTACCTTACATCTTGATCCATGTCTGCATAATGGTAAAACACGGCATTTTTTGGGGCACCTAGGTGGCTTTTGTCCTGCTTCAGTCCCACAAGGAACCTGTCATGGAGTGCATCAATATGTAGGTAAAAATCAGAGTGGATTAATAATGAGCTCCAATTAGATTATCGATAACAGCATCAAGAACATCAACATAGAGTTACAGACAACACAAAGAAAATGCTCTACCACTCTGATCATGTAAAAAGGCTCCACACATTAACTTCATTTGGACCACATCGCTTAAGATCGACTCTTGAAAATAGGTCCTAAAAGTTAAAGAAAAGAAAATGAGCACTTTTGATCTGCCGAGTAACACAACAATTGCTCTATCTTAAGGAATCAATTACATCATATCATAATAGTCAAGGCACAAGGTGCATTCCTAGGTGCGAGTTTGCCATTTCTAAGCAAATTAATTTAGATACTTCAGTAGATATGTTAGAATATACATATGAATTCATTGCTTAGTCTCTTTATCACACAAATATCAACAAAATACAGTGTTATTCATTCAAAATACCAAGATGTACAAGCAATATGACTCCAAAGATATCAAATAGATGCATATTACATACATAAATAAGTACATTATATGCTTATTCAAGTTCAAAATAAGTACCATTAACTTATAATGCACAGAAAACTAAAAAATCAATGGGTTTCTTTTTTTTGATAACTAAAATATCAATGTTATTATAGAAAAAAGTCTTACATTAGAAATTTTTCAAAAAAAAAAAAAAACTACACCCAGTTCAAGTGAGCATCAAAGCTAGGCAACACGACTCCAAAAACGCTATAGACTGGGCAAGTGGTAGGAAAAACCTCCTTGGATTGGTTCATATGGTAAGAAACACTAAAAAGGTGTGCAGAGAGAGAGGTTCATTTTAGGCACACCAAGAGGTCAGCGTACAGCGTGGCAGATTTCTCGATGAAATCTAGAAGTGCTCCCTTCGTGGAATGCTTGTAATTGGGTTTGTATTGGGTGCAAGGAGTTCAATGCTTTGCGATGTTAGACTTGATTCATGCAGTCCAGGGTTTTATTTTACTTTATTTTTTCTTTTTGCTATGATGTTGTCGTCTCTGCCTAGTTGCATCCCTTTCTTTATTTTTTAATATAATTTTAGTTGTCTCTAATTCCAAACAAAGAAAAAATGCTGGGCAAGGTGAAAAATAAGTTTGAAGCCTAGGCACAACAAAGGCATACTTTTAACTACTATGCACCATTTGTAAGCAAGTTTGGCGTGATTAACAATTTGGCCTATGCTTGAGGGGAACAAGTTAGAGACAAGTATTTTTCCCTGTAGTCTTAGAAGCATACTTACTGTATAGTTGTAATGTTGTATGGATTATGAAATAATATTCCTCAGTTGAGAGGTATTTCTTTTGGGCTTTTACAATTACCTTTCACTCTTTGCCCTAGAGTTGACAATCATTTAATCCTATACCTATATAGGATTCTAGGTATAAATAAAAGGGAGACATTGCAAGGACCAAACTTCTCCAACACTCTTTCTATATGACACTCACATGTGTCCATCAAATTAATATTGACCGTTAATTTATTACATTATTGACCCACTTTTATTCAATGTTGACTAGTTTAAATTATTTTAAAACCTAACAATTTGCATCTACATGAGGCCCACTATCACTCCATTTAATGGCCTGTAGAAAGAACTTTCCATAAATATGTTACCCCATAATAGTCGCACAATCAAATCTTAGAAACCATTTTTTAAGCTCTAACAGTAGTGACAACTTTAAATTATTCTTTGAATATCTAACATTCTTAGTCACTTTTTTTAGTCATAGGGTGGTCAATATTTACACTCTAAATGAGACTAATTTGGTCCAATGTCAATTTATGGATAAAAATATGCATATAAACTACAATTTAAATATACATATAAATCTAAGTGAAGTCGGGTTTTGGTATCACCTTTTATAGTTTGTATTTTTTGCCTGTATAGACTATATAATGTATGGTTTATTTTAGTATATACCATTCAATGAGATGAAAGAGGTGAGATCTCTCTTGATTCTATTTTCTTGGAGCCACATGGGAAGCATGTGTCCATGCTAGTAATGTAAAAAAGGTAAAAGCAAAACTACAGTAGACAGCATAGAAGTTATACACTATTTAAAATCACCCTCAGTTTCTTTGAAGAAGTAACCCAAAAAATTCCAATGCCATCAACCAAGTTTTGGCAATGATTGATGAGATATCAAGCCCCCTTTCCATCAATGCTCAGGTTGGTGGAAAGCCATTTGCACCTGTGTTGACAAGTTCAAGCAAGTTATCCATTACCGAGTTGGCCAAGGAGATAGAGCCCGTTTCTAGAAGTACCTTCGTGCGTTAGTTTTCCTTGCAACTTAATTTCCTTCCCTTTATCGGCTGACTACTTCAGCTGATGCCTCAATGGCAGATCACTTCTATACTACTGGAAACCAAGTGGTTTGAGACATTCATTTCCATACAAATCTGATTGATGAGGAAACTGATTATTTTGCATCCCTTCTTCATCTCCTCTACTTTTCCTGGTTATTCCCTTCTAAGGACGACGACAAAGTATCTGCTGGCCAGATCCATCAGGTTCATTCTCCATGAACTCCTTTTTTGCTTGGAGCAATCATTGTGTTACACTCTTTTGGTCAACTTACCGAGTGCAAGCAGTCAGTTTCTTTTGGACTGTTGGATTAAAGATCATAACAAAGACAACATTTGGATAAGACATAGGATTATGGTCAATGCTTGCACTTTTGTCCTCGTGCATCCTAAAGATGCGGACCACCTTCTTCTCCACTCTCCATTCTCATCTTCTGTTTGGAGCACCCCCTCCACCCTTTCCCCCTCCCTCTCTTCCAAGCGCAAACAGTCAGTTTCTTTTGGACTGTTGGATTAAAGAAGATCATAACTCAAGACAACATTTGGAAAAGACATAGAATTATGTACAGTGCTTGCACTTTTGTCCTCGTGCTTCTGAAGATGTGGACCACCTTCTTCTCCACTCTCCATTCTCATCTTCTGTTTGGAGTTCTAACTTAGCCTCTTCGATATTCAGTGCGCTATGCCTTCCTCCACTGCTCATCTGTCCTATACTTTGAGCTTCTTTGTAGGCCCCAGAGATTCTCTACCCTATGGCAGCTCGCCCTCTTTGCAATGATTTGGAGATTATGGTGGAAATGGCAATAGAGTTTTCAAGAACAAACAAGAAACTCCCCTTGATGTTAATGCTAGAGTTTAAGGCCAAGTGTGCAGCTTCAGCCTCTACTCTTGAATGAGTTCCAAGATTTCTCCATTTCAGCCTTATCCATAGCCTGGAAGGAATGCATTGGTTCATGTAGTTTGTTTTGTATGGAGCCTGCTATTCTTGCCCGTTTTCCTATATGATTTGCCATACTTTTTCTTCTTTTCTTCATTTTTTGAAGATTCATTGTAAACTTTTCGAGCAAGGCTTGTGCCTTTCAATGAAGTCACCATTCACAAAAAAAAAAAAAAAATCACCCTAAGTACAAGTCTATCCTAAGGGGAACAATGGTTCAAACCAGGTTGGGTTGGCTATAGGTGATAACAATTGTTTTCCTTGACCCAACCAAACCAGAATTTCTATAAAATAGAAAATTTTGGAAAAAAGTAAAGTGATTGATTGTATGGTCTATGATAGGGTCAAATGAAAAAGTAGAACTTGGAAAGTCTACCCCAGATAGATGCAACTTGGGCATTTCATGATGATGATGATGATGATGATGTATGACCTAAACCTGGATTTAGGGTAAAAAAAACCTACAAATAACATTCTTTGAGTACCACAAATATATAAGCATCCAACTAAAGCCTATAGCAACAAGCTTAGGGCCATCAATTAAAAAGAAACAACTAAAAAGTAAATTGCACCTCGAAGTTTGTTTCTCCACATGAGCATGATATGGACACCATCAATGGACAAGGAGCACAAGAACCTCTGCAGTAAAGATAAAGTTACTGTAAGAAAATACATATCTTTAGAATTGATGGATGAAAATCACACAGCTAAAGAATTTTAGATTTTGTAGCATTCCTTGCCTATCTGCAATGCTTTAACTGTTCTAGAATCTCGGTGAATTTGCATGTAAAGACATGTGGAGTAAACTCACCAATAAAATCTTATATTTTCTTAATATAATCTTAGATCCAATTCAAAATTTAAAGTTTTCCTTGGATGAACTCTATATGCATGCTAGACTGTAATCTTGCCAAATGCAACATTTATTTTTCAAATCTAAAGCTGGTTATCCTTGCTGATTTGGGCATGCCAAAAGGTGCACACCTGATTAGACATTTAGGACTCGATATCAGTTTGGTGAGATTATGCTTTTGGGTTGTTGGTGGTCAACCTAGGGAAAAACTACATGGGTGGCAAAGATGTTGCCTAGTTTTTGCTAGGAGATTCACTCCAAAAAAAAGCATTCTGTCTTACATATAATATTTTATTAGTGCTTTTCTGTTTCCTTTTGATTGCTGGACTTGATTAAAAAAATTATTTGATGTTCCCTCACGTGGAAGCATATGTCTGTGTGTGTGTGCATGTGTTCTTATTATGACTGGGACATGATTTCTGTATAATGAGTTCGAATAAAGTTTTCACCATCTCTCCAATGGTAACCTTGGTATCAGGCACCTTAGAACCTGGAATCATGAAGCTCTTGGAAAAGGGCAAACTATTTGGGGACGCAATCAATTGAAGAAAGTTCTTAATCCAACTGAGCCTCCTGAGATTGGAATGGTATTATGAGGCAGAAGAAAGGGCAAAGCATACTATTTTGAAACTTTCTTTTTTATGCTGGATACTATTTTGAACATTAGGAGCAATGGGAGGTCAAACAGGTCTTGGTTCAATCCCTGGTTGCCATATATGAGTTTGCAGGTAGATAGTGCCAGCACCACCAATGGTTTGGAATTTCAATAGAACAACAAATGGTGTCTGCCAACACCAAAAAGAACATGTTCTGGAGATCTTATTGCCATTTGTACAGAGATTAGGAAGCTGGTCTCATTCTCTGGGATGGAAAGGATAAGATAACCTGTAAACCAAATATAAGTGGTTCTTTTTCCCTCAGGCCTGCTTACAGATCAATTGCATCTCCTGCAGTTCCTGTTGTGTGATCTAAAGGCATTTGGTTCCAGCCTTATATTCAATGCATGCATCTAAGCACAGCTTACGATCAAGGATCATCTTCTTAAGATTGAGTTTCCATTTGCTGAATGATCCACCAGCTGATATTACTTCTGCTGGACTACAGAAATCATACATCTATCACATGATCCAAATTACAAATCCTTGTCAAAAAGTTAAAATGAAGCATCATCTCTTCCAAACTAAGTTACACAAGAATGCAATCCGCACCCCCACCCCCCCCCCAAAAGAAAACAAAAAAAAAAAGTGCCTTTTAGTTTCTGTGAAACCAAATTATGACAAGAGTTAATTAAAAATTAGAACCTCAAATGTCAATGACACTTGATCAAAGCAATAAGATCCAACCCCACCCCCTCTGCCCCACCCCACAAAAGAAAAGGAGTAATAAGAACTATTGCACTAAAATAAAAACATGAAATTGTTGAAAGAATGTGCTAACTTAGCTTAGATTTGTTCAGTGGTGCTTCTAGTTTTCATGTCTCTTCAAGGGTGTGTAGTAGTGTTTCTTTGCTTGTTTTCTGTTCTTGCACCTTTGGTGCCTCCTTTTATCTTAATATATTAACCATTCAAAAAAAAAAAAAAAATCGTTGCAGGGATAACATACCTGTGGCATGGAGAGAGGCATTTATGATTATTACAACGAAGTTTCCTGCCACATATCTGACCCTTTGAAAACTTAGTATTACTCACCACAAGCACATACAAAAAAAATATATATACATGGAGCATAGTGACAAACCTCTGAACATGGTAGGCAGCCCCCATCACAGCAGCGACGTCTACAAGCATGCCGCCCACAATCACGTACACGCTGACACTTTCTTTCACAAACTAAGTCTTGATAACAAGGAACCTGTCATTGATTCCACGCAAAACCATATATATGAGCAAATCATGACTAGCTCTCACAAAATGAAACTATGTAATCGGTTTATCAATAATGACAAATGCTTTTTAAAGAAGAGGGAGAGGATAAATGTACATAAAACATGAATTTAACGGAACTTTTTCTCAATACTAAGGGGCATTTTGGTGATGTAATAGGAGGCAATCTGCTATCCTGTTGGCACAACTTCAACACAAGCAAACCCGATATTAATTTACATGCCATCAGTGGCTTCCTCTGAGACCAAACCAAATCTAATCTCCATGGTTCTAGAGTTGTGTTTACCGACAAACACATTATCATGTTTGCATCCCAAGGTTCTTTACTAGCCCAAAGCCCAAATTCTGAAACCTTTTATGTAATTTTTGTACCTCAGTGGTTCAGCATCACATATGTATCATGCATACACTCCATTGTCAAGTTCTCTTTTTTCTAAAAAGAAGTTATCTTACATACAACCATAGGGCTCCAACATGTCCTTTTAGTGGCTCCCACTCACCTCCAACCAATAAAACATAACATTTTTCCTCTTTGGGATAGGTGATAAATTGAATCATATTGAATAACAAGTAAAACATTCACAAAATTGCAAATCTTTTGGGTATTACTGGAAAGCAACTAATTGTTAACATTTACATCAAGGGCCTGTTTAATTACTTAGATGAAATTTTCAGAAGGTGTAACATTTTCCCCCTTTTTCTGTTTTTTTTTTTTATGTTTTCAGGAAATGCAACGTTGCAGATGAATTTTCCTGGAAACGTATTCATGGGAAAACTGATTTTTTATTTGGCAGTGTACTGAACACAACAATATGAGAAATTGATGCTGAAGAGTAAAGACCGTTTACCTCTTTCCTCAAGCTCCCACACCGGCAAGACTTTAGCTGAACAATCCTGCAAGTCTCAACGCAGGTACCGCGGTGGCACCGTTCAGGGCATCTGTGACGGCCGCATCCCAGCATCTTCTCACAAGTGGATCCACATGTGGGTACCACTGCATCACAATCCACCCCAACATATTCCTTCTTTCCACAAGGACAAGTTCTCTTCCCCTGAAGAGGACAGCCACCACACTTCCCGCCATGGCAGCCTCGCTCACACACATGTTTCCCGCACCCAAGCATCTGACCACATGGATTCTCGCACCGGAACTTCCGCACGAAGCACTCCCGCTCCTCCACTGCCTTCTCACACAAACACCGGTGCAATCCCTTCACCCGGCAAGGCGGACAGTCGCCCTCGTGGCAAGTTTCAGTGCAACGGTGGGACCCACATTCCAGAACTCTCGAACACTGGCCACCACAGGAGAATTTCTTGAGAGCGCACCGCCGGACATCACTGTTGCCACCACAGAAGCAACGGGTGCTGACGAGCTTTGGGCAGGGCGGACAGGGACCAGGGTGGCAGAGGAGGAGGCAGGAGTGGCCGCAATTCCCCCGGAGAGCGCGCCCGCAGATTTCGCCACAGGAATGGGGGAAGATCCAAGGATCGGGAACTGGGTTTTCGGATTTTCCGCAGAAACAGAGGTAGGAAGAGGGTATGAGGGACAACGGATAGTCGGATCGGCATTTGGGACAGTGCCAGGAGGAGACATGGTGAGGGGAGCGGGCCCAAGTCTGTATGCAAAAGAGGTGGAAGACAGCAAAGCATGAGGAGCGGCAGGACCAGACAGGGTCGGAGGGTTTGATGCGGAGGAGGCAGATGAGGCAGGAGAGGGCGTTGGAACGGGAGGAGAGGAGGAAAGCTCGGATCTTGGAAAGGTCCTCAGTGGAGGAGCGGCTGGAGGTCTGGATGTAGGCTCTGAATATAGAGTCTTCTAGCGCCAGTGAGTGTGCCGCTTCTTCTTCTTCTTCTTCTCCACCGCTGCCGCTGCTGCTGCAGCTTTCGGTGTCGGGGTAGGAATTCCGAGGAAGAAGAGATGATGAAGAGGCCATTTGTTCTCGGCTCTCGGATCTCACTGCTGTCGTTCGGACCTCTCGAAAGGAAATTTGAGTGGATTGAGTATGCATTTGCTTCTGGTTACAAATTAGAGTGTTGCCTGCAACATCGGACCTGCTAATTAAGACCCAAATCCAAAATCCAAAATCCAAATCAGTAAGTTAGCCGTTCAAAGTCTGATTCATGACTCGTTGGTCTTACATTTCACTGTGTCATCCTTTGCATTTAGCCAAAAACCCTATTAAAATAGTTGGTGATAAATGTGTTAAATAAATATTGGCTGGGCATTCTGCACGGAGACACAGTTTTTCCAACGTGTGAAATTACCATTTTATTTTTTTATCATCCGCACGCATTTCATTTTAAGAGTATAAAATGTGTTCACTCTCTCACGTTGAAATTCAAAATTATACCATTTTCACTTAAAATCAGTCCCAGGAGTTTATAAAATTCAGAGTAAATAAATTTTAATACCTTGTTTGTAGAAATCGATCGAGAATAGGCCTCGTTTGAATATCCCTCTCCACATCCCACGTACTCTAGGATGATTCGAATAATATGTGAGAGAGACGTGCGAACAAACGCATTTTACATTGAAATGTTCATTCAGACGGTCTTAGTGTTTGAAAGAACGCATTTTATTATGAAATGTTTGTTGACGATGAAAATTTGAAGAGCAAAATGATAATTTCAAACTATTTTTGAAAAAATCGTAGCTCACAATAGAAAAGAGAGGTGTCTAAATGGCCAGCCAAAATATTTTATTAATTATAAAAAATATGAAAATTATTTTATTTGAATTGAAAAATAATTTAAACTACTATAATTTTTAAAAAAAAAACCTTAATTTAAACAACTCTAATCTTTCCCCTGAGAGGATGTCCCTTGTACCGGGCAGCCCCCTTTTTACCAATCAATCACCGCTCTGGATCAAACTCAACCTCTCCATCCGAGAAGCTGACCGTTTTCACCGGTCAGCTACTGGCAGCGGGATATGCGACATTCACGTGAGAATAAATATTTAAAAGTTATTGTATTTGGAAAGTCCATTTTAAAATCGGGCTAAGTTCAAACTTATCACTGCACAAGTTTGACGCCCGCTAACTTACACGGTAACGTTGCCAGCAGAAGGTTATGGATTCGAGCTCTTGTATCCTGACTTTGGTGCGCCTTAGGGACAGCGGACTCACCCATAGGAGTTTTACATTGGGTATACCAAGGTTTCCCACATGTAAATTTGAAAAGAAGAAGAAGAAGTTTGAAGCCCAATAATCGTTCCAAATATCTCATGTGTATTTTTTATATTTTAAATACATATAGATAATAACTTTAATGCCAAATCAAGTGCACCTTTAAATAAAAAAAATCATGCAACTCACTAAAATATTAGTTATCATCGTAGTCACTCAATGATCCATCTAACTGAAGTTTTGATTTTACGAGTTTTTCTTCTTCATGTAACCATGTCATAAACTGTCACGCCCCGACCCGCCCAGTGGGCCCGGAACGCGACTGATTTTTTTTTTTTTTTTTTTGAAAGGAAAGTAAACTAATCCACAAGCACTCTTACTGGGCCGGATCAACAGTTAGGCCCAACGGTTACACATCAGCCCGCTAAGAGGACTCAAACATGTACCAAGCATGCCCCATAGACATAGCAAAACAACACAATAACATCCACTAATAATAAGATCAAACAAATATTAACATTGATAAATCAATCCATAACATCGTCTCAAATGGCAACATAGCCGATTACAATAGTCAAATACAAATTAAGTACCACATCCGGTACTTAATACAAAAATAACGGTTCCGAGAACCAACAGAAAGAGATCAGGGCATTCCGCTCCGGGGGAATCCCAAAACACTGCCTTGGCTCAAACGCCCTAAGTTTGAAAGAGAGGGTCCTCCTCCTCGGGTTCATCGCCTGAAAGGTGAGTGGTGTGAGCTAACAAGCCCAGTGAAGGATAATTAACAGTGCACATTAAGCAAATAGTAAAACAGGTTAACAACGGTTAATATCACATGCTTGATAACAGTAAGCATAAACTCAAAATAAGATAATAACATCATCAACTATCAATCACTGCCATTATCCACCGTAACGCCTGCCGACTATACTGAGACCAGTATTAAGTCCCGACACGGTCAAAATACATCCTTGCAAGTACATCTCCGGCTCTTAAACGTAACCGGTACTGACACCCTCAAGTCAGCAACTGACGACAGCATGGTCCGCCCATGGTCCAGTAGACATAAACCATCTCTCATATGGCCGATATTGGTTCAATAGCCCAGGTACGTGGAAGCAGTCTTACATACACATACGGTCAACACCGTAATATCAAATCATCACAGTACTCTTACCATAGTACATCATGTATAGGCACATGAGTGGGTTCATCAAAACTGAAACCACTCATTGCTCAAAATAACACCTGTTAACAAAATCTGCAGAGTTAAGTTCCCTCACCGTGATTGTGTGGTTTCGCGGTCTCTGTCAAACAACATACAAGTGCTCAATCAATATACATAATAAATACGTACATATACGTAGAATTTGGAAATCATATATTTTCCTACAAAATATCCGGGTTTAATGGAATGAGTCTCCTATTTGGTTTCTATCCTCTTTAAATCATCCACAAGATAATAATATAATAAACATAAGGGGCTCAGTCCAAACTCATATTGTCTTCTGGGCATTGACCAGATTGACTTATTGAGTAAGGTCTAGATCCTCGGGTCACTTCTCGGTTGTCTTCTGGATAGGACCAGAGCTGACATTTTGAGTAGGCCTCGAGGTCACTCAGTGCCCGACTATAGTGTCGTCCTGAAAGTGAATCACTCAGTTCCCGACTAATGTCGGACTGAAAGCGTATACAATAGTATTTACACTATAAATAATAAGAGGAAAAAGGGTTAGTACAATTTTAATTAACAGGGGGTATAAATCGTAACAAATAGTTAAACATATTAAACAAATAATAATCAAGATTAAAACAGTAATCAAACAATATTTTATCATTTTTCAAAACAGTGTTCCTCGGAACATCACTTCGGAACTTGGGTCAGTGGCTTCGGATCATCCGAACCACATAAAACTGAGTCACTGGCCTCGGATCTTGAGGCCTGACTTCGGATCGTCCGAAGAGTGGGTCTCGGACCGTCCGAAGTCCATCCGAACAGGAAGAACAGAAAACAGAGGTCTCGGTGGGTCGGCAATGCTCGGAACGTCCGAAGCTTGGGTTCGGACCTTCCGAGATGGCTCGGTCCTTCCGAAAAGGGTCTGGCTCACCTCGGGCGGACTGGGCTTCAGGTTGAAGCTCGGAACGTCCGAGGGTCACAGCTCGGACCGTCCGAAGGTTCGGACCGTCCGAAGATCGGCTCTCGGACCTTCCGAGAGTCGTCTTCTCCAACTGTCTGCAACAGCAGACAGTCACGGCGGAAATGCACTGAAATGCGATTCCAGAAAGGGAGGGCTTCCTGGATTCGTTTTTCACATCCGTCTGGTCTGATGGACTCCTCTGAGAGTCCTCTTTCCATAGGGAGAGGTTTGGAGCTCAAAAGCTCAAAGGGTCATCCGATTTTAAGGGTAAATCCTCACGGGTACATGAAACCCATGGTTTTCCTTAAAATTTAAAACTGGTTTTTCTCAGTGAAAACAAGGTCAAAATCTGATTTTCTTGATTCTAAATCGGTTAGAATTTAAAAAGGAATGCAATGGATACCTTGGTTTTGATTCCTGGGTTGAAATTCAGATTTTTGAAAATCTTTGCTTAAGCTTACTGTTACTGAAAAACAGCAGCTCAGGCTTGGTCGGTCGGAAATCAAACAGAGAGCAGAGAAGAGAAGAATTGCTGGGATTTGAAACGGAAGAAGGGGCCTTGAATTTATAGGCTCCTCTCGCCGGAAAATCGGCTGAAATCCGATGGGACGGGACGGCAGAAGGTGATGATCACCGCCGAACCGCCAGTGCACGCGGGATGGCGTGTGCAGGCTGTTCTGGTTTTGCAGATCAGTCCCTTGAAAATTTTCTATTTGCAGAAAGGTCCTATTTTTTTTATAAAAACTGATTTTTAAACTATAAGTAATAAATTTAAAACTCCAAAATCAGATCCAACCTTACAGATGGGTTGGGTTTTTAAAACTTAGGTTACCATCAAAATTTCAGTTTTTATCTCTCAATAAAAACCTTTGATTTAAACAAAAATCACATTTTACCCAAAATTACTTAATTAAACAAATGTAAGAATAACTAATTTGTAAACCTTATTTTGAGATGAAATGAAATATCTAGTTCAATATCAAAATGGTCTAACACCCAATACCATTTTCAAAATTTATCTCTTACCCGAAATTATTTAAAATAATTAAAACTCTCTTTCGGGCGATAAAATATCATTTTCTGAAAACTAAATTCATTTTAAACTTAGAAATGCAAATTATTCCATAAGGAGAGTATTATCAATCAAAAATAATCACCAATTCACACAATTTAGAGAAATAATCACAACAGGTGGTAAATTACCAAAATACCCCTCCAGCTGGACGGGCTGGATCTCTGAGCTCACGAGCTCGGATTGGGCCAAACTTGGGCTTTCCTCAAAGCCCTGACTGAAAACCTCGAGATCATCCGGTTAAAACACGAAATTTAGCTAAGACATGCTTAATTCGGGGCAGGGTATTACATAAACTATACAATCAGTTACTCTAAAGTCTAACGTATCATTTTCTATCTCTTCCCTCTATGTTTTAAAAGTTCACTCTCTCCTCCCCTTTCCTTTGATCCGTAGCCTCTCCACTCTACATACGGGTTTTGTACTTGATTTTCTACTAATATGATCACACAATCTAAAACGGTTTCACTCAATTTGTCATCTTTCTGAGCTTTTTTTACATTATTCCCAATGTGTCTATTTTCAATTCTATACATTAAGGTTAAATCACTTAAGCAATACTTTTTTTTAATTGCCCCACATTTTGATTTGTATAGCATCGTTGGTCTAATAATTCTTTTATAAAAAAATTAGTTATATTGATAAAAAATAAACTTGATAAGCTACAATAAACTAAAGCTCAACCTAAAATTCAATTTGTAACCATTTAATCTTAGTAGTTGCAATCAATGTGAATCTTTGTGGTGATTTCAACCATTAAGATCAAGTATCTAAAAATTTAGAGATCCGATAAAACTTGATAATGGCTTAATATCATTCTGTTACAAATTTAGATATTTGGATTCTAAAGTAAAAGGGTATACAAAATGCAAATAAACTAGTAGAGTTTTGTGTGGTAATGAGTCTCACACTATTAAAAAGTTGATTTTAACTCCAAAAGTTGAAGTAAAAAATTGTTGCATTGGATATAATTTAAAAAGACTTAATAGATGATAAAAAACTATTTGTCCCATCAATTTGATATTGACATTTTCATTTAAATTTGATTTTTTTTTTTTTTTTTGCATGGGCCAATTGTCAGGACTTTAAAGCTACAATCTTAAGGGTTTCATTAAAGAATATAGAATCCAATTACATATAAAGCATAATGTAGCAGTCAAGTGATTCCCTTGCATAGTAAACAAACGGTGAAACATACAAGGTTGAATTGCAATCCAACTGCATTTAAGCATGACAAAATTGGAATAAAATATTTCACACAATTAAAAAAACAGATTTACACAATTAAACACACGTGAACATATTCATGGCTGAATTATCAACCATTGATTTCTTAGTAAATGCCTTACAGCAATTCAATAAAATACAAATACATTTTAAAATTTTGGTAATTACATTACATGCCAAAAGTAAGAAAAAAGAGAGGTCAATACAAGCATTCTTATAGCATGAAAAATTCACAAACCATAATGCAACACCTGAACCCCCAATCGAAATGGGCAAGACCCACAAAGAATGCACCAAAAGGGACTTCAAATCGACAATTCAATGCACATTTTGTGGGAAAATACCTCTTGTACAAGAAACAAATAATCTGAAGACATGTGGATTTTTTTTGGAAATGGAAGGATATCCATATATATAACCGAGAGTTATTCTCAACAATTTCTTGTGTGCACTCTATGTTATTAAGGTCGAGCAAATCTCTTAGGCTTAACTGTTTATATTTCATGCTTCTAATATATCCAATGCAAATGAGAAAACAAATAAAGATTTTGAAGTGTGAATGTCTGGCTAATGCTCATTGTTGTTGCAAATTTGAATCACATGAGCATCAAATAAGCAAGAGGCATATGAAAACAATCTACTAACTCCAATTATGAGTGCTAGTTATGAACACATGCGATAAATGACGTGTCAACTTTGGTGAAGCCATCCCTTGAGTACAGGGAATCCAAGCATATTTTAATATTGAGCTTCAACATTGTACTTGAAACCTTTCTATCATAGAAAATTATAATAATAAACTTTGGGAAAATGACAATTGTTGGCGAACATGATCAATAGACTTGCAACTCCTACAGCCCAGACAGGAACTACAACACATTCTCCCACAGCCCAAAGACAGAAGCCTCAAGAAAAACCTGTTCATGGCCCAGGCCAAACACAAATTCCGCATGCATACTTCATGTCAAAAACACTGGTCCTGCAGATTGTCTTCCAGAGAAGGTTAAAGAAAATAGACTGATACAGCAAACATCAAAATGGTATCCACTGACACTTCATATTTCATCTATACTTTCAAAGGCAGAGACAGTAGGGTTCTCAGGCATGGGCAGCTGAGAAACAAGAGTGCAAAAAATATATATATATATATCATGAATCACATTGAAGACAGCTCTGTAGGATTTCTCAAAGCACTTGGACTATCCAACCAATGTTCAACACTAGGAAGTTATAAATGTGTCCCTAAATTCGTTGCCTCTCTGTTTTTATCCTTCGAGGAGCCTAAGAAGCACAACAGATAAAAAATAAGGTTCCCTAAAATCTAAAGGCAAACAAACATTAATCAGGAGTTCAGCTTCAAAGGGCTTTTTTTTTTTTCAGCAGAGTGGGGGGAGATGGCAACATGACTCGAACCCACAACCATTTATTTCTAACAGTGAGCACTTAACAACTGTGATTCAGGCTCTGCTCTGCTCAGTTCAGCTTCAAAGTTCGATAGCCAAATCAGAAAGATGGCTCCATAATAGTTGTCTTCAAATGATATTTGCAAAAGCAAACTACTAGAGGCTTCCTTTAATGGGAATTTCCAAGTCAAGGCAAAACCCACTCGAATACTAATTTACAATTAATTGAAAACGAATATATAGTTATTTTTTTCTGCACAAATGAAAAATTCATAGTTGGTGTAGCAACACAATTTCAGACTAAGATATCCTTCTATGTTTACTGCATCATGAAGGGAAAACTGCCGTTGCTTTTTCCTTTTTCTTTTTTTAAAAAAAGGTTTTTTTCCAGACCCATTAGAAATATGTCAAATACTGTTCCATGCTTGATGAGGTTTATCAGTCACATGGATCTTTACTCTTTAGGTTGGTATCCCTAAGACTTGCCCAGATGCAGTCAAGGACTCAAGGTTGCACAAATGATTTTTCACTCTAAGATATGCTTGCAATTATTTAATGAGATGTCATCTAGAATTTTTAGAGTCACTGGGTTTATTAGGTTTGGAAGCCCACTTGCCAAGACATTTTTCCATTGCATAGCTATTGTTCATAGAAGATGAGAAAGACATGAAGAGGCATGCCGTTGGCAAGAAACACCAGTGCTCAGCTGAAATATGTCTTCTGCACTACTTTGCCTGAATCAAGCAACCAACCATTTTCATGAGGCTTACATGAAATAAACATGGTGTAGGATCTTAAGTTCGTTCAAAATTCAGAGATCTTTCTCTGCCATTGGAGGATGAGTTTGAGGTTTAGGTGTTAACACTTCAGTGAAGCATGTGATTTGTTATTGCTTGTTGGCTAAAATGGCAAGACTTTATTCCCTCATTCTAGTTTGAGTTGAGAAACCCTCTCTCTGAACATGGCTCTCCTAGGTAAATGGCTATGGATAATCGATGAGTCTAATCTCCTATGAAAAAAGATAATTATTAAGAATACGAATTGGAGGAGATCAGGTGGAGAACCCATCTTGCTAATCAAAGGGTATTTGGTTTCTGGAAAGGAATCTGCAGTGTAGTGGGTCTGTTTTTTAGGCATATCAGATAACAGAGTGCAGATTGGTTCCAAGGTCAATTTCTGGAAAGACAAATGGATGGGAGAGACTCCTCTGGCTAGGTGTTTCCCTTTCCTATACCAGTGTGCTGCTAAAGAGAACCCACTGGTACAAGATGCTATGGAGTGCAGGAATGATGGTCATTTTTGGTTTCCTCTCTTCAGAAGGGAGCTAGAAGACTGGTTTCAGTCTGGCTGGTTAATGCTGATGGATTTGTTGAAAGAGGTGTTTGTGTCGGGAGAGAAGAATGATAGAAGATCGCAGGAACTGATGAACATGGCCTGTTGATGCAGATTTGAAGGGCCTAAAAGTCCATATGAAGAGGCTTTAGGATAGCTCGGTTGGTCTAAAATTCAAGGATTAGACTAGAGGTCTTAGGTTCAACTCTTCCAAGAAGCCTTGTTACTTTCTTTGGATTTCCTGACAGACAAAAACTGTACAAGAAAATTGATTTGATAGAAAAAGAACCCAAGGAATGGAGCAGTAAATGTCAATTGAACAGCGTAATGTACAATGTAAAGGTTTGTTCAGGGTGGCCATTGCAAATGAATATTCACAAGGAACGATTATTGTATAAGGACTTTTTAAAAATAATAATAATAAATAAATAAAAACTACTGTATAAGGATCCTATCTGCTGGTACTCCATGATTTAGTAGCATACTTCAAGAAATGCTGGGCACTACGTAGAGTTACGAAACCAAGGTGCCCAAGCCTCTAGAGTACCTGACTAATCCGTAAGGCATGTGCAAACCTCCTTATCCACATACACTGGGTAAAACTACAGGGAGTGGCCCTTCGAGGGAGTGGTAATTGAACTCAAGACCTCCCACCTGAAGATGTCGGTTCTTGGCCATCACTCCAACCCCATTTGGTTCCAAACTGTCTTTTTACAAGAAGGAAACTTATAATGTAGATCTCATGCTGCAAAAGCAAGCAAGACATAGTAAGTGGTAGTTTGTTTTCCATGGGCATGCTAATTGCAAATGGCAAGCAAATTGGCCCAACAGGTGACGAGCATCATTAGTAGTTATAAAACCAATTTGAAGTCGGTAAGCCAGGCTTAGAAACAAAGCAGATAATAGAAAGTAGGGCGATAACAAAAAACAAAATGAAAATTTTCCAATTGTAGAGGACATTTTCATGATCAGGAGTAAATTGCCATCCAAAACAACATCCTTTTTTTCAAGAGAAGGCCTGAAAACAAGTTCATATGGTGAGGCCAAAAAAGATCTTACAAACAATGACAGTAACTGTTGTATCAACTTTGAATATGGAACAAGAATAAATTTTATGCAAGAAATGTGATATATAATAAGAAATCTTAATATCTTCTGTACGGAAAAAAATCACTGAGGCTGCAGTTATGGGGCCCTTATATGCCTTGTTTTGGCTTCATAACCTTGTCTTTGGAAAGTAAAGTGACCTTTTCTCTTAGGCAAATGATGTGCTTCTTTCACCCTCCTGTGCTTCTTATTCTCAAACAAAAAAGGAAATGATGCCAGTCTAAACTGATGAGCTTCAGTATGCAGCTACGACGTTACTGGTCCAGAAGCAATCGCATTTGAATCTACAAGAACTTGTCCATCTCCATCTAAGGAAACCGTGGCAGAAGAAGATCTGCAGGTGAAGTAGAAAACTGCACTCATCATGGAATCAATAAGCACCAAGAACGAATACATAATCACCAATAGAGGTCCTTCCCATATCCTGGAAGACCCATCTCCATAGCTCAGAGTCTTCACTCTATGCTCAAACAAACCCTCCACAAAAGTCGTCCCTATTGTTGATCCAAGAAATATCAGAAGGCCTACATGTGTCTGGCCCCTGATTAGAAAAAACTGATCTGAGCAGCGCTTGTGGGCCTGAAACATCCTCCAAGACTGAGATGACAGTTGCAAGATTGCAGATAATGATTGTATGGGCAAAAAACACAGCGAAGATGAACACAACCACCAAGGCAGGATAGACAACCATTTCCGGCAGGAAACCAAGCACAGTAAAAATGTTGCACACGGATACAAGAATGACAAAGAACAAAGACAGGCAACCGATAGTTGCCATGCAGGCCCATAGATAAGTTGCTACCACACGTCTCCAGATCTTGGCAACAAACACAAAGAACTTGGGAACAACCACATTCTTTCCAGCGTAAGTGCAGGCGACTGAATACACGATTGCAACCTTTGCCAACAGCAAGACGGTGGCAGAAAGAGGGAAGCATAACAGGGTGGAAGCAACCATTTCAGACAGACGCTGACAAGACTGCCGAAGTGAATAATTCACAGCAAGTCCGCTGGATTTTGCAACCAACAAAAGCCTTATAGTCAACCTCCTCACTATGGAGGGGTCAACAAGGGCATTCGAAAGGGCAAAGGCGGAAACAGGGCAAATGAGCGCTGCAGCAATTGCCAAGAAACCTGTGGAATTGAATCGAAGAATCCTAACTGTTTCTCTCAAGATCTCCAACGCATTCATCGAATAAAACCGTTGATCAGAGTGTTGTAGCCTTAGACTCTGTGACCCCAATTCACCACCACCTCCCCCATCATTGTCATTTGGGTAATCCAAGTCAACAGCAAATCTACTACAGTGGTTGTCGATAGAACAAGAAGAAGCCTCCATCCTTCTCAAGAACCGAAAATCAACTAAACAACTCAAATAGTTAATTGGGTTTATTGGGATTTCACAAAACGGCACATCCAATGAATGAAATCTGTATGAAATGGTGTATCATGTGCAAATGGAAATACAGCCCGCTTCTCTTCACTGGTTTTAAGCAACAAATATACATACATTACGAAGAAGAGGCATCCATCCTTCTCAAAAACCAAGGATCCGCGACGCTTCCTCAAGGAGTCGATTGGGTTTGTTGAGATTCCTCTGAATTACGAATCCAAAAAATGAAATTTGTAAGAAAGCGCGTATCATGTGCAGATACCCCAGTTCTCCTTCTCTGGTGTTGAGCAACATGGGTTCATGTATGTGAAGAAGAAACTAAAACGCTTGAATATATATAGATAGATAGATAGGGAGAGAGAAAGAGGGAAAGAGACTTGCCGTTTTCTTTTCCTTTCTCTTCTTATTATCGGCAGTTGAAACGCTAGAATGGAGAATTCTCTGTGGAAATGCAGCACTGAACTCCTCTTTGGAAATGCAGCGCATGATGCGGATCTGCTTGATTGATTAAAGACAAAAGAGAAATGAGAAAGGATGATCCGAGATCGAGAGATGGGGGGGAAGGGATTTCCGGGAGCGAAAACTGGAGGAAGCTCCCTAGGAATGGGCCCCATGAGACTTCGGAGGAAATTCTACCATTTTAGGTTTCTTTTAAACGATTAATTTTTTCAAAGATATTTTTGTTATTCGAATTCTAATCTTTTAATATCAATAATCTATAATAATTGAAATTTTAAGATTTATAATTCATTTTGTATATTTCGGAGTAGATGATTGGATAAAATGTAAATTTATTCATTCTAGTATCCATAATATGATGAGATATTTGATCTTAACATTTTGTGAGTAGAAATTTGAATTTTATAAAATTGATCGTATCATATTATATTATTTTCATGATACAATTATACAACAATGAGCTAATCTACATTCATTTAGTTAGTTTTTAGCATTATTTTTATTATCCAGTGAAGAGTAGGGAGTTAATTATTTCTTGTAATAGCTATCATGAACACAACAATATATACTTATTATCTTGAGTTTAAAGTGAACCACTAACTCTCTTTAGCACAACATGTTTTAGACGTGTGGTGTGCACATGTATCAATCAAAAGCCGAGCATATATATATATATATATATATGGATATCTAGAGTTTACAACATTGTGTTGGACGAAAGTCATGTATCGCTTAGGCACTCCCTAAAGCCTAAACTTTAGGTGGACGCCTTAATATTTTTTGTGTGCATGTGATGCACCTATCAATCAAAGATTATATGAGTGTATAGGCACTTAAAGTGGACAATATTATGTTAGGTGGAGATGTGTTGTTATACATTTTCATCAAATTAATCTCTATAAATAAAAAGGTAACTATTTTATATAAAATATTTTTCATGAAATAGGACACTGAATATAATACCTCATATTTGTATATGTGTTTATAGGAGAGAAAAAGTAGCTACATTGGGCACTACTTGTCCCACATTGCTAGTTGTGTTGGAAATTTCATGGTATATAAGTGATAATCTTCTTCCTTATAACATGAGGCATTTTGAGAGTAAGAGTGGATTGACTCGCCAATTGAAAGTTACGCAAGCCGTGTGTGAGATCTAGTATTATTCGTTACACAACCCCATTTTATTGAAAGTGGTAGTATCCAAGTTAATTTCCAAATGTACAAAACATATAAGTTTATAATTATAAATAATATAATAATTAGAAAATATAAAAATACCTCATAAATATAAAAATTACATATAATAAACATCTCAAAAACTCTTATTGACAATAAATCAATGCATTATATCATATAAAAAAAATCCTTATAACAAAAAAAAGGAAAATTGAATTTTTTTCCAAAGAATTAGTATGGTGGGATACCTAAAAAATTCAAGTGGGAGGTTTGGATACCTTAATCTTAAAAAGAAAAAAGAAAAAAGAAGAATTACACGACATCATTTTATGAAATAAATAAAATAAGGATGAGTAAGAAAAAGGGACTGGGTAAAAAAATTCAAAGAAACCCATTACAATTCAAGAAAACCTCAAAAAATTTAATGGAAATTATAATTTTAAAGAAAAGAAAATTAAATTAGATGGTACTTATATAAATATAAATTAAGACTGAAAGAAAAAATTAAGCGATAGACAAAGATTTTTAAATACAACTACATTTTTTCTCAAATATTTGTCTAAAGCGATATATTTGACTATTTTAAACATTTTGTATAGTAACCAGTGGTGAATTTAAGTTTTATTTTGAAGTAGAGGAGAATTTTTATTTTATTTATAAAATTTTATTTTTTAATATTAAAAAAATATTTTTTATTATGAAAATTTAGAAGACTTTTTTTTTTTTTAAGATTTTCCGCGTGGGAAAACAATCCATATGAGAGCTGTGCCATACTGCCATTCATATTTTTACGCGTACTGGCCGAGTAGGGTTGGGATCTCAATTCTTTATTAGTTTTCCTCTTTAAAGGCCCATCTTGCCCTAAGTGGCCACTGCCTTCGTTTCCCCCATCTCCCTCTCGCTGTCTATCTCACTGGAAGAAGAAGAGAAAGGAAAAAAAGAAGAAAGCGAAAAGAAATTTTCAAGGAAAACAGTATCAGAAGAGAATACCATGTCTGGGATGTACGGTTCCGGTGGCCCCGACGATTCTTCGGCGCCTCGCGGCGGTGGCTACAGCAGAGGAGGAGGTGGAGGGTACGGAGGAAACCCGCAGAATCGAGGTCAGAATCTTCCCTCTCTGTATGAGTAGGTTTAGGGTTAATATCAGGCTTTTATATGTTTGAGTGGGCTCACTTGGTTTGGAGAGGCATGTACGGGATCTCATGTCCACCGTCCGGTCATCGTTGACCCATCGACGATCTGGCATAATAGAAATTTCACGCTCCTTATTTACGTGTCCCCATACACTTCCCACCAACCACGGGGAGTTTCTCTATTTTTTTTTGGTTCTATTTAGCTTTAAGATTGGGCTACTGTTACTAATATCACGTTCAATGTGCAGGTGGAGGTGGTGGATATGGCGGTGATCGTGGTCGTGGCGGTGGTGGTAACCGAGGTGGTGGTCGTGGTGGCAGCGGCCGGGAAGGCGATTGGCGCTGCCCCAATGCTAGGTCAGTAGTTCCATTCTATTTTACTCTTTTTTTTTTTGTCCTTTCTTTTATTTGTATGCATTCTACTGTGATGAAATTGCTGAAACATAAATCCATGGTTGTAGTTGTGGGAATCTGAACTTTGCAAGAAGAACTGAGTGTAACAAATGTGGTGCACCAAACCCTGGTGGAGCAAGTGATCAAGGAAGTGGCGGAGGAGGTGGTGGCTATAGCAGAGGAAGCAGTGGGAGTGGATTTGGTGGGAACCGTGGTGGTAGAGGAGGAGGTGGTGGTGGTGGTTATGGTGGGGGCGGAGGTGGAGGCGGTAATTATGGTGGGAGTGGTGGCGGTAGTAACTACGGTAGTGGTGGTTCTTATGGTGGAAGTGGTGGTGGTGGTGGTGGAAGAGGTGGTTCTTATGGCAGGGAAGATGGTGGTTATGCTCAGGTTCCTCCTCCAGCACAAGCTACTTATGGTGGAACAGGTGGGAATTATCCCCCACCAGTGAATTCTTATGGTGAAAATCCCAATTATGGCACAGAACCTGTTCTTCCTGCTGGCTATGGTGGCGCTGGGCCTAACTCGTATCCTCCATCATATGGTGTTCCTCCTCCAAGCAGCTTTAGTGATGGTCCAGGTGATATGCGTGGAAGCAGTCGAGTAGGACCACCAGCTGGATATGATAGTGGCTATGGTGCTCCAATTCAGAGCCGGGATGTCAGTGGACCCCCTCGACATCCAGTTGGAGGAGGAAGTGTCCATGGTGCCCCACCAGTGGAGCCCACTGTGAAAGTGAAGCAATGCGATGAGAATTGTGGAGATTCCTGTGATAACTCACGGATTTACATATCAAATTTGCCACCAGATGTCACAACTGAAGAACTTAGAGAGCTTTTTGGAGGGATTGGACAGGTGAAGAAAACAACCTTCATTTATTTATTTATACATATATATATATATATATATATATATTTGTTTTGAGTACAATGATGGATGTTATTAGCATATTTTAAAATAGTATTTGGTATGCAAATTCATTTTCCTGAGGTGAATTTTTTTATCACATGCCATGCTTATCTTATATATATGTTGGTATATTGGGTCATTCATTAGAATTTTCTATGCAAAGAACCATTTGTGCACATAGAAGATGTCCTAATTCATGTCAATTTTAGTATGTCTTGGATATTACAAACTATTAAAGTTTATCAGTTTTGCAGTATTTTGACAACCAATGTTTTAGCAAATAAATGAAAACAATATTAGATTTGTTAGTTTTGTTACCTCATTTTTTATTGGACAATATTTTTTAATTGTTTACACGTTTGATTCTTTTGTTGCAAATTAAATGCTGAAGATGATACTGAATTCTTGGTACATTTTTTTTTCTGATTAGTTATATCTTTTTCTACTTCATTTACTTTCTTTCATGGGCCCAGGTGCTTTGCTTTGTTTGTTTAGGAACTGACATGATGGGTGGCAGGGCACAAACCTTGCCTAGCACTAGTGACTAAGTAGTCAAAAAGTTTTCTTAGGCACAATGGCTCTGGGCTCTTGGGCACTTTTGTGCCTTGACAATTGAGATATTTAGATTGGTGTGTGGTCATCCATATGGGAAAATGGGTATAGGTGTTGTTTCCTGAAATTGTGGTACATTGATATGGATTGGACATCTTATTTATATCTGGTTAAGTTCTCGTGATTGCTACATGAAAAAAATCTTAATTTTCACTTTAGTATTCTTTGTCTGGTGGATTTCTTTAATTGACAATTGTGGCGTTCCACTTGTAACAACAATGATCTGCCTTGGGCATCAAGGATTATTAGGAAGCCCCACATTGGGCCTTCTTAATTTTGAAAATTAAGAATTACAATCTGATTCAAATCATGTAATTACCACTAACAACATAAAGGGACACAAACCAGATATTCTTAATGAGGATATGATTCCTAACATTTTAAGTAGCATGAAGATTGTTAGGTTTTTGAGCCATGCAAGTTTTTGCATATCAGTCAGTTGAAAATGTGGTTAGTGTTTTCAACCTTGCAATTTTGTCTTTTTTTACTAGTTAGGTGAGATAGCTGTTTCTTTCTCTACTTTTTTCTCCCCTTTTTTACATTAACATGGGTATCCCTACCCCCGTGTAGCGAGACCAATCCCATGGACAATGAAACTAGTGACATAGCTGGTTTGAATATCCAGTTTTAGGCAATTTGAGATATGCAAATTTTTATGTACTAATGAAGTTGATTTAGTCCAGTCTTTACAGCCTCAAAACATTAATTATTTTCTTTTTAAGTGCAATTATATCAAGTTCTATGTTGTATGGTTAGGCTGAAAAATTCATCAACTAACTCGTGTTACATTGCTAGATTATTGCAAATTTTTGTTCTTTAAAAAAAATATATATATTTGGAAGTTGAATTTGGCTAGTGTTTTCACCATTAAATTTTTTGCCTTTCTATTTAAATTAAAAACACATCAAGTTTTGTAAAATGTATTGTGGGTAGATTGAACAATTTCATTTTGGTATATGAATTTTTTACTTTCTCGTAAAGTTGAAATTGGCTTGTTTTCAAACCTTAGAAATTATTTCTGTTCATATAAATTGAAATTATATTGAGACCTGAATTATATAGAGTTCTCTATAAATGAGATAACAACAGTGGTTTTGAAGAGGTTGGTGACTTAACAGGTTGCTGTAGTTACTTTTCAAAAAAAAAACTGGTTGCTGTACTTCGTGATTTTTTACATATTAGCATCGGTAGAATTTAATGTTGATTTTGACATGCGTTCTGTACATTTTCTTTTATCATTTGAAAGAAACCAGATTGAGTTATTTGCCAGTCTAAATTTTTTTGGCGATCTCACTCAATTATTATACAACAATTTAAAAATTTTCAGGATAGGAAATGTTGAATTGGACCCTTGTTTTCAACCTAAAAACAATTCAATCCAAAAAATATCACTTCTGTTCATATAATTTGAAATTATATTAGACAATTGAGAAAAAAATTGAAATTATAGAGTTCTCTACAAGTGGGGTTTTGAAGAATTGGTCACTGTATTTTGCAAAGTTCTACATGTTATTAGAATTCATGTTCAATTTGACATGTCTGCTGTACTTTTTTCTTTCATCATTTAAAAAGAATCAATATTGTGTTTTTGGTTGTCTAAATTTTTTGACATTTATAATGCTATGCTATTTTAAATTTCCACATAATAGGAGTTGCTGAATTTGGCCAATGTTTTCAACCTAAAAGTGTCGTATCTGTTCATTTAAATTGAAATTATATCATCTGAAAAATAAGCTGTGTAGATGTTTGAACAAATCCACGACTTGGCTAGATTGTTTATTTTATAAATTAGTTTAAATGACCTCACATGGGGTTAGCTCAATTGGCAGACACTTTGGCTCAAAACTAAACGTCGCAGGTTCGAGTCCGGTAGTCCCCTGATGCCCGTGGTTTGCTAGGGGCTGTGTGCATTCTGAGTTTTACCCAACGCCCTCGTACTTGGGGAGAGGTGGGGGTTTGGGGTTCTTTGTCATAGAAAAAAAAGTTAAAATGTGTGTTTGAGTAATTCCATCATTTTGTTGAGATTTCACATACCATTAAGAGTATTTTTTATATTGTGTTGTAATTTAATTATAGGTACCATTAAATCATTCTTTGCATGTAAAGCCTCATGACACAAAAACAAACTGCTAGTAGAAGAATATAGAGGCAGTTTCTGTAATTGAGAAAGGGGTCAAGAATATTAAGTGCAACATTACTTTGTTCTTGTCACTAAAGTACCTTGTATTACCATGTTTTATATGTTCTATTTGTTTGATTCTTTCCTCCTTTCTAGGTTGGAAGAATCAAGCAGAAACGAGGTTACAAAGATCAGTGGCCTTGGAATATAAAGATATACACAGATGAGGGTGGAAATAATAAAGGAGATGCATGTTTGTCATATGAAGATCCTTCTGCTGCACATTCTGCAGGGGGTTTTTATAATAGTAAGTTTGGATTTTAGTTGTAATTATTTGATTGATATTCTTTTTTTTTTCTGTTCATAATCTTATTTTGCATATTTTCAGATTATGACTTGAGGGGCTACAAGATAGGTGTTGCAATGGCAGAAAAATCTGCACCTAGGGCTGCCCCTGCTTTTGGCCATGGGTAACTCACTCTCTCTCTCTCTCATACTTGGATGTAAATAATTTTGTATGCGATATTATATTTCCTTTTGAAAGAATGTTATCAACCAACTGAAGAAGGGCTAGAGCCCATTGTAAGAGCAATTCAAATGTCCCTTTTTGGGGACTAAGAGAGCTTGTGGCCGTGGAAGAGCCCCAAAACCAAATGATTTCACCTTAAGAAAATGCGAGGACGCGAAGAAATTAATTTGAGATTGAAGCCTCAGGAGTCCATTTATTCAAGGGGGGGTTTAATGACGCTTGTACCTCAAAAGTTCTCTACAAAACCAAATAATTTCATCTTACGATATGGGATGATGTGAAGAAATTACCTTTTTTTTTTAATGAAAAAAGCCTATAAGTGAAGGAGGTTTCAAATAGATATCACCATATTGTGGGTTATTATAGTATGTAACCTATGGGCAATTGCTCGGCATCCTATTAGGAGTTGGCACTAGATCAAGGCCCCGAAAGTCATGATATTCCATTGATTGTGGTAAATTTCCAATTGAATTTGAATAAAAATACTGAGGAAGACCAGCAACCATGATTAGGAGCTTGTATCCTAATATAAAAGGAGTATCAATCTTTGAGTGCCCTTGCATGCTGAGGAATACAACCGTGTATCCTAGTATTTATGTAATATTGGTCAACTTAAGAAAAATGATATCTACATTATTTGATAAGATAATATATTTGCAGGGGCAAGGTTAGAGAATGTGGAATTGGGAAAAAATCTTGATCGATGCAATTTCTATTAGTGAGTAGGACACTACAAACCAACGCTCGCTGCCTGCATGGCCTTCAAGCTGAGTTTGAAGTCTTGGGTGGGGCTCGAGTCTCGGTGAAGTGAAATCCAGCAAAGTAGGACACTACAAGGGCTAGCATGCTCAATGTTGTTCTCTGTAGTTGAAACCAACAAGATGAAATGCTTTAGAACACTTAAATGAAATATCTTTGCCCAACACAATAGCCACTACTAATGAGCCTCGGGGGAAGGGCACTACCCTCTCCTCATTAAAAAACTCAAGTCCCAAGAGCACAAACATTGAGTTGCATTGTCAATGAGTTAGTTGGCCTGACTAGCTAGCCATTTGCATCAATGGGGAACCACTTGAAGTCCTGGTAGTAAGTGGAGTCTTTTTAATTATCTTTCCATCCTTGTGCTCGTTGTACGCTCAGGTTATATAAACATTTCTTTCCATACTAGCTAATATAGTTCATTGCATAGAAAAGAGCTTGTTTGGGTTAGGGTGTGACGCAGCTTTAGTAAGTAAGTGTTGTTGCGATCTTGTAACATATCCATTCCCAACTTGCTAATTGGCAAGCATTTGTTGAGATCTTGCAACATGTTCAATCTTAACTTACTAGTGGCTTTGTTTTTTTGTAAAATTAGATTCCTTTTATAAACATGATTCAAAATTTTGACCACTAACCCTCACGGGTTGCCTCTGTAAACGAGTTAGTATAAGAAGATTAACATATAAAAGTAGTATCCAATGTTTGAGGAGACTCCTAGAACATGAAGAGATTCTTGTAGTGCTATTCAATGTACTTGGTGATATAATTTAGATTAGAAACATCATTTGAGAACATGACTTGTTCTCATATTAGTCAACAATCTTGTGTAGAATACTCTAAAGGTCAAAATATCAAAGACCCTAATAAAATGCTAGATGGAATTTTTTTTTTTTTAAATGTGAATGTATGCAATGAAACTAAATTTGACATGTAACCTGGGGGCTGCAGCTTTAGTAAGTAGGCGTTGTTGAGATCTTGTTACATATTCGTTCCCGACTTGCTAATGGCAAGCATTTGTTCAGATCTTGCAACATGTTCAGTCTTAACCAGTATTGTCAACCTTTATCCACTCTTGAACCTGTTCTCCTACTAGAGCAGTGCAAATTGGACAAGTTGGGCTGAGTTTTGAGTCTACTCAAATCCAGACCTGAATTGCAATTAAAGAGCCTAAGCCTCTGCCAGGGCCCAGGTTAAGCTGAATTAGTTAAACTCGATCCCAAACCGAATTGTATTTGTAGGACTCAAGCTGATTTCAAGCCCGAAAGATATAAATTTATGTAAATTATTCTATTGAAATATAAGTCACATATTACATAAATTGTATATCTATACAAAAAATTAATTAAAGAAAATTAGATTTTATAATTATTGCTCAAATTTGGGCATTAAATTCACCTGGGCTTCTATGTACTAGGCCAACCTGAATATTAATTAAGCCATCACAATTTTATGTCCCAACCTGAGCCCGGGTCGACCCTAACTCAGTTTTTTCATAGTGACTAAAAAGAAATAAACTGACCAACCGAACCCAAATCCATTTATCAACTTATGAAGGGTTGGAAAACCCTTTTCTCACCCGAGCTTAAAATAGATTTTCCTATGGATGACCATGTGAGAATAAAAAGGTACATAATCATTGAAAAGTGGGGTAAAAACGCTTCTCAATGAAAATAGAGATTGGGCAAACTTAAGAAAAGAAACTTGGGGTCAGAAAATGACTTCATTTTTAATGAAAATGGTGCAAGTTGGAAAAAGTTCAACATTCCCTTAGTGTTTAGCTCTCTTTTCCGTGGTATGGTTCTTATATAGGAGCTATAGTTAAAATCTTGAGGAGGGTTTGTCTGCAGTCAGTCATAGAGTCAAGGTGAAGTGTGGTTTGGGCTTCCTCAAGGAGTTTCATGGTTTCTCCATCTCAGACATCTTCAGAGCCTGGGAGTGTATTGATGCCCTCCCTTCCCTTTCCATGCGCGAGTTTCTCCTCTTGTTACTGGATTCCTTTGGTGTTTCGTTTGTCTTTGCTTTTTGCTGTTTGGTGGTTTGAATCCTTTGGTTGTTTGATCAGATGAGGCAAGCACCTTCTAACAACAGGCCAGTGGCTCATTCTGGTTTATAAAATCTTACATCTGTTTAAAAATATCTAAGATCTACTATTTTTCACATTAGAGCTCAAGCAAAAACCACCTCTGTTCATTTGATATATAGATTATGTTGAAGGTCCCCCTATCCACCAAGATCAATCCCACTTTTGCATTTAATGTTATCAAGGTCCATTCAGGAGAGAGAGAAAGGGAGGGGGGGTGTGTGTTGGGGGGGTTGGATGTAGGGAACAGTGGGATGCACATTATGTGTTGGTCTGTTCACCCTGTTTGCTTGCTAGTTTTGGTGTTGGGACCAATTTCATTGGACAATAACCTAGTGAATAGTTGATAAGTGCTCACTGTTGCAACCATTAAAGTTTGTGGGTTGTCATATAACTATTGCTCATAGAAGAAGAAATGTAACCAAATTTTTAAACTGGCTGCTGGGACCTATCTTTTTGAGGGGTGACCAAATTGTCTTGAAATGAGTGATATGAAAAGTGGGGTTCTTAAAATGTGATCTCCACTTCACACTTTACCCACACCCAACTATAAACTCATTGTCACTCAGCAGAATTCTGTTGTCTAGAAACCTGTATTTAACTAGGAGTGATCCACCACTGTCCTCCCCAGTTTGGTCCCCTGTGGGGTCTCAGTTAATCCCTTTAAATGAGTGAGATCTCTCTCGTCTATGTTAGGTCCCTGGTTTCAGCTTTCTTATCGTATGAACTTGTGCTTTATCAGCAGTGCCTTCAGAATGGGATGAAGCAGTTGAAATGCAGCTGGGCTAATTGGTGCTGTGTGGCACACAAGCTATTGATTGCTTATCCAGATACCTTCATTGTGGTTCGTTGACCAACCTTCTCATCATCATGATCAGCAGCAGCAGCAGCCAGTAATCCCACCTATTTGTTGATCAACCTATTATCATGAAGTAGAAAATAGTACTTGGATGAAAACAATCATTGTTGGATTAGCAACTGCCATCATCTTAATAAAAAGGCTGCAATCACCATGCCTTTGTATATCCATTACCTTGAAAAGATGAACGCCATCCGAATCATTGAAACCCAGTTGAAGCCATTTTACCCATGTTGTGTACACTAGAGAACATTGATATGGTTAAATAATCTCTGTTTGGTTTGTTTCACAAATTACCATTTAGAGAGGGAGCTTTTCTTAATATTGCTCTTGCAGCAGTGGTGGCAGAGGTGGTTATGGTGGCGGCGGGGACAGACGCAGAGACAACTACAGAGATGGAGGTTCTGGTCCCGACAGGCATCATCATGGTGGACAGCGTTCGCGCCCTTATTGAAGAACATCAACGGCATACCTTTTTATGTACTAAGACTGATGAGAGAACTGTGTCTATCTTTGTTCACAAAGTGTACTCAAAACTGAAGACTTAGGTAGGTTATGTGCTCGCCTGAGCAAAATTCAACCATCCCCCCCCTATTCCCTCTTTTTTTTCTGCTATAGTAGTTCCGGAGACTTTTGATTGATTTGCATGAAATTAATTTGAACTGTGTGAATGTTTTTATAGAGGCATGTGGATAATCTCCAAATTGCTGGTAGGTAGAGAATTTCAGGTGAGTGCTAACCTTTTAAATGCATTATCTCTGTATTTATGGGGATTTAGTGCCACATGATTGTGCATGTTTCTGGTGCACCTTCATGTTGCATGCATCTTCATCTGCATTCAGTGATTTTTGAAACTTAAAAAGGGTATGTGAAATACTAAAGCTATTCTTTTTTTTTTCTTCTTCTGATAATGTTCCCCTAATTACATGTTGATGTTGATGCAAGCTTTGGAGTTTTTTTTAGCATGGGTTGTGTTAGCGGACGGTTGGGCAGGCGGTGCTTTGCTCATCTCCAGCCATCACCGGTATGATGTTCATGGATGGACGCACTGGCTACATGCAGATGTGCTTTTGCACTAACCCATGCTTATCCATATAGGTAGGTCTATTGAATAAAACTGCATATCAATTGGTAAGATAATTTCATAGCAATAATCTCTACTCCCTATACCCGAGACCCGATACCGGTAATGACCAAGTTGTGATAAACAGAGAGGTGGTGGGACTGCGAGAGGTGCCAACGTGGACCAATAGCTTAAATATTGAAGGAAGCTATGAAATTTTTTGGTGGATGCCATTTAGTTTCGCTTATTGGCGTATTGAATTCCTCATCAAATGTATGGTTTTGGTCCTGTAGCTGAGATAATTGTTAGGTCATGGGTTTGCTAGTCATCTTCCCCGCTGGTCCCATTTGTTCAACTTTGTTAATCATCATAGAACCACGATGGGGCTGCCCAACCATGAAAATGCGTCCTCGATTATGAAGAGAAGCTGAGTCATTTATCAAAGCTCATTGAAAATCGTACAAATTGTAAATATGGGTCGGTCACTATTTGGTGGAAACTAGGATATAAATCTCGGTGTCAACTGAGAAATTTCTTTTTTAATTTTTTTTTTTAAAACCACCTTTTGCGGGTGATATTATTACCTCTGGGAAACCATTTAGAAAGCAAAAATTCTGTCGAGATTTTTTCACTTCTATTTTAATGAGACACTAATGAGACATGCTGCTTGATGGGATGTCAGAGCTCACCATGTTAAAATGAATAATTTTTGTATGAGGTTTTATTTTTTTAGCGATTTTATTTCTTTATTTAATTTTTTTTCAAGTTAATTCTCTGTACTCATTGAAATTTAAATGTCAAAATTATGTTGTTTGGTACATTAATTGATACTCAGTCATCATATTCTTGTGATTACTTATCAAATGAATTTTGAATATAAATTTGTGGGATCTACTATCTATTTAGTGGCACGTCTTCTGAGTGTCTCGGTGAGAGTCTTGTAAGCGTCTCTCTTTAAAATTTTTGTTTGGGCCTTTTATGGGCCTTTTAAAGTATGTTGGCATGTTTTGTGGTTTCTGATTGTATAATGGTACCTTTACTTTTGTTGGTGCTGTTTCTCAGTTTCATCATATTGGGTCTTTAGGGATCATGGTTTAGATGTCCTAGACATTTAATACCGTGACCGTCTTTATCTTTTAGGGTCTTAGGCTACATAGATGGTCTTTTTTGAAAGTATGAGGTGGTTAAAGTATATTGTTAACGGTCCCTTAGGGCCAAGTGATGCAGCCAGGATGATTTGATCCTGGGCTTAAAAATCGAGGCCTATAATATTATGTAATGTGATACCCTGCCCATGTGAGCACACCACCGATGTGGGGGTCCCACATCGGTAGTGAAGGATGAAATGTTGGGGTTTATTTGAGGCCATCCCATGAACTTTTGTGTGAGCTCAAGAACAAAAACTGTGCGGGTTCGCTTGTGTGCGAGGTCCAGAGTGGACAATATTACACTGAGTTGGATTTTAAGTCCTGTGTTCGGGGGAGGGTGTTACAAATTTGGTATCAGAGCCGAGTTTAACATTAAGACTGTGTGGGCTTTCCTCTTTCCCTAGTGTTGTTGAGCTAGGGAGAGTCGAGTTGGGGGTGGCTCGAGGCCTTAGGAGGGTGATTGTGATACCCTGCCCCTGTGAGCACACCACCGACGTGGGAAGTCTTACATCGGTAGCGAAGTATGAAATGTTGGGGTTTATTTGAGGCCACCCCATGAACTCTTGTGTGACTTGTTTTGGGCCCAGCCATTTGGGTCTGGGTCCAAGAACAAAAACCGTGCGGGCTCGCTTGTGTGCGAGGCCCAGAGTGGACAATATCACACTGAGTTGGACCTTAAGTTCTGTGTTTGGGTCGGGTCGTTACATGTAAATATTTTTGGTGATTTTAAAATAATTAGAAAAAATTGTAGGCTGCAAAAATCTGCGTAAAAATAAAGTATACAAAATGTATATATTTTTTAAAAAGTAATATAGAATATTGTGAAAAAATGGAACTATAGAAAATATATTAATTTTTTTTTTCTAGATGTGTTATTTTGAAAGGAATGCTTTAAATTACATGTTTTTTAGAAAAAAAAAAAATTAAAAATGGAAAGTTGATGAAATGATCCATTGATATTACTCTTTTTGTCTCAATTTAGCTGTCTATGCATTTTGGAACTATTTCAAAATAGTTGTTTCATGCCATTTTGATTCTCTCTATTTATCTACTCTTGGAGTGAAGTTTATAAGCATTTTGAGTCATTTTTATAAAAAAATCAAAATTTAAAATTGAGATAACTAAAATGAGATAGAGGGAGTAATATTTATATGATTCAAGTGGTTTGGTCGAGTGTTGTAAGACTTCTTTCAAACGGTTGAAATGCTCACCGTATGTAGTTTCATCTAGATTACAGCTGTACAAGTAATATAAATGTGAGTCTATGTACAAGTAATATGAATGGTGCAGTCAATTAGCAAGCATTCTTGCCGATGTTTCAGCCACCTGTGTGGTGTTTTTCGTATGCACTGTGGATGTTTTGAACATTGAGTAAATGTTTTAACCATTTATGGTTCCGGAACCATTGTAAAATTGGTTTTTTATTGGCTTAGTTTCAACTAATTTCAAGATCCTTCGATCCACTACTCCGCCTAGGTGTTCAACTTATTTCCTTTAATGCGCTTTTTCTAAATTCAAGGATGATTTTTTTTTTTTTTTAAGGCAGGAGAGTGATGAGGGCATTGACTCAAAATTCATTTAAACAAATTAATTTTAATTTAGTGATGGGTTGGAGATTCGAATAAAATGTTCAAAAACAGTCTAAATTTGTATAAGAATTTTGTACCCTCAAGAGTCCAAAAATGATTTCTTTCGGAGCTCAAATTATTCATTTTGTCTGCCAATATGAATTTTTAGCCCAAAACAATTCAAAAAAGGGCCAATTTGAGTATTTTTTTTGAATCTACGTGTGGGAAACCGTGGGATACCTAGCGTAAAACCCCCACGGGTGGACCCCTACCCTTAAGTTACACAAAAGTTAAGCCATGGAGGCTCGAACTCGTGACCTCTCGCTTTCTGAGGCCGGAGGTAACCAGCTGGAGTATTTGACTGCTAAGAAATCCTTTCTTTCTTGGTACTTGCTTGCACCTTCTACACTTGCTTCTATATGAGGAATTTGGCTACAAATAAAGCAAGTCCAATAGATTCACATCTTCTCAAATTTGTCCAAACCAAGCAAGACAAGTTCGAGAAAGAAATTCAGATTTTGCCTAGATCAGAGTTAACAAACAACTATTTTTAATTGTCGATACAGGGATTTAAATCTCGGCCGATATGTATCTTGGATTTTTAAACTTTTGATATATTGGCTGGTATATCGTATTGGTCGATATTTCAGTTTTTAATTTCTTTAAAAAAAGGAAAATTTAGGTGAGAAATTTCTTGGCTGAGATTTGAACCCCTGGTCGTATCACTGAAGAATCGCTCAAAAATAAATAGATTTAATAACTGGTCAAAAAATCGTCCATCTCAGAATATTCTCCAAGTTTTTCTGTAGAATTCAGCCTCAAATAGCAGTACTAAATTTGATAATTTTATGAGTTTTTTTTTTAATATATATAATGTCATAAATAAGCATGGCGGTTTCTGATTGGATGTAAAAGAGTTCAGCACTTCTGACTTCAAGAAAGGTTAGAAGTTTAGAACGTGTGTATCAAATGGATATCGACCCACCCGATTTTATAACCCTTGGGTTAAAGTAACACTGTAAATATGTTTGTGGGGTTCATTAGGAAAATATAGAATATATGCTGTGTACTATATCTTAATTTTTTTTATAAACACTAATAATGTTTAAATTGTTAACATCTAGGTCAATTTTTTAATTAATTTTAAAATAAAATTTAAAAGAAATAGAATAGATCAAATCAACATATATATTACTGCTAACAATCAAAATCTCACATGTTTTTGTTAAAACTCCAGTTAAATCATTTATACATCTTGAATTGGATAGTTCAACTGGTAGACACTTTAGTTCAAGAACTAGAGGTTTTAAGTTCTTAAATTCTACATGAATCCTTCTCACTACGCTCGTACTTGAGAAGAGATGAGGGGCCTTGTATGTCTTATTAACGAAAAAAAAACATTTATACGGCTCGAGAACTTAGCTAAGCGAGTTGAGGTATGATATGCATTCAAAGTTGACTCGGGCGAGTTTCGTCCCTTCGCGGAGTTCGAGTGGGGGAACAGCTCGGTTCAATTCTTGAGAAACTAAATAAATTTTAAACTTTTAAGTGGAGGATCTCCGCGAAATTCAAATGACGGAGGGAATTTCCATCTTCCGTTCCCTACTCCACACCCGAAGGCATGGCATCGTTTGTTTTCATTGAAAACGGGAATATTTTCTTGAATACTTATGTTATGTTTCACTGAAAATGGAAATAGGTTAAAAAGATTGGTTATTTTGCAGGAAAAATGCTTTCTTATTTCATTTTCTTGTTCTTCTATTCCTTTCTGCAGACCCCCTTCCACATCTAATTTCCCTTCTCTCATCTGCAGATTCAACGATGGAACTCTCAGCATCTTAGAATCAATTTTGGCATCCAAAGATGTGAAATCCTTGCTTGAAATCCGCTCCATTTTGAAGGAGCTTCTTCGATCCCAAGCCCTCCACGTTCTGCAGGAAAACATATTTGAATCCGTTGATTTGAAGCTTTCTGTGGTTGGATTCTTCGTCAATGCCTTCGCTCTCGTTGGAGATGTAGAGGTAAGCGTTTCTCGATTCCCCCAAACTCTTTCGAATTTCATTTCGCTGCTCTTTGCAAATTAGTGGTGGTGGCATTTTTGAAAAATGCACAAGTGAGAACTGATTTCTTGGGGAAAAAATTGCAATCAAACATTGAAATTTTTTCAAAAAATAAAATCTCACTATGGATGACATAAAATCTTAAACAGTGCATTTAAGCTATAAGAGTATGCTAACATAAAAAATCTCCTCATTTGAACTAAAAATAACAAATGGTGCATTTTAGCCATCCATTCATTGTATTCAATTAGTGGACCTTGTCTTAGATCTGCCACCAAAAAACTGAGCCAATGAAGAAAAGAAAAGACAAGGATGGTCCAATTTCTGAAGGCTGCCGTTTCTTAATTATCAGTTCCCTGTTAGAGGCATTGATCCACCACCTGTATCGGGCTTTGTAGAGATTGATGATTTAAAAACAGGATTTTCCATAATTACTTGAAATACACATGCATGTTTCTTCATACTCTTACTATTTTACTTGTACTGTCTCCTCTCAAAGGTGTCTCTTTCTATTAGATGATGCATCATTCATCTGGCCTTGACATTTTATAAGTAATTATTATGCATTCCTATTTTATGGAGTTTGAAGATATGGACTAGTAATTTTTTTCCCTTTTGTTTCACTACTGATTTGCACTCTGTCCTGTTTCCAGAGTTGTTTGGCATTAAAATGTGAGGCCCTGGTTCTACGTGAGCTGGAATATGTAAATCATCAATGGCTAAAAGTGTCATATGAAGAGTGGCTAACTTTTGCTGAAGATTCATTTGATAATGGCTTCTATTTTAATGCAGTCAAGGTAAATGGCATGATACCCATGAACTGAATAGCTGTGAGAGACTTATCTTTTATTTACCATGTGCCTGTAGCAATGAACTCTGTTGTTTCTAGATGTTAGTACACAGATGGTAATTACTATTATTTCTAAAAATGGTGATATGACTTAAAACCACAACCTTTGTCATAACGGGAGCATTTACCGACTATGCTACTGGCTCTTGTTGCACTTAGATGATATTTTTTTGTTGATGAAAATATTGATACTGGATGAAATCATGTTTTATTTTCATTCACATTTATGCCATTAATTGCTATCTAGGGTTATGAAAATGCTCTGCAATGCATTCAACCTACCAAAATTGTACGAGAGAAACATGGCATCTTCTCTGCAGAGGCACAAATTGTTGAAAAAATTAAGAAGTGGAGAGAGATGGCAAGGGCATTGGTTGCTTCAAATTCTGGTATGCTGTGTTTATTAGGATCAATCTCCTAGGTCAGCTTACATTCTCATGATGTCTCCTTTTGCATGATTTGCAATTTTTATCATTTTAGCCGTATGATCTAAGTTAGTCGTTTTCAGATCCCTGCTAGAATTTTAGACATGTTGAGTTGTTGCTTTGCCTCTGTTATCCATGTTGGTGTCTCTATGTCTAGGCACAATAGGTTGTTACATGCATTTTGAAAATAAGCTACAAGGTTCTAGGACTTTATTTTTGGGGAAATTGTAAAACAAAGAGATGGATCTCCAAGATTCCAAATGATTATGTTATGAATGTGAGTGATTACATTTACACTTCTTGTACATGCATATTTTTGGATGCAAATTGTTTTGGTGATTAGTTCGATAAACAGGAAATAATGTTATAACTTATTTTTTCTATAAAAAGTCCATAGTAAAATCACCAAGAAAAACAAAAGGGCTTACTTTTATAAATAAAAATCTATCTCGTCCTAGATAAATGATGGTGGGTGGAATATCTATTAAGAATAAGGATGCTTGCCACCACTATAGTGGAAAATTCTCCAAAATCACATAGAAGTATGTAGATTTCTTCCTACGACTCCATACTCATCTAGACACTTCTATTAGACTATATAATTCCATAGCCTTCTAATGGATTCGAAGAATTCCACAGAACTCCATGCAACACTAGATACTTCACTCTTGATAATCTTAGGAACTTCTATTCAATAATGTCGATCTCTATATCATTCTAGAGGTCTCCACTATCTTGTAGCACCCTGTGGACATCTCTCTTATATTCCAAATCCTTTTGAACTCCTCTCAAAGCTTCCAGAATTCTCTCTCATAGAACTCTTCATTCTGTGAGTTGAGCTCAGAGTTTCATTTATGGCCGGCCCTAAGGTTGCATGTCATGAAGCCTCATCCAATGGCATCAGGCTTTAAAAGTCTGTTCGGTTCAGGCCTTTTAAATACACGTACTTTGCCTGGGGCTTATCTATGTCAGGCTCAAATCCCTTTGTGCAACTCATAGAAAGGAATAGTATTGCATGAATATAGTGCAAAATGGCTTTTATGATTGGTCCAGATTTCTCTGTTGTTTCTTCTCCTTCCACGTTGATGAATCTTTGAATTTTCTTTTTTGTTATGTTTTGGGTGTGAGACCTCAATGCTGCTATCCAGAAAAATATTTAATATTTTGCTTATGAGGGGGGCAGTTTTTAAATCCAAGCTGCTTACATGCATTTTTGCCTCTTGAGTTGCTGTTGTTCTAAAGTTTGCTCCAATTGTTTGTCCATGTAGGCTTCACTACAGTTCTAAAAACATGATTGAAATATTGTTACTCCACTCCTTTTTAATAGTTAATCACATGCTTTGTACTGTGATGAGTCCTACAATGAGCTTGTTCTAATTGAAGTTTAAATTTAGAGCAACATAGAGGGTTTAATGCTTTTAAGTGGCTTGGAATTACAAAGGTGGGAACCTCTCAATGGATGAGGTTTGGAGCACTAGATACAAGGCTGCATTGCAAATTCTAGTTTGTCCTCTGTTTGAAGTGGGCCATCTTTGTCTATTTTAACTATTGTCTGGTGTCGGTGTTTAAAACAGTTCAGGCACAGACGGCTGCATACTTGGAAAGGAAATGTGTTGAACCTGACAGAAAATGTGATTCATATTCAATGGATACACAACATTTTGCAAGTTCCATGTTTAGAAGTGGCATCAAGAAACGGAACATGCAAGTACTCCATAGAAGTCGAAGGCTGATTTGACAGTGAAGGACTACAAGTGGCTTATCGAACACATTATTGAAGCTTGTATTTTGGTCTTTTTTCTGTTCAGATGATGGCATTTTGAAGGATAAAGATGGAGGGGAGTCACAAATTACTTGCCGATCTTGGAGGTTTACAATGTTCATCTGACTTTTCTTCTTTTTAGCCGCAAAAGAGTAGACTTTCATTGAAGAACAAAAATACAAAAAAAGCACCAGGTCTAAAAGACTTAGACCCAACAGAAAAGAAAAGAAGAAGAAGAAAGCGACAACATGTAAGAAAATACCAAAAGAGCATAAAAACTATCCTCCTTCTAACCAGAACGTGCCACAATTTGAACTACCCAGTCCGTTCTTTGTAAAGAAGTTTGCCATACAGTTAGCTGTGTGACTAATATGAACAAAAGACACCTTTAGGCCCTAGGTCAATTTCCTAATCTTCCTTACCAAGGTAATTAGCCTCCAAGAGGGGTGCTTCAAACTCTCGGCTCATTTAATGACATTGGAAGAATCACTCTCAACCACCAATTTTCCTCCTTCAAGAACAGCTCCTAAAGCCAAGGCTCTTCTCAGTTGGCCTTTCCTTTTGAATAACTTCTGTTGCTTGGCACTAAGTGGTCACTCAAACCAAATTTAGGTTTATGATCTGGTTTTAAGACAAAACATGTTGTTTAGTTGCTATTCGATCTTGACTGATATTTCATTTCACCGTTGTCATTATTGTCGTCACTGCAAAAGTTTATCTCATTTATTTTGGGTTGGCAGTTTCTTCTAATGTGCTAACCATCCCATATGTGGTGATCTTTGTCAAATCATTCCACCCCAATTTTGCCTGAGCTAGATAAGGTCTACACTCTGATTGAAACCTCGTGCAAAACAGTACTATTGTTTGGACCATTCAAATCGGTCGTGTAATTTTTTGGACAATCAATATCCACATGAGTACCTTTTCATCCTACTGTCATGATTCGCATGCATCTAGGTGGAACCCACAGACAAAGGTATAGATTTTAGGGTCTACAACCATGTTTAACTTCAATTTTGAAAATGATATATTAAAATCCATTTAGTATATATTAAATTAAGAAAAAAAAATTCTGAAAAGTTAAATGATTTTTTTAGATTAACTGCTTCTTTCAAAACACTCATATTAAAGAAAAATGAGTAGATAATATAGATAGTTTTGACCAGGGGTATAAATCTCGGCCGATATGTATGAGAAAAAAAAATTCAGCTGAGATCTTCGCCGAATATCGGCCAATTTCTCTTTTTCTTTTTTTTTTTTTAAAAAAAAAACAAATATCGGTTGTGGTCCGCCCGGGCCGATAACTCGGCCGATAGTTGCCCATATCGGACGAATATTGGTGTAGATATATATATATATATATATTTTTTTTTTTTTTAAATGATTTTTCTCAAAAAAAAGCCACCGAAATTTCCAAAAAAAAAAAAATTGAAGAGAGAACGAATTTTCAACCATTGGTTTTGATGATGTAGAGGAGTTGACATTAACCTGATTTTTACATGAAAATCATTTATCATCAAGACCCTTGATCAAAATATATTGTAACCATTTACCATCGCATTGAAATGTCCATGACAGGGGTAGATATGTACCGGTTTTAGAAAAGCCCAACACCACCCCAGCCCGCCCCCACCCAGCCCCCCACAGGTTTATTTTGATCTCATTAGCACCTTTTGCAAGGCACATTTTGAATAATAAATAATAGTTGATTTGAAAGATCTATGTTAGATAGGAGTCCTTTAACTATAATTTTAATCATTTATAGGGTTTGAACTTAATTATATAGTGATCGTGGATTATAATAAATTCACATTGGATAAAGATATTAATATTTTAAGTGATTGTTGATTCGATGCTATTTGGAGTTTTGAGGGATTGAATAAAAAAGATGACCAGAGGTCACTGTAAATGCAATCTCAATAAATATCTTTTTATTAGATTTTCATTAGTTTTAAGAAAGGTTTTTCTCTTCTAAAAGTCATCTGATAAACAATTCTGACTTATAAATTATAATTCTAGAATCACATGCTTCTAATTCTGTTTCTTACATCAAGGTATAAAAATTTATTTTGTTAATGTCCCAACTATTTAAAAAAAATTATGTTTGTGAATCCAAAGATTCTTTTGCAGATCTTAAAAATATTCTGTTCTGGGCCAAAGTTTTGAGTATTTAGAAAATGATTTTTCAGTTAAATTTTTTTTTTTTGTCGATCTCTAGAAGCATATGAGCATGTGCCACAGCCCACAGATACGTTCCGTCTGTTTACAGGCAATAGAATATTATAGCAAATCTTAAGCACTCTTTTCTATTTATTTAATCTTTGTTACTTAATTCATGCATTGTTAGCTTTTTAAAAAAAAAGGTGTTTTTAAAAAGGTATTTGTTTAATCTTTGTTGCTTAATCTATGGGGTGAGGATTAAAAAGGTATTTTTAACAAAATATTTTTTATAAAAAGAATTAGGTGATTTGACGATCAAGAACCCGCTTGAGATTCAGGAGGTCTTGGGACCAAGTCACTCTCAACACAAAAGGGTCACTCCCCATAATATTATCCGATGTGTAGAGAGAGGTTTGTACATATTTCAAAGATTAGTCAATTGATCTAAAAGATTCGATACCTTGGTCTTTTGGATAGATTTTTAATCTACCGATAAATTAATTTAAAATGAGTTCAGATTAGGCAGGGATAAAATTCATTGGGGTTGATGGATGTAAGAAAGAGAATTCATTGGGGTTGATGGATGTAAGAAAGAGAGAGTGCGATTTTGAAATATAATGGACCCCACATGAGAGCCCAAGTAATAACATCGCTCATTATTATTATTATTATTATAGACACATAAAATGTCTTTCAGTGACATTGGCCATCAATCAAACTTGTTGATCGTTTTTAACAATATACTTGGAAGCGTCAAAATAGACAATTAATATGATTTAATTTCAACTGTTATTCAATTTGATTTGAATGACTACAAAATAGGATTAGGTGAATAGCAAGTCAATAGGCCCAATTAAAATAGATCAAGCTGGATTAGACCCAATTAGTAAATGGTTCTGGAACCCAAAATCTCAATGAGGTTGATACTTGACAGGTCTTGCCGACTAGTGTGAATTCATTTTATATATTTATTAATAGATTTGTAATTTTTTTTTTCTACAAATCGACACAGTGAGATCTAGCAACCGGTCAAGTCAAGCAGATTTGGATCGGGTTTAATAGTATAGCATAGTTTAAAAATTCTTATGATCAATATTACAAAATTTACCCTTTTATTTATGATATCATTGTTGAGTTATATTAAGGAGACTTTTTTTTTTCTTGAATGAAAGGGTAAGAAATTTATTCACGGAAAAATAAAAAGGAACATAAATGGGCCCAAATACAGAGTAAAAGGTAGGCCCGGGCCAAGCAAAAGGAAGAAGCAGCCTAACAAGATTTAATATTAAAACAACTCTTTAAATGGTTCAAATCTCATATAATTGGATGTATTGTATACAAACATCATAATTGTCGGGTCTGCAGGGTCTACTCTTTTATAAAAAGGGTAAAAAATCTAAAACCCATACACATTTAAAATGTTCAAATTTTAGTTTAAGTAAAGAGATTGTGTCAAATTTCTATCACTGAAATTAGTAGTCTTTATAATTTATTATGATACTGAAGCTGAACACTTAATACTCTTTCTATATGTTTTTGTCTGAATCAAACCTTATGGGTCAAATCTACACTTACCAAATCAATATCGGGTCAAACGGGTAGAGTCCAAAATTACCACCTTTAGTTAAAAATGACCCATGGTGCCGGTGTCTCTTAGACCCATATTTACATCTTAATTTTTGTGGTCTCAAAAGAATAGATATGGGGTACAAATTTCGGTATCAGTCGAGAAATTTCTCTCACCTAATCTTTTTTTTTAATTAAAACCTCAGATATGGGCCAATATCGTATTTGTAAAGATTTATTTCCCTGGAATAGACTAACTTGTCAATTGCTTTCCCCCTTTGCAATGTGATTCATCCATTGAAAAAGTAGTGATTTCCAATTTTCCATGACTTTCATTTTCTAAGCAAAGGGGAGTGAAGACTGAAGAAGAAGAAGGAGAACGGTGGGTAGAAGGCGCATGGGAAGTGTTTGGTGGCCATTTTCATGGTTTTGGTGGTTGCCATTATTGTGGTATGTGAAGCTTAAAAAATAAAATAAAATAAAATACTAGACTGGTAAACAATTCAATACCGGGCAGTTGACAGACATCGTGTGCGAGCTTCCAGTCTAACATTCTCAAGTCAACACCTTTCTCAACTATATTACATAATTGTTTTAAATATTTGAAAAATAAAAATAAAATATGTAGAATATTTATAAGACTATGTTAAATAAAAAAAAATTAAAAAGTCGAATCTTAAATAGATAGAATAAATAAAATACTCTAATATATTGATAAGCTCATGTCAAATGAACAAGAAGAACTCAAAAATTGAAAATTTTAAATATTTATAAGACCAACCAATCTCATAATAAATAAGAAGTCTCATTTTTAACTAAATATAAAGAGCTTTTCACTATCTAGAGTGATAAAATCATGAAGCAAAAGATCACACTTGAAACAATTCTTGTTTCTACTAATGGTGTCAATGGTGATTGTTGAAAATAGAGTTTATCAGTCTTGTAATTTATTTTAGGAAGCGGAAGTCTTGTGTTTAATTTACGTTCAATTTTAATGGGCAAGGTCCCATTGAATTTATACTGTGTGTGTGAATTAGGAGATTTACACATGTTTCGAAGAAAAACAAAAAAAATATGTAAAATATTTTATTTTATACATTGGTAATAGACAAAGAGATGCCATGATGTAAGCCTCTATTCTATGTTTACTAACTAATATCTTGGATTTCATTTCAATTATAAGAAATTTCACTTCTCAAAATGAAAAGAATTGTTGTTGAATTTTAAGTTGAAGTTGTTTGAGTTCAATAGAGATTGGCTCCATTCTGCATGGGAAGATAGGGATTAAAAAAATCATAAAAATTCAAATTTTACCATATTAATTTGTCCTATTTAATGGTTTTGGATTTCACCCAAGTGTCATGCATGTGCATATCATGTTAGTGAAGCCCAAAAAGTTCAAGGCATTAAAAATCAATTATAGAAATAATTTCTCAGTAATTGAGAAAGGTAATAAATGTATGAATATTTAGAAATATTTAATGAAAAAGGACACAAGGACATTATTCCATATAATTTTATCCTTTAAAACTTGTTTACATACAATAGATTTTTTTTTTTCAAAAAACCACTTGTTGATATACTAATTATTCATTTTATAGTCTTACATCAGATGTAATAAAAATTTGTCAAATTTAAAATATAACAGTAAAATCCGGTATCAAAATTGATATCGGTATCGTATACATTTTAGATGTCCAAGTCTAAGATAGTTTATAGATTGTTAAATTAATGATCATAACCCTTTATTAGTATAATTTAATTACAGAAAACCAATGGCTTAGGGATCGGGCCTGTTGTTTTAGTGTTAGTTTAACCCAAGTCCACTGCCAATTTGTGGAGAAGGTGAAGTTTCCAGAGATACCAGGTAGCTGTAGCATTTTCTTCACATGCCCAAGACATTTAGTTCTCTTTTAGACTCTCTATAAAAAGGATCTACATAGGCATGAAGATGCAAGAATCCAAGAAACAGAGCAACTTCTCCTCTAAAATCTCTCAAACAAATAGCAATAACAATAAAGAGAATAGAGTAGTGTAAGTGGTGCAATGGCAGCAGAAGTTGTATCATTGCCGTCGAGAGTGGAGGAGCTGGCAAAGACCGGCCTCGAGGCGATACCGACGGCGTATGTTCGACCGGAGGAAGAGAGAACTAGCATTGGAGATGTCTTCGAGGAGGCAAAGAAGATGGATGGGCCTCAAATCCCAGTGGTGGATTTGAAGGACATGGATTCGGGCGACAGAAAAGCACGTAACAGAGTGATGGAAGAGCTCAAGAAGGCAGCTGAGGACTGGGGAGTGATGCATATTGTCAACCATGGCATCTCCACAGAGCTCATGGATCGTGTTCGGGCTGTTGGTAAGGAGTTCTTCGACCTACCCATTGAACAGAAGGAGCTGTATGCCAATGACCAGGCATCTGGGAAGATCCAAGGCTATGGAAGTAAGCTGGCCAACAATGCCAGTGGGCAGCTGGAATGGGAGGACTACTTCTTCCATCTCATCTTCCCTGAAGAAAAAACCGACATGTCTCTCTGGCCTAAACAACCAGAAGACTACATGTAAGTAAATTACATGCACAGATCTTTACATTCTATGTGTGATTGGTGTGTAAATGGTTCTTAGATTTATTTTTCTTCTTTTATATATAACATGGATATATTCACTTCATTTGTGAACCTCTCAATCCACACAACGGTGGGAGTGGCCCGCTGGAATTGAATATAAATCGAACTCAAGACCCTGCTTCATGAGGCGGGCATCTTGACCGTCAGGTCAACCCCTTGGGGTTAAATAGTTCTTAGATTATCTTTAAATCGAAAGCATCTGACTGAAAATAAGCAGTTTTGGATGCATACTGATCGCCCATCTAATTTTCGAATATGGAACTTTCTCCATTTTCGCATTCAGATTCAGATTCAGTGCAGGATGAATCCAAACCTGTTAGTTTGAAATCAACGCAGCAATATATACTGCAGATGCGATATTCCATTCCTATAAGAAATTTTGGGAAGTAGGATTGGAATTTGATCTGAATTCCCATCAAAATGTACCCTAGTTTGGTAAGTGGGCCTTGGTATGGATGAATTCATTTCAAATTTGGGTGTTGATGCTAATCATGTGTCTAACATCTGTGCTGGATTCAGATCCTATACTTAAAAGAATTAATCATATTTCTAATGTACTCTGATCCAATGTGAATAAGACAAATTTACATACAGACAGAGAACTTTCTCTATGGTTCTATTTCTCAAGAAATTTACAAATGCTTGAGAATTTTTAAGAAATAGATCAGTAGAGGATTTGTTCTTTAACAACAATAACAAAAAAAAAACATGTTTCAAAAATCAGACATGGGTTATGAACACAACAAAGAGGGAGTGTGGAAACTCCTTTCTTACTGGTTCATAATTTCATATTGTCTCTTCTTCTTTAAGTTTTGAAGAACATTTTGAAGAAATTCAAATATAATAGTCTCATTGTCAATGATGTTTTAGATTACAGTTAAAAAACTTGAAATTTATAATTTCACAAGGTTAGGTTTGGGACCATCTGATTAAAAAATCACAGCCCTGTCTTTCAGCTGTGTTTAAAATCATTATTTCCTGAACATTTTTGTCTAAATGTAGAATCAAGTTATGACCCATGATCAAAGTTTAAAAACTCAAAACAAGGGCCTTGCTTAAAATCTGATTGACTTGAATTACTCAACAAGATGTTCTAAATTTCTGACAGATCTTGATAAAATTCATTTACTTGCTAGACTTGAAATGCAATCACCAAACCAATTAAAATGAGCCAGGGCTAATCCTCGTGAGATTTTAAACTATGCAGCTGATTCATCTTAATGTTTTTGCCTGATCCACACATTACCAAAGTTCAAAAGAAAAAAAAAAAATTAAAGAAATTTATGTGACTGAACATGAGGGAATTTTGTTTGGAAAATGCAGGGAAGTGACTCAGGAATACGCGAAGCAGCTGAGGAAATTGGTGACCAAAGTAATGTCACTGTTGTCATTGGGTCTGGGAGTAGAAGCAGAAAGGCTGGAGGAGGAGTTCGGTGGAATGGACGAATTTCTTCTTCAGATGAAGATCAACTACTACCCCAAATGCCCACAGCCAAATTTGGCACTCGGTGTTGAAGCGCACACTGACGTGAGCGCACTCACCTTCATCCTTCACAACAACGTCCCCGGCCTGCAAATCTACTTCGACGACAAGTGGGTCACAGCGAAATGCATCCCAGACTCCTTTGTCGTCCATATTGGTGACAGTCTTGAGATTTTGAGCAATGGCAAGTACAGAAGCATCCTTCACAGGGGTCTTGTTAACAAGGAGAAGGTGAGGATCTCATGGGCTGTTTTCTGCGAACCTCCCAAGGATGCGGTGGTGCTCAAGCCTCTGCCTGAGCTGGTGACAGAGACTGAGCCCGCACGCTTCACCCCACGTACTTTTTCTCAGCACGTTCGCCAGAAGCTCTTCAAGAAGACCCAAGAGGCATTCACCTCTGAGAAGTGAAGGAGATGATTACATGTTGCTGCTTGTGATGATTTGATTCGGTTATTTATACTCTCCCTCTGGATAGTTCTGCTATTTTTAGTGTTGTGTTTGTTATCTATGGTTGGTTGTATTAGTTGCAGCTCATGCTCATAATGGACAATGTCCTCTCTTCTTTGTTATCATCATTGAGAAATTTCAATTGAGATGCTGTAACTCAGATAATTATTCTTCTCAGTTCTTTTTCTCTGTTCAATTCTCTATTCTATCTAAGTTTCAACCAAGGTTTAGAAAGTTTTTGGCAATCTTGGGCTTAATTCGGCCAAGTCAACTCAGTTGGCAACTGTGTTGCAAGTTGAGCAAGCTGTTGAGTATCATTTAAGTTAGTAGACTCAATTAAAAGTCAAGTGGGTCTTGTGTCATACGTTTCTAAAAACTAGTTTGAGTAATCCATAGGATGGATCTTGCTTCAGCTGTCATTTGCCTGCCGCTAAGGCTGTATTTGAATGAGAGTTAAATTTTGGAGGGGTTTCTCGTGAACAAGGGTTTCCCTTATCTTATTTGGTAATTCTAGTGGAAAAGATATAAGAGGTAAAAAAAAAACTTGATCTCAAGGGAGAAGTAAGGTGATTACCTCTTGCAATGAAGGGGTTTTTGGATTTGTGCTGGGAAGGGAAAGTTGGGATTTTCTCGCCCATTCCCTTCGTTACCAAACGGTCACTGCTCTACTCCTCATCCAAATGTAGCCTAAAGTGAACTGCATATCTTAATGGGTGTGCCCACTTGTTGAAATTCAATCCAGTTGAGTAACTTCTTGACACACATTGTTGAAATTCAATCAAATTGAGTAACTTTTTTCACACACATTGTTGAAATTCAATCAAGTTGAATAACTTTTTTGACACACTGGGGCCATTGACAAGTAGCACGAGAACCTCATGAGCTCAATTAATTTGCTAAGAACTATTTTCTTGATGTTTGATTATATCTGTTGATGCCTTAAAAAAATAAATTATTGGAAGCATGCTTTATTGGAGACCTAATTTACAGTAAATTAGCAAAAAACTAGGGCAACGGTCTTCACACGGGTATTTTGTGTATACAGACACGAATTTTAGCGTATGCTCCATTTGCCCTCCACGTGCCGTACCAAAGAAGAAGAAAGGAGAATGCATGAACAGGGCAATTCGGCTCTCCGAAATTTCAAATGGGAGAGCCAAAATTCATGAACAGTGCAATTCGACTCTCCGAAATTTCAAATCGGCTTGATTTGAACAGTTAAAATATTGAAATTTTACTTTTCATACGAAGGGTAAAATAAAAAATATTCTAAAACCCGTGTCGCTAAATACAAAATACCTGTGGGATAATCGCTCTCCAAAAACTATTGTACTATGATTCTTTATCTTTTTCTCTAAACAAGGAACTTATCTGCTACCCAACAAAAAAAGATACTGCCAACTAATTTTTCCCCTTTTCTTTCCATTGAAACCATAGAGTTTGTACCTGTGAGTGCCATTCATTGGAAGGGTATTAGATTGTGAAGACTGTTCAATCAGTATATTTCGAATAGCTCAGCTCCATATAAAAAAGCATTGATCAAGGGTAATTTTGATGGGTGCTTTTTCATTGAACATTATAGAATTTCTCGACAAATGAAAATGAGAATGGACTATTGAGATTAGAAGTCTCAGTAGTCCATAATAGACTAATAATCAGGGTTTTGGCCCTATGGCTGATATGATTGGAAATAATAGAGATTAGCCAGTGCAATTTTGACACGTGGAATTTTAAAGCTAGGCCCACTATTGGTGGTAGAGTTACATCAAGCAGAATGAAGTCCGCCTACAAATATGGTAAAGTTGAAATTTGAATTAATTAATGATTTAGGCAGTAGCAAACAAAAAGACAAACAGTAAAGGCCAAAGGGAAAAGTGATGATTCAATTAAGCCATTACAAATTGTCCAAAGATTTGATTAGATTGTGAAAGTCACTTGGCTTGGTTGAAAATCAAGTCTTGTTTCGAGTCTCACTTTTTTAAACATTGGTTTGAATAATCCATAATGAATCCTGCCTCAGTTGTGATTTGTCTGTCTCGATATGAACCATGTATCTGATTGGGACTCACGAGGAGAAATTTTCCACAGTGAATTGTTTCGTTAAAATTGATGTGAACTTTCAATCAAAATTTTTTGAATAAATAAATTCTATGAGGATTTATTTTTCATATTCAGCCAATAATTCAATGAAAAGGCCGTCTTTACAAGTTCACAAAGATTCATTATAAATCAATTTACAATGGTACATTTCACTCGTTTTCTGATTCAATCAAATTGAGTCCGTTGTTATTTCCACAAACTGAATGATTTACATCTATCAGTATTGTTGATCACATAGAACTATTACTAGAATCACTGGTGCAACTGTTACGAGTTTCTTTGTAGTGGTAATTAGGAAGGTGTGACATTTACATAAGATGGGGCAAACAAATTGACTGCTTAAGTAATCCGGTGCCTTTGGATGGTCCGCAGAAGAGTTTCTTTACAACTGCTCCAAATATTCCTAGTTTAGAATGAAAAGTATTGATATCCCTCGTATTTTCTACGAGAGATGCTATACTTATCCTAGAGTTTTAGGAAGATTAATTTGTTTGAATAGTAAAATTTGCATCGAATGCCATTAAGGAATTTATTTGTAAACCAGTACTTGTTTCTTAAAGAGGCATCTAGACCATTTTGCCATCATAATTAAGTGATAATATTTTCATTTTACTTTTTTTTTTTTTTTTTCCAATTTATTGTGATAAAATGAGGAGTAAAATTGTGTCAATACCCCTTTAGAAAAAACACCAGTGTAAAAATCAATTTCCAATGAATGGTCCATACTCTTGTTGAGTTGCCCTAGATGCTTCTAAGAAACGGATGGAAAACACTCACTCATCTGAACTGAAATCTATAAAGTTTTCCTTGGAAAATGATTTCCAAGAAAGCCATACTAAAGTTGAAATTTGCCATTAATCAATGAGTTAGGTAGTAGCGATCAGCAAGTGAAAGAAAGCACCTTACCATGTTTGCTGCAACTAAAACTCAAGACTCTCAAGTTTTTACTTAGTAGCCCGAGCCTAACATGTTAGGCCTATGAAGGGCTTTAACTCAGGTGGGCCGGAGTTTTGGGTCTGCCCTAGCCCAGGCCAGAATTGCAACTAAGGTACCTGAGTCCTGGCCAAGGTCAACCCGATAAAAAAAACCCGAGACCAACCTGAACTGTATTTGTAAAACTAGAGTCTGATTTTAAGTCTGAAATGTATATTTGGACTTTTTCTAATTATTTGATTGAAATATTTAAATTATATATTACATAAACTTTATATTGATACAAAGATTTTTTTTTTTTTTTTTTGAGCAGTTACAAAGAATTAATAAAAAAATAGATTTTATAAATTACGACACAAATTTGAAATTTTAGGCCAAATAAGGCTCATGTACTAGGCCCAGCCTAAATTCTAATTTGGGCTTGATAATTTAGGCTCAAGAATGAGCCTGAACCAAGTTCGAGTCAACCCAAACCTGAATTTTTTTTTTTGGGTTTTTTTCATGTGGGCACGGGTTAGGGGGCTTAAAAAATGGCCGCAAACCCAGAGCACAATCAAACCTTCGGCCAACAGACCCTCTCGGCATTTGCGTTCATCGATAACGGCATCTGTGTTCTTTCAAATATTTGAATGCAGCAACTCATTGATAACTGAATTTCAATCATGACTTCAACTATTATAAACTTCAAGGACTGATTTGCTTGAAATGACACAGAAATGTCAGATATTTCATAAATATGAAGCTAATTTGGCTAGAACAAAGAAGTGTTGGTAAGTGATGAAAAGAGATTCTCACTCCCAGTATTCCAGAAAAATGAACTTCGAGGAAAAGAAATACTGTAAACTTAGACTTGTGCTGATGTTTTATGCCTTCAACCTAAAGTAGTCAGATGATTCTCTTGACTGAAAATGCCCACATATTGCAGTCATGGAGTTTTTGAATCTATAAATCATACATGAACACTGCTCAATAATGTAAGTACCTGTTGTCACCCAACTCAGTGGAAAAAGATTCAGTTTGACCTCAGTGATTTTTTGACATTTCGCAGCACACTCCACATTACTGTTGAGATAAAGAAGAGGATAAAGCCAGTTGCTACTGCATACTTGAGACCAAGGTTCACAAGCAAGTTAACCAGAAGGCCGGCAAAAACAACTCCTATGAAATTTGAAGAGACAGCAGACCAGAAAGGCATGTCAAGGATAGCCGCAATAAAAGCTCCCGTCCATGCTCCCGTCCCAGGGAATGGAACTGCTACAAAGAGCATCAAACCAAGCCATTGGAACTCTTCAACAGGACCTGCCTTCTTTTTTGCCCTCTCAAATAGAGAGTCTAACATTCTTGAGGCAGAGGCATTCCTCCCAGCAATGAAAGCAGCAAATTTCTTCAAATACAGTATGATGAAGGGCACAGGAACCATGTTACTGTACAAAAAACCACAAGACAGAATTAGATCTAAACCCATCACTGAAAAAACAACCATGATGGAATGAGTAATAAGAAACCAAAACCCCACATACATCCTTTTCAAAGAATAGCTATTACACAGCGAAGAATGTTACACAGCTATGAGCACAGATGGCATGTTTTGTTGCACGAAAACAAATTTTGAAGGAAATGTGATTTTTCCTGAAATATTTCTTTGGAAATGACTGATCTTCTTTTGCTGCTTTTGAAACTTCAAATTATATAAAACTCGTTAAAATTATAAAAAAAAAAAAAAACATAAAACTTACTTAGTAGCCTTTCAATTTCCTGATGCTTAATGTATTTTTTAGCTAATTCAGTCACTAAAACAGGGCAAGTTTATTGAGAGCAATTTTGCAAGACAGGACATCTCCCTTCAACGTGTGGAGATGAGTTGGAACTAGAGATTTGTTCATTTGGATGCAATGGCAGAGGGGAGACATTTGAAAGAAATAGGAGCAAAAGAGAAGCGAAGGTGGTGCTCATACAACAAACAAATTTCAAAAGCTTGCAGATGTTGTCCTGAGATAACATGGTGGACTTATGCCACTGAGGACCATAACATGGCTGCTATGGGCTGCTCATGAGATATATGGACTGTTGAAACTCAGATCTGTCTTTGCATAAATTGGCTTATCAGAGAACTATAATCAGCAGTGCATGAGATGTAAAAATACTCAAAACTGCTACAAACCATCCAAGACATGCAGTCACGTTGGTATGTTAGAGCATGATGTTTGAGCACTCATGCATATGATTGTATTAATGAAGTGAGAGAGAAAAATCACGCACTAAAGACAACCACAATGGAAGCTAGTAGATAGGTTGCAATGGAAGCTAGGAGATAGTTTGTACTCATGGAGAGCTCATGGTGATGTTCACAGGAAATAAAGAGAAGATGATAGAGATTTAGAAATTGCCCATACATGGTGTTTCACATTCTATCCATTTATGGAACTAGAACCAACCCAGTAAGCTAGAAATTACTGAAATAAAAAAAAAATCTACTACACCACGACCTTATCCAGTAAGATATCAATGAGATGAAGACTAAATCCTAATTTAATTAAATGAATCAAATCAAATCAAATATTCTAAAAATTTAATTTCTAAAACTACAAAATTCTAATCTAAGAAAATATTTTTTTTCTAAATTAGAAAAATCCACCTAATCAAGTGTGTCCCACCAGTCCGGCCCCTCCGGTGTGGTTGATCATCGGTGAAATTCAACATGAACAGCCTGAAACTCACAAAGTCCAATCTTTGAGAGTGTAGAATGGGAGACTGCTTGATTTCCTGTGAATTCAAGCTATAGGTGACAGTTGATCATCCAAGATGCCTGCATCTATGACCCGATAGATTACAGATTAAGTGAAGGCATGTTTATTGCTGTTAGTGATTTCAACACAATCTAAGAAGAACTGGAGTAGGATAAACACAAGTGTTGTGAACAAAAATACCCAAAAACCCCAATGAGAGGTCAAAAGAGCCAACTCACTACACCTAGAGCGCTCGAAAAAAGAACATACAAAAGATGAAAAAGACCAATACACTCTGTCCAAGCTTCACAAATCTCAGAAATGGAGAAATCTTGAAAATCTTGGAGAGAGGAAGCCCAAGCGGCTCATTTTGATTTGGATCTTCTACGGACATCAAAGGGCCTTTCTTCTGTATTGCTTTGATTCACTGATGCAAGGGAGCATATGTACGTGGACATATAGACAGATGCCCCTGATCAAAAGCAAATCTGATAATATTCTTACCTTTCGATGAGAGAGACAATTTTTACACATGCTCAGTTGTCTCCATCCACCCAAATATTTTCTGGTATCGCCATCCATTCTTGCTACATATAGGAGGAAAAAAATAGCATCTACTCCTATCAAGTTTGAGATGGTTGCTATAAGATGAATTATGCTACTTGTCAAATCATGGTGGAGGAATTGTAATGTATAATGGTGGATAGGTTTCCAATTTGAGAAGAAATTGAAATACATCAAGTCCTGATTGAAAGCTTGGAAGGAGAGATTAGTCCAGGATGCAGAAAAAAAAAATGTTGATTGAAGAGATGGACATAAAAGAGGAAATACCACAAATTTTAGTGGAGGAGATCGATGTTAAGGGAATCATGGGAGTTGGAGTGCATGGCATATTGACACATGGGAAAGATGGCTGAAGACCAAGCTAGGGTTATATAGTTGAAGGAAGGAGGAAAATACTGCTTACTTCCATCAGGTGGCTAGTGCTTGAATAAAGTGCAACCACATTTTCAAGTTAAATGTTAATTTGAAATCATTGAGGGCAAAATCAAGACTGTCAACTGCTTCAAAAATCTTTTCTCAAGTGACCAATGTGTAAAACCTTTGTTGGAGAGGGTTGATTTTGATGGAATGGAGAAAACATCATGGCTAGGGAAAGCATTTACGAAAAATGAGGATCCAAAGCAACTCAAGAGATGAATGAAGAAAAGGGACTGGGCCTAATTGAATGACCATATACAAGAAATGCTGGACGTGTTCTGTGAATTTGGAAGGAGAAGCAAATTGTGAAAGGATTGAGGCTCTGTTCAAGTCTCTTTTACAGATTTTTTTTTCTGTATGGTACAGAGAAGGGAACACTAATAAATAAAAGAGTTGGTTTATTCAGGAAGTGGACTACTTTGGTCTTTGAGCACTAACCTCTGAGAGGAACATGATGAATTACATGGTGGAACAATTAGAATCCCACCTTGAGAGGGTGAATGATATAATTAACTCACTTGAAAGAGAAGATCAGAGGAGTGATGGTATATTTATGAGCAAGTGATTGCTTTCTTTGATTGGACCCAAGTGAGCCATTCCCTTCCATACAAGTTCATTTAGAAAAACACGGTGCCACCTCAATTAATTGCGTTTTTTTTGGATATTTGGAGAGCCACATCTGACAAATTTTAACCATAGACCCCCTAAAATCTCACAATTTTGTATCCCAAAGACATGCTTTTTTTTAAAGGCAGAGTCCATTGATCACATCTTTTTCTGTTGCCTGTGCATTTCACCTATTCGTTTTTTTGTTTTTTCTTCTTTGATCTATTTTCATGGTATTGGGTAGTCCCAATCACAGATATGTGGGGCTCCTACCATTTTAATGGGAAGGTAAAGTTTTATGGATATCAGTATTACTTGCTATGAATTGAGGATTATGGGAACCAAGAAACAGATGTAATTTCCAACATGAATTGTCACAATAGACATCAGTAATTGCAAGAATTATATCCTCTGTTTTTCAGTGGAGTTCTGTCCTGAAGGAGCAAAGCAGTATTTTGGCAATTCAGACTTATACTATCCACAGCTCTACTCATATCAATTGCTTTCCTTTAATAAATTGATTATATCAAATTTATAAAAAATAAACTGATTGTATCAATTTCTCAGCGTTCTCACTGTTACAGACTGAGATTTGCACTGCCTACCTGGACAACATTTTTTGTTCAATTTTCTCATTTATTTGAATAACAATTCTGTTATCCACCTTCAGGAAATGCAGCATTTGATTCTGCTTGAAACCGAAATTTTCCTTAGACATGGCTATCAGATGCAATTCGGGCACGGTTTCAAGGAAAATTCAGTTCTCAAGATGTGCATTTCAGGTACACAAACCATGCCATAGAAATTAAAGAAAAAAAATCCAAGATACCCACCCAAGAACAGACAAGATGGTGAGGCGAACGGGATCCAGATGCATCCAATAGCCAACTGGAATCGCCCCACGAAGCTCAAGCACTGGGAGCGTTGCAAGGGCGAAAACAACAGCCTCATCAGGCCACCCAGATCTTTGCAAAAGGGCTGCAACCTTTAAACCAAAGCTTGATGCCCGAATGGAATCAGCAGCAGGAGCAGTAGCAGCAGCAGCAGCCCCACATGTTAAAACCACAAAAAGGATACCCGACACCCAAACAAGTGCCCCCAAAAGAAGTGCTCTGAGTAGCAATTGCTCTGGCTGTAGTTGCTGTTGTGTTTGGGATTCCCCACGTGTGGAACCCTCTTTCTTCTTCCCCAAATAAGAAACACCGCCACTATAGAAATCAAGAAGAGAGACTGCAAGAGAAGAAACCTTGACTCCCTGTAAAAAAAAAAATGACAGAAACTAAACTCGTTCAGAAGCAACTCTTCTTTCTCTTCTTCACCAAATGACCCAAGAAAGAAAATGGAAAAAAAAAATGTAGGGAAGAAATGAAATGACGTCTATATGTAGTGTTTGCTTGTCTGGGTGAGTACCTTTGGAGGAGGGAGAGAGAGGAGAGGAGGCGGTGTCCTCAGAGAAGGCCTGGAGAAACTGAGTGGGGTGTGGTGATGGAGGGATGAGATTATTCGGTGTGTGGCTCTTTGAGGGGAGCAGAGCACTGCTGCTGCAATGGCAGCCATTAAAATACACAAATGCTTTGTGGAAAAAAAGAATATTTATAACAAAATATGTATATTAATATATACAGGAGGAGAAGGAGAGGGGTGAAGATGACAACAGAGAGTGGAATTGAGAGAGAGAGAGAGAGAGAGAGATTAGATCATTCCCCTCATTGTCCTGACAGCAATTGATTGTACAGTCCAGGGATCAACAGAACAGGTGCCATTACTGATTACTGAAAGAAGCTATTGGAAGATGAGATTTTAGCTTTGAAAATAAAAGGTGACTCATTATTTGACAAAAGAGGATCTTCTCCATGATTAAATTTGAAAAAAAAAAAAAAAAAATGAAGATATTGATAATTAGTCAAACTCATGTAAATAATCACTTCTTTTAAATAAAAAATCAATAAATATGCTACTGTTTTTCATGTGTCTAATAGTGAAATTTACGTTCTTGATTCCAGGGTTGAGGTACATTTAATCTAAAGTTTTCATATATTGTATATTAAGATTCAAATCTACAAATTTTAAACTATTCTATAAGTTTATAATCAAACAAGTTCAATTAAAAAGTTTAACTTATTTGATTTATTTATTTTGGTGTCTACTTTGACCTCAATTTGAACTGAATTGTTAGACTTACTCATATCATTAATTATTTAGAACTTGAGTTTTCAAGGATAATTCATTATTAAGGATATAGAGCACGATTTTAGAATTTGAGAATGATTTTCTCTAATTAAATAAATATAAATCTCACAAATTAGGATTATCTATTTGATTGTGTTTATCCACTAGTTAAAAGAGAGAGAAAAGTTAAAAAGATCTTAATTAATTAATATCTTTCATATACAATGTGTATAATCTTCTTCTTTTTATCAAAATTATCAAATGAATTACTTAAAACATCTGTTTACCTTTTTTTTTCCTAATCAAATGGTCTTTAAACTTCACATTGCTACATCTATAATTGTAGTAAACAATTATCAACAAAAAACTATACATCGATTATATGTGGGGTAGAAAAAACAAAAAAAAAAAATAAGATTTTTCAAATTGGAAAAATATTAAAGTATTTTAATTAAAAAATGAAAATATAAAACATAAATTCAAAAGAAAAATCTTTATTCTTATTTTTAGAAACTCTAAATAACTTGATTTATAAAAATTGAAGCCCTATTCATTTTTCTCTTAAAGATGGCATTCTAAAAAGGGTCAATGTATAAATAAATTTTGATGTATAAGAAAAATGTATTTTCAAAGAGAATTGTGTCCTAACATTTTTAACCTCACACAGGTGAGGTGATGTGATGGCACGTGTGCCACAAGAAACCATTGCATGAAGTTACAAAATTGTGGTGGAAAAACCAAGAATTCCATTGTCATTGTATGTTTTAGGAGGCGTGAATGCCAAACTCTTTGGTAGTTTTATTCTTATTAAAATGGTAATTGTATATAAATATATAATCAAAGATGAGCGAATGATTATTATTTTATAATATAAAATTAGTAGTTTGATGATGATAAATTAGAAGACAGTGATATTTCATACTATTTGCTTCAAAGAGTAGTTTTACAGAGCTCTTGTGCGTACCTTTTGGATTTCAGTGAGTATGGTAAAACATCTTTCTTCTATTTTTTTTTAACAAAAATCACTGAGTTATCGGCCGACATAATGCAGCCGAGATATCGGCATATCAGCCAATATTGGCCGATATGATAAGGTTTTAAAACCGTATTATATCGGCTGATACTATTCGTATCGATCGATATTCAGACCCCTGATTTCAATAGTTAAATTGTGCACTGATTTTACTAATTTAATATTTAGACTATTACATGTAATTTCATCATCAGTAATAACAAAGGGAACTTAAGTAATAGTAATTGAGTTTAATAAATTTTGAAATTAGAGCACTCAACAATGGAAGAGGGGGTAAGGAAGAAAGGGATGTGAAGTTTTCACATTTGGAAATCTTAAATTTCCGATAATCGAGTCTCGCCGTGAAGAGAGAGATAAGCACTTTGTATGAATTTTTAGTGTGAAAGTACTTAATATTCAAATTAGAGAAATGATGTAAACACAGGTATTTTTTATTATAATAAAAAAATTTATATTTTTTTTAAATGATAACAAGTATAATGTCTCTTGACCGAATCAATACTAACCTACTTGAGTTTAACAAAATGGGAGCCTTGCTAGCCTAAGTCATGCCTAAGCTTAGTTGAGAGACTTGTGTTGACGTTCACACAAAAGCTATATTTTTGGCTTGTTTGAATATAAGGAGAGTGAGAATAGAATTAGAGAGCATGTTTTTTTTAGCATAAGAATAGAGAACATGTTTAATAGAGATTCGAGGTTAAATGTTTATGTATTTGATAGATTATATAAGAGGATGGGTTCAATTATATGATAGAAATCAGACAATTAGATAAATTATTAAGTAGATAATCAAATTAATTCAAAATGGAATCTATTAAGTAATCTTAACTCTTGATTTTTTAAATAAAAAGTAAATTATTAGATAAATATTTTTATTATCATAATCAATCTAACAATTAAGATGCATTAAATGTACATCAATCAATCTTACATCTCAATCTATAAAAGAAAAATATTTTTAATAATTTAAATTTATTATTAATTGAGCTCTATACGAGTACCGTACACCTAGGTGGACATCCCACCGAAGTTTACTATATTTTAGCCTTGAAAATTGGAATGGAATGAGAGACGCATTTGGACTTTGGCAAGTTTAGCATTGTCTGTTTCATTTTATTACATTTCCATTCATTCAAAGACAGCAACCTTCTCACGAGAGTTTTATATAAATCGATACAGATTTTACTATATTGTCTATTTTACCTATTTAATCCGTTCGCTAAACCCTTCGAATTAGCTCGTCGGATCACTTACTCTTCCACTGCGATATAAATCGGTTCACTGAAATTTATCTAAATGAGACTGTTTTTTCATACAGAATCACTAACCGGATCACTGAATTTTTTTATAATGCTTTTGTACGGCAGTGGAAGGGTAAACTGGGTAATACCCTAAATCTTGTATCTCCTGTCTTATTATATAAAATACCCCTGAGAGGATCACTATCCTTCGTAAAATGCTAAACTTATATTTAAAATTACTTTTACATATGATTTTAAGCCCCAAAATGAGATGAAGGGCGATTCAAAGCAATAGATTCTCAAGACGCAACTCAAATTGATGTAAGATCGAAACTAAATCTAAAATAAGAATTAAATATGTGCTTTACTGGTGTTGGAGAAAATATAACAATGTAGAGTCATCAAGAAAATTTAGAAAAAACAGAGAATGCAAAGTGTGAAACAAATAGCCACAGTGAGGATATGTTTTTTAAATTTTGATGGATTATCCAATTTGGAGGGGATTGACTTGTGATCAAAATCCAGTTAGTGAAAAGTCTCGAGATCAAGTTCTTTTTCAACATAGAAAAATGTCACTCTCCACTCTTCATTATTTTGTACTGGACACGTGCGAATTAAAAGGCCTATACATCCCTCCAGTAAAATGAGATGCATCAACACTTTGTTGTTTTTGTTTTTCTTTTGAATAACCCTTATGCAAAAGAAATTAATAAGCATGAACTGTATCATACGCATGAGAAAGGAAACAAAGAAATTATAAGAAATGTAAGGCTAACTATTTCATTCAACTAAGAGATTATGCAGAACTTAGAATCAGAGAAATATTAACCAATATCTTAAACATTTTCATATATAATAGTTGAGAAATATCAATTTATTTCAGCTTAAAATCAATACGAACCTATATTTAAAATTGGATAGCGATCCTCTCACGGGAGGCTTGTATAATTAGACATAGGTTTTACTATACTGTAAATTTTATTTTTCGTATGAACAGTAAAATTGGCTCACCAACCCTTCGTATAAACAGTAAAATCGGCTTGTCGAAATTCGACTCGCCAAGTTTACCCTTTGCATGAACAATAAAATCGGTTCGTCGAAATTCGTACGAACAGTCATCTAGCTCGTCAAAATTCACATGAACAATAAATCGGCTCACCAAAATTCACATTAACAATAAATTGGCTCACCAAAATTTTACTCTTCATGTAAAGGGTCCGATTTTACTGTTCATGCAAAGGATAAAATTGGCAATACACAAAAATCCGTGTAGTGCTACACAAAATACATGTGGGAGGATCGCTACCCTTAAAATTTTGAAAATAATGAAACGTGGGCCTAACGCAAATTATGAACCAGTGGTCGAAAATTCAGCCGAATCGAAATTTCGGTCGAGATTTTCTCTCTTAATTATTTTTTTTTTTAAATCTCGGTGGTTTTTTTTTTTAAATTCATTTTAGAAAAAATGGAAAGACTGTTTTTATAAAAAAAAAGTTTTAAAATAAATATCAACCAATATTCGTCAGGGCAAATATCGGCTGAGATATCGACCGATCCATATGATATTTAAAAAAAAAAAAAAAAAAGCCCGACACGAGGCCATACATATCTCGGTCCTAAAAAATCGGAGATACCGAGATTTATACCCTGTTATGAACCAACTTCATCGCAGCCCAGGCCATGGCCCAATTCATGATTGCAGAGAAAGAGTGCAGTGAAAGCAAGACAGAGAGAAAGAAAGTAGGGAGAGTGGTTTAATTTGTTTTTGTCCAGGAAAAGAAGAAACATAGAGCCAACAATTTTTTTGGGTGTCCGCCGTTCTATTCTAAGCTCCTTCAGATTCTAGACAATCAACCGCACACGTTTGCATTTTCACAAACATCTGAACTGCAAAATTCGAAGAAGAGGGACAGAGAGAGACAACCCTTGTTTGGTTTGATTTTTTCTTGTTGGGTGAGTAGAAATCGAAGAGGAAAATCCGGAAAGAGCCAGAAGAGGATCAAATCAGCTGTACTTTTACTGGTGTAAACAGAAATCTGAATCTAAGTTGACTGGTTTAGGCTACAAATCCCTTCCATGGATGGAAATGAGGAAGTGGATCGAAGTGACTGCAGCGACTATACGTCAGAAGATGAAGGGACGGAGGATTACCGCAAGGGTGGCTACCATGCTGTCCAAATCGGAGACTCATTCAAGGGTGGAGCTTATGTCGTGCAATCTAAGCTTGGTTGGGGTCATTTTTCCACTGTCTGGCTAGCTTGGGACACTCGAAATAGCGTATGCTCTCTCTCCTCTCTTCCCCCCTCCCCTGGTCCATCCCATTTCTTTCTCTTTCTTGATTTCCACTTTATTAATACCAAACTAGGATATTTCCTGAACAAATAAATGGGGTTTGTTCCAAAAAGAGAGAATGAACGAAAAAAAAAAAACCTTGGTGGTGGTTTGGATGCATGGATTTTGACCCCTGTTGCGATTGGTGGAACATCTTTGCCACTGGTTTGTAGAGATTCCGAGAATGTAGGATAATAAAACTGATGCTTTCAATGAAAACTGCAGACAAGATGTGTTTCCAGGAAAGATACATTCATGATTCTCTTAATTTCCTAGATATGTGCATCCAACATAAGTCATTAAATTGAAATTCCTGAAAATTCTCTCCAGATTCGTTTGGATGGTCTGAAACGAAGAAATGTAACATTCCAAGATTCTATTTTTTTTTTTTTTCTTGTTCTTTTAGCCTGCTTCCTTTAGTTCGAAGAATGTAGGGAAGTGACCTTTCCTGGTTTTTAACTGTTGGTGTCTTAAGACTCATGGTCGGTTTTGACTTTTAGATAACCAAACAATAAAGCTGTCATTTCAAGGAAAGCAAATCCAATAACCAAGATGCACATGTATTTACTTTTCTGAAGCAGTTTTCAGATAAGTTAATTTCCTCGTTTTCATTATTTTTCACAAAAGTGAATCTATGCCAGTTTGGATGCATGAGTTTTGAATACTAGTTTCTAAATTTTCCAGGAATTCTGATCCTAAGGTGTTTGGATGGATCTCAAATCTGGGTTGTCGACATTTCAGGACTTCCGATTTTCCAGGAATGTGCTTACCAACACTCCTGATTCGTAGTGATTTGACAACATTAGATAACAAAGATCAGTTCTTGGAGATTGCATCCAGGTAACAAATATCAGGAGATGTTTCCTGCTTCTAGGAAAATCCACTTAATTTGTTTTTGTTAAATTTCCTGCAATCCACATTTCTGTTAGCCTCTCTTCTTTTGGTTGGAAGGGGGCGGGGTTGGAATGGAAGAAAAGGAAAGAAATCAAGGAATAAAGAAAATAAGAAAGAAAGAAAGCAATGAAAGAGAGAGCAAACACAATTGCTATTTTCCAAGTGGACTAGATGGTGGAGATGACCCTCGAGTAGTTTGCTTTGCATGCTGTAGGAGAATTATCCTATATCATGCAGAGCAAGCTCTGCTGCGGGTTGGGACACTTGCAACTGCAGATGTTCTTCTCTACTTCCTGGCCCATTTCTCCCTTTATTTCCCTTTTACTTTTCTTTATTTCTAAACTGGAGTTTCTTTCAAAAAGAAAAGCTTTTTCAATAGAAGTGTGGATTCTAGGGAAATTAATAGAAAGCAGAATCTGACTTCTCCTGGGAACATGGAAGCACATATTTTGCTGTTTGGCAATCTGCATGCAGTTTTCAAAAAGCATTGATCTGTTGTTGGAGGGCCTATCCGTCTGTTGCTTAATCATTAAAAAAATAAATAAATAAAATATTTTTTTATTGTTTAACATCGGTAACATCTTTGCAAACCAGGGAAGACTTGGTTTTGCACATTCTTGGAGAATCTAAAGACCTTTAATGTCAACAAGTCATAATTTCAGGGCCAATTAAACACTGCATTTCTCAAAAATCTTTGGTGCAATTGTCTAGAAAGTAATATTTTATTGTTTAACATTGGTAGAATATTTGCAAACTAGAGGGGAGTTGGTTGGCTCCACCTAGGTTTAAACCTTTTGTTGGGGGTGGCGAAGGGAAATTGCTCACAAGGTGTAATTTGATGCGAAGGAAAGCTTTACCTGAAAATGCTTATGTATCCTGTGTATTGTGTAGGGAGGGAATGGAAGATGTGGATCATCTTTTATGGATGCCTGTTTGTGAGAGATGTGTGGAATTGATTAAGCCATCTAATGGGTTGTGCTTGGGTGATGAATAGTTAAATCTTGGGGTTGTTTGATAGTTGGCAGAATTGTTTGTTAAGGAAGGAAGGAAGATATAGTATGGAAGGCGAGGAATTCAAAAATATTTGAGGCAAAAGAAAGATTCGTGGGAGAGGCATTTTAGTTGGCCGTGAATGGGTTAAGACATGGATCATGGGCGAGAAGGACTAAAGGAGTTTAGATTTAGAGGTTTCAAATTTGACGATTTTGTTGAAGGGTGGAAAGAAACCTTTTTTTTTTTTTTTTGGGGTGGGGGGGGATTGTCCAAAAAGAGGGTAACACAAAAATTGGCTAAATTGGCAGGTGGTTTTTCAAGTTTAATGTTGTATGGCACAGCAAGAGGGAAACCAGGTCTGGCTGAGGTGGGATAGGGGTGAGATGAATATGGTATTTTCTGGGTTGGTGGGAATGAAGGATGGAATTACCTTCAAAACAAAATTACTAGCAATCACCTTTCAAAAAAAAAAAAATTACTAGCAATCATGAGAGAAACCATTAAGCTTAGTAAGGAAAGATGGCATGCTTTAGGCATGTAAAGCGCCATCAATTTTATTGTTGATTTCTTGGCAAACTCAGATATTGAGAAATCCTAGTCATTTTATAGTCTGATGTAAATTTTTATTTGTTTTACTGTTTTTGGCTATGGTATGTGTCTCTTCTATTGTACCCTTTAGTCTGTTGTATATTTTTATTTATTTGATGAAAGTTAATGTTTCAAAAAGGAAGAAGAAGAAGAAAGAATGAGAGGAAGAGACTAGTTGCTGCTTGAATACCAGGATTTAAGTCACTAGAGTGCTCCTCCCTCCCCCCTCCCCTCTCTCAAAAAAAAAAAAAATAGAGTCCAGGTTGCATTTGATGTGTCTGAAATAGAGAAATATGACACCCCGATTGCTTGAATATATATACATTATATATAAATAATTTTTTCCTTGAACAAGTAACAAAAACTTTATTCGATTAAATTGTTAATGGTACAAGAGGTATATCATTTGCTGTTACAGTTACAAAAGGCATTTCTTACGAACGCCATTATATATCACCTACAAAAGAATTTTAGATTCCACTCTGTTATTGCTAAACCTACCTTTGTTTGCAGAATCCAGAAAAGTGAAATTTCCGGATTCTTGACAGTTTTGTGTCTTGAGACTGATGATGGATTTGAACTTCAGGACAACTGAACATGAAAAAAGTCATTTTTGAGGAAAGCAAATTTAAATAACCAAACATGTGTAGTTACTTTTCTGGAAAGTGCTTTAGACATGTTACTTCTTTTTTCTGTTAATTTTTTCTTGAAAGTGGAGAAATGTTACTAAATTAGGGTTTCTCATGAATGCTTGCTCTTCATGAACTCTAAATGAGCAGCAGTATGTGGCTCTGAAAGTCCAGAAGAGTGCAAAGCAATACACAGAGGCAGCAATGGATGAAATCACCATTCTCAAGCAGGTCGCCGAGGGTGATCCAGATGACAAAAAATGCGTGGTGAAGCTGTTGGATCATTTCAAGCATTCAGGACCTAATGGGCAGCATGTCTGTCTTGTGTTTGAGTACCTTGGAGATAATTTGTTGACTCTTATCAAGTACACTGATTATCGCGGTATGCCTCTCCATATGGTTAAGGAGATCTGCTTTCATGTCTTGGTGGGATTGGATTACTTGCACCAGGAACTATCAATCATACACACAGATCTGAAGCCTGAGAACATTCTGCTCTTGTCCACGATAGATCCCATGAAAGATCCAAGGAAGTCAGGTGCTCCTCTTATCCTTCCAAACAACAAGGAGATCCCTGCAATTGATCATGAAGCCCCAAAAGATGGTAAAAGCTCTAATGGGAATCTATCAAGGAGTCAGAAGAAGAACAGAAGAAAGGCCAAAAAAGCAGCAGAGGGTTGTGTGGGTAAATCAGCCACCAAGGAGATTGAATCACCAGAAATGAAATCAGATGCTACTGGTGCTTCTGATTCTGCTTCCCATGAGAGAGCAGAGGACCAGCCTGATGGTTCTTCCAACAAGATTGACATATCCAGTGCTGGTGAGTTGAAGGATGACCATCAAAGCAATCACAGTCACCGCAGGGGAAGCCGGTCTACAAGACAGAAGCTTTTGAAGTCAGTTGATCTGCAGTGCAAACTGGTTGACTTTGGGAATGCGTGTTGGACATACAAACAGTTCACCAGTGACATTCAAACTAGGCAGTACAGGTGTCCAGAGGTCCTCCTTGGGTCGAAATACTCCACTTCAGCAGACCTTTGGTCTTTTGCCTGCATTTGTTTTGAGATGGCAACTGGGGATGTTCTTTTTGATCCTCAAGGCGGTGAAAATTTTGACAGGGATGAGGTACGGATGCAACCATTTGACTTCTGGAGAACTTTCTCTTTATTGTTGCTGCTCTCTTTAAAAAAAATCGAAAAAAGAATGAAAAAAAGAAGATGCTGCTCTGTTTATTTCATCTGCAGTCCTCATCTTTTATTAATGTCTCATAAAACTGTGCATTTATCTTCTGTAATTGTACTGTGCCATATGGTGAATGGTCTGGTAGAGGCCTTAGAATCTTTATTCACATTAGTTTTCAGCAGCATGTTTTCATCTGGTTAACTCATGGGGCTGTTGATCCTTTCATTGAAACCAATTGATGCTAACAGCATCCCTCCTGTACAAGATCACAAGACAATGGTTCACTACTGAAGTTGTATATCAAAGCAATCAGGAAAATCAACACAAAATAATAGCATCTAAGGCCTTCTCTTTGAAGTGAAACATATGCATATAATAATTTTTTTTCCACTAACAATCAAAAGCTAATTTCATTAAACAAGAAAGTGGTTACGGTAGATCCCAAACCTTAACCAGCTCAAACTATGAAACTAGCTTAACATACCCAGCTTAAGCATATCAATTCTGTTTTAATCATAGAAGAACACCTAACCCATCCCCTAGCCATGTTACTCTATTTACATCCAAAGGAACATTGAAAATGTTGAATCTAATGAAATATATTGACATAAGTGCATATCCCACTGCTTAGATAGCTGTGGGCACCCAGATATGGCACAACAGAGTTCTAGATTCAAATATTCATTTAGCATACATTGTCTGATTCACCCTGTTGACTTGTTCAAATGCATTTTATAATGTTCAAATATCATAATGTACTTCCTTGTAATATGGTTCCCGATAACCATTTAGACCGTCTGTGCAATGAGTTAAGCTACATTAGAAGATGTAATATGGCTTTGATGATGATGATTAATTGTTGATAATAACCATTAGAAATAAGTTTTAGAGCAAAGTGGTATGCCTGGATTCCAAATGTGTCCCCTTTGCATATTTCTCTATTATGGTGAAAGGCTGCTTGCAAGGTTCTTTCAGGAACTCCGGGGGACTCGGGCAATATGATCCTCTCTGTCTCTCTTCGTCATTGTTGTTTAAACTCTCAGCCTTCTCGTTTCTAAAGCTGATGCACTTGATTTAATTTGTAGTGTCCATATTGACCAAACCTCCCTTGAGTTCTGTCATCTACAATTTCTAGACGACACTATCATTTTTTGTGAAGCCAATTTGCTTAGATGGTTGAGTTCTCCTCTGCTCTCAAGGCTAATTTCCACAGGGATGAGCTGTTTGGAATCCATGACTATTTAGATAAGCTCAATTGTATAGTTGATGTATTTGGGTGTAATGTAGGTGCTCTCCCATCCACTTATTTGGGCCTGCCTTTTTGCATTGGCACATCTTGCCAAGTTCTTTTGGATCCCATCATTGAAACTTTTTGTAAGAATTAGCTTCTTGGAGAGGTAAATATGTCTCTCAGAGGGTGCATCACCCTTTCGAAGTTGGTCCTTTCTTCCCTTCCTACATATTTGTTTTCAGCATTCCAATGCACACGTTCTGTTATTGAAGCCATTGAGAGAATAGACGTCGGTTGATTCTAATGGAAGTAGGAAAGTGTGAAAGACCATATGATCAAGTGGGATCAAATTTGTTTCCCCATTTCTAGCGACAACCTTGGATTTACCCCATAGCTAAGGTCAACATGGCTTTGCTTTTGAAGTGTCCATGGGGGCTTGGCATTCAGAGTAGTTAGCTATGGAAATTGCTTGTCATTGAGGTACGGCATTGGTAATCATGGCTGAGGTGTAAATCCTAATCCTCAGAACTTCAAGAGTGTGGCGTGCCATTTGTGCTTGTGTTGAGAAGTTTAAAGAAGGGTTTTAACTCAAAGTTGGGAATAGTACTTGCAGTATTTTCTGGCAGGATACTTGGTATTGAGACTGTCTTGGCAGTTCAATTCCTTTCTTTGTTCAAGATTGCTATTCTTCAGAGGCCCTAGTTGTTAATTGCTTTGAGAGTGGAAGATTGCATATTGTGGAACATTTGCCTCCATCGGAACTTGATGTATCATGAAGCTGATTCCCTCACTCAAGTCCTTAGCTGGCTGGATGTAATTTGGATATCTCTCGCTGAGGAGGAATCTGGACCCCTCAGGGAGGCTTTTTGTTGAACCGTTCTCCATTTGGACCACCCATTGTTAACCCAATAGTTCGGTCTTTTAAAGCACCGCCCCAGATCATTGCTTGAAGTTGGGTAGCTAGCCTCTAGAAGATAATGAGTACAGTCAAAAGAGGCACCGAGTAATGGTGAATGGGTGCCCCCTTTGCCTTCTAATCGTAGAAGAGGTGGATGACCTCATTATTCAGTACTCTTTTTCCACCAGACTCTGGAATTCTGTTCTTCTCTTTGACATTCACTAGGTGATGCCAACATCTTTAGCCACATTATCATTCACTTGGTTGTATTATTGTGAGCAGCCTAGATTTGCCATCCTCTGTGCCTTGCTTTCTTTGCCACTATATGGGCCCTTTGGTAGGAGAGGAATAATCAGGTTTTTAGCGATAAGTTTGAGCCTAACCAGTTAGTGTTCTTTCGTGCTAAAGACAAATGCATCTTTTGGGCCTCCTTGCTCAAGGAGTTTCATGGGTTCTCCAAATTTGATTTGTTTTGTGCCTAGAAGGAGTGCTTTGGTATTGAAGTTTGTTAGTTCACCCAATTTCTCATTTTGGAGGTGTTTTTGCCCTCTAGTTGTTCTTTTTCTTTTGCAACTTGTAAGTTTCCCATTGCTTCATTTCATATAGCTTTCTTGTACACTTCTTATGCTCTTTATCATTAAAATTTTAGCTACCACTTAAACCATTGAAATATTTGTCACCAGATCATGTATTTCTTTTGTTATTCTGAAGCAGTATATTATGATATTGTGAAGACACTTTACCCACTTTATGCATGATGTTTCTTTTCCTTTGTTGTTTAGCATCTATTTTAGCATCCTTCATTTGACCCTAGAACTAGTGGAACTATCTTTCTGGTACTTCTTATATACTGTTGGATTGATGCCTATACTGATCAGTAATGGAGTTTAATCAGTCCTAAACAACCTGAATTGATATATCCTTAGGGTTACTTGTAATTACACTTTATTCTTGTACTTTTGTGTGTTTCTTGCACATGTATGTAATAGAATTATCACCATTTTTTGTCATGAAAAAAAAAATTATCACCATTTTCATGTGAAAAGGGAAAAAAAACAACCCAAATGGACTTGCTGAAAATAATTTGTTTTTGTATTTTTTTTCTTGCTTTATTTGGTGTGGGACCCACTTTGACCAAGACTATTCAAGTGGAGACAACTTGAGTTGTCTTGGTCAAAGTGGGTCCCACAACAATAATGACAATTAGTCTTTCCAAAGCGGAGACAACTTGAGTTGTCTTGGTCAAAGTGGATCCCACAACATTATTGTCTTCAAAATAGCTCCCAATTGGGACACCATTTTCCTCCAATAACAAAAATGCCCTTGTTTAGAAGTTCTTTTCACACCTTTTCCCTAATGGTTTTTTTCCCAACATACCAATGCCCTTTATTGTATATCTTGATGTCTCAACTCTCAACTAATACTCATATGTCCCTTTTATTTGAATCACTAGTTCTAAACTTCTAAGCACACATTAGTCCCATTTTATGCACACCTCTATTTGGGGCTCACTTTGACTTTGTGTAATAGGTACATTAAGAAGACCTATATTTAAAGTGAGCCCTATATTAATTTTAATGTACCTATTACGTGAGTTCAAAGTGGGCTCCATATAGAGGTGTGCATGGAGCGGCATTGGAAGTGAGGACTATGCTAAGGTAACAAAATTTGTTACCTTAACTTAAAGTAACAATATATATATTTTTAATGTGGCGCATAGTGGACCAATGGGTCCCATTATATTGAATGCAAAATTGCAAGATCTTTTATAAATAAAAATTTGGACTAAAGTTATTGTTAGCCATCTGATCAAAATACATTGATATTAGTCTCCAGATCAATGTTGATTTTGATGTATTTGAAATTGATAGCTAGAAAGGATCTTTGGTCCTAAATTTTGGTTTTAGGGTACTCAACTATTTTACATTTATTATGGTGGGACCCATTGTCCCACTACATGCCACATGTATAAAAACCAACTTCTATTATGTAGCTAAAGTAATGGATTATGTTACTTTAGCATTTTTGCTTAAAATAGTTATGGGCTCCCCTTAGTTGTGCCCAATGTAACAAATATTGGCGGTAAATTGGAATTACCTAAGAAAATACCATTCTCGCGTTAAAAACGGCTAATTATAGTCTCTGTCGTGATTACCTTTAAATTCCCATTAAAAATGAGAGAAACGATAATATCACGTTTCTAACGGGAGTTTTATTTCCCGCATGACTTTTATGGAATCCAGAGTTCTGGACTGAGCATGCGAACGAGAGTGAGTGTGAGTTGAGTTTGTTAACAATAGATTTTTTTTTCTCTCAGCCCCGTTTCCAAACTCTGTCGAGAACGAACCAACATTGGATCTCACTTGGGTTTCCTATTTCTTGGATTTCTGAATCCTTTTTTCCGATTTTTCTTTGATTTTCCTTTTTCCCCAGTAACTTCTCCACTTGTCTCTCTCTTTTGACGGAATTGAGCATCTGTAATACCGAAAGAGGATTCTAGAATTGAAAAGATAGTGGCGAAAGGGAATTTCTCTTGAATTAGTTTCGAGCTTCAGCTTGTCGTTTCTAGCGGTCGGAGAAGGCCATGATGGAGTCCGTAAACATTTGCTTTCCATGCTTTTCTGTGCTTATTTGTGACCATCATCTTCTTCTTCGTCTTCTTTTGGGTTGTTGCTAAGTAGTCTGAATATCATCTCAAGAGACCGGTCTTTATTTTGCGAAACAAGGACCTCATCTTTTCTAAATTATGGATCTTACCTAGATTCATGTTCATCACTGGGGAGTGGATGGATAAGAAGACCGTTAGGTCAATTAAGAGTTGGCAAAAGTGCAACTCCATCCCATTATAATGGTATAGAATATAGGAGTTGAAAATTCAATGGTTTCATAGGCCTTGGACAACTGTAATTTTTTCGCTTTGAAAAATTCTACTATGGGGGCCTCCCATCGAGGACCTGAAATTGTTATTTGAGGACTGGGGCCTAGTGGGTCTTCCCTAAGAACCACGCCAAACGGATTTTTGTGCCCACTGTATGTGGGCCCACATGGATAGGTGGGTTTGAAAAGTCTTGGATTGTACATGATGCCTCAAAATTCAACTTTATCTAATGGTAGAAATTATTGGTGGTTTAAATTAATGGACTTTAAAAGTTTGTGTTGTCCGCAATTCACAAGGAGTAGGTGGGTGTGAGGAGAGAGTAGATCCAGGTTAGGTCTACTGTGGACCCCACATGCCCATGACCACATAGAAATGCCATTTGGGCTTTGGAAATAATTTTTAATACACACATTTGTTGCATGTTTCAGATGGATTTCTATCTATTAGATTGAGTAATTGGCTACTGTTAATTTGTCTGGTTTCAGGATCACCTGGCACTGATGATGGAGCTTCTTGGGATGATGCCGCGCAAAGTGAGAGGCTTGTCACTCCTAAACTACTTATTTCAAAATTACTTGCTTCAGTAATCATCATGTTATCATCAATCATCATCTATTAACCAAATGTTTGCTTTCAGATTGCCTTAGGTGGGAGATATTCACGTGACTTCTTCAACAAATATGGGGACCTGAAACACATCCGCCGCATGCGTTTCTGGCCCCTCAACAAAGTGCTCATGGAAAAGTATGCTTTCAGTGAACAAGATGCAAATGAGATGGCCGATTTTCTGGGTCCCATGCTAGATTTTGTTCCAGAGAAGCGACCGACAGTAGCAAAGTGCCTTCTCCATCCATGGATTAGTGCTGGGCCCCTACTTCTCGAGCCATCATCTGCTGTCCAAACCCAATCTGTGGATGGTATTTCTGACCAGAAGAAGGAAAGATATGAGAGGGAAGCGATGGAGGTGCAACTGGGGAATATTGTGATTGATGGCACTTCAAAGTTTGCCAATGATCCTCAACCTAGTTATGGAACCTCTAAGGCAGCAATTAATCCATCGAGATAGTTGTTGCCTTGGTCTACTTCTCTCTAGTAATGTTTCTATTTTCTTTATCATCTTTATTGGTTTAAGCTGAGGGTGATTACTGCCTCTTTTCAATTCAAGTTCTTTAATGTGCAGCGGTTGGTTTTGAGACTTGAAAATAGGATAATTTTTGTATTCTGAAAGACTGATGCATTGTCCTCGAGCAATTACTCTTGAGGATAATATTGAAACTCCCCCTCTATGTTCAACTTCTTAAATGTTTTTAGTGTTGGCTTCCTCAAATCTTGTCTGTAGAGTTGTAACACCACTATTGATGTGGCTGGGTTGCTGCTGATACGTGCCTTTATGCCTTCTGGGACTTAAACTGGTTTGTATTTGAATTCCAATCTGAGTATCATTTATTGTTTGTATCTGAATTCCAATCTGAGTATCATTTATTGTTTGTATCTGAATTCCAATCTGAGTATCATTTATTAAGCAATTCCATTTTTCAAGGGTGAAGTGCACTTGTCTAAGTTTGGCATTGCCCACAGGAAACCTTGACAATATTACACATTTACACATTTACACCTTTCCTTTGCTTGATGCATCAGTGTTTCTAAATTGTTATATACCCCAACTTATGTGGGGGAATTGATCTGTTGCATTCTGTAGGGTGGGCTGCTTGGATAAAACTGAAGCTGATCGGACAAGCCTAGACTTTTTGTATAAAGCATCATCATCATCGTCATCATCAATTTTCGATTTACATCATCGTTGTCATTTGCTGTCTCATGCAAGAATATGAAACCACTGCTTGTGATGGGTCTTGCTCAGATCTGTACATAATGTTCACCAAATCTAGTTCCTGATTAATAACTTACAAAAAATCATTCCATTGTAAACCTAGACCGTGAAGATTGTGCTGTCTATTTGACAAATCATCCCTGGCCTGCTCCTCAGTCTCTACAGGATAAAAAATACAGGCAAAAGATGGTTTTTGTCCCTCAAGGTGATCTAATATGCTCCGAGCGATTTAATTATCATTTCTCTTTTTAAAAGCTATACAAACAATCATCATCATCATAACCACAATCTCATAAAAATCATACTCATACAATGGAATTATTGTCACATCAAACCCAAAACAAATGCTTGGAGTTCATCTTCCATACTTGTACAGTGGGATTGACTTGCACAACATGATCCAATGCTCAAAAGTTTTTTTTTTTCCATCTCACAGTTGCATTTGAAGAAGAAAGAATAGAGGGGGATTAGCAAGGAACTAACCTTCCCCTAGTTGACAAAGAAGATTTATTTACTTAATGACTATCTGGTCAATTGGGCGTTGACCATTCTATCTCCTAACATTGAAAACTTGTCTATTTTGTCTTTGAATCATCCCTCACAGAAGCTTCGGAACCCCATATCTTCATGTTCATGAATCATACGAATGCAAGTCTCAATGCCAACGACACCTGAGCAAAGAAATTCAGCCACCAAAGCAAGTCAGGAAAATTGGACATATGTGAGAAATTAAAAACTGAAATTTTCTGATGCCCCAAATCACATACAATTGGATCAGATGATCGGAAACTCGTAGCCTCAAGGCGAGTTGACTAAGGCTACTGAATTTCAATTTTCATGTTGGGACTTCTTTTTTTTTTCATTTAAATCATGTTCAGCTTGTGTTTCACATAACTGACTCGTCGAGTTGACCTGTTGAAAGGAGGGTCAGGGGTCATCAATTAGAAGGCCGCTGCCCCCATGTACAGAGACTGAACATAGAACTTGTATCAAAGTTTTAAAGTTCCACGAATCGCTCAACTGTATAGACTCACAAAATTATTTAAAAAAATGGAACTACAAAGCAATATGTATCAGGATATTGTGCAGTAATAGTACTGATCCTTAATATGTATCGTCGATATGTATTGTATCAAACGATAAAAAATCTGGTTATTTGTTTGTATACCCATTGTTAGAGCGCTTGCGAAAATGACTGCAGAGAGAATGAAGACAATGAGGGAAGCTCTCCTAAGCACCATCACCAGTTTCCTTACAAGACACTGCCCCCAAAATCCGGCCATTATAGAGACTGCAATTAAATACAGAGCTGCAAAAGGGAAGTGATTTCAAGATTATTTTACTGCAAAGGATGATGATTAAAATGTTATGGTCTGCCCAATTTGATATTCACCATCAGATCAAGTTATATCGATTTTGTATCGTGTTAATAGAGGCTAAGCCTGATATATATCGCCCGATATTCTGGATATCGACCAATATTTGAATTGAACTCCTCGTTCGAAACTTAGAGAGATTGAAATTCACTTTGGACCAACATCTGAACTTGGCCAGTTTCCTCTCCCATTCATTTCAACATTTCTGAAGTTAGCACTCCCCGTCATATTTAGGTTGCAATTTGAATTTCTAAACAGGTTCAAGTCCCTCTAAATCGAAATTTGAATAAAAAAACCAAATTGATGAGTGTTTGACTTGAATCCTAATTAGAAAAATCAAACCGTTGAGAAGGTTGAATATATAGTCCACTTATATTCGGGTCGGGTGCTTTGAAGTAGTGAACAGCCGATAAGGGCAGTGAATGAGCTAAACCTGAGGGGTTAGAATGATGCTCAGGAATCCATCTCAAAAAGTGGGACTCCTGAATTCAATTTCCACTCTATCCCAAAGGGTTACTTCCCATAGAGTTATTCAGTGTATGTGGATAGGGAGGCTTGTACATAACTCGAAGATTAGTCGAGTGCTCTAAGAGGCATGGGCACGTTTAAGACCTTCTTAACCAATTCAAATATGGACCTACCATAGGGGATTGGAAATCTCTTGAGGAAGTAAAACTCCACAACTGACAGTGAAGATGAGAACATCATCACAAATGTTGCCGTCGCACTAGCAACCTACAAAACAGAACAAACAATAAAGGCCATACATACTACTTCACAGTAGAATTAGACATTGTGGGACTCTCTTGCCACTTCACACTTTATTATATAACGTGTCTACCTGTGGGATGACTCCAATCTCTAGAAGTAAAGGTCCCAGTATAAATCCACCACCCGAACCCAACAAGCCTCCTACAGTACCTCCTACTAAACCACAAAGAGCACAAAATAGTAGGTGAAGTATAGTCCATTCAATAGAGGCTTCGCAGACTGCTTCTCTGCTTCCATTCATCTTCCTTTTTCTGCTCTCCCTATTTAATTTCATTGCCTCATAGAGAAAGACACCCAATGCCACTGGAAACTGCATGAGAATTACACAACCAAGCCCAACTCAAACCCTTGAAATTTTATTTTTGATTTAATCTGTACTTCTCAGCTAAAGAATCACCAACTTACCTGCAAGATGTTGAGCATCCAATACAATGGACTGCAGATGACTTGATCATTCTGAGGAAAAAAAAATGTAAGAAAGCATGAGGCACTGAGCTTTTAAAAAAAAATGGAGCATTTGGGTGAACTTTTTTTTATTTTTTTTTTAAGTCCAAGGTATCTAAGCCTCTTAGAGCACCTGTGTAAGTCTTTGGGGGCATGTGTAAACCTCCCTATTTACACACACTGGATAAAACTAGGAGGAGTGACCCTTATATATTGAGTGTGACTTGAATCCAGAACCTCCAACAACTTATTGAGATTCTTAACCGTGAAGCCAAACTTCATGGGTTAGCACTTGGGTGAACTTGTGAGCATGGTTTCTTCTTTTTTTTCAAATCTATAAATAGAAACATTCTTTTATCATTTTAATTGAACAAATGATCTCATAGAAGCATCCAACTACTGACTGTTCCACAATAAACTTCTAAGATGATTTTCTTCGAAATGGAAATTTTAGTAGAAATTTTGAAATTTCACTGAAAAGAACAGCCTAACAGCTATACTCAGTCTCCATGTTTTAAGAAAGAAGACATTGATGTTATTTAAGTTCTTTGAAAAAGACAAGTGGGTGTTGTGAATCACTGGCCTTGAAAATCTGAATCAGCAGAAAAGCAACCCACACCAGCACCAACACCAGGATCCTCTTCCATCTTAGGTTACTTCGTAGTATTTCCTAAGAAAGGATTGGAAAATAAGTTATTCATGAAATAAATAAAATAAAAAACTAAAGTAAGATCCAAACTTAAGTGCCCATTTATTTTGTTTCACAAGAGATGACTACAAGTTTTTTTTTTTTTTTTATGAAATTGTTTTTGTTTTCATATTTGAGACATCCTTCTAATTCTTAATATGCTAAAGATATTAAAACCATCAATGAGTATTCATATGTGATTAGAAACTCTGAGAGTCTAGATCATAAACCGACTATATATTAGAGGGTGTATAAAATTCCACTGTATCTAATCATTTTATTCTGTCATTGTTGAATTTTTATAAGTTATTAATTTATATTCAATATCATTATATGATTAATTAATGATAATATTTTATATGCCCTGTATCTATTCTCTGTGGTTGCCCATGCGTTGTACTTAACTGTGTCTGAGACTTTTGTTTCTTACCAGTCCAGACTTCTCTTCCTTGGGAAGCAAAGGCTCGTACGCAGCATCTATGGCATCTGAAGAAATAAATGCAGAAAAAAAAGAAGTGATAAACATATGGGGACTGGGCCAAGTTTAGGGAATTGCCTTTTCAAAATAAATTGAAAAATAAAATAAAATATTACCATGACCGTTGGAGTTTGACAGTGTCTCTCTGAACTCCTTCTCCTCCTGCATTGTTTAAATTTTTGAAAAAGGAAATGTATTTATCATGAAAGTAAAAAAACAGAAAACTAGTGATTTCCCCCCGTAGAGGGTGACCCCCCGCTCCCCCGTTGCCTATGAGTGACACCTTGTTGGGATTGCTGCGAACGTGTCTCACATTAGAAGTATAGTGGGAGATTTAAAAGTTTATAAAGGACTTGATTCACTCCACCTAATATGCTAGTCTTTTCAGATGGTATCAGAACCAAGTCTCAAACTAGATCATGTGGGCTCAAATGATCCCCCAGGCGAACAGCGTCGCTCTCCATATCGGAGGGCCTCGCTCAAGGAGGGGAGATTGTTGGGGCTGCTGTAAACGAGTTCCATATTAGACGTGTAGAGAGAGGACTTGGATCACTCTGCCAAACATACTAGTTCTATTCAAAATTATTCTCTTTTTCAAATGTACCTTCTTCATAGTCTCCTCATTCCACATCTGGAGTCCCTTGCAGAAGGATCTTGAAGACGTACCTAACACATGTAAACTATTCATTATCATCATTATATCGTTTTTTTTTTCATTTTTTTTTATTATTACATATAAAAGAATATATAAAATATGTTACAATTACAAAATTCATAGAATTTTTGTTATAAGAGAACAGAGGGATAATTTAATGGAGTCGACCCGTCTTATCTTATTATATGAACCACATCAAGTCATCTATATTATTATAATAACAGGTGATCACTTCAAAATATAACGCCGTACTGTATTTCAATAGAATATTTTTCATGCATGGGTAGTGTTGGGGCCTGTCTATCACAAATAAGTTAGAAATGACGCTGTTGATAAAATGATTCATTCATCTAAAGAAGCTAAAGACAAATTTATCATGAAGTTGACTCTATTAAACTATTTGTCAAAACTGACACTCTACCTTAACACAACTTAATTATAATGCATATTTTCTATTGATATTTGAGTTTGGAGCTTAAATGATATACACATTACAGTACCGCCCTCAAAAAAATAAAAGAAAAATCAAGAAAGAGAAGTAAACTGACACAGATTTATGTGGTTCTCTGAACGAGTTTCATGTCGATTAACTATGCTCAAAGACAGACAAAAAAAAAAAAAGAAGGGAGAAACAGCCTTCAATAAAATGATTAATATATACAACTTTAATTAAGATTTACATAAAACGTCAGACCAACCTAAGAAGAGTATGATAACGAGGACTGTTATCAACCAATAAGGAAAGACAACGCTTAGAGCGACGCCTATTGTGATTCCCAACATCAGCATTGGCTGAAAGAGGAGAGCAAGATCATAATCGATGATGGGCACCTCTTTTGTTGGGTGGTGGACTCGGAGATTATAGAAAACCGACGATGTCGACGCACCCATGATCATACCTGTGCAAAAACCTGATTGTATCAGTAGAATTATCCCTTTGATCATTGATGAGAGAGAGAGAGACAGAGAGACATATATTATACATTTGGAAAGAGCAGCAGAAGATTTGGTGTCGAAGCCAACGATCAAGTTGAGCATGGGAACGAAGATTCCTCCGCCGCCAACCCCACCCACTGTGCCGCAGGCCGATCCTATAAATCCAATGACAGTCGTCAAAACTGTCCTCCAGCTGAACTTCAGTTTCTGTGGATAAAAGGAATGAAAAAATGTAATTTCTTTCTTTCAACTAACGAAAACATGGAGAAGGAAACCAGTAATGACAAATAATCGATGTAAAAAATCTTTTTTTCCCTCGACCAATCAATTCCATTCAATCCCACAAGCAATGCTACATCGTCCCACATCAAATCTAGAGACTTTTTAAGTATCATTTCAGTATTTATGTTGCATTGAGACAGAGAGAAAGAGACTTACTGGCCAGACTCTGGTTCTATCTGTCAAGCTGTGGAAATGGGTGTGTGGATTTATGGCTTGTAGATGAGAATAGGAAGATTGTGTTGGGTTAGAGAGGAAGAAAATGGAGAGAATAGCAATGGAGAAAGCAGAGAGAAGATAGATGAGGAATGCTTTAGTTCCCATGTCAGCAGCTAACAGAGTAGAAAAGAACAAATTTGAGGGCTTTATAAATAAATGGAGTATGGTGAAGTGTAATTTGAGTCTTAAACAGGAGTCTTTTGTAATTAACGGGAAGTTTTCCCTTTTTTGAATGAATCCCCTTTCTTAAAAAAAAAGAGGAGTCTTTTGTAGTTTGCAGAAGAAAGTTAGGTTGCCTTGTGCAAGAAATGATAGAGAGTCCAGACGATGAGGCCCATTTTGGCCCACGTAATTGCATAAGCCCAAGTGAGCAGATCCACTCAAACATCAAATGAAATACAGAACAAGATAGAAAGGACTGTTAGATTAGGAATCACTTTGGGAAAGTTTATTTAGGAATGTAATTTTTTTTTTTAATTGACTATCCGAATTTGTGTGGTTGCTCTTAGATTTTCCTCTTTATCTTCAATAATTTAGAGTGTTTGTACAATTTATAGTGCCATCAATCACCATTCACCACAACTTTCACGTCTGAAAATGGTGTGAAGAGAAACAACTATCTTTTATATCAAAATTAGAGATAAAACTCAATGAGTCGAGTCAGATTACATTTTTAGAAGTGAACTCTAATGGATTGGTCTAGTGGTAAAAAACCTCCCTTTCTTTGCTGGAAGTCTTGGGATCAAATCTCCCTCAACACAAAAAGATCCACTCCCCATTATTCTATATCCAACATTTCCGGATTGAGAAGTTTAACCAAGCTCCAAGGATAATCATGTGAGATGCCTGAATGCCTTCGTCTTTAAAAAAAGCTTCAATTAAAGTGATTAAGTCAAGTAACCTTACACGCGGTAGCTTAGTCATTTTGGCTCAGGAATCAATAGTCTAGGTTAAAGTCCCGTAGTCACCCAATGCACGTATCTTGCAAGCGGTTGCATGCATCCAAAATTTTATCCAATACCCTTGTATTCAAAGAAAGGTGAAGTCTTAATTTCGGACTCTCTATGCCGACACACAATCTATATCTCTAATTCAATCAGAACAATTTCTCACGTTGAGCCAAGTAGGTCAATCTATAACTCAACCCAAACTTCACCCTTAATTAACATGATAAAAAATTATTTTTCAAACTTTTGAATTAAAATATTTCACTGTAGTTATCACTTCTCAAATTAACGATATATTTTTTACAAAATAGATGTCTTCTTCAATGTAAATCGAGGTGAAACTAATCTCATAATTTACAATTCCGGATTATTCTAAACTCTAAAGTGTAAAGAAAAGTCAAGTCGGAGACCTCTAATTTATTCCTAAAAATCCTAATCATCCATTAATAAGGTTGAAAATTTTCAATTCTAAATTCACTCGACGAGAAAATTTGTCTTAAATTATTGAAGCAAATCTATATTTTGGCCAGAATTTTAGTTCATTTTGACCCATTTTCATTCCTCTTTCCAACTTTTGATAAAAAAAATCCTGATTTCTAATTAAGATTACATGTTTAATGGAATATTATATTTGTAAGAAACAAATGGCCATGTGGCAGTGGAGACTAGAGACCACAGAACATGGGCAGCGACAGGAGAAGGGCATGGCCTTCACTTATCACACCTGCTATGTCCCAACTGCCGTTCCCCGACTAACCATTCCTCCTTTGGTTCTTCATTTTGGTCAGCTATAAATTTTAATCAATAAAAAATATCATATTCTCTCCGTCCCATTTTAATTATCTCATTTGAAAGATTTGTATTTTTTAAGTAACTCTCTGTATAAGGCTAACATTACATGTGATGTCATCCATTTTCAACACACTTTATACTACTTCAATATAAATGACACAATTATTTTGGAACAATTCCAAAATCCATATAAGACAACTAAATTGAGACAGAGAGAGTATTAATGATATATCAGCGAAATGCATCGTTCCCCGACTAACCATTCCTCCTTTCATCTAGACTTCTCCATCCTCCATTATTTTCTACTTATCCCATACTCACCAGACACAACCTCCTCGCTCTCATAAGCCCCAGCAATTTGTTATCTTCGTCCATGAACCCATCCCAAGTCATTCTAATTTTAGTTATGATGGAAGCATTTGGAAAAACCAGGTGTGTAACTCAGTAGTCCTTGGCATGGGGTTTGCTCCCTCATGTCTTGAGATCAAATCTTGGTGCTACTACCTTACTTATCTGGTCCAGTTGTCTTATTGAGTCAATACCTCAGAAGATACCCTCTTATCTAAAAAAACCAGTCTTAATTCTACTTTTATCTAATTATTCACTCATTAATGTATTCCAGCTTCGGTCATGTGGCAACATCATTAATATTAAGATAATATGACCCATATTTAAATCCACAGTTGCATGTATATGGCATGAGGCCAAGCCTAAAAGACACTGCAATTGACAATCATACCCATCTAATTTTGTTTTTGAACAATTGAATTTGGACCTAGTGTATAATAAGGGAGAATCCAACTAAGTCTGATCAGAAGAATCATAAGCACAAAAATTACTTGGTTAGGTGGAAATTAATAGACTTCGGCCCATTTAGGTTGGGCTTCGGCTCCTCTCACATGAGTTGGTCTGACTCAAGATAAAACCTACATCAACTTGAAAAACCAAAGATGTCCCTTCGTATTCATTTGAACAATTAATTATATAAAAAGAATTTAAGAAATAGATTACAGGAACTAGTATAAATAGAGGGACCTAAAAAATGCCCTCGACTACCACGACACAGCTGAAGCTAGGGCTGCAACTCAGGTGGGTCCGGCCGACCTTAAGTCAATTTGGATTTAGGCCTGCATTGTTATTATAAGGCCCATATTAAGATTGGGCCATGGGTTTAAATTATTTAAAATCGTGTTCAGAGTCTTAAAAATTAAATAAGAGCTCATACAGGCATTTGGATTATTGATCCTTACTCAAATTAGTTCAAAATCAGTTATTATCACTCTCTATAACTGTAGACTATAATTGCTTATTGTCTATAATAAAATTAACCATTATAGCTATTAATTCCATCATATCTATCACATAAATTAAATTCTAAGGTTTTTATTTTACTTCTAATAAACTCATCATAAATAGATTAAAACAAATGAATTACAAAATAAAAAATAACTTATAAATATAGATAGAGTCGAAACAATGGCCTCAATGGGCTTTCAGTAAAGGTCCAAATATGGGATGCCGAAGATAAAAGCTTGTTTAAACCCGTTTATTTAAGTTGAGTTTAGGCCAGTTGTAGGCTGAATTCGAACGAATCAACACCCTTAAATATAATGAACAGAGCAACATTAGGTCAATGCTCAATCCATGCCCATTTGGTCTATTCAAATAAATTGGTGTAAGGGCAGTATTCTTCTCCTAGTTTAGATCTAAATTTCAGAGAGACCTGGAACCCAATACATCCATGTCAACAGAGAATAATGCTATAAAGCTTGGTGCATATTTTCCACTGGATAATGATATTTATTTATTTTTGAATTTACACGTGGGAAACTGCGGAAAACCCATCATAAAACCCCCACTTATACACTACATTATGATTGAAATGGATGCATATTAACAGATAAAAAGACCAAGAGACAATCAGAATCAATCACAATCCTAGATATCCTAACATTAACCAGATTAGCTACTCTCAAGAAAATCCAAAAAAAAAAGACCTAAAACTGTAAAAAACAGGAAAAGCAAAATCAGGTTAGCTGCAAGTATATTTGACGATTTGATGTTAGGCATATTCACAGCCAGGCTCAGGCTGGGGCATCCTCTATCTCACCTGGCCTGTTTAAATACATAAAAGCCCAAGTCTTAAGCCCATCAGGCCTTTCAAGGTTGAACCCCAAGTCTGTTTGATGAACTACAAGTAGAGCAAATTAGGACAAAACTCAATTTCCAACCACTTAATCTTAGTAGTCAAAATCACAACATTAAAAAATACAAGGACACCTGGTGATTTCAACTACTAAGATCAAGAAAGTAAAAATCAAATTGTGGCTGAAATTTGGTCCAGCTGTTCTTCTTCGAGTCTAATTTCAATCTAAATAACACACGACTAAACAAAATGAAAAGTCTGATGGGTTTCACAAGCTTTTTCAATTAGCCCAAGTGCAGCCATTGAGCTATATGGGCTCAAAAATAAGAACCACCTAGCCTGTCAAACTATTTTATATGTTCAAGCCTGTTCATTTGTGAGGGATTCAAGCCAGGCTCAGTCCCACGACCAGGCCACTTTGTGGTAGCATATGCAAAGAAAGTAGTAGTAATAGAAATGGAAAGGAAATTGTAATACAAGAAACACCTTGTGGAACAAAGGGAAGTTGTCCATTTGTATCGGACGTACTCCCACGTGGTAACCAGGAACCCTGGCACCCTTAATTGAGCACCCTCGCAAGCACCACTATTTGGAGCCTAGTTGAGCCATGTGTGATAAATTAGTTGAAAAAATGTCTTTGCTTTGAATATGGTGATTTTGATCACCAGGATTGAATAAGTGAAGCCATATTTTTTAAGGATAAGTATAGATCAACGAAAAGTAGAGGGGCATGGATGTGGGTGGCTGCGGGTTGGGGGTTGGGATGGGGTGGGGGTGGGGGGGTGGTTTGAATCTATATTCTGCAGGACGTCTATGGAATGAATTTGCCAAATCCAAATATGAAAGCCTATCCCAGATTGACGGGATAGATGGCTGGGTTGTGATGGTGATGTTAAATCTGCAGGCATTTATCTCAGGCATAGACTTACTACTAATTGTAAGAACTGATTCTCCGGCCACGTAAAATAGGAAAAACATGCACCAAAAAACTTATCACCAACATTGGTATAAACATGTCTAGTTCAATATACCAAGTGCAAAAGAATGAATGCATCCTCATTAAAGAATAAGTAATGTATGATTTCTGATACAAGAGTAAGTCGTGTGTAATCTCTGAAGCAATTAATCTAGTCTTGAGATGGTAAAAGTCATGGTTTTTCAGGAACAACGCTAAAAGAAACGAAAACCTGAAAAATGCAATATTGCTTTGTAACTTCTTTTGAACACACTACCATTTGGCTGAATAGAGTGGCACAAATTCATTCCAGCATTGCTCAGTCCCAAGCTGTTGTTGCTACCATGACAAGTATGACAGCACTTTATGGCACAGAATTCACCGGAGATGATCAATTCCCCATCTTTAACTGTTAAGAAAGCATGAATTATATGGAGTCTTTTGTGAGGGTGTACACAAGTAACCTCAGGAACTGCAGTACTAAACCTCGGAGGAACTGGAAAAGAACACCATATATGACCAATGCAGCAAACATCTCATGCCTTGTAGAACAAGAGGCCAATGGTAGGCTAGTCCCTTAAATTTCGTAGTACAATGTAGCCAGTTGGCTCAGGCAGGATAGATTTACAAAATAGAAGATAGTTCCATTGACAGAAGCAACCATTCACCCTTCTTGCAATTTGGCTGTTTTGCTGTATGGTACAATTCCAATCTTTTGAACAAAATTTCAGTTGTCAGGTAAAATAAGATGTTCAGTTGCCATTGTTTGCAAACCCCTTGGGGAGCATTTGGCCAAGCCAAGCAGAAAAGGAGGTACCTCGTGAAACAAGGTAACAAATAAATGCTATGTAAACCACTGTTGCAGCACACACGACTGAACCAAATAAAACACCTTTTACTTCAGAGGTGAAGAACTCCAACAAAAGGTAGCCATTGATGACCATCACCAGTACTGCTACAATCCATACTACCATCTGCAACAACAAACATGCAAAAATGATGTTTTTTTCTATCATGCAAAAAAGTGTTCAGATTATTTAGAGTGATCAAAGTTTATTATCATATTTTTTTCTATAATGGTTATATTTTATATGGGCAAAAATTGTCTGAATATGATGAAATTAGATTCATTGAGTGGGTTATTGAATTAAGCTTCATGTGAGACCAAGTTTGTATGGTTTTAACACGAACTGTAGAAGTTATGGTTTGTTTCCTGCTAAGAATTATGGGATTACGAGTTACAGGTATTAAAGTAAAATTTTATGTTTCATGAATTACTCATTGCTGAGATTAAAACAACCACCATGTCTATTAACAGGTTGATGATTTGGATTGGATATAGGGGTTTTCTTTTGTACTGAACATTGTAACTATAAATGGGAAGATTGGGATGCCAGATAGATGGTGTTGTTTTGGGAAGAAATTCATGTGGAACCCCTGAAATGGGTTTTTGAACATCATACAAACACCACGCAAGCTGATGAAAGGGTTCTGTTGCCTAAGCACACTAAAGAGCAAATGGAACCATGAGACTTAAGCACACCTTTGACTACTATCATTTCAACCTCTTTTTACATTATTTTTCTAATATGGAGCACCTTCTTTTTACATCAGGTCATACCAAAGCAAAATACAGGGTGGTACATCAGCAAGGATAGTCTTGAACCTTTTTTTAATATTGACCGGTGGGGATTGGGTTGTTCTTAGGGATCACTTGGGCTCCACTAGTATCGTTTCACAGAATTTGTAGAGACCAAGGAATCTAATGAGGCAAAACTTCTTAGTATTCGGAGACCCTTGTCCTTGGGATCCGGTTTAGGGGGAGTGAAGTTAGTAGTTGAAAGTTATTCATCCAATGCTATCAAATGGGTCAGTGGGGTGAAACGTCCTCCATAGAGGTTAATCACCTTGGTGAGGGAAATTAAGGATCTGGCGGCAGGCATGGAGGTCTTCTTTTCGCTCATTAGTCGATCAGCTAATGGAGTAGTGGATTTCTTCGCAAAAAAATGGCGTCGGAGGGGCCGATCCGTGGCACTTTTCAGTTACCTGAAGAATAGATGTATTGTTGTGGTCAACCTTATTGCTTTTGATGTTTTATGTTGGTTTTCTTTTTGGGCCTAACTCTCTTAGGCCTTTTGGTTTCTTATTTTCTGTGTATTTTTCTCTTGTAATCCTTTTTTCTTAATGATAGTTTTTGTTGTTACTGCTCAAAAAAAAAAAAAAGTTCAGGATTCTTCTCTTGGTTTTTTTGTCAATTCGGGCTCAAAAGATGGGAGGTTTTGAAGACTGTTATTTGTGTAACCTTGGGAATTCTGCCCGGTGGCAAGTTCTATTGGATTCTTGTACTCACTCTTCCCGGGCACTCCCTTTCCCACGTTCTTTATCTTTACCTTGGCTAAGTATCTTTTGGAAGAGAGGGGTTGGGGGGGGGGACCTTTCTTCTCTTATTTGTACCCATATGTGCTTTCGTCTTTCCCTTCTATTTCTAGATCATGGTCCATCCATGACACTCTCGAGGGTGGGCTCTCTAAGCCCAATAAGTGGTCCCTCATTAGATGGTGTTAGCTTCTCTAAGATCAGTAAGGATAGGGCAGGTTGGTTGGAGAGGGAGTTCTTGGAGGAAGAAATTCTAGAGAAACTTAAGCATGTTGATGGAGATAAGCCCTGAATCCAGATGGATGTAATTTTAGGTTCGTTAGGAGTTGTTGAGAGGTGGTGAGAACGTATTTTCTTGATTTTTTTAGAGAATTCTTTGAGAGGGATATATTTGATAGAGGGCTAAAAAATGCATTCGGTTCCTAGAAAAAGAAAACCCAACTGTGTTGTTTCATTTTAGGCCAATCACCCTTGTAGGCTATATATATACAAGTTGCTGGCAAAGACTTAGCTAATAATTGAAGAAAGTGCTTGGAGACATTATTGGAGAATCCCAAGGGACTTTTATTGAAGATACGCAAATCTTAGATGGGGTGTTGATAGCTAATGAGTTAATTCACATACGGAAAAAAGATCGGGAGTGTTATTGAGAATTGACATGGAAAAAGCTTATGATTATGTCGATTGGGGTTTTGTAGAGTATCTCTTTAATAGGATGGGTTTTGGGGGAAAATAGAGGACCTAGATGAAGGCATGTACCGAAGGTTCATTGTATTTTATATTGGTCAATGGCACTCAAGTTGAACCTATAGCAGCATCCAGGGGTTTGAGACCCGGGTACCCTCTCTCCATTTATTTTTACCATTGTAGGAGAAGGTCTGAAACAACTTATTTTGAGGGTGACTGATGCCACGGACAAATTGTCCCACATCGGATGTTCCTTGGGGATGACCTGGGCTTAAAATGTGGAGGTAGCACCTTCCTCAATGGCTAGTCATTTTAGGATGGGGAACGGCTCCCGTGACACTGGTATCATAGCAAACCCAGGCTACTTCCGGGTGGGGCCCGAAGCTCCCCCTGACACGTAGACCTTACACAAAAGAGATGTGGGTCCCCCTGGCATGGGCCGGGGAGCTTGTCACAGACAAATTGTCCCACATCGGAAGCTCCTTGGCGATGACTTGGGCTTAAAATGTGGAGGTGGCACCTCTCCTGTGACATTGAGCTAGGTTAATTCAAGGATTTGAGATCCCCAACTAGACCGGTAATTTCCCACCTTTAGTTTGCAAATGATACCCCTTATAACGCCAAAGAAAAAGAATTAATGGGTTCAAACAAAAAACTGAATGGCTCAACACTGTCACCCAATTTGGTTTGGAAAAAGCACGCGCCCCCAAGGATTAAGGCCTTTATGTGGTGTGCGGTGAAGAGTAAAATTCTGACAAGAGTGAATCTTAAGAGTAGATGTTTGTTGAGAATCAACGAAGATCTTAGTTCTCCTCCTAACTTGTAATCCCACGGTAACTAGCAGAAAACAAGCAATTACTGTTTTCAACACATGTCAAAATCACACAAACTTGCATTCTTCTAATCCAAAACCTACCCAACAAATCCAATTCTGTGCTATTCAAACACCATTTGACATGTGAAAGATGACGATCAAACAACATGAAAAAAAATCATTTATGAGTTATTATGGAAACCTTATATCACACCAAACTATAGAAATTAATATCCGTCAAAAATAAAATCAATGGATTTCATTTCCATGGACATAGAAACCATCAAGGAAATCATTTTTATGGAAAATAGTTGCGCACAAACATGCCCTTAGGTTCCCTCGGATACACTCCTTTCTAATTCTAATCACTGAATATCTACTCCAAAAAAATCACCCTAATATTTACATCTCCATCACCAATACTTTATATAACAGTCATCCTATAGAAATACCCCTTTAATTGACATGCCACTTCTCTAGTCCCCTATCACACAATACTTCACCAACTTGCCCACACTTATCTCCACCATCTACAAGCTGTATATGCATCTGTGCATTCACATCTTAATATATGTAATAGAATGGAACATTCATCGTACCAATGACTTTAACATTAAGGAAAACTAGGTGCAAAGCTTATTTCTTAAGTAGTGATGCTTTTTGTGCATATTCTACAGGCATATTACCCTATCTGGTCATTCATAACTGAACATGTCCAATGATTCAACATGATTTACTTGTATTTTCCCCATTAATCTCATCCATCCTCTGCTGTACTGATATGTTTTTGAGAATATACGTTGTAGGTTTGGTTTATGCTCAGGTCCACCCTAGATTTGTCAATCTTCTTGACTGCCTAAAATAAGTGATGGAACCTTCTGTATTATTTACGTTCTATAATTTTCTTATGTTTTATATGTGAATAACCAGTGTGTCAAAATACTAACTTAGAAAACTACTTAAACAGACACCAGAATGAAATTAGGTGTGACTCTGACAGCACTGATGCATTTGAGCCACATGAATGAAAATAACAACATCATGTGTCACCATTAGTTAATGGAAATGAAGGGGGGGAAACCCTAAGATAATAATGTGAAAGCATAAGCCAGTAAATAAGCACTTACTTTGAGAGTATGGCCAATCTTAAAGACACCCATGACCTGCTCCTTAGAAACCAAACAAAGAAGTGGAATTAGCGCAAAAGGGATCTGAACCGATTGAAGCACATTGAGCCACTCATTCAATACATCCAACATAGACTCAGAGGTGTCGAAAACAAGAGCAACGATCATAGTTGGAACAATGGCACAACTTCTGGTGATTAAAGCCCTAAGCCATTTCTTCAAGCGGAGATTGAGAAAGCCACCCATAATGAACTGCCCTGCATATGTGCCAGTGATTGTGCTACTCTGCCCAGCTGCTAATAACCCAATCCCCCAGATGTAAAGAATTGGAAAAATACCTCCACCATACTTCTCTTGAAGATATTCCCCGGCATTTACAAGGCCAATATTATCAGCTTCTTTTGTACCATAAAAACCCTTGGCAAAAATAGTTGTCACAAATAAATTGATCATGAAGGAGATAAATAGTGCAACAGCAGACTCAATGGAATAATAATTGAGGGCCTCTTGAATGCGACCTTTCTTGTCAATGTCAATCTTTCTGGATTGCACTAGAGCAGAATGCAGGAATACATTATGAGGCATAATAACACAACCCACAACACCCACAGCTTGACGTATGGTTCTTGAGCTAATTTTTGGAACCAAAACACCTGATCAAAGTTAATCCAATTCAGCTGTACACTCCAAGAAAATGCAAAAGCAATGACATATTTAAATTTGAAAGCATGTGTGTACCAATTAGAAGTTCCTTGCCACTGGGTCTAGTCTCTCCAAACATCCAAGCAAATGAAAGAGCCATCGTCACAATGAGAAATGCAAAAACAGCTTCCAATTTCCTCACCCCATAGTTCTCAAGGAATAAAAAGACGAAACTGCTCATAAGAAAACAGAGGACACCTAAGTCAATACAACGACTGGATTGGAGTAATGGACAATCAAACATAATTGCTGGCGAGACTTCTGCACAGGGGTTCAACCCATAGAAATCTGAAAGTCTTCTGGTGAAACCTAATGTAGAAGGTCTCTAGACTGGAAAAACTACGAGTCCATAATAAATCCAAAATCTCACAAAATGGGGGCAACCCTAATTCCACAGCCTCATTGTTAAGTACGAAATATTGGCCCTTTCAATTTAAACCTCCACAGAATCACAGACTGTAGTGAGTTGCACCAAATTGTGTATATGAATGGGCCATATCATGTAGCTTCAGCACTACAGTGGGATTCACCGTATGATGACTGCCAATTCACAAGGGGTCCAATTCAGGCAAACTTTAGCATCTATAAGCAACTTTTAGACCCCACGGTTTGTCCAAAGTCCAAACACAGATATTTACTCATCAAGACTATTATTGAACAAAATGTTGAAAGAACTGAAAACGGATGCTGACCTCAAAACATTGTCTTTAGGGGAACAAAAAGAGTTGAACTCAGAGCAATTAGACTGCCTATACACTACAGTCAAAGTTAGTACTAACTACTAAGTACATGAACTATTCCCAAAAAAAAATTATATTTAAAAACCTTAATCTTCACCTTTGTTTGACACAAAGGCAAGTAGATAAATCTCCCTTCCACTCTCTGCCTAACAAAACACTTTACCATGGAAGAAGGTTAAAAAAAAAAAATATATATATATACAAACACATTTGCCGTTTGGTTATCAGGATTTATTTGCTTCAAAATAAATGTTTTGTTGATGGCAACTACCCTGAAATTTCAAATTAATCATCAGTCTCAAGATATAAATCACTAAACAATAAATTTTAATTTCACGGATTGCACAAACAAAGGACCTGGTATGCAGAATCCAGGAGGATCCAAAATCCCAAACTGTTTGTATACCCGTGCATGCAGGGTTTGTGGCACAATCCAATTAATTGGTACAAAATCCAGAATGAAAAGGGTATTTTTTCCATTTCACAAAGCAAAAAAAAAAAGTATCTTCTCGCAACAAAACAGCTCTTTTAATGGAGTAATTTGGCACCTCTTTGTTGCAGTGGGTGCTCGATATTTTCCATTATTTTTTTTTGAAAAGTCTCGATATTTTCCATTTTAAATACACCTGAGAGCAATATGGAACCAACTTCCTAAAAGCCCACATTCTTGAACTGAATTCCTGGTATACACGGATCACCAAGCACATTGAAACTACAATATGGATCCAAAAAGGAGACATGAGAGAGAGAGAGTACCAATCCAAGGCGGTGATGGTAACGCCAGCCCAGAGAGGCAGAACACCATTGCTTAGAATCTTGATAGCGATGGCACTCCCAATAACCTCCTGAATATCAGCACCAATCAGCGCCAACTCCGCCATTAACCAGAGTGCAATCCTAGCCCAAGTCGGGTACTCATCCCGGCAGAGCTCAGCAAGATGCCGCCCAGTGGCGACACCCAGCCGTGCCGACAATAGCTGGATGAGGAGCCCCATCACAGTGGCCCACAAGAGGAGCCAAAGGAGAGAGTAGCCTGCGATAGCGCCGGCCTGGAGATCACCTTCCAGATTGCCGGGATCGAGAAAGGCAATGCTCATGAGGAAACCAGGGCCGGTGAACAGCCACAGCTTCCTCCATGAGAATGGCGGGACATAGGAGGGATCTCCGCTGTCCATACTTGGATCGTCTCCGTATCCATCGATTGAGATCAAGATCTTCTCGGTTGGATCATAGGCAGTTTCATCTTCTTCTTCTTCTCCTTCTTCTTCTCTTTCTTGGGTTTGTTGTTGGGGGTTGGGAGAGGCAGATGGAAGCAATCTGTCTTCCTCTGCTTCTTCGTCCAATTGTGGACCCATGTAAGGAGAGGAAGAAAGGAGAACTGGAAATTGAGATGAATGGAGAAGAAGAAGAAGAAGGGGCAAAGAATAATGGGATCGGATTGCAAATCTAATGTGCAGAGAGGATTGAATTTATACCGTCTGCTTTCCTCTGTTTTCCATCTTCAATGCTGTGACTTCCGATGGGGCTCTAACTTTGATATGATCTGACTCGTCGCCACAGTTAAGTGTGTATACTTCTTAAAAGAGAGGTTTCATGGTTCCAGACTCTACGAATGATATAATAAGAAAAAAAAAATCAATTTAATTATCATAATTTTATTAAATGAATTATGAAAATAATAGTTTTATAATAGTTAAAAATTTAAAGCACTATAATAAGATGAAGTTCAAATTTGACAGAATCAATATTTTCATCATTTTCTACATATTTCATTGTAAAATTTATGACATACTTTAATGTATAAAAAATAGTCTCTTTAAATAGGAAGACTTGAAATTTTTCTAAATTATGTAATAAACACTATACCTTTTTTAAAATTTATCAAAGGGTGCCCCCTTGGAAATCTGCCACTAGATACCGAATTATGAAATTTTACTGAGAATTGCTATTCTACCATTTTCGCACGAAATCGTGTTCATGATTCACGTGAACACTAGCAAAAGAGTTTTTCGAAGAAATCGATCGATTAACCGATTGATTTTTAAAGTGATTTGGTATAGTAACTATATTATTTAAATAAAAAAAATTCTTTTAAAACTTTAAAGTTATTTTTTAATCACTATGTATTTTCAAAATTTCTCAAATTGAATATCCGGACTAATTACGATAACCTAATAAAAATACTTTAAGACTTCAAGAGTGTTTTACAAATAAGGGTATCCCTAGGCTGTGCTGAAAACATATTTCAGAGTGTCAAAAGATCTTCAAGTCTTAAAGTTATTTTTTAAGCACTGTGTATTTTCAAAATTTCTCAAATTGAATATCCGGACTAATCACGATAACCTGATAAAAATACTTTAAGACTTGAAGGTCTTTTGACACTCTGAAATGTGGTTTCGGCACAGCCTAGAGATACCCTTATTTGTAAAACACTCTGTTTTAATCATTTGAATATGTCAAAAGACCTTGAAGTCTTAAAGTATTTTTATCATGTTATCGTAATTAATCTGGATATTCAATTTGATAAATTTTAAAAATACACAGTGATTAAAAAATAACTTTAAAGTTTTAATGTGGATTTTTAAAATTTCTCAAATTGAATATCCGGACAAATTACGATAACCTGATAAAAATACTTTAAGACTTCAAGGTCTTTTGACACTCTGAAATGTGTTTTCGGCACAGTCTAGGGATACCCTTATTTGTAAAACACTCTCTTTTAATCATTTGGGAGTGTCAAAAGACCTTTAAGTCTTAAAGTATTTTTATCAGGTTATCGTAATTAGTCCGGATATTCAATTTGAGAAATTTTGAAAATACACAGTGATTAAAAAATAACTTTAAAGCTTTAAAGGAAATTTTTTTTATTTAAATAATGTAGTTACTGTAGCACGTCACTTTAAATTTTCAAGCATCAATCCACTCGTATTCAGGCGAATCGTGAATCAATCTCATGATCGATCGATCGAAGCAAAATGCACTGCGGCATCGATCGCACGATTTCGTGCGAAAATTTCAGTGAAATTTTCAGTGAAATTTCAGAATTCGATGTCTGCTGGCAGATTTCCGCAGTGTCTATATAGGCACCCTTTATCAAATAAAATTATAGAATATCTCTCTCTCAACGTAAATTCCTCGACTATTTTTTTAATTATAATATAATGTATTTGGATGACATAATAATTTTAACGAAGCAAGAAATATACTTTCAACATTAAATTCTTGGTCACAAACTTGATAGACCATATCTACTGAGTTAGGCTCAAAATTGATGATTTTGCAATGAATAAGTTGAATCTTACTTAATATCAAATAATAATAACAATAAATTAACCTAAATCACATTACCATTTAGGTTGTGTTTGAATATATAGCCACCAAAAATAATTTGGATCTCCATTAAACCTCCTTTTATTTGATATCATTGGTGTCCTACAAATGCATTTTATGTATTCTAATGTTTAATTGTTATGAAAATTACATTACCATTTTGTAATATTCCCATTATGTGGGTCCCAAATGATAGTAAAATTTTAGAGGAAGAGAGTATTAAGATTATAATTATTTTGGGTCACAAGTAAACAAAATGACTATGGTAATAGTAAAAGCATGACACTTCATCCAATCATGCTAATTATGTAAATTTAGGCCATAAAAATGTCATTATCATTAGTCATTTAATTTTTATAGCTTATCTCACAGAAGTAGGGTGGTTCGATGTGACAATTCTCTCGTAGTTTTCTTAGATGCCCAATATTTATTGGTATCCATTCTTGAACAAATTCTCAAACTTCTTATATCCTTTTGTGTGAAAAGATTATATTCTCCTGTTAGTGTGTTTCATTTTTTTTCTAGATGTCTAGAGCTCATCGTACTTAATTATATTAAACTCTACAAAGTTATAATCTCTCTAAAATAATATTGGCAGGTTCAGACCTCGGGCTATACAAAATATAATAAATCTCTCTAACTCAGTACTCAATACATTCAAAATAAAAGATGTACTGCCCCAACCATTTTGTAAAATAATATTTTATACATTCATAATATAAATTTACTGTAAAAGTGACTAAGAACTTCAAAAATTGCATCAACTAAACTTAGGAAAAGTAATCTGAGATAGACTTTTGGATAAGCTTACTCATTCTTTGAGACGGTGCTCGCACTCTATCATCAATGAATGAGAAATGTATAAGAATGAATGAGAAGTCGAAATGATATTTTAGATGAGAGTTTTAAAAAGATTTTTAAAAAAGAATACTGTTAGATCCTCTAATTTAATAACTTCTATAATGTAATACATGTATTGTGATCTCAATCATATTACATTATAGAGATTTTACTGTATATGGAGTTCAACCCTTGCATCTTAGATGGAAGAAAAAAACTATTTTAGCTTTGAAAAAATTAATAATCTATTTGGTTCCTCTCCACACACTAAGTTCTTTTAAACTTTCATAGGTCTATTTAGATTAAGAGATAGATTGGTAGTGAATAGTGATTAGGAATAAATATAATTAAAAAGCTAAAAAGTTTGATAATATAATTTCTTTCAATTTAATCTTGTAATAATTATAAGTTTAAATAAAGTGTCCAAAGTAAGATTTGTAAGTTTGATTTTCACTTTGAAGTTTTAGGATTATTAATCTAAATCGTTCTCATTTGTTAGTCTTAACTTCTTAAGTGGGCATTAGAAAGGTGTCAACAATACAAATGGAACTCTTGAACTTTCTTTGGATAAAGAATGCAGGCCTACCAATATCTTTTTAATATTGAAGAGGTGACCCAGTGAAACATAAGATTTAAAATTAATTTAACTAGTCTTTTATATTAAATATATCTAAACTTCGATTTGGGTTTGATCTTTTAAATTCTCTTAAACACTCAATGACTCAAAATTATCAAAAAATAAATATTTTTGTTGTACTAAAAATAAGAGCATAAAAAAATTAATAGTTCAAACTTAAAAAAAAGAGATTGGTGAGACTTTTCAAGAGAGACTCTTTAAAAAGACTTTGAGTCAAGTAGAGTACGTGTTCACTATAGTTGGGTATATTAAATAGGTGATTACATAGATATAAAGTATGTAAAATTTTACCATCAATTAATCATCAAAATCTAATCTTAACCTTTTAAACCTCGATGAATATAAGCCATTAATTTTACAAAATTAAAATCAAGTGATAGGATAATCAAATTGAGATAGAAACTTTGTTAACACCCTACTCATGTTATGTAGCAACTGGTATTCAAAAAATCAAAAGTCGGACCTGACTCAAAATTCGATTAAGTCGAGAAACTCGACTAAGTTTTTGAAAATTTAAAAAAAAAACTTGAAAAAGTTCAGTAACTCACTCGACTTGAAATCTTATCAGTCGGAGAGTTTTTAAGTACTTTTAAGAGAATAAAAAATAATTTATTATAAATCAATTCAGAATGAGTCAGTATAAACTTTCAATTACAATATTGAGCAAAAAGTATCAACTATTACTTTTTACACTTATTCAATAATTCAAATAAAAAACTTTAATTAAAAATTCATATTTATTTTCATTAACCAATTCACAACGAATCTCACAAATCATCTCAAATATAAAACTTCACCAGTCAACTTCGAACCATGATCACAAGATATGCCCTCGATGAAGACAAGGCTTGGTACTGATTAGTCCAAGGATAGTAATGAAATTCTACGAAGGCATCGAGTAGAGAGGTCTGAGACCACAAATTGTGCGCATTAAAAGTAGATAAAAAAAAAGAATGTAAGTTGGTGGGCCCCATGATCAGGTCTAAAAGAATGGTTGTGTTCACTTCTGACCGTAAAATGCCAAATATGGCCCAGGACAGGGGCCCCACTTGTGCGTGGTGGATCAGAATGGATAGAACTGATGCCTTAAATATTTGGTCTCTTACCATTGGTTTGGAATGTCAATCCAATCTTAAATAGTTAAATATATTCCTTCAACGTGTGATATATTCATGGAGAAGTTAGACATTTAAGGCTTCGTTTGGATAAGGGATAAATTTTACCGGAGTTATATGGGATTACACTTGATCAAGGATTAGTCTGAATATTATGATCAGGGGTTACTTCCACAAACAAAATGACCCCTTGGTCGACATTTGATCCAAGGGCTAAGATGAAGCAGAATATGGATACTCAACTTTGATCAAACCGAAACTAGCTTTACCAAGGACCACAAGTAGAACATCTTTGGTTTGAATACACTTTTGATTGACGTCAACTTGATTCATTCATACTTCGTGAGAGCTTAGAAAGGTTCTTAATAATATCTTTGCCTTCATCAATTTCTTTTAAGGATATTTATTCATATCAGTCGATATATAGTGTTGTGGCCATTTCCATCTCCACATTGACCAATACAACTTTTTTCAAAATTAAAAAAATAAATAAAACAATTCCAGCCTTTTTTCTGTCGCGTTACACATTGAGTGTGATTTAAAAAAAAAAAAAATAAGTTACTTAATTTTATAGTAAACTCGAAGTTACTTTTACAATTTTCACTATTTTGAGTTATTTTCAACAATTTCTCTAAGCTCCCACTCTAAAATAATATCAAATTTGAGATAAAAAAAAAAATCAATACTCGTAAAATTCAATGGAAATGTGTTGTCATTCACATTGTTTGAAGACCATCTGTGAGATTCTTCCAAGATTTATTTTTATTTTTTTGAAAATTTGATAAAACCCAAGCTTTCTGTGATTGATAGAATTTTTAAAAACATTTTATAATTAAATGAAGACCCTTCAATGTGATTGATACAATTTTTAAAGTGTATAATTTTTCTACTATTATAACATTTTTATGAAACTCAAAAAAAATTACAATAAAAAATCTGTGAACTATAATAGAAAACAGAAAACACATGTCTCTAGGAGATACTTGAAAACATGAAATTCATATTAGGTATTCCCTCATATTGATTATTTTCTTTATAAAAATTTTAAACATTTTTTAAAGTTTTAAAACGTATTGAAATTTCTAACTTTCAAGAGAAATTTTTTTTTTAAGAGAGGAGCATATCACCGCATTGTCAACGATACGTATGTCCTGGCCAATATTAAAACCCCGGTTTGCAAGCACATCCTAATGGTCACATATAGCAGCAATCAACTGATGTTCTTAAAGTAATTGGTCATGAATATCACTTATAATGGGCTGGCCCCTAGCCCCTACACAAGTACACAGTAATTAGTAACGAATTACAGAGAAATTGGTCATGAATCATGATAAATTCACAAGTAACAGATCACAAAAATGTATATTGTTCAGAATTGGTTCTCAAAACAAGCATGTAATTGTTGAATGAGTAATGAATGATATAATGAGGCGGCTCAAGCGAGCTTTCTCGCTCCTTTCCAGTTACAAGAAATGACAATTGACAAGCAACTGGGAGGAATCTGGGCTGCAACACGAAAGCATGGTGGACGTGCTCAATGAAACTAAACAGGAATCTAATCAAGCAACGGCACTTGATGCAAGAATGCAGCAGGAAATGAAATGACAGGTAAATGTTTGAATGATACAGCAGCAAAAAGATAACATGATAGTGATGAACTATCCACCATTAAGTTTGAACTATCCACCATCTTTTCCAGTGTCAATGTACCCTACCCCTTCCGCACGCCAACCAAACTCAATTATCAACTGGGAAAGTGGTGATCACAACAAAATTGATTGGTTGTCAGCAACTTGTTTAACGGCGGCCACTATAGCAACCACTTGACCAGTGGATCCTCTAATCTACATGTGAGTGCATAAACTCTCTGAAGTGTCCTGACCACTTCTCTACGAAAGTTGAACCCTGGGTGAATCAGTTTTGCTTACTCTTCTTTGGCTTCTCATTACTTGGGAAGGTCTCATTCTGTGCTTGGTTCTGTAACTTGGCCTGTCTTCTCTTTCTCGATTCATATTTTGCTGAATTCCATTTGAGAGGGGTATTACCAGCCTCCCGTCTCCTTCCTTTACTATTCGGAGTGACGTGTTGAGTGGATGGATTGATGGGTTGGGTATGCATATCTTCACCTTCATTGCTAGCCAAACCAACAGTGAACAATTTTGCTTCTGAAACAGGCTCTTTTCCACTAGTTGTGGTGAGAACATTGTCTTTGTCCAGACTGTTATTTCCTGTTTCACTTGCTTCCTTGGTTGCTGAAAGGTGTAAACTTCTGTGGGTGTTCTCAAACCATTTGCTAACCTGCAAAATAAAGAACAGACTTTTTTTGAAAGATAATAAAGAACATATTTTTGTAAACAAAAGAAGAAGAAAAAGAAAAGCAAAGTTCTTGAAGAAAAGATGTTAGTTCATTCCCCCTTGGGAAACATTAACAAAAATAACACACATGAACAAGATCCTATCATGCTGTCAGTATACCCGGATGGACCATACCAAAAAATTATCACTATCAAATGGGGCCTAAACTTTGGCCTGAGGAAGTTTAAAAAGAGGAATGGAAAAACAAATGATCTTCAGTTGCATATTTTTAACCAACTTATCAAAGCCTCAAAGGTCCTCTAACCACATGGACAGAATCACGTGAACAATTAGAAGATTGGTCCATGACCCATCAAAGGTGGATTATAAAAAGCAAAGTCCGGAGAAATAGAATGGGGAACCTGGTGGGTTGTGATTCCTAGCTCTTTAGACAGATTTTCTTTTGACTCTTGCGTGGGGCATGAGCTTATCTTCCAGGATTCACAAAGCCTCTGCAATTTGACAGTGTCAGTGTAAAAGAGAACAATGGCAACAGAGAGCAATTATAATTGCCAAAAATTCTCAGCATTATCAAAAGGCCATTCAGAGCTTCCTATTGGTTTGCATTATCAAGAGTTCCATTCCTCATCAAATATGTAATCATAGTCCATTTCCTTATAATGCACAATCAGACCTGCTAGACCTGAATCGATAAAAACAATACATGTTCTCATTTGTTTTTATCAATTTTTAAACTCATTAATGAGGGTTTATCAGATATAAATGGTTGCATGCTAGCTAAAATACAAGTGGCTCATCTACAACAAATTTTAAAAAATATTAATTGAATAAAACAAGTTCCCAGTTACTCTTGTTTGCAGCAGTTAAGTACCTTCTCAACAATACAGTTTTTGTTTTTGGTTTTTTTCTTCAGAACAGATTTAAATGGATTTTATTCCAAGAAAATTTAGAGTACAATGGTATAGAAGAGGACTTCCATAAGAGGGCTAATCAAGCCCATACAATTGTACAAGTATAAGACAAGTGTAGTATAGTATTAACACTTCAACACCCCTGACCCAATACACCTTAACCCAGTGAGCTGAGACTACAAAAATTCCATTGCCGGCACCCTCTTTTGGATTTCCAATCTTTGCCAAAAATCTGTAGCACCAATCGCTGAATGCCCCACATGTATGAGTAGGATGCCTCTATTCCTACTCATTTTCCTGATGTCCCTAACAAGTTAACTACCCTCCAAGGGCGGCTCTTCCTACCGGTAGCTCAAGCAATAGCATTAATAGTCACATTCAACGAAAAGATTGGCATTCCCAAACCTTGTCCAAAGGTAGATCGCTCTTCTAATTGCAAGTAGTTCTGCTTCATTGGACTCCATAATCCATGGCCCAAGCTTTTCCCTAGCGGCATCATCCACATTAAACTTATGAAAACCTAACTCAGGTTTTGTCCAAGATTCTTTTACCCTCTCTCCTCAAACCACCCTCGCATGAGAGATAAATGCCCTCCAGGGAACAACCAATATACTCCTTGCACAATGACAATCAACCTACTAAATTCCATTTGGCCTTTTGAAAAACCTCCCCACCATCTCCTATCTTCCCTTCAAATATTATATTGTTCCTGTCCTTCCATACCTGACCAAAATATCACAGCTGGAGTCAACCTCCACACCACCCCCCTCCTTTCTATAAAAGGACCTCCCCACCACTCGGATACAACATTCCCCATGCTCCTATTAATACCCAATTGAAACCCATCAAACTTACAAACATATTCCAAACATTCCTGAAAAACTGACACCTACACATCAAGTGATCGACAGATTCCTCCTCTAACCCACATAGAACGCAAGCCTCTGATACGCCATCTAGCAAGAGACTCCTATCCTTAACAGTATGGCGTATCCGTATTTAAAAAATATTTTAATTAATTAGGTGCATATCCGACACGTATCCGAGCCGTATCCGTGTCGGATAAGCACCCGACACGGATACTCGAAGGGTTTCGAAGTATCCGTGCTTCATAGACTATTATCAAATTACACAAGCACAGGACTTCACCCACATTGGTATCTCATCAAGTGCATGTCACATACCGGATAGGAGGATCATTTTGGGCATAGGATAGGCAGACGATCCATGTAAAACAATTTTCCAAACCCAAAAATGAGTACTAGCCTAATGCTAGGGAGCTCAACATAAAGAACGTGCTAAAGCATCAGCCAGTTGCAGCTGGTGATGAAATAAATTCAACTAGGACATTCCTCTCAAGCAACATATGAGAAGGGGGAAAAACCAATAGCAGTGAACATAGGCAAGGGCTGACAAGGAGCACCCCCTCAGGCATTATAAAGAAAAAAGGAGTTAAAGAAATAAAGCCTAGGGATCTTGAGGTGCAACATATTAAAATGGATGAGTGAGGTTACATTAAGAGAGAGAATTAGAAATTACCAGCTTAGGAGAACCTTATATGGCCCTAATACACGAAAAGATGAGGGAAGGGCGTCGAAGATGGTTTGGACATGTTAGCAAATGACAGAAACAGCCTCAGTACAAAGAAATTAAAAACTGCAGGCATTAGGGGTAGACCTGAAAAGAAATGGATTGAGAGTAAAAAGAATTTGATAGAATGTAGGGCAAGAAAGGAGACAGTCTTTGATAGGGTAGAATGAAAAAGTAGGACGCAAAAGACCACCCCAAATAAATGAAACAATGGATGTTGTTGCTGTCCCTGCTGCTCATGAAGGTGGTTAAAATGAAATTTTATGTAGTTATAATGGTTAAAATTAGATGAAGAAACCTTAAATGTTATAGATGCATATGCACTAGGGGTTCAAAAAATGCCAAGGCCGAGATATCGGCCGATAAAATTCTCTCTCCTCTTTTGTGTTTTTTTTTTTAATATCAGTATTTTTTTATTATTTTATTTTTTCTGAATTAAAAAATAAAAAAATAATCCAAAAGAAAGCTTTAAAAAAATTGAAAACGAAAATATTGGCCGATATCTGGGTTATCAACTCGGATCCACCACCGTTTTGATTTTTTTTTTTTTTAAATACCGATATTATGGATATCGGCCGATATCAGACCAATATATATCACCAATATATCGGCCATATCGGCCGAGAACTATCGTGTACGGCCGATACAATACGTATAGGCCGATATGATAAGGCACTTGAAACCCGTTTCGTATCAGCCGATATTTGCACCCATGATATGCACATTGGAGCATGATAGATGAAATAATGCAAGATATACCCACCAAAAGAATGTAGTAATTGAAGGAGCTTTAAACAGAAATTTTGGGGATAAAAGTGACAAGGTATTTATAGACGACATGGTTTTGGGGAAAAGAATGAGATACAAAAGAGTCTATCATCAACTTTGGAATGACTTTTGGCCTAGGAATGGCTCATGCTTATTTAGGAGTAGCCATAATAGGACACAAATATATTACTACTTACTAAGACATGGAGAAGAAACATTTTGCAATGATTGTGCAAGTCACTTCAGATTATTGTTAATTTTGGATGTTCATTGAAAGCCAAATTATTAAAAAAAGGAGAGAATAATATTACCAAAAATAAGATGGTGGAACATGAAAGAGAAAATACAAAATCTTTTAAAGAACAATTATTGAAAACATGAATTGGAAGTGGGATATGAATAGAGATCAAAAGCATGTTGTATTAAATGAGAGACCAAAGATGTGCTCAAAGAATCTTAAGGAACTAACATACACATCAAGAAACATAGTGGTGAATAGGTGACACCTCAAGCGGTTACAATGTCAAAGCATTCATTAAGGTCACTACAAGAAGTAGTATTGTAAAACCCTCACGTGTGTTGGTCGAAGCAGAAGACACCACCTAGAGTACAAGTGTTCGGCAGGGGTGTGATAATGGGCAAGGTTTTGACTAGGTGTAATTTCAAGAGGAAGACAATACCAAAGGAAGCAGATCTAACTTCTGTCTTTTGTTGAACTGGATGTGAGAACGAAGGTGACCTCTTTCACAAAAGCATTTTCACAAAAGTAGGTGTCAAAAGATAGGATACTTTTGTTGGTTTTTAGTGATGTAGCCATGTTGATTCCTTGTGGACAGTTTTGATACTTGTAGATTTTCCTTCACTATATCTCTCTTATACTAATCTGATTGCAACCTTTCAAATTTTCGATTTGATTTAAGTTTCTGGTTCAAGTTGTAAGGCAGCAATAGTCAATGCCTAACCCCATCTAAGCAATAGCCAATGTTGAACCCCGCACGAGATAGCTCAACTGGTAGGCGCTCTGACTCAAGAACTAGAGGTCCCACGTTCAAGTCCCATAGTAACCCGATGCTCATGGTTTGCAGGGGACTATTTGCATCGGGAGTTTACCCAAGACCTCATACTAGCGGAGAGGTGGGGGTCTTGGGACTCTTCATCAAAAAAAAAAAAAAAGCCAATGCCAAACAGAATGTAAAGGGGAAGGAAGGGGATATTCCAGAGACAACAATGGTGTCAATAGAGCCAGTGCATTTTGACCAATTCGATGATGCTTTTGACGGGCACCAAAGATGAGAGAAATGGCATGGGATGTGAGTGGGCATATTTTTTTATTTTTTTGGGAAAAGGTAACATTTGAACTTCATTTCATAGAAAACCCAATGCAAAGAGGACTAGTGACCGAGATTTGCACAAAATACAGCAAGGATAGAAGATGTGAGAAACTAAAATCCAAACAATTTAAAAACAGATTTGATCTAAATACACCATACATTGCTTAAAAGCCAAAAAAATAGTACCTGGGATACTTCCCGACCATAACGTCTAGGGCCAGACGTGGTAACCTTATTTCCAGTAGAATGAAGCATCTGATTATTATCTGTGCCTTTAGATTCCATATTGAAATAGTTGCTTGTATCCGGTGTTTTTTCAACCTTCCTGCACCGATCTTTGTTTTTTACAGGTATCTCTTGCTCGAGCTTGATTTGGGATGGCTTGGAATTCATCCCTTTCAGAATTGGCTGAACATTCTCCATAGAGGATATACCAGCATCTCTGCCACAAATTTTCCGTCCTTTGTTTGGTTTGTTGTTATCAGCCCAGTCTTCATCATCACTTGAAGCAGAAGAAATATTTCCATATGTCTCCTTCACAATCAGGACACAATTAACATAGATGAGAGAACCAGCACCAACATTTAGAAACTAATCAAACATGAAAAATTAGTTTCATCTCAAAAAAAAAAACATCTAGCTACCATTTAAATAATCTGTTACCATTTCAAAAATAAATAAGACAAACATTGACAATAAACAGCAAATTGTAATCAAGACTAAACCAAAGAATGTATTAACATAACAAGTGTAAGCACGAATTTAATGGAAGAGGGAGGCATACTGCAAGATAAGCTTCTCAATTCAGTTCAATTCTACAATAGCATTATTAAGGTAAGGTGACATCTAGGTCCATCTAGTGGACCCAACAAGTCTAGGCCAGGGAAAAAAATAGCAAACAACAGGCAATCCAAAATTTCCTGTCATCAATAGATTTTCCACTGAACATGGATCGTCTCTCAAGCAGCCACATTCACCATTTATTCTGATTTTTTTTAGAATCCGTTCAAAGCACCTAGTTCATTAAGTTATCATTGAGTGAAACCATCTTACACAGTAGACAAACTTCCTGTATAATAAAAGACATGAATGAAAACAAATACCTGACATGGTTGAGAGTGTGGTGAACTAGTGCCTAATGTTCATGGAGCATCCAAGTACCACTACCTACTTAGTGCGTAATGTTCAGTACTTCATTGAATGCGACAGAGAATAAAGGCAAAAAAAAAAAAGAACAAACTCACATCATATAACTTCTTGTAGTCCAGTTGTTGTCGGAACCTTTTCCCTGAAATAGGCAAGGCATCTTCTCCACTCAGATCTTTCTCCAATATAGAATGTTCCTCAGGGTTCAGCGACCGCCTCATTTTTGGAGAGATTTTACAACTTTCTTCATCAAAACCACAAACAGGGCCACCATGGTTCAGTGAGGATGATGCATGAAGCTCATCCAAACCCAACGATTCATTGTCACTGTTTGAAGGAATCAAGTCATTTGTGTCAGATGAGAAGTCAGATTCATCAGAAGAAGAGCCTTCATTCTGATCCTTTACATCAGATTCTGGAGCATCAGGGTCATAGTCATTATCCTCTGCATCATCTGAGGAAAACCCAGAATTTCCACATTGCTTGTCAACAAGGGAAGCACCAGATACATCAGACATGGAACTAGAATCAGATTCCTCGGAACTTGAGCTTTCATTTTCTCTTTTCTCCTCAGGCTCGGGGCCATCAGGGTCATAATCGTTATCCTCTGAATCATCTGAAGGAAGTCCAAGGTCATCATACTGCTTGTCTCCAGCAGCAATAGTTGCTGCCTCAGGAAAAACTTTCTGGACATGAACAAAATGAAAATGCATCAAATGACAATTTACTTATCTGAAAACCAGGGATGTACTTGGGAGAATTATAGGTACCCCAACCACAGCAGATGTATAGTAAGTATCCAATACCATAAGTGATAGATACATGGTTTGGTGATCCAGAACATCAGTCTGTGCATAACAGGTGGATGATACTACTCAATTGCTAAAATAAAAAGGTGGATAACGAAAAGAAAAAGGCTGGAACATGCTATATTCCTAGCCCTTCATTTTTTGACTGCATGATAGTCTGATACACCACACAGAAAAAAAAAAAAAATTATAAAAAGTTTCAATCCAACAGGAGAAAGGGCCAAATAAGATCATACAACTGCAAGACCTTTTAAGATACCATCAATGTAGGTAGATCCATCAGACCAACAATTTAGATCACCAAATCAAACATGTGGACTGGGCTCCATGGCAACCTAAAAGCCAATAAGGCTCAGGATCAATTCCTCTACTAGTCCATTTTGACATAGATTCAACACAACATCCTCTCAAAAAACTAATAAACAAGGGATAGGTTTTGCGGCTCACCTCCCACTTGTCATCAATGGAAAGATCAGTTCCTTGGATCTCATTAAGTCGGTTGATACAATCTGCTTTACAATCACATTCAGGGCACAGCCAACCCTCGTCTCCAGGTGGAACTACAGGAAAGAAATAAAGTAGATGACCAATAGCACAACCTCTCACTCATGCAACCAGAAACTAAGATTCTTAAAAATCATCAATTGAGTAATTTCTAGTGTTACTTTTTAACAAAGGAGGCACCAAACACAGCTGATGAAAGCCACGATCGCAACCACCATCACAGAGTATAATATCATTCTTAAGAGATACATCCTTGGACCCACATTTGGCACAAAAGATCTGCCACAAAATGTATACATGATTTAGCATTCAACTTCTAAAACCTTTAGTATCAATTATTCTTGAAGCCACTAAAATTCATTTAAGAATGTATTCGGTATGCTTGGGGCTTGAACTACGTGTACTAAAATGGACAATGCTTGTGCACTCCAGGTGTTCATCAGGGGGGGGGCATAATGTGTATGCCATGGACCAAGTTAAGAGTTGTCTACTCAAGGTTGGCCATATGTGTGAGGATATGGACAACTAAAACAACTAGTTAATGGCTCAAAAGTCAACATAATATGTGTGACCCACATGATGAGGCCATTAATCATAGCACATACATGGTCGAAGCTGCCTGATGAAGAACTAAGTTCTTGCACAAGCATCTCTCTTCATAATTGGTTTGGACAGAGATGCAGAAATCTTCTTCAGATCACTCAATTTTTTGAAAGATCTCTTCAGATTACTCTATCTTTAAAAAATAAAGACTTTAACATACATCCTCACTGTCGATTTGTCCCTCAGGATCGAATAAAGATTCTTGAAGCTTTCCCTCGGAACACAATGTATCAAGACGATGAAATAAATCACGCATTTCCAATTTGCAACGTAATATTTCAGATGATGCACGTTGAAGTTCCATCTCTGGCCTAACTTTTTCAATGCTGCATAACATTTAAGAAAATGGGTAGATCAAGAAAAAGGCATGCTACAAACTCCAAAATACACCTCACTGACAAGTATGAAGCATCACATGCACAAATATATATATGAAGAGTGGTTTGCTTGGAATATTGGAATGAGTAACATCAGGTGGAGAAAAGCAGAGAGAGAGAGAGAGATAAGTCACCAACCTAAGTATTAAAAGAAATATGCATAACATGAAGCAACAGTAAGTCATTAAGGTTAACAGCAGAACCTACGGACAAGAAGCGATATGAGTAACAAAATATATGTTCTAAAAAGTGACAATATGCAAAAGAAAACCTCACATATGTTTCAATTCAAACAATGTTCAACAACTGCTAACTTGCTGTGAATGTGATGTTTAATTCAACAAGCAACGACTGTGCAAGAAACCACAGAGCAAAGATCTAAATGGGTAAGTGGGTCCCAAGAAAGTTCACACATAACTGCCACGTGGTCCAGTTCATTGGGATCATTGTCAAATTCTTGAGTGGAGCAAGGAGGAACAAGAAATCTGCCCGTGTGGCATCGGTCCCAGAGAGATCACATGGCAAGCATATCCAATGAGGGAGCCCAAATCACCAAAGTCGATTCTACAACCCATTTGTTACTAATTTGAGCCATTTTGTACATGAATTTTCCTTATTTCTAAGGTGCCGAATCTTATAACATTTCTGAATTAGTTGCTGAGAAAAAATAGAGTTACAGTCTACGAAGTCTTCAACTTGGTCAAGATGAGACTCATCACTGGATCAAGGGGGGAAAGGAATTTATTGGTATTTCAAGTGCAATCATGATAGCGATTGGAAGTTGATTCTAGAGGATAGCTCCAGATGAATTTAGGCTATCAACAGGTGGAAAGAAGCCCACTCTTGGTGTCCTGAAGCTCAAAATTGATAATACAGCAAAGGAGAAACCAAGGCCTGCAGGCATTAGTGTGATCTTTCATGACAATGGTAAGATTCTTGATTACTGCTCAACCTCGGTGGGTCGAAGGGAGTCTAATGAAGCAGAGTTTATAGCTATTAAGGAGGCACTGAAGGTCCATAGAGGTTCTTTTCAGGAGAAGCTCATCATTGAAGGAGAAACTTTGAATACTATTCATTGGGCCAAGAGTAGGAACTAGGAAGAAACCCCCTTGGGTGCTTCTTGTAATACTCAGGGAGATTAGGGAGCTAAAGAGGGATTACCATTGTTCATGTCAGATAATCAGTGAATGGCATTCTGAACTTTCTGGCTAAGAACGAGATATCAAGGAGTAGCATGTTTTTGGAGTACTCTTTGGATTAGTGTACCATATATGATTGTATAGCTTTTGAATCACACTCGTATATCTTGTGGTGCCGCATGCATCTTAGATGTTGCTCCCTCTCTTGTATATTTTCCTCTTAACCAAAGTTTATTGTTCTCTTCTAAACATATACATATAAATCACAAAGCAGCATAGACACTCCAAACAGAAGATATAATAAATTATAAAAAAATGAAATTTTCTTTTTATAGAAGCATTACACACGAAAATAGCATTAAGTATCGTACTGGAAGAATTCTACAATTGATATCAAGAAACAAACAGCTGATAAAAGAAAAGAAAGTTCCTTGATGAATTAACAAACAAAAAACAAAAGAAATGGCCATAAAAATGACAAGAACCATTCGGCCTTGAGATTTGAAATGCTGCAATGCACAAACCTTTGCCTTTTCCATCCCTCACCAGAATAAGCCTCTATTAGTCTCTGCTCAAAACTTATTCGAGTTGATAAGTAACTAAAACGTTTCTTGATTCTGGAAAGTTCATTATCTGCTGCTCGGTTTATTTTTTCCCTCTTCTTTCTTTTTCTCCTCTTTTCAATATTGTCACTTATTAAATTGGTACTTGTACTAGTTGGTGGAGTCTTACAGGCCTCATTTGTCCTTGACGTAAGAACTCTAGCACCTTCTGCAGAAGATCTCAACATATAATTTTTGCCCCCTAATTTTGAGCTAACCTTCTTTCCTTTCAGCGTTGACCTACTTGAACTCTTTGCTGCAACTTGTGTCATGCTATCACTTCTACTTCTAGTCCCAAAATCTGTGGCATTTTCAGGTGACTGCCTCAGTTGTTTAATATTAACTGAGTCGGATGTGATGCACATAGTTTCTTCAGCTTCAGAATTCATGTGTTTAGTATCAGATTCATGTTCCTGTCTTGAACTATTTTTTGGGCTTAAACTATTCTTAGCTTGACACTTCCCCTGTGCTGGACAAGAAACATCCATATGCTTGCCTTGTTGTCGGTTGAGCTCAAGTACAAGTACAATGAATAGATGCTTACATATACATAAGAATCTCTAGTCATAGAATATACATGAAACCTTCTTTCTTAAGTATCATGTTGTCTAAAAGATCAGGAACTGAAGATGACGTGATCTCTTCAAAAGTCGGGCCAATTGAATTCATACATGAATGTATTATGAAAAACTCACTTTCCTGCAAACGACAAAGCAAGAAAGTTAACCCTAACAAAAATGGAGAAATTTGATTTAGATGAAAGAACAGAGAAAATTTACCCCAAAGTGGAATTTCATTCAATAAGAAAGCAATAGCTTTTTTTTTTAAGCATCAACAATGAAATTTCATTAAAAAGAAGGAGATACATAAGCAGGAATGACTATAGGAGATATATACTCAAAAGTGAAGAATAAAAACAGGAAATCAAGAAAACCAAACACAAAAAGGTAACACAAGAAAATAGAAAAAAACAATGATACACCAAAATCCACCCCAAAAGAAAATCACTGAAGGTCCAATCCCTCTAGCTCCCAAGGTTAGCCGTCGGGAAAAAAGCCAGCGCCGGTGTTAGAAGCTGAACACCAACTTTTGCCAAGAAATCTGCAACACAATTTGCTGACCGATGCGCATGAGTGAAAGAGATGTTACCCCTACTGCACAAACTCCAAATGTCCCTAGCAATACCAACCAGCATCCATGGGGGGAATTTCCTATTACTAGCCCAGGCAATGGCATTAGTTGAGTCACATTCAATAATGAGAGTACCACCCCTAACCCTAGACCAAAGCAATGGCTTTGTATTCATAGATAAAATCTTAGCATTTCACGCATGATAATAAATTTTATGATACAACTCTTAAAAGGGAAATAAACAGACGAGGGGGAAAAGGTGGATCCAAAAGGTTGGAAGTATCCACCGAAGTGCCAAAAAGATATAAGTAGATGATTTCGTTGTGGAAATTAGCTTTCCATGGGCCTTGTTTCTGCAGGAGAGAAGTAGAAGAACCGCAATTACTTTCAAGGAGTTTGAGCTAACATAAAAAGGATGTTTCTTTAGAAATTACCAAAGCAGCAGTTTGCATTCAGCCAGAAGAAACTCAGGATACAGAGAAGAGAGAACTCAGATCTTGTCTATGTGAAGATAGTCTTTTAGAATCTAAGGGGTAGTCAACAGAAGTTGTAAACCCCAGGTTTGAGTGGGCGAATGTGGGGAAAGAAAAAGAGGCCAATCTTGGGCGTGCTCTCTGTCCCACATCGCCTAGAGTGGAGAGTTGACAGTGAGATATATGTGGGGCTTCGCATCCTCCTAGCACAAGGCCTTTTTGGGAGCAAAGTTGAGTTGGCTCGTCAATGCAAAGTCGTGCAGGCCTGTGTGTGTAGACCTAAAGCAGACAATATTGTTCTAACGGGAAGGGTCGTTACAGAAGTGCACTGTTCTCAAGCAGTTTCTTAGAAATACTAAGACTTTTCTTTTTGGAATAATAAACTAAGGTAGATATTCTCTATACACAAGCTGGAATCTTTCGACCTCAACTCATAAAATCTTTCTAGTTCACATAAGAATGTCAAGTGGGTGGCACGACGATCAAGGCCCTCACCTTCACAAGTGAGGTCTTGGGGTCAATTCCTGGCCAGCCCCTCTAGGGGGTACACCCCGTGGGGGTATTTCCCTATCGATTGACCTCGGCATGTGTGTTCAGGGTGACATGCATGTGCCCCAGAGGACTAGTGGGGCAAGACACCTGGACACCTTCAGTCATCAAAAAAAAAATAATAATAATAATAAGATGATGTTATGGCTAATAACAAGACGTCTGATAATCTCTCTGAAACCAATTGAAGCTAAAAGGTATTCAAGAAACCAAATGGAGGCAACACCGTGGGAATCAAAGAAGGGTCAAAGTCACCATTCAAAAAAAAAATAAAGAGAGAGAGAACGATGACCTTGACAAAAACATAGAAATCTTCAAAATAATCACTTCAACTAGAAGATGAACAAACCACATCAAATCCTTGTAGGTTGGAGCTGACATTACAAAGGACAAAGAAGCTATCCCAGCAATGTCAGTAACCAAGGTCATTTTTCAATAAATTAGAGATAGAGAGAGAGAGAGAGAACTTACCTTTAAAGGATTTCCCCATCAATCCATCAAAAATCAAATGCATCGACCCTAGAAACTCTTTTTCAAATAAAAGAAATTAATGATGAATTTTGGGTTCTTAGCAATGACATATCCCTTAGCCTAGATGGATATCCAATAGCCTTTTCAGGTGATTCTAACAGTTAATTAAAGATGACATATTGACATTACAGCCTCCTCTAAAGACTACCACTCTTGTGGGAAAATATCTAAAGAATTGAGTGCTACAATAATCATGCTCACAAGGAAAAAAAAAAAGTGTTGAAAGCCTCATGGACTTCTACCCTATTAGCCTCTTGGGTAGCATTTACAAAATCCTTACAAAGGGTGCTTCTGAGCTGCCTTCATAAGGTGAGGAGCAACATAATATTAAAAGTGCAAAAAGCTTTCATCAATGGCAAGCAAATTTAAGATGTTGCCCTGACTTGCTCGTGAATGTGTGTACTCAAAATACAAATCAAGACAACCATGTACAATTTGCAAATTAGAATTTGAAAAAGAAAAAGGATATTGTTGCCTTGACTTCACGCAGTCCCAAGATAAAATGCGTTTTGGTTCCAATTACATTGTTTCGTTAAAAGAAAGCAATTTTCTTCAACTTGGTTTCCAATGACGGTAAATGGTGCCCCTCAAGGCTTCTTAAAGAACAATAGAAACTTTATGCCAAAAAGACCCTCTATCACCTCTTTTATTGACAAAGTTAATAGAGCTTCCTATTGTTGTTACATGCTTGGGATTGGCTTACCATAGGCCAAATCCAAACCCCACCTATTCTCATCATACTTCAATTACCAAAAACTTGTAGCACGATTGATAAATGCTCACTGTTGCAAGTATAGAGGTTGTATGTTGAATCACGTTGCATCACCACCTTCAAAAAGGACCAAATCCAAATATATCGATGAACTATTACTAAATGTACTAAAAATTCACGTTCTCAAAGTTCTGTTTGCATCAATTTAGAAACTAGCCATCATGAATCGCTTTTGTGCTCCTTCATATGCTAGGGCACAAAAGTAGAATAAGTCCTTCAAAACCCAAAAAAGAACCATCTCACAGTCAAACAGTATGCCACCCAAAAAAGAAGAAGAAGAATAGAGAGAAGAAGAAAAGGGATACAAGAAAGAAATATACCTCAAAACAATAGCTGGAGATAAGAATGAGGGACAGAGTGAATCTTACCCGTTTCTTGTTTGGGAAATCTGAACCTGCAGAAATGACCGATGGGTATGGAAAAGAGGAAAAAGAATGACAAACAAAGAAGCTGAGCAGAAAAAAATATTAGAATCTGTAAAAAGAGAAAAGCGCGAGTAATTCACGAAAGCTATAAATGGTATTGAATATTTCCCGCCTCTCTCTCCCGCACATAAAGGGGCAGGGCAGATCCAAGCCGGTGGCTCCGAGTTTCTCTTCTTTTTATTTTTCTGTGACCACTTGCTGAACACCTTTAATCACTTATCATTATAATTTAAGATGCTTTTAATTGTAATATTATTATTTTTTATTAATAAGGCACTGTAATTCTAAAACATTTTCAGGTGTTTTTATTTTTAATCCAAATTATATAAGCATTTTTTGGACAAAACTACAATAATTATCATAAAAAAATGACATTTTTATATTTAAAAAATATAATTTTACAACAATAGAAAATAATAGTGTTCCAGTTGATGATCTAGTTTAAATCTCAACAGCATTTTTTTTACTTTACAATTTGGTAAGCTAAGATTTTGCTGGTGTTAAAAAACAATGAATATTTCCTTTAAAAAAAATAATGAATATTAGACTCCATTAGAAATTGAAATAAACTGATGCTCTTGAAATTTTGTTCTCTTTAGAAAAACAAGTTAAAAATTATAATTTACATGTGAAAAATGTAAAAACAGTGATAAATACTCAAAATTATATTTATATTTAGCATTATAGCATTTATTTTGCATTGAAATTCTATTTTTATACGTACATAATTGAATTTTATTTAATATAACTGTATTTGTGTATTTGTGTTTCAAGAAATTAAATCCAATCAATTTAATCAAGTGGATATAAGTGTTCAAAATAATTCATGGCTAAAGATTAATGGAGAAATTTTGTAAGACACGTTGAGTCTAAAATCGAATAAAACTGAGTCAAAGTCGAATTTAAAGTGAGTTTTGGAATTCTCGTGCTAGCCGTTGCTGAAATTTGAAGTCAGTCTGCAAAACACAAGAAAGGAAAGCTTGGAAGATCTGTTGTACTCTCAATTAGCCGTTAGGTTGACTGAGGATTGAAATGAGAAAGGATAAATTCCCACCATGATTATTATAATCTATGTATTTTTCTTAATTCTCAGATGATACATTTGATAAATTTCGATGATCATTCCATGACTAAATATTTCTCTTAATTTACTGTGATTTTTTAATACATTGTATACTTGAGAAATCCATATGACATGCGATAGACGCTTAAAAGATTTTTTCCATAAATTATTTAAAAATTATTATTGATCAGATGTCAAATCATTTGATTTGATAGAATTGTTATTCAAATCAAATCGAGACAAATTAGATGAAAAATACCCTACGAATCATTAAACGATCTTCCAAAGCCTTAGTGTCTTTTATCATCCATTTTAATTTTGCTCTATACTTTGTGTGGAATTTAAATCTCACTCTCATTACCTCAATAGTGTTCTTAAAACATTCATTCTATGTGGTTCAACATCAATCTAGCCCAAGTTCAAATACATCGAGCCTATTAAATTTCATTTCCACGGAGGTATGTGGAGTGGTGGTGAATTTTGGATTTTTGGTTTTTGGTGGGGAATGTAACCAGGGTCTATTTTAGTCCTTTGATTTGGAATCTTTATTCCTTTTTATGTGTTGGCTGAGCTTTGTTGAGTTATTTGGAGTTTGGAATGTTTTTTCTGCAAGATTTTGTTTTATTAAGCTAGAAATCAAGTCTTGGTCTGTTCTATGATTTCATTTGGAAGACTTTCTACTTTTGAGGTTTTGCTTCGATTTTGTAGGGCATTCATTTGGGTGCATAAAACAAAAAACATCTTCTTGAGCATTGGGTTGCAGGGGTTGTGTCCCATACTTAAGGAGAGGTAGAGGTCGTGGGGTTCTTCATTGTAAAAAAAAAATAGATAAATTCTTGACACTCAAAACTTTATATATCATCTCTCAAAATTATCAACTTTTCCTGAAATTTTCAACATTATATGTTTAAGTGCCAGAGTTCTAAACAAAAGAAACAAAAAGCCAAAATAGTTCATGCCTAAAGTTTGGAATGGAAATAAGAAAGAGTGACATGCCTTAAGGATACCCAACAACAGCCAGTTTTTTGGATCTTGGCGATATTCCATTTTTGCAAGAAGTTGTAGCTGTTAGTTGATCAATTCCTCTCTTCTCATGCCATCAAGAGATGGAGGCTCCAGCTATTGGGTGTTATGCATGTCAATTGTCTTTTATTTCCTTTTGTTTGGTTGTTGATATTCTGACTTTTCTCAGGCAAGAAATCTTGCTGGCAATTTTGATATGGGAAGTCCCACCATAATGACTTTTCTCAGGCAAGAAATCTTGATGCCAAGCACCATAATGACTTTTCTCAGGCAAGACTTTTTTTTTACTTTTCTTTTAGATCTTTAGATGTCAAACACCATAGTGTGTTATACATGGTGCTGAGTACAAAAATGAAAAAAAAAAATGTCACCAACATTTGATACCCAGGCTGTTCTTTAATGGGCATTGAGTTCCACATGATTGAGTGTGGTGTAAAAGAGCCATATGATTAGAGTTTGTATAAAGTCTCACCTCGACATTGATTGATTTTGAACTTTTAAGCATCAATGACTTGTTAATACAAGAACACTTGAAGGGCTAAGATTATTAGGCTAGAATTATCAATTTCTGGTGAAACTCTACACATAATACTGATTCTTGTCAATATTGTGTTGTTTTGATTGCTGATAGAGACTTGGTGCAGGAAACATGGAAATATTCACTCATGATGTTCATTATGTTTTCCATGTAGAGGAGCATGACTGTCTATAATCAGGTATTTTTAAAGGAGTACAGTTCGAAAGATTAAAATAGAGAGGAGATTCATTTTTTTTGAAAAAGAGTTCAGAAAGCTGACCTTAGATGAGATTAGTGGTGGTGATGACCAACTTCCTAAAAGAAAGAAAACAATGACTTCTCTTTGCAAATCTTATGTTCAGTGTTAAATCTTCACCATTGATTTTTCACACTTCACTTGTTGGAAACATAAAATGATTTCTCTTCAATGAAAATTCTAAAGTCATACAATGTGATTTCTTATTTTATTGATTTTTCAATTGCTTTTGTTTTACAAAAATATTGAGATGCTTGATTTGAACTACTCTGTGTAAATGATTTAATAGTATAAATACCTTTCAACAGTTTCAGAGTTTGCAATTTGAATGCTTAAGCAGATACTATAGTTGTGTCCAGTTCATGCCATCTATGATTGGTGCTTCAATTATATTTCTATCATATAACTGAAGCAGCAATCATAGATGGCAAGAATTGGACACAAGCATAGTTTAACAAGCTTAGATCTGCAAGATAACTATTCAAGAATTCAAATTCCATGCCTTGGAATTGTTGAAAGTTATTTATATTATTAATTAGATACAGAAATACAAAACCCAATAAAAAAGATAAATGATTGACACTAAGTAGCTCAAATTAAGCTTCTCAATATGTTTGGAAAACAAAAGCAAATGAGACAACAATAAAGTAAGAAATCACATCCTTGACACATATTGCAGACTTTAGAATTTTCAGTAAAGAGAAATCATTTTATGTTTCAAATAAGGACATCAACGGTGAAGATTTAACACTAATTATAAGATTTGTAAGAAGAGACTATTTTTTTTTTATTATTGTAGGAAATGAGTCATCACCACCACCATAACCATTAATCTCATCTAAGGTCAACTTTTTGAGCTATTTTTCAAAGAATGAATCTCATTTATATTTCACAAAAAAATGTTTTAAAAAAATAGAAATTTTGTGAAGACTAAATAATCTACAATTTTAATATTTCGAACTATACCCCTTTAAAGATATCTGATTATAGACAATCATGTTCCTTTACATGGAAAACATAATGCTCATATGAGTGAATATTTCCACATTATAGACAATCATGCTGATAAAGATTTGCTAAAAAAAAGTTAGTTAGGGAGAGAACTATGTGAGGGTGAGGCCAACTAAACTTGAGACTATCCAAAAAAATCCATTAAAAACCTCTTGCAGAGCAAGCATATTGTTCTCTTAGTTGTTTTTTTCTTGAGGAAAAAAAAAAAGGATTGGTCCTCTTTTGATTGCTTATCTTTGAATTTTTGTTGTATTAGTATTCCAAACTAAATGAGCCTCATGAGAATGATGGGCTTCCATTTTACAATCAAAAGTCACTCTAGGGATTAGTGGTTTACACGCTATTGAATTTATACTTTCGTTTTCGCTCTTCTACTAGTTTGTTTTCAATTGGAATAGTCCAAGTTTATCGCAAAATTGTGTCCTTCTGCGATTTATTTTGAAGATTTCAAGTCACAGTTGATGGATAGAAAGCTGGAAGTGGTGCAAAGGCTGATTTGAGTGGGATATTGAATAAAATTTTATGACACAAACTTCATAAGTAATTGTTTCTATTTAATCCATTAAAGAAATTTCTAACAGCTTAAAGAGGACATTGCCGCATGCAAGGCTCTAACATTTGAATGAAATTTCCTAAATGGTATGAATTTTTGTTAACGATCAATATAAGCTAAGCCCAAACTCGAGTTTATTGAAAGTATGCCAAAATCATCATAAAGATATAAAAATTATAAAAGTAAAGAAATCAAATTACAATACTGACACTACAATGGTAATGGTGTAAAATGATTTAAAAAAATTAATAAAATAAAGTAAAAAAGAATAATAATAAGGGTAGCGATCTTTACACGTGCATTTTGTGTAACAAGACACAGGTTTTAGGGTATTGCCCATTTTACCTTTCCACTGCAGTACGAAAGTATTTTAAAAAAATTTAGTGATATATAAAAAAAACAGTCTCAGTTAGATAAATTTCAGTGATCCGATTTTAATGAGCCGGTCAGTGATCTGGTGAGCCGATTTATATCGCAGTAGAAGGGTCAGTAATCCGGTGAGCTGATTAGTGAGCCAATTTATACGGCAAAACACCCGTGGAAAGATTGCTACACTAATAATAATTCCCGAATGAACAAAAACATTTCAAGAACTGTACCATCGTAGAAACCATTTTAAGTCTAAGTTTGACTTTTAAAACATTGAATGAAAAGCCTAAACAAATGCATAACTTTTTACTTTTATTTTTATTTTTGTAAATTTAACTATAAATTTAATTTAATCATTTGTCTTGCGTAATAAAATTCGTCTCATTCACAATATTGAAAAAGAGAGAAGCGGTAAAAATCAGAGTTATCAGAACCGGACCGAACCGCGGCTGAACAGTCGGTTCAGCTGTGGCCACGGGATCTGCGGTTAGGTTCACCTAGAAAACCGGCTGATGGTCAAAACCGTATAAAACCGGTCAAAACCGCAATTTTATGCGGTTTTGACACTAAAACCGTGAACTGTGAATTGTGGTTCATATATTTAATTTTTTTTTATTTTTTATTTATTTTCTGCTTAAAAAATGTATATATTTAAAATATAAAAGTTTATTACTATTTCTATCCCATATATTTTACCATTTTGGTATATTACTCACATTTGGATGTTATTTTTAATATTAAGATTAATATTATTGATAAAATATATCTTATATAATATTTATATTATTTTACTGCTTCACCGACTTTGTATGGCTTTTACCGTTGAATCCTGACCTCCTCAAAAGCCAATAAATTTCAAACGTTCAAACAAAACCAGAGTTCCTAATATTTTTTCAAATACCAGAAACGGAGCCATTTATACTTTCATCCATATCTCTAAAATGGCTTCCATCCTCTCCTCTTATTCTTATCTACCCAAAATCATCGTCGATTCTATTCACCAGTAAATCCACTTAAGGCAATGGCAGACAAGGAGAATTGCGTCCGTCTCGCCTGCACAGCGAAGAAGAGGACAGTTGCCCAGCCGCCACAGCCGGAGGAGGCATTGCTATCTGACACGAAGAAGATCCGAGTAGCGTTGGGAGAGCTCTCTAATCTCCCAATTCCATCCCAAAATCAGCTTTCCAACTTTAAGAAATGTGAATCCGAAATTCCATTCCAAAATCAGCTTTCCAACTTTAAGAAATGTGAATCCGAAAACAAGGAGTGGGAACCAGAGAATCGGAAGATGTCGTCCCTTTATGTGCCGGAGATCTACGTGTACCTCCACTCCATAGAGGTATGTGGCGTGGTTGTGAGTTTTTGGGTTTTTGGTTTTGCCGGGTCTGTTGTTTGAGGTTGGTTTTTGTTTAGGATTTTTTTTGGAAGGTAAGATTTCATTTTATTTAGATAGAAATTAAGTTTTGGTTTGTTCTATGGTTTGTGGTTGACACTTTAGGGTTTTATGGGATTGGGTTTTCACTTTTGAGGTTTTGCTTCGATTTTGTAGGACATCCATTTGGATGCATAAAACAAAGAGCATTTTCTTCAAAGGCAGTGGTGGGTAACCCCATTTCTATTTATTGCTAAAAGGGTCAGTGATTTAAAAAAAAATTCAGTGATCTGCTCAGTGATTTGATTTGCTGTTTTATGAAAAAAAACAGTTTCACTTAGACAAATTTTAGTGATCCGATTTTAATGAGTCGGTCAGTGATCTTGTGAGCCGATTTATATCGCAGTAGAAGGGTCAGTGATATGGTGAGCTGGTTAGTGAGCCAATTTATGCGACAAAACACCCGTGGAAAGATCGCTACACTAATAATAATTCTCGGATAAACAAAACCATTTCAAGAACTGTACTATAGTAGAAACCATTTTAAGTCTAGGTTTGACTTTTAAAACATTGAATGAAAAGCCTAAACAAATGCATAACTTTTTACTTTTATTTTTTCTGTAAATTTAACTATAAATTGAATTCAATCATTTGTCTTGCGTAATAAAATTCGTGTCATTCACAATATTGAAAAAGAGAGAAGCGGTAAAAATCAGTGTGATCAGAACCGGACCGAACCGCGGCTGAATCGGTGGTTCAGCCGTGGCCACGGGATCTGCGGTTCGGTTCACCCAGAAAACTGGCTGGCGGTCAAAACCGCGGTTTTGACATTAAAACCGTGAACCGTGAACTGCGGTTCATATATTTTTTTTTTTAATTTTAAGTTTCCCCTTAAAAAATGTGTATATTTGAAATATAAAAGTTTATTACTATTTCTATCCCATATATTTTACCGTTTTGGTATATTACTCACACTTTGAATGTTATTTTTAATATTAATATTAATATTATTAGTAAAATATGTCTTATTTAATATTATATATAATATTTATATTATTTTACTACTTCACCGGCGTTATCCGACTTTTACCGGATTTAATCACGGTCGAACCCGGTTGAATCCAAAATCAGCTTTCCAACTTTAATAAATGTGAATCCGAAAACAAGGAGTGGGAACCAGAGAATTGGAAGATGTTGTCCCCTTATGTGCCGGAGATCTATGTGTACCTCCACTCCATGGAGGTATGTGGCGTGGTTGTGAGTTTCATTTTATTCAGCTAGAAATTAAGTTTTGGTCTGTTTTATGGTTTGTGGTTGACACTTTAGGGTTTTATGAGATTGGGTTTTCACTTTTGAGGTTTTGCTTCGATTTTGTAGGGCATCCATTTGGATGCATAAAATAAAGAGCATTTTCTTCAAAGGTAGTGGTGGGTAACCCCATTTCTATTTATTGCTAAAAGGGTTTTTCTTCAACTTATTATTATTTTTTTTTTTAAAAAGTGGTTATTTTCCAAGAAAAGAATCTTCCTTACCATGCATCCAAACGGAATCCATGGGAAATAGAATTGCCTGCTTCTGGTTCTTTATAATTTATTTCCTTCTCAACTTCCTCCAAGCTGGTAATGAAATGGACATTAGAAGGGATCAATTTTCTCATCCAGGTGGAGCCAAAGCGACGGCCATTGTCCAACTATATTGAGATTATGCAGACTGACATCAATGCCAACATGCGGGCAGTTCTGGTTGATTGGTTGGTTGAAGTTGCTGAGGAGTACAACCTTATTTGTGATACTTTTTATCTCGCTGTCTCCTACATTGATCGATTTCTTTCTTCTCATGCCATCAAGAGAGGGAGGCTCCAGCTATTGGGTGTTTCATGCATGTCAATCGCCTCGTATGTGATTGCATTGCTCCCTTTCCTTTATTTCAATTGGTTTGGCCGTCGAAATTCTGCATATCATATAGCAGCTTTACTTTTGGTAATGCAGGAAATATGAAGAAATCAGTCCCCCCCATGTTGAAGATTTCTGTTACATATCTGACAATAGTTATACTATAGAAGAAGTCTCTCTCTCTCTCTCTCTTTCTCTCTCCCCACACATGCATTAACATTGTTTTTGAGAGGTTATGCATGTGTATTGTGTGTTTGTACAGGTGGTAGAGATGGAGAGTGATGTTCTAAAGTTCCTCAATTTTGATATGGGAAATCCCACCATAATGACTTTTCTCAGGTAAGAAATCTTGATGCTTGCTAGATGCATTTTTGTGTTGTTTCCCCGTTTAGCTTCCTGAAAGATCCTTGTCTTTTGCTTCTTTTTTTTATTTTTTTGGATCTTTAGATGTCAAGGACCATAGTGTGTTGTTGTACATGGTGCTGAGTACAAAGAGAAAAAAAAAAACCATCAACTTTTGTTAGAGAGTATTCATTTAATGGGATTGAGTTCCACATGATTGAATGTGATGTATAGAGAACCATATGATTAGAGGTTGTATAAAGTTTCACCTTCATATGATAGACATTTATTGATTTTGAACTTTTAAACATCAATGACATCCATTTATTTTGTACTTTTAATGCACAAGTACCTAAAGGGCCAAGATTATTAGGCTATATTGATCAATTATTGGTGAAACTCTACACAATATATCTTTGTAGTAATCTATCCAACATACCCAGCTATGTAGGGCTCAAGACCTATCTGTTGGAAAGTCTTGATAGAGAGTTGTGCTAAAAAAGTTTTATTAACCAAACTTTACAAAAATTCAAAATAGTCAATATGTTTTCCTGTTTATCTTAATTTTTGTTGTGGGTAGTGATTAAATCATTGTGACACTTACGGTGGTTGTCATCATTTAAATGGTAACATGTATGTAAAAAGATAAAGACAATGTTTCCTTTTAATTGGAGTCCCAAAAATGACGACCCTTTTCTTTATTTCCTAGTTTAATTAGCTTCTACTGCTTTGTTGGACTAATTTTGGTCAATCTCTTGTTGCTTTGCAGGAGGTTTTTAATGGATTCTTTGGATAGTCTCAAGGTTAGTTGTTCACACCCTACACTGTCAACATTTAAATAGCCAATTGCTTTTGTTTTCCAAAAATACTAAGATACTTAATTTGAGCTATTTTGTGTCGATGATTTAACCTTTTCTACCGGGTTTGTATTTCTGTATCTAACTAATAACATAAATATCATTCAACAGTTCCAGAGCGTGGAATTTGAATTCTTGAGTAGCTATCTTGCAGAGCTAAGCTTGTTAGACTATGGTTGTGTCCAATTCTTGCCATCCATGGTTGCTGCTTCAGTTCTATTTCTATCAAGATTAACTGTATTGCCAAAGATGCATCCTTGGGTAAAGAAGCTCTTGAATGTTTAGATTGTTAATTGCTAGATCATTTATTCATCTTGTTTTTTTTTTTAATTATTTAAAGGATGGATGGTTTCTTCAATCTTTGATTCCACTTAATCATCGGTTCAATTTTTCTCAGAGCTTAACTCTACAATGGCACTCCGGTTATAGACCCTCCCAACTTAAGGAGTGTATCCTTGCCATACATGAGTTGCATACGTGTAAGAGAGAAGGCTACTTCAAGGCAATTCGGGAAAAGTACTCACAGCAAAAGGTCTTTATTTGCATATTTCCAGCATACTATTTTCTTGATTGTTTTGTTCTTGAGAAATAAATGATTGATCCTTTTTGGATTGCTTGTTGATAGAAAGTTATTGGATTAGCATTCCGAATTGAATGCGCCTCATAAAATGGATGGATTTTCATTTTACAATCAAAGGAAGTCCAGGGACAAGTGATTTACAGGCTATTGGACCACTCCTTTTATTCTCTCTTCCCAGATACTAATTTGTTTCTAATCAATTGAATGTGTTTTGAACAGTTCAAGTCCGTCGCAAAATTGTGTCCTCCTATACGTATCCCTGCGATCTATTTTGAAGATTTCAAGTCATAGTTGATGGATAGAAACCGGGAAGTGGTGCAGAGGCTGTTTTGATCGTTTGGGAAAACAACAACACTTTCAAAGTTGACAGATTTATTTTCCTTACAACAGAGAACTTGATCTTTTACTTTACTGTTTTAGACTTTTCTAGAAATGTAAAAATTCATTGACTATTGTAATCTAACGTGTCTTTCCACAAAAAAAATGTGATCTTCTATTGAGGAATAAGTGACTAGAAATTTGTTGCTCTACACCCTTTTTTATTTAGTAGAACATGTTAATATTGTATTCTAGAGCAAGACATATCCTTTGAACAGAAGGGATACCTTCATCCTATATCTGGACATCTGATTCTACCTATTTGACAGTTTTCAAAGAGGTTGGTTTTGCTAATGGATGTTTATGGCTTTTGTTGCTGTCTATGGCAGATCTATAGTGAGAAACTAGTGCAATATCCTGTTCTCACTTCATCTATCTTGTCCATATAAAAATCATTTTTGACAGCCCACTTAATGCCTCCTGATGCATAGGGGTTGATTCTCTTGAGTTGCATTTAGCTTAATTTCCACATTTTACAGATTTTTCACATAAATATGGTTGCACAAAATCATGAACAGCTTGAAAACACCAACTTGGATTCTTGGAACCTTCCAACTATTTGTAAGGCTTGGTAGCACACTGAATACCTCATGATGCACTAAGGCTCAATACTCTAGCCCATAGCCTATTTGATTCAAGAGAGATTTAGGAAGTAGAAGATTTTCTCTTTAAAAGAAATTGTAATTTTTTAAAGTTTTGGGTAAAAGAAACTACACATAAATGATATCATGCAACATGGGCATTTTGTATTACTTGCTGTGAGATGGATTTTACTAATAAATTTCTATTCCTTTCTACTAAAACTTTTCTATTATTGTGAAAATAGTTGAATCTTTTATACTTTATCCTAAGAACTCTCTCAATCCACCTGTAGCCTAGAAATGTTCTGTGGCACTTTTTATGCCCCGGGTGGTTAGCGGCTACTTCCTCTGGGGAGCCCGTTGTTTCTCAATTTTTTTGCTGTTTTTTTATTTTGCTTGTTTCTTGGTGGGGGCCTAATTCTCTTAGGCTACTGCCTTTTGTTTCTTTTTCTTGTATTTTTATTCTTCTTTTAATGAAAGGTTAATCTTTACCGCTTCCAAAAAAGAAAAAAATGTTATTGATTGACGTTACAAGTTTCATATATAATTTCATTTAAACATGTTTTGCACTACATCGTGGATACTAAGAAACAAGCACTAGAAACCTTGATGCTGTTTGATCACTATTAGTTGATTTAATTTAATTTTTTTTTTTAAATTTGACATTTATAATTAAATATTTTCAATAGACTATTATATTAAATTAAATGGACTCCACTGCAAATTAAAAAGCTGCATTTGTGGAGGGACACTCAAACAAAGTTTCACAAGAATCAGAAGTCATCTCGGCAATTCCACATGTATTTTATAAAACATTCCATGGCATTATTGTGATTATATTTAATTGCAAAACCTTTCTTTCAAAACGAGCAGAGCCGTTTCTGTATAAAAACAATCTCCAAATTCAGTAGAGGCGAAAGCCAGAACTGTTTGATTATTTTACATTTAGTACTTTTTAACAAAGAAAGTATTATGTAAATAAAAAAAAAAAATCTGTAGATTGAAAGTATATTTAAATATCAACCATTAATTAAAATTTCAGCCTAAAACCATTTTTCTAGTCACTTGATCTTAATAGTCAAGTTGAAAAGAGTTTTCATATGATAATTTTGGTCACTAATATTGAGTGACTTGGAATTGATTTTTAAAATAAAATTTTAAGATATATTTGATTTTTAAGTGTTCTTTCAGTATAATATTATTTTTATTTTATAAAATAAATAGAATAAAAATATATAAAAAGACAAATAGTAGGGTTGAAACTTGGGTCGGGTTTTGACTTGATCCGAAACATGTGTAGGTTGGGTTATGCATTTTTCAAATAAGGGTCGGGTTGGGTTGAAGAAATAAAAACCCGAGTTAAATTCATATTGAGTTGGGCTTGAAACTTTGAGTGGCAATCCGACCCAACCCTACTTACTTACCTGACCCAAAAGAACACAAAGGAAGGGGCTGCAGGTCCAAATTGAATACGATCGAGTTGATCCAATTTTTGGGTTGAGTGAGATCAGAAATTCGGGTCGAAACGGATTGAGTAATTCAGGTCATCGATAAATTTTACCATGGATTGAGTTTGGTTCATTGAAACTCAGTTCAACTAGCCTCGAGTTTCAGCCCTAATAAACAAGTTTAAAAGCTCTGAAAGTCTTAATAAACTTTAAAATATAAATTAAAGCTCGAGGCTACCATGTCTGTAGGGTGAAATTTGGGTTGAGTTTTGACCTGACCCTGCATGACCCGATCTGATTTTTTTTGTGGGTTGGGTTATACAATTTTCAAATTCGGGTCGGAATTGATTTAAAGAGAAAAATCCACATGAAATTCGGGATCAGGATTGGACTAAAAAATTGAAACTTCAATCCGACCCGATCCGCTCAGACCGACCCGACCCGATATACATAAGTCCAAACTGCTGTTACCCAAGATCGTTTTGCCTCCCTCCTCCTTTCTCTACCTCAACCGTTTGGTTGCCCCCAGGTTCTCTGTCTCCCGTTGGGAAACATGGAGTCTGGCCACGCATCTTTTCAACCAATTCCGTGGCGCTGCTGTGCACCCCTCGCCTGAGCAGGGCCGTCGCCCCTAGCCTGAGCAGCGTCGCCGTCTGCGTCGACTGAATTCGGATTTTCAATTCGGGTCGGGTTCAAACATTTTTGACATAGGATTGGGTTTATCAAAACTCGGCCCCACCCGCCCGAGTTTCAGCCCTCGACGTCTGTTAAAAAATCTTCTCGTTTACTGAGTTCGAGTTCGAGCCCTCCTTAAACCGAGTTCGCACAAATGTATAAAACGAAAAACTAGCGTCTTCGTGGCTTCTGGAGATAGCGCCTGGTCATCACTCAGCAAATCATCGCCAACTCTCACTCTCTCGCTTCTTCTTCCACGTATATACACGAGCAGTGGTCTTTGAAGTTTGAATGTCAAGGATACTCTTCGTTTTCTCTTTAGCTTTCTCTACAACCCCAAAACCGAAAAATATATACCTCTTTCATCGTCTCCGCTTCTCTCCTTCATCTGCTGCACCTCACGCTATCCGATTCACCACCTCTCTTACAATGCCCGTCAATAAGGTATCCTCAATCTGAACCACCTTCTTTCTCGATTCTTCCGACCATCTGTTGGCGTTTTTGCAGAGAAAATGAGAAATATTATCTACTTGTTTCATTTGATGATTTCCTGTCACGGTTTTCTATGGATTCTGATTGGCGCAACTTAGTTTTTTATACGAAAGGATATCCTTGTTAGCAAATAACAATCCAATACACCCCAAAATTTTTCGTTTATACTACACCTCAGTTGTGGGGTCCATCTGAGTATGTTTCAATAATGAGCGAGGAACTGAGGATACGATTGAAAGGTATTTGTGTGGATATTGGCTGTGCAAAATATTGCCTTGAACCGATGATCATAAACTGTGATTTGAATACCTAAGCTTAATCCAATGTGTATCAAATTGGGTCATATGCCAATTGACAATTCAATTGGGTTGGGTTGTGTGAGGGCTTGGACAGATTGTAGGTAGACTCCATAGTGTGGTATAAATCTGAGATGTAGTCTACTACTCATTTTCTGGGGTATTGGATTTTTACCTTGGTGTGCTTTTCTATAGGTGGGCCAACCAGGGCCTTTTTATGTGTCAATAGTTGAGATTCTACCCATGCTTCCTATGATATTAGCAATATTTGTCTCTGTCCACTTTGGTTTTTTTGTTTTTTATTTTTGGATTGTTGTTTACCAAAAAAAGGGGGGAAAACCACCCTAGAAACTGTTAGAATTGAAAATGTTGATCAGATTTGGACATGTTTTCTGTTGCTCTATTTTAGGGTAGATCAAAAGATCATTATATGTGTCGTCGTGTCCTAATGCATTATGTTATTCATCAATTAGCACAGAGAAGGCATAAGGGGGCAAGACAAGTCATTGAAAACCTCCAACTGAAAAGAGATCTGAATGGTTCATCGATGTCACTCTCTATCCTTTAGAGACTTAGAGTCATGTATAAAATCTCAAGCATATGAATCTAATCACAAAGAAAGAAATATGAAGCAAATTAGATTTTCAAATTGCAATGCATGGCCAAAGATGTTGTCAGTTGTCACACAAGCATTCAATGATAACGCAACAATAAACATGGACCAAGCAAAATCAAATTTTGTTCTCTAATGAGGAAAGATTACATTACCTTGCAACTTCCACAAATACATTGTCAACTTCCACAAATACATTGTCATAAACAAATAAGAACTGCCTAAGACTCAAAACTCGAGCACTTCCCGAGTACAACACTTGCCTTTATGCAGGCCGATTAAAAGAAAGGACAATCAAAATTTTCTCCAGGGGAATGGTTTTTACAAATAGTAGAAAAGATTCTCCTTGTTTGCATCAACTCCCCTTGCACTCTGTTGCAAAACCTCATCATTTTCTTTTGCTACATTACTGTTTTTAGAAGAGCCTTGTCGCACCAGGATTTGATGAGCTAACATCTCTCTATAACTATCTGTGGCCTTGTACATATTTAAAAACCACATTGAATTCAGACTTAGTTGAATTGACCTTCAAAAACTCCACGAGTTCTCTGTCTAGCTCTGTCATCATATTTTGTGTGATTAGGATCTTGTTGTGAAGCATTAAGTGCTTCAAAGGATCACATCCAGAACCATAAAGGAGAAATACTTCAAATAGGCCAAGGACTGCTGGCATTTTCGAGTTAATTTTAACTTCCATAAGCAGTCATTTGTGATTTTGGTTTGCGAACTCTCATTTTTGATATGAGGGGACGTTGCCCCTTTGTTATTTTCATGTATGTCATCATTTAACCATTTAAGTAGCAGAAGGACACGGAGTTCTCCCTTATCACAAATTCTGGTTGAAGTACAAAACTTCAGCTGAAATTTATTGGTCTAGGCTTGGTTAGGAATATATATATTTTTTTTTTTGGAAATATCAGTTGAAATATAGGAAATACTGGCTGAAATATGGAAGTATTAGTAGAATTTTTTTAGATCCTCAAGATTTATAACTTAGATTTTTCCTTTGTCTTATTTGGGAGTGCCCAAATCAAAACCCCTTTTTGAAAGTTAGATTTCAATGAATATGTTTTGAGATAGGCATTTCTCAATCATTCATATGAGGGGTAGTATTTGGTAGATAACCTTAACCGAAACACTTCTATTTTTTCACGACACACATACATAGAAAAACACTCGTTAATAAAGCTATAAACTCAAGTATATCTGCAATTTAATTTAATTTTTTAGCTCGACAATAGACTTATAGTTGCTAAAGGTGGTTGACTTTATGTGCGAAAGTGGGATAACCTTCGATGGGAGTTGATGATGGAGTGTCGTAATACTTGACGAGCAGGTCACTCGGGCCTAGTAGAGGATGCTGGCCTTAATTGAAGCTACATACTAATTGGCCAAGCATGAAAGAGGATGTGGATGGATATATAAGGATCTGTCTTGTGTGCCAACAAGACAAGGTTGAGAGAAAGAAGTCAGGAGGATTGCTAGAATCTTTTCCCATCTCGGAGCGACCTTGGGCTAGTGTTTCCATGGATTATATCATTTGTCTCTTAAAGGGTGGTGAACTTGGATTAATCACTGTGGTAGTGGACAAGTTCTCCAAATGTTCATCGTGGCATTTGCGAATTGCACAACGGAAGAGACCACCAAGCTATTCTTCAAGCATGTGGTGAAGTATATATAAGGGGATTCTTGAAAATGTTGTAAGTGATCGAGATCCATAGTTCATAGGATAGTTTCGGACGGAGGTGTTCAAGTTGCTTGGGTTGGAGTTGCACTTTTCCACAAGTTTTCATCCACAGACAAACAACCAAATCGAGCGGGTTAATGCCTTATTGGAAGAGTACCTAAGGCATTTTGTTAGTGCCAATAAGAAGGATTGGGTACAACTTTTCGAAGTGGCACAATTTTGCTATAACTTGAGACAAAGTGAGGCATTGGGATATAGTCCATTTGAGCTTGCAATAGGGCAACAACCTGTAGCACCTCACTCAGTCTCTAAGGGCTACATGATGCATAGTCTGATTGCTTACAAGTTCGCTAAGAATGATAGGAGCGGATCGACTTTGCCAAAGCTTATCTCGAGAAAGCCGCAAAGAGGATGAAGAACTGGGCTGATGAGAAGCAAAGGCACGTGGAGTTCAAGGTAGGTGACAAAGTTATGGTTGGTGTCCTTCCTCACCAATTCATGATGTTTCGAAAGGTACATGATGGGTTGGTTCAAAGGTATGAAGGTCCCTTCACTACGGAGAAGAAGGTGGGCAAGGTTGCCTACAAACTTCAACTTCTTGCCTGCTTGAAGATTCACCCCGTCTTCAATGTAGGAATGCTTAAGCTGTATCATGAAGACATGGAAGATTTGGCTTGCGGTGTTTCACAAAGAGCTCCAGTGACGATGTTCACATTGTTTGACAAGAAGGTGAAGTGCATCCTAGTCGAATACATGACGAGCAGGTGTGGAGTCCCAATATACAAGGAGTACTTAGTGCATTGGGAGGGACAAACTGAGTGTGAAGCTTCGTGGGAGCAAGTTGATGAGTTTTGGTAGTTCAAGGAGTAGGTTCGGCGCATGTTAGGTGGGGGAGAATGTTACACCCAAGAGGTTAAGACCCTATGTGACATAGACAATTTTGTGGAACTTGTACATAAGAGGCATCTGTACATGAAAGATGTATAGCTCTCCTGAATAGTCTACAGTTCCTTAGAGTGGGAAGAGTCTAGAATGTTTTTGAAAGATTCTAGGAGTGCAGAGGTTTGCAGAAGTTTCTAGGCTTAGGCTAGAATGTTCTTGGACCGTTGGATGGCCGCCATGTGGGGCAACCTTAGCCATTGATTCCCAAGCCTTGTAGTATAAATAGTGAAGGGTCCTCATTTGCAAATCACTCCTTTTCGATTCCCAAACCTTGGTCCTCATTGATTCCTTAGAGCAATGCAAGTTTCTCTTCCGAGCAAGAGTGCTTGTTCTTTGTGTTTTCTTGTGAGTGTGAATTTGACTTTGGCATTGAGTGGGGAGTGAGCAAGGCTGACTTGTTCAACAACTGTGGGTGTTGTTGAAGTGCCACGTGAACAAATCACGAGTTCAACTCTAAGCTTGTGACATAAGGAACTGAAGGAGCGAAGCAACATCGCCCGCTTCATCATCAGAGAGATTCCTGTGAAAGCGAATATACCACACCACTGGCTCACCAGAAGTGTAAAAACAATTTGCCCAATTGCTCCAGCAAAAGAAGCCAACCAATAAAGTGAAAATAAAGTGAAGGAAACTTGATAGTAATAGGAAGAGGAGCACACTAGGGTTAATGCCATTATCTTACTCTAGAACCACATTCCACACAAAAGCGAATGCCTTGTTTAAACTTCTCAGCACAAGCACTGATAGCTCTCCACATGCATGAACACTTCCTAGGTGTAGGGTTGACTTCCCAACCATTGTTGCCAGTATCATATTTTGCAACTAGTAAGGATTTCCAAGGGGCACTATCATCATTGCCTAACCTCGACAGCCACATGGATTGGAGAGTATTACTTCTTCATTGGGTCATACTCTCAAACCACCAACTTCAATGGGGAAAGACACCCGTTGCCAACTAACTAGATGTATTTTTTCTTATCAGAGGAGCTTCCCCAAAGTAATTCTCTTAAAATTCTCTCCAATAAGTCGATTACTTTCCTAGGGCTCCTGAAAACATACAAGAAGTAAACAAGGAGTGCCGAGAGAACATATTTGAGAAGAGTGATCCTGCCATTGAAAGAGAGATACTTATTCCTATATGACGCTAATCTCCTGCTAAATTTGTCAACAATCGGTTCCCACAGTGAGCTCTGAGGAGTGCCAATGCAAAAGGGAAGCCCCAAGTATGTTGAAGGAAGGGAGGCAAGCTAACACCCGAAGAGATGAGAGAGAGAATCTATCTCATCTTGACTCAAATTGATTCCAAAAATTTCACTCTTACTGTAATTGACTTTGAGAGATGAGGCCAACTCAAACCATCTCATATATTAGTTAATAATATATGATAAATAATATAAATAATATATATTGTTAATAGATATGTGCTTGATAAACTATAACATTTATCCTTATATGTTCTTACCATGCTGCCTATCAAATTTGGAATTAGGATTTAATATCTCTAGTGAAATATAGTTGCATTCCACCATTTGAATAATATGTTTGATTATCTGTTTTAACATCTTTGGTGTTTCCTTTTGCACTTGTCTTTCTTTCATGGGTATTAGAGTAGCTTTTTGGAATTAATTTTCTCACTTATATATTTTATTTTTTAGTTTTTTGAATAACATGGCTATCCCCAACCCATATTGGATGTGAGACTTTTTCACGGATAGACTCATGTATTGGGTAATTCTGGGGAGGGTTGAACTTGAGACCTTTGGTCTATTCCCGGAGGTCAAGCCAAATGAGCTATTAATCATATGCTTTATGGCATTGTTTTTGCCATTCAAGCTCTACTTTTTTATGTTTTCTTTTGTCGAGGAAAATGTCAAGATGTTTAGTTCAATGAAAATATTTGAATCCGTCAATATAAAGTGGATGGGAGTTTGGATCTTACATCTAAAAGTCCGTAATAATCCTAACCATGCTTGAATCCAACAAATCTAAAACGGATGCAGATGCAGAGCTTATCTAGATCTGATCTGAATTCCATCTGTTTACATCCCCAGTTTTACCTTTTCAATGTCATGTGAGTTGGGAGTGCCATATAAATGCTTATCTACCCTGAAAGAGGGTCCACATTTGTCCTTAATTTAATGTTTGAACATAATGAACACTTTGGTTTTAGGAGTTCCTATTGCCGTTTTCTAAATTTTTAATTATTATTGGAGGTGTTTTACTTGTCCCATCTTGTGGTTGTTTTCTTCAACCAATTGCTTACTTTTGGGTTGTTTTTAAGGTAAAGGTTGGCTCCAGCCATTTGTTGATAAATAGGGATCCCTGTTAAAGAAGACAAGGGAAGGACAATATGCCTGGTTTTGCAAGAATTTAGTTGCTAGTGTCAAGAGAATAGGGAAAAGGATAGTAGGTTTTCTTTTGGGTGATTATTTTCCAGTTTTACTGGAAGAAGGAAAAGGGTTCTCCTTTTTAATTTACATAACTTCGTACAGTCTCCATTTCTTTACTTTGACCAAAGCCTTTAGGTGTTCCCATGACAAGTCAGATGAAATTCAAATTCTCTTCATCTGTAGGATTTGCTTCTCTTTTCTGATTGGTAGGTTCTCCCTGTGGCATGGGAAACTCACATGCTTCCTCTTGCTTATTGTTTTTAAGTATGCAAGTACCTTTTAAGATGTGTCATGTAACTTAAAATCACTGTCTGACACCCTTTATTTCGTTGCAATTCTCACACTGACGTTCATTTCCAAGTTTCTACTTTCTAACACAATTTTTATAATAGTTATTTGGAGTGCACTTTATTTTATTCTTCTGGGTTAGTTTGTTTCTTTCTGTTACTTTAAATCTTGATGCCAAGTGACAGAATGTCCTGTGCTATACATTATGCTTGTCCATTCTCCCATTGATCTACCTGGAGGGTATTCACTTGCTCATGACCTTCTGTGCAGGGAAAAACAGTTGCTGTTCAGAAACTATGGATAGAGAAGCCAAAACCTGACGAACAATCTCAATGTGTCGAAGGTGCTTCTATAACTGAAGCTACCACTGACAAGCTTGGCAGGTTAAGTGTTAGAGATTCTTCTGTTCAAGTTCCATCCATACAATTTGGTAGTGTTTCACGAGGAGATCAGAGTCATCAGGCCCCACCAATAGGTCACAAGGGTATATGGAAACCGAGGGCCTATTCAACTGCAAGAGAGGCTGCTGCTGCCAATGTTTCTGCAGCTGTACCTGAGGGGAGTTTTACAGTAAATGGTACTCATGCTGATGGCGCTGAAGGTAGAGAAAGTGAAGCTACAGAGAAAAGCAGTAGTGGTTTGAGTAAGCTGCTCAAGGGTCCACTAGGGGAGGATTTTACAGTTGACAATCTTTCATATGCTACGGCACAAATTAGAGCTACCTTTTATCCTAAGTTTGAAAATGAAAAGTCGGACCAGGAGGTATTCATTATTGTTTTCTACTAAGTTTCTCATACTATATATAGGTGGGACAACTGTTGTATAAAGCATTAGACTTGGAAATTAAGTTAAGTACTTATGCCTAGAGTGAGGAGCAACCTTTGTTAAAACCCTATTTCCTTCAAAGACAATATTAGATGGTGTGTCTTTGATGTAGACTAGGGAGGGGTAGGGTACCCAACCTTAGACCACAATAAATTCTCCGACATGATTCGGCAACCGAGATCGTGGTAAAAGGCTAAACAGGTGGCCAAAGCAACCGTTTGGTGAAGTAGATCCAACCTCAACTAGATTTTGGATGAATGAATCAATTCTCAATCAAACCCACTGATGTACGGCTGTAGTAGAACTGAATGGCTGCTGTAATTTAAAGCAAACAGTCCCAAAATAACTGAGTTTTCAGATGCCAGAACTCGGCCGATTCCCCAGCCCAACTGAGTGGGTTGCTGGCCTGTTTACACAGGCTGTATGGACTGTATTGCAGGCCCAGTTCAGCTGGGTGTTTGCTGCAAGGCAGGCCCACATATGGTTGGGCTTGATACTGTTAGCAGGCCCTCAAACACACCCACTTTTTTCTGTAAAAACCCAGCCTTATACAGGCCAAAACTGGGTTTGAGCAGTAACAGAAACTCAGCCGAAACAAACTTAAAAACTTGCTGCAGCAATTCCTTGCTTTATGGCCCAACTTAATCAACACTTTAAATTGATTCAATCAGACACAAAACTAGAAGAGGATTAGAACTTACTTGGACACAATGGAGAAGTGCCATTGCTCTAATTGCAAGATAAACAATCTAATCCTAGCTTGGATCGAGTCTTCCACTTGAAGAACCGAAAGTATAAATTTTTTTCCTCTCTAAATTGGCCTCCCAAATTCAGCCAAGGTACATGGTTTTTAATGTTTATAGCTTTCACAAGCGCAAAAACCCTACCTAAACTCAACTCACACCTAACTCAAGTCCTACCTAAGTTAAACAATCAAAAGCAAACAAATTAAACTCACCAATCACAACTCATGGCTGAGTTGGTTGGTCATACAATTCCACACGTCTAAACAGCCCAAGTCCCATTATGACGCACTGAGGCTCTCGCCCAAGCAAGCATTGAGTCGGTTGGAATTTGAATGGAGTCTTGGGCCGATGGAGTTGATGAGTCCACTCGGTCTTGGAGTGTTGGAGCTCATGGTCCACTTGGCTGAGTTAGCAGCCACATTGGATCTCTTGTGGGGTTTATTGTGACACGTCATGGGCCTGGCTTTGCTCGTTTAAGGTTCTGAGTGGGTCCCACCATCCGATGTCGGGTTCACACGCGATAAACCTGCTAGTTGATAGGTCTCATTAGCCACTTTTCCCTTGCCTTTTCCTTCGTGAAATCTGTCATAGAAGTCCATCGCAAAGGTCACAATTTCGTCCTCCACCATGCTCTCGTTGGTGTTCGCATTAGTCTTGCTCTAAAAGTAGAGTTAAATGAAGGTTCAACCCTTTTAAAAAATCTTCTGTCGTCTTCCACAAAAAAGAACCTTCTAATTGTGAGGGAATCCCATGTTGGTGGCTCAAATGTATGTGTGGCCCACTATTCCTGAACTGAAACCCTTCAATTACCCTACCTTTATAATGGACAGTCTAAACATTGATCTTGATCGGTTGGCTTCATTTTTGAATTCATTGAGTATAAAATATGAGATTGTGAGTAGTTCATTCACTAATAATGATTCTAAGTTTAACCAGTCCCATGGTGGAGAAAACTCCAGTAATAGACAGTGGGGCCCACATGCTGCCTTGCCACTGTCAGTGAGACACTGATGCAGTGTATGATCAGTGTTCTGAAAACCAAAATCATATCGTATCATAAACAGTAAGATTTTTTATGATCTTCATCGGAAAAGGATAAAATTATTATTTTTAAATCAGAAAAATAAGATTTTCGCAGTCTATGCATTTTGTATTCAAACTGTTATTGGTATAATGACAAATAAAATGATGAGTATCATATGTAGATTGCCATTTATCTAATTATTGTTCAAGATTGCAAAAAGAAACTCATGTAGATGAATTGCTAATTAAATGCTATTATGTATAGCTTACAAGGCTATTGTTTTGAAATTTGACTTGCTTCATAAATGAGAAAGCAGAATTTGGTAAAACAAACATTTAAACTGTAAAAAGTTAACAAAAATTGTCAGGTTTTTAGAAATCAGGATCTGAGCATAAGATCCAAATAGTTTTCTGTACAAATCATATTATGTCATAAGATTCAAATTGGAAATCGTAAGATTTTAACAACTGTGCATGTGATTGTTTCTCTTAAATAGAATTTGAAAATCATTTAGTCTCAATGTTGTTGGTTTGTTACTTCACTTGCAGGTTAGAGTGAGGATGATTCAGATGGTCTCCGTTGGTCAGGCAACCGTGGAGGTGGGTTTCATACATAGTCTTTTCTATGAAGATCTATTCTGCCCGTTTGATGAGGATCATAACGGTGGAGCTTTTATCCTTAAGAACTCAATTTGGGACCCTCGAGAGGTCCAATCAACACAACAGTTGGAGGTTTTCTAATTGAGTTCTTGAGGATTGAGGCTCAACCATTAAAGAATTACGTTCCTCATAGATTGGACACAGTAGGTCTTCATCACCTTTTATTTTGCCTTTGTTGGGGAAGTAGTAATCTTCAAATAGTATTGTTTGTGAGGATTTATTGATACACTATTATTACTCAATTGGTGGTTGCATATGAACATGAATGTTATTTTTAAATTGCTGTTTGTGGCAACCCTTTATCAATCACTGTAATTGTAATTTGAACGGCCTGTTTGAATGGTAGCATGTATCTATGTTAATGATTAGGTGACTGCTGATTTATAATATTTTGGTTACAGGTATCTCTTAAACATTCTGGGTCTCTGTTCATGTATGCTGGGCATGAAGGTGGAGCATATGCCAAAAACAGCTATGGGAACATGTATGTTAATAATTTGAATGCCACTATGCAATTTTCGATGCAACTTCATCATCATCATTGCTCTTGTCAAAGCCTTTGCCCCATCTATCTGGGGCTAATTTTTTGAGTTCTACTTTTTCACTCCATTCTATAAAAAATCATGTTCTCTGTCGTCCCACCTTTTATTGTATCATGTCTAACACCTTAATCCATGTCTTTATCAGGCTTTTCTTTCTTCTAGTGTCTTCTACAATTTGGAAGTAGCTAGTTGTTTAATGGTCAAAATAATGTCATTTCAATATCCCACTTCTGGGAAATTGGATGTTAATCGTATTTTCATTTTATCTGTTTTATCCTGAGCCATCATTACAATGCATTCCTTTCTTAATGCAGATATACTGCTGTTGGTGTTTTTGTTCTGGGAAGGATGTTTGCTGAAGCCTGGGGTTCTCAAGCAAGAAAAAAACAATCAGAGTTCAATGACTTCCTTCAGGTAATTTTGGGCATCATAATATGCCTAAGTGGGGTTCTAACTATTAACTCCTTTAAAGTTGTGCATGAATTAAGCAATCCATAAGAGCTTGATGATAATGTTAGAAAATTAAAATATTGGCTCTTTCACTTGATTGGCTGGAGCTACTTAAATGGAAAGATGGGATATTTAACTGGTCTAGAAGAGATGATGGAAGTACAAGTACTCACCACTGTTAAGTTTGGAGACTATGATTTGGTTTTGGATGGTTTTATGCCTTTTTTTGTGGATTAAGTTTGGAGATTATGATTAGTTGCTGCTGCTGCTGCCTCTCTCTCTCTCTCTCTCTCTCTCTCTCACAAATGGCACCGCTACGATTTTTATTGAATCTTGAGATGGAACAGCTATTTTTGGAATGGACACTAACTGCCTGAACTGCCAATATGCCATTACGTCTCAATGTGCCATTTTTTAAAATCTTGATGGGCAATGCATGTTCTAAATGTCTTTTTCTTGTCGTGTTGAAATCTTTCTATAATTTCGAATATGGAAAAAGTTGATTCTCAAAGCCTCTTTTTTTGTTTTTGGTTTTTTTGCAGAAGAATCATATGTGCATATCCATGGAATTGGTGACTGCTGTTTTAGGAGACCATGGACAACGACCCTTGGAGGATTATGGTATGAAGTCTCTCTCTCCCTCTCTAAAGAAAAAAAGAAAAAAGAAAAATACCCCTCCCACCCATATATGTTTATCTCGGAAAACCTTGTTAAGAATGAAGTAGTGAGCAGGGAAATGATATCTTAATGCCATTCAGTAGGTTCCGTAAGTCTCACCAGATACATGGAGGGGTGTGGATACGTCATGCAGTAAAATAACCTAATTGGTCATGTCTGGCCATCCAATCTAAGGTGATAGATTATGACAATTAAATTGAAATTTTGGGTCTAAAGGCATTAGGGAGTTGTTGAAAAAGTTATATCAAGTTGTAGGACTGTAGAATGAACAATGTTCCATTTGTAAATATGGAATCAACAATCTTGGAAAACTATGAGTTTTTAGGAGGGTGCATTGTATGGTCGATAACCTTTATAAGGAACCTTAGGGAGAGAGAACCAAACCTTTATGGGAAACTCTTGAATTTGCTGGAGGAGGCACATATATGTTGGGAGGAGGATGATCTGGGAGGGGGATACATTGGGTGAGTTTTTGGTTAAGACTGGAATTAAGAGTCTGAACAGGGAAGTACAAATCCCACCCCACTTGATGACTATTTGTATGAGTAAGTCCCCTCAGAAGGTCCAGACTTTTTGTTTGTATGTGGCTAAAGGAAGGGTACTAACTAGATCTAACCTTGTGAGGAGAAGGATAATTCCGAAAGGGGCGAATATGTCATGTGTTCTATGTAGTTAGGGATAGAAATAGTTGATCATTTATTCAGCAGATGCACTTCCACGATTTTCTTATGAACAATTTCATGGAACTAATGGGTTGTTTGTGGGTCTTTATGAATCATGTGGTTGATGTCCTTTCATCGTGGTGGTGTAAAACATTTAAGGGGAGGGGAAAGTTAGTGTGGCAATTGATTCCAACTGTGATCTTATGGTTCGTATGGAGGGAGAGGAATTTGAGTCGAAAGAAAAATCTACTTCTAGGGTACTTCAAGAGGTGAAAAATCTATTAATCTGTTGGCTTAGAGGTTTCAAGGAGTTTAGTGACTTTGGATATGATGATTTCCTGAGGGGTTGGTCGGAAGTACTAAAAGGTGGATTCAAGAAAAGTAGACCTTTGGAAAAATGGAACCCCTAGAAGAACATAGCCACAAGTTGAGTGTAGATGGAAGGATTCTTGACTTGGATAGGATGAGAGAATAAAGATAAAGAGCAAACCTTGGTGGAGGATTTCGGCGGGCGTGGGGTGAGAACCAACGAGACGGAGATTTGGGGTGGCAGGATGTGGTCAGTAGGAGACGGCGGGAGCAACAAAACTCAGCATTGGTCACCATCTTCGTTGAGAATGTGCCGGACTCTACTTCAAGAAAGTCGCTGATGGAGATTTATAGTACTTGGGGCAGGGTGGTAAATGCATTTATTCCATAGAAGAGGAACCAGAAGGGGCAGCGTTTGCTTTCGTTAGGATGATGGGAGAAGGTGAGGCAGCGAGGTCTATTCAATCTACAAATGGGTGCTAGTTAGGAAGTAGAAGGATTCTGGCATAGGTGGCATTGTATGGAAGGGAAGGACACCATAGACAGGTATGGAAGGAGGAACTAGAGGGAGAAAGGAAAGGTGATGGAAAGGACGACTATTATCAGGCAGGAATGAGTCAACAAGATATTCTTCCTCCAAATCCTTGTGGGGGTAACGGGACTTGGGTCAAGGTAGCGACAAATGATTTATCGTCGCCCTCTGATTGCAAGGGGACGACCCAAAGAAAAGTACGAACCTTTGCAATTCCGATGAGCAACTCCAAGTTGAGGGAGGCGTATGACTAGCTTTAACAATCTCTCTTAGTATCAGTGAAGTTATGCATTAGTTCATAGGAGGTCAGAAACTTTTGCGAAGGAAAAAGGATTACTAGCTTGGCAATACGCTGGCTGGGGGTGGATGGTTCTTGATTACATTGTAGACAAAGGAGGAAGCGCAGGAATGGGCGATGGAACCAGAATGGGCATGTTCTTCAAAACAGTGGAAATGTGGGCTTCCAATCAGTGAGGTGGACATGGGTCAATTGTTTTAGCTACCCATTTGTGGCTTGGAACAATAGGGTGTTTAATGGTAAGGTTCTTTCAGATTTGTCTCTTCTGGACATTATTAAGTTTCGGGCAGCTTGGTGGTTAGTTGGGTCAATCCGGCGCCAGGATGTTTCTATTTCTAATATTTGCAGAGATTGGGCTTCTGTCGACTCCTATTCTTGTGATCTGGGGACTTCTCATCAAGTTGGTTGGAGTACTCCTCCCGATGGGCTTCTCAAACTGAATTTTGATGGTAGTTGCATGCGAGATCTTGGTCTGGCTGGTTATAGATGGATTATCCGTACCGACTCTGGGTCTTTTGTGTTTTCTTATGCTGGGCCCATTCCTCATGGGTCAGTTATCGAAGCAGAATTAATGGCTTTATGGCGCAGTATTTTGGAATTGAAGGAGAAAGGGATACATGGGTGTTTTATAGAGGGTGATTCACAAGTTATTGTGAGATGGGCTTTGGGTTCTATGTGCCCGTGGAGATATTTAGGACAAAATCGAAAGGATTCGGTTTATCATTGATTCATTTGGTTTCAAGATCGCTTGGGTTCACCGGTCAGCTAATTCGGCTGCCGATGAATTGACTCGTCAGGGTTTAAGTTGAGATTCTGAAGTAGTTTCTCATTTCTTGTAATGTGTTTTCGGAAGGCCTTTCTCGGTCTTTCTTTCTGTTTTGTAATTCTCTTTGGAATTAATGAAGTTATCTTTTCAAAAAAAAAAAAAAAATGCTCAACTCAATGTATAATTTTCCAAATTTCACATAAGAAGACAGCATCTAGTATTTGTTTATTCATCATTTCTTGAGAACTTTAGTTCATAATCGCATATGCTTGCTCTATGGTTTATTTTCTTGTAAGGATCTTTTGATGACATTAGGCTTATTTTTATTTGAGCAGTTGTAGTGACGGCTGTTACAGAACTGGGCAAGGGGAAACCAAAGTTTTACTCTACTCCTGATATAATTGCTTTTTGTAGAAAATGGCGCTTACCGACAAATCATGTTTGGTTATTCTCAACAAGGTAAATGTCTATGATCCACTCAGCTTACCTGGTTGTTATTGCGTATATTGTTTGATATTCTGTTTATGTCTGTGCGCGTTAGCACACAGTGCAATGTACTTGTTTGGTATTGCTACTCCAAATTTTTTTCTTAAATACATTTCGTGCTCTGGTGACTTTGTTTCTTCTTCCTTTTCTGCAAAGAGGTGCCAACACTATGAAAGTTTACTTTATTTGTTAGGTTGATGGGTAGTAGCTTTTGAAATAAGCTTAGCATGCTATTTTCTTTTTCTGATTTGTCCATCTTTGCTACTGAAGGAAATCTGTAACTTCCTTTTTTGCTTCCTATGATGCATTATGTGAAGAAGGAACTGCAACACTTGTATGCAAGACTCTTGATGAAGTTGCTGATATTTCAGTACCAGGTGAAGTTTCTAGTTAAATTTGTTTTTAACAATCTTCTCTTCTGTGGTAGTGTAAATATACCTTTCTTCTTCCTGACCATTGCCATTTTTGATTTCCTGCGTGCTATTCCCATTTCTAGTCTGTATTGTTGGATGGAATTCACCATAATTATTATCACGGGATTGTTTGAAATGCCTACATACTTTCCAAAGAAAACCTCTCTGCCTGCATGACTCTAGGTGGGGTAATACCATATTAACCTTAGAGAAATGTAACATGTGGACTCAAAACATCATATTTAGTGGCTTCTTTATCATTGGGAGAGCTTGTAGGATGCTATTGACTATGTTGTGCAAGTTCCTGGTTATGTATTTAGCTTACTTGTCTTTTTACCAGAAAATTTATCATATCCATCTATATACAATGCACACTCTCATACCTTGTGGTGAAATCATTTCCCTTTAGGGGTAGTGGGAGTGTTTTGATTTCTGTGAGACCTTTTTTTCTAAATAATATGTCACCACATATTGGCTATGATCCAGCCATTGTAGTTAAGATTATACACACTTTTTTTTGAATGATAAGTGGTTAGTGAATAATCTTTCGGTTAGGAAAAGCTCCTAGAAAATGCGAGATCTATATAGGGCAAAACCTAGAAAGTGTGGACAATAGTAGGACGTGCAATACTTCAACCTACTCAAGGATAAACAATCAGAACTATCATATGTGAAGGGCAGCTTAAACTGCACTTGATGCAATACAAAATTTAATGGAATCCAGGGATTAAATTGTCAACAAATTCTTTCATGAGATGCATGGGGGGCGTTAGTGGCACCAATTTTCATGTCTTTGATAACGGAGATGACTGAAAGAGCCTGCTTCCTCATTTCCCATCTTGATGAAAGAGGGTGACCTAGAAGGTTGAAGAAGTCATTATCCTTGATTATCATCTCCCGCATCTTACATTCATTGGATTTGATCTCCTAAAGAACCTACTGAACGGCAGAAGGTGAGATCACTATTAATATAGCTGTAAGGAATGATTGCTCTGCCAAAAACTGTTTCATCCTCTCCCGCAAGAGTAATACCAACAAAAACACATTGTCAATGTCTAGGGATTGCAAAAGCAATTTTTTACCGGGTGTACTCATAAGCTGAATTGAGGCCACATAGCGAGGTGTACCAATATATTACCTAGGTGAATACTGCACAAGAAGCAGGTTCTGATTGCCTGCCACATTTCAATTTAAGTACAGGGGTGGAGTGAGGTAGGTTGCAGTTGAAGTTTGGATTAAGTTGTTGACTGAAGGGATGGCCCCCATAGGTATCAACAAGACTCCTGGAGCTAAGCCATCTGTCAAACCAAAAGCCCTAGGAGATTGATTACCACAGTTAGATAAATTAGGGTCTCGCTTTGGAGCTCGATGTCTCATTTGTCTAACTCAGTCGAACTGCAAAACGGCATAACAACTTTCTTCGCCAAAAATGGAATCGACAACTCAGTTTTATGACTGCTTTTTCTTTGAGAAAGGGCCGAGCAGGGATTTTGCTTAGATGTTGATAGCTATATTTGTTTTTATTTTATGCCCATCTCATGTAATGTTTTTATTTTTGCTGGTATAGCCCTTCTAGACCCTTTCTCAGTTGATGTAATTGTTCTTGTTCCTTCTTAATATATTAAGTATTGAAATTCCGTTACTAGAAGTATGCACGACTTAGAGGGGGGTGAATAGATCGGTTTTCAATTTTAGTTCACTTTTAAAAATAAATCAGATTTAACAATATGTGCAGCGGAATAAACGTGTGTGCAAGTGATAAACAAATGAATCAAACCATTAAAGCAAACCACACATGCACAACGATATATAGTGGTTCGGTTCACCTGAACCTACATCCACTGTTGGACTCACCCTCTCTAGGGCTATCCCAAATATACTATGTATGGGTCTCACACCCAAATAGTACAACCTAGTTTTTTATAGAGGTTCAACCCAATCAGTTTAATCCTCTACACCTATTTTTTAGAGTGATTCGAACACACTGTTCTAATCCACTTTAGAATGTTTGAAATAAAACGAAGAATAAATACTTGCCTTGGGCCTTAACCGTTTTCCTTTAAGCTCTTTCTTCTTTACTGAATCTGTGTGCTCCTTTCCATCAAATCAGCATCATCAACGTATTCAGCGGCACAGTAGTAGGACTTGGGTATGACTGGTTTTATAGTCCTATATGAACACCTTACTCTTCATCAGGATTGGAGCATTGATTACCCAAACATTTACTAAGGAAGAAGATGAAGAAGGTGTAAAGAGGGAAGGCTGAATGATCTGACACACTGTAATACTTTTCCTGTTTTTCTCTCTGTGTTCAGTCCCTCTTACAAAAGGCTTACTGTTATGTTATAAGACAGTTTGCAGTTTTGCAATAAGTTACGCCCGCGAGGCCTCGCTGCTTCCAATGAGGCCTCGCCAGCGGTAAGTCTGCAAGGACAGCACATATGTGCAGTTTAATCTATCCAGACAGAATCCAGCCAGATACCAGGCACCTCATATCCACCGTGCATGATTTGCAATTCATTTATCTTAGCCATCAATCAAGGATTAGATGGAAGATTGCAAGATGGTTTACAACTCATGGAGGAGCCTTTCCATACTTGTCATGGACAGCTCCCCAAGGGTATTCAAATTCAAATTTAAGTGAGGTGGCAGCATCTCACCATGTGGATAAATTTATTTACCATAATAAGCTTCTAATCAATTTACCATAGTTACCCATCTCACCATGTGGATAAATTTATTTACTATAATAAGCTTCCAATCAATTTACCATAATTACCTCTTAATTAAACAGACATAGATTTTAACTTTCTAAATCTGTAGGACACTGAGTCAGCAAAACACAGGGTCAACTGGACTCAACTTAGCTCAGCATAACTGGCTGCGAGGCCTCTGCAGATTGCATGAAGCCTCGAGGCTAAAAGTCACTTATTCACTTTGTTTTCCAATTGACTTTTAAGGTATTCGACTTAGCCTAGGGTCTCCTACGGTTCACTTACCTGTGTGCCAATACCGTATTTGGTGTAGACGCTTCAACTTCATAGTAGATCTTCTTATTCATCCAAGGCAAGTCCAACTGAGTCACGTAATTGATAATAAGGGTGACTCGTACGAACCGGGGCACTTACAAGTATTGTAGTGCTAAAAAATATGTTGTGTATAACTATAGTTGTCAGATCTGTTCAGGAACCCGTTTTGGTTTTGTCTTCGTAAATGAACATTTCGGTGTTCCGGCCATTTCGGTATTCCGTTTCTGAATAAAAAAAATTAAAAAGTAAAAACTATAATAAAATATGAAGACAAAATATAAACTTATAAATATATACTTAATTATTTCTATTATTTACACTAAGCTACATAAACAAAATAGAAAACATAAATTATTTTTATCATTAATTACTACTTATGTTTGTAATCTCAATTCATAATAGTGTAATTACCAAATACTAATTCAAGTATAGTTCAATTTTAGTCAAATATGAATCAAATATAAATTGAATTAGGCAAAAAAATTCAAAAAATACCAAGCAATAAACTTGAGTTCTCATTTTATTTAAAATTAAAGGTCAAAGCTTAAAATAGATAGGGAGGTTGGGTCTGTTTCATTTTTTTCTCAAAATTTCATCTTATACATTAAAAATAAACCATATGAATTAAAAACATACTTCTTGAATTACAACTTGGACCATATTTCAGCCTAAAATTCAATTTATAGGCACTTGATTTTAGTAGTGAAACTCAAGACTTTGACTACTAAGATCAAGTTGCTTGAAATTGAGTTTTTGAATCAATTTTTTTTTTTCTAAATGTAGTTCATGAAGTGTATCCTTTAGTTGTACCATTGGAGTGAGTTTGTATATCTTAAAAAAAATTAAAAAGAAATAAAATCTTTAGATCTGTTTCGACCGGAATGCAACCTGGTACGAGAACTGAACCCATTCTGTTTCCGGTATGCCGGAATGAAACAGAGTTGACAAGTAGTACTTCACCTACTCCAGTTGGACCCTCCCCTCAGGCTGCTCAATCGACATTAAATTTGTCAAACCCCTCTTAGGGGAACTTCTCTTTTGGTTAACTTGTTTCCTTGGTCTCCCAAGGATGCACTCTCCCCATCCGTTTGAGAAGTCATCAAAAATATATCCTTCAAATTCCTTGCTCATCATTCACCGCCTGGTGAGTTATGTTAGAAAATCAAGCACTTCATCCTCCATCATCACCTTTGGCGCAAAAATATGATTTGGTGTTACTTTTGAGGGGAATATACCCAGCCAGTGAGTTACTGTTGGGTAGCCTCATCTTTTATTGGTCTCAGATTTATGTTGGTTGTCTGGGTTTTTAGTTTATGTGATTGTTTTGGAGTTGGTTGGGCCTTCAGATTGAGGTCTTTTCTTTTCCTTCCTGGAAGTTTGGAGCTTCTGATTTGTATATTGCTTTTATATTCTTAATATGTTTTAGTTGTATCTTTTTTTCCTAATATAATTTTTTAGCATTTTTTTTTAAAATTCAAATATGACATGAATTTCTTTTGCTGAATTTTTCTCATATTACTATGTAGTTCTGCACAACATAAATTAATGAATCTTGGAATCATTATATAGGATCAAAAGACCACATCAAGGTGCAAGGTGAGATTTTGGAGGGCCTGGTTGCTCGTATAGTTAGTCATGAAAGCTCAAAGCATATGGAGAAAGTTTTATCTGATTTTCCACCACCTCCATTGGATGGAGGTATGTCATTGTTTCCATCATTACCTGCTCATGGACACACACATCCTTCTCTTTCTTAACCACGGCACAACTAATTCTTCTATTTTAACAATTAAATTTTAGTTAATGAGAATCACAGCACAGTGAAAGGTAGAGCTTGCAATATGTAAACATGGAATCAGATTCAATTTCAAAAGAAGAAGTCCTATTTATTCTTTATTTTGCAGCAAGCCTCATGCAGTGATGATGCCATTCCATTGTCAATGAGACCTCTTCATGTAGCATTTATTTGAGATATCCTCAGGTGACTGTGATTATGTTTTTTTTTTTTTCTAACAAGATGTCCTATAAATTTTATTAATGAAGAAAAGGAATACCGAGAATGGAAAGAAAGGAACACCCAAGAAGAGTATGACCCTCATTATATACTTTTTTTTTGATAGGTCTCATTATATACTTCTCTACAAAGAGCCCCAAGTCACGAAATACTAGATAGTGACTACCGTTCCAATATCATGTTTCATAGATTTCCCCCTTCTTTAGTATTTTTAGTTTTCTTACAAAACTAGTTATGCATATTGCACATGAAGATATGCATCCACATGTAGCAGTTATTGTTAATAATAAGAGAATGGACTGAAAAACTCTTAGATGTATTCTATTATAGAGACATATTTATAGAAGACAAATACAATGAATGTAGACCATCCAAAGATGGTAAGACATTAAGGCAAATCACAATACCAGGATAGGATATAATCATAATCTAATATAATCATAGTATATATATCATAATTTATCCTAACAGTTATTTCATTCCGATATTAGTGAGATAACTTCACATATCGATTGTCATTTCAGTATCATGTGTCACTTTTTACTTTTTGTTTTCTCTTCTATTGTTCTTGTGTATTTTAAACTTTCTTGACTGAATTGACATAGGTACTTGAAACTTCCTTTATAGATCGTGAATAATTATGAATTTGATGATCCATTTATTGAGAAGTGAGATCAGAATACAGATAATTTAAACAATTGTCATCGCCTTGTTATGTGAACATGCAATTTTGTTTGGGAATGCATCACGTTTCATTTGCGAGGGACCTAATGTAAACACTGAATTCCAGTTAATCATGACCTGGGGCCGAGTTTGCGTGAAATATGTGCAAACAATAGGTCAGATGAAAAGCAGGTGAATTTGAATTTATCTCTTGATATGATTCTCTTTCTTCACCCTTTACTCCTTTTGCTACTATTACTACAGTTCTTGGTTATGATTTTTGTTACTATGCCAGCAAATAAAAGCACTTCTTCAAAGTGTGGGAACTGCTATGTGCCCTGACTACTCAGATTGGTTTGGGATTGGGACTGCTGATTCTCATTCAAGAAATGCTGATAGATCAGTTCTTTCAAAATTTTTGCAATCTCATCCAGCAGATCCTTCCACTGTGAAATTGCAGGTTGGGCTACATGACAAATTCTTCTCTCCTGTTGTTGTCAACTCAAACTATTCCATTCTCTCAAAAGAAATTTGTTGTCAACCCAAATTCAATTTTAGTTACTTTGAGAAGTTGTACAAACATGGCTAGGAAGAATACCATGGAACATACAAGGGGAAAGAAGGAGCAAAAAGGAAACCACCTCTTAGTTGAAAAAAAATAAAAATAAAATAAAGGTAAGTGGATTCTCAAGAGAGTCCAAATTTTCACTCATCTAGGGTAAAAAAAATCAAGGTCAATAGAAGCTCTCCAATCTTGGCAAAATCTGAAGTGGGTAAATCAAAGAGCAATTTTTCTAAAGACAGGCCAAGTAGCCAATCTGAAGTTAGCATGCTTTGCCACCAAATCTTCCAATTTTAGTGTGATTGTTGAAATTCCTATTGTTGTTCTCTTCCCAAATGGTCGAGGAGATAGCTTTATACCCACATATATTATAAAATATAAATCTAAATTTTGGCTTGAATTCTTCAATTTCGTTAATAGTGAAACAGGTTATTTGTTGAAATGCTGTAAGATCTGAACTGTCTGGGAACATGTTAACTATTAATACTTTAATAGTATTATTATTTATCAATGCCATTTATCCCATCTATCGAGGACTTTCTATTTGAGCCAAATCATTTTATCATTGTTGTTGTTGTTATCATTGTGTTTTCATCACCCAATTTTCTTTTATGGGTTTTGCTCATTTGGGTGTTAATTGCATTATTCAGGAAATGATCCGTTTGATGAGACAAAAGCGTTTTCCTGCTGCCTTTAAGTGTTACCACAACTTCCACAAAATTGCTTCAGTAAAACGTGACAACCTGTATTTTAGGATGGTTATTCATGTGCATAGCGACTCTGCTTTTCGTCGGTACCAAAAGGAGATGAGGTCTGCTACTTTATTTCAATTTCGAAATTAAAAGTTTGTGCATTTTTTTTTTACAGTTATTTTGCTCTTATCATTGAGTGCTGTGGTTTTATCCTTGAATTAGCAATGCCTATTGAAGATCTTAACTTCAAAGTGCTTGTGATGTTGCAGGCACAACCCAGGGCTGTGGCCATTATATAGAGGTAAATTCTATGATTAGCTTCATTATCTACATTAGAGTTAACCTCTAGAGTCTGGCAGGGTGCTGAATCCAAATAATTCAACTGGTGTGCCTAATAATAATCACCCAATAATTGACTCTTGACAGATCTCAATGCATATCAACAATTTTTTTTTTTTTTAAAAAACAGCATTTTCCTTTTTTTTTTTAAATGATTGTATTAGATTTTTATCATAATTCATAAAATTTGATTTCCAACAACTGTAACCATGTGAGCATTCCAATGAATATGCAAACTTGTATATCCACCAACTCAAATGGGCATATGGCTGGTTTTCTTTCTCACAAAAAAGGGCATATGGCTAAGGTGTATTCAATTGCACTTGTGTTCCTTTTTTGTTCAACTCATTATCCTAAAGGAATAGGGTTAACATAGGAGCTACTAATGTGGTAAACAATCAGCCAACAAATCATAATTTGTCCATGATTACATGCATCGATCAATGTATTGTCTCAAATCATGTCAAAAAATTACGACGGGCTACTGGTGAAGGCCAAGGGTCAGATTTTAGAAAAATCAAACCTATGGCCCTCAACGGGGTTTTTAGGCTGTAATGAATCTAGGAAACTTAGAGAAAATCCAAACTAAAATTTACCAAAGAAAAGGGCTTTGAGATCTAGGACTTACCAGATCTAAGTGAAGCTCTCTATTAGCTCATTAATTGTAAAATTGAACACTCGGATACTTCACACAATTTCAACAAGAATTTCAATTAGATTTGATTGAACACTCGGAAACCTCTCTCAATTTCTACGAGAAATTCACTTACAAATTATGAAAACTCGGAAAATAAATTAATTCGCACAAAATTAAAATGCAGAATTTAAGTTCAACAAGAAATCATAAATAAAAGACACTTACTTGATGTGGACATCATGCCAGAAAATGGAAAAAGGAGTGTGTTTTATTTTTTATCGTAGCAAGTGGAGGGTTAAACTAGCCAATTTGGGCTTCGTATTGGTGTGTTTGATGCATGTGAACCCCACCCATGGACCCAGGCCCCACATGAGAGAGTGTTTTATTTTTTATCGTAGTAAGTGGAGGGTTAAACTAGTCAATTTGGGCTTCGTATTGGTGTGTTTGATGCATGTGGAGCCCACCCATGGACCCAGGGCCCACATGAGAGCATGACAGACCCCAGTTGAGGTGTTGCTAGGTCAAAACTGTAGCATTAAAATGCAAATTGGAGGATTTCTCTCCATTTGGCTATTTTCTCTCTCTCCGTGGCGTGCACTCTCCTTGTTTCTCTCATGGTCGGCATTGGACACTCCTTGGAAGTCTTTCATTCCACTTTAGATTCCACCTTGACGAACTTGGAAGTATTTGATTGGCTTGAACACATCACCAATCCTAAGTGGCAAATTGTGATTGGTCGTCATTCATGATTGGCGAAAAACAAACAGTAACTTTGCAAGCATAATCGAGGCATCAAACGATTTTGTATTTTGACAAAATTAGATTTGTTGGAAAGTTTATTCAATAACCTTCCCAACAAGCGCAAGTTTGCACAATTTTGATTTATGTGCCCGAGTTATGACTGTTTTACTAGACAGGTGTCACTGAGTGATGGGAAACTCTAGTGTTTTCTCCAATTTCAACTCAAATGCCTACATTGTAGCTGCATGAATGTCTGGAATCCTCTCCAACGAGTTGTGCCACTCCAAATCAGTTTGCAACTCATGCTTGGACTCTTGGATGGAAGATGCATGATTGGCTAGAACATGTCATAGACCTTAGGTGGTAAAATTCGATTGGACGTAATTTCTTCTTCTTTATTTTCATTGGTGGGTATGATGTAAGCTTCGCTTAGGGTTAAGGTTAGGGCTCCCACGCCATTTAGCTAGTTTTTTGTTGTTTCTTTCTTCCCATTTTGTAGTATAAATAGACCTAAGGTGGTACCTTAGGCACCAACGAATTTTGGGATTGAAGATAAGTTTGTCTTTTGATTTCTAGTTTCTTAGTTTTAATGAATTAAATTCATGCCTGCATTTACACTTTGATTCCAACACTTCACTTAAGTCAATTCGATTATTCAATTGGGAATTGCACAAATTCAATTTAATTCAAGTAAACTAGAAACTAGTTTAATTAGAAACTAGCTGCCTTCCTTGGACTTTCAAGTGCTTGTCTTTGGGAAAGAAACCACTTTGATTCTTCCCGAAGCGAGGTTTCAATTTGGGTTGTTTATTTGAAGACTAAGAAAGGTCCGGAGTACCATCTTAGCCTTCATCATTTACTCATTGATTGGGAGAAGAAATTTGAACTCAAAACTGATGTGTATTGCTATGGGCCAAATACCCTTTGACTTTTCTACAAGTTAAGGTTCATTCAACCTGGACATCTAAAAAATCTCCATCTAGTAGGCAAGTGCCATGTCATCAATCCTAGTCACATTCTTATGCTGCAATCCTAATGTGACACATCACCATTACAATATTCTTCACCAATGAAAAAATAACAAGTAAACAAATAAGATAAACATGACTAAAAGTAAAAGCTTAAGATTTCTCTCTTGATAAGACGCCATCCTTGTGTATCTCTCGTGAGTGAAACTTTATTGTGTCAATTAGAGAACATAAATGATTTATTCATTTTTCATTTTTGATGGCTTCCTAGTTTTGTTAAAGACTTTGATGACATGAATAACTATTTTTCTATTTGAATCTTAAAATGGCTACGTGTTGCAACCAATTGTAAAGAATTATTTGCATCACTACGACCACTGTCATATGGGGATCATTGTTGTTATCATTTTGGAAAATGTCATTTTAAAATTGGATGTGTTGAATGTTTGTTGGGCACAATGACCTTGCCAAATGACAATAGGGTCTCTTTTTGGATTTGTTACATAGTATTCATCCCATGTGAAGCTTTCAACAGTTAACAAGGGTAGGAAATCAATAGTCAAAATTGAAACCACTCCTTTATCAACCAAATATCCGTTACACGGCCATAGATCGAATGGCTAGAAACAAACTATGTGTTGATGTTTTCAATGCAGCTTGTCTATATAGACTCCCTTTTCATGGTGTGGGTTGGTATTCTCGACAAATGTGCCATGCATGCCTCCTATTGTAAAATCTTGACTCCTTTTGTTGTTTCTCAATCCAATTGTACTCTGTATTGGTAAGAAAATCTTTCCCTTATTTTTGAGCAGTAACAATGGTAGTTCATTCAAGAATAAAAAGTACAAATACAACGGAAAGGTCTAAAAGCAATAGACCAAAGAAGGGAAAACAACAAGAAAAGTAAAAGAAAGAGAAATCAAAATACAATTACTATGTATAATAATAAAATACCATCTAACATCTCCTCCGATGAAAAGCAATCAAATGGTCGTCCCTGAAAATCAAAAGAAGACTCCTGAGAAACCATTCTCTACTCCCAACTTGGCAAACTAGTCTGCTACGCCATTAGTTGAACGGCTAACATGAACAAAGGATACATCAAGCCCTGTCACCCAAAATTATATGCTATAAGTAGTATAGAATTGACTTGAACTTTTCATCAAGCTATAAGATATGGAAAGATCTATTGTTGATTACTCTGTTTTTTCTTTTTCTTTTGTAGGTTTCTTCCTTGATATAAATTTATTTAAAGTGAACAAGGAGAAAGCTGCTGAAATTTCTAAAGATGACAAGTTATTAAAGAGTGAGAATGGTGGTTGTGGCAAAAGTACATTTGAGACGGATGGTTTAGCTGACGAAGATGCAAACCAGATGATCAAGTTGAAATTTCTAACTTATAAGGTATGGGATACACACATTTTCTCAATAACGTGGATCATAATAGAATATTCCTAATTTTAGCGTGAGATAGAAAAAAAAACTGATTGCAACTTGGTCTACAATCCTGCGGGGAGTGGGTTTTATACCAATTGGATGGATCTGACCTCACTTTCAATCTCGATAGCTTAATAAGGCTGCTTAACCCTGTCTACTTGATTGCGCAGTTGCTATCAATCCAAAATTATGGAATTAAACACCCAATGACATCCCATTGTATCTATAAATCTAACTATAACTCAACAACAAAGGGTAGGCAAAAAGACATGATTAACCTTCTCCTCTACACCTCCACAAAGGACACAAGATAAATCCACCTAGATCTTCCTTTTTGAGTTACTCCTCGTCAAAACCATTCCCAATATTACACCCCAATAGTACATGTACTCTAGGTGGTGACTTGTCCTTCCATGCTGACACACTTGAGTGTTTTACCATATCCACTTCTAGTTGAATTCACATGAGGAATTGCTCGAGAAATTTAAAATAGCACTTCGCTACAAATGTTTGGTGAGGATATCCAAGGCCCAATAAAAGATGATGAAGATTTTGAGGTGGTGGAATTGGCTCTCCAATTTTACAATAAGTTTGATTGAGGGAAGAGTGGGCTTTCCAAGGGTTACAATGGGCCCAAGATCACTTCAAATTGAGCCCTAACAGTGGAGATATGAATTGAGGCCTCTTTTGTCATGATTTGGGCCTCCAAAGCCCACATTAGAAGGCCCATTTGTTGCATGTAACCTGAAGATACGAATTACACATCATCTCAATGTTATTGCCTATGTGGATGCCATGTCATATGCCACATAGGATGTAATCTAATCAAGAATAGCAATGTTTGGGCGCATGGAAGCTTGTGAGGACCACCAATTCGATTTAGAAAGCACAAGAATATAATAAATCTCCTCTTTGGGCGTGTGACCCTGGTTAGCAAGAATAGATTATGATGTCATTTTGTATATTTTTATTTTCAAAATGTGATGTAATAAATCCACATGGCATTCATGTTAGAAAACTATGACTTGATAACATTCTTGAGGTAGAACTCACTTTCAAAAGTTAGCTGTTGAGACAAGGGTGCCTCAAGTGTATATAAAGCCATTGGTTTCTCAAATTAACCGATGTGGGGACTTTTTGTCACTTCACACCTGCCCTCACGTACAGTTGGACCCTATGACTACACTAGATATTCAGTGGTTGCTTATTGTTTTTATATGCAGCTAAGAACTTTCCTGATTCGCAATGGTTTGTCCACACTATTCAAAGAAGGTCCAGCAGCTTACAGAAGTTACTATTTAAAGTGAGTAAACTTTTTTCATTGATAAAATTGTACTAGAATGGTGCAAAGTTACATTGGATCTATTATTTCCTCGTATTAATTGTTAAAGTGAGTAAACTCCTCTTTTGTTTATTTAAATTGTTAATGGATTGAACGATAGGCAAATGAGAACATGGGGCACATCACCTGCAAAGCAAAGGGAACTCAGCAAGATGCTGGATGAATGGTAACCCCATTGGATATGCCTCTTTATCTGCTTTTCATCATTTCAGTTGGTGGGTTATACCTGTTTAATCAATATGTAAACTCTATCCCATTTTATTTTATCTTTTTTCTTTTATTTAGGGCTGTTTATATTCGAAGGAAGTGTGGTAATAAGCAATTGTCGTCATCCACGTATCTGACTGAGGCTGAGCCTTTCCTTGAGCAGTATGCGAAGCGCAGTTTGGAGAATCAGGCTGTTATTGGTTCTGCAGGCAACTTAATTAGGGCTGAAGATTTCTTGGCTATTATTGAAGGTGGCAGAGATGAAATGGGTGATCTTGATCCTGAGGCTGTGGTGGAACCATCTAGCCCTACTCCCACTGTTGTGGATGTGGTTCCAAAAGATGAAGGTCTTATTGTGTTTTTTCCAGGTAAAATCCTCCTTTGTGGTACCAACACCTCTTGAGTTTTTTTTCTTTTGTTACCATCTTCTGCAAAATGGTTCGGTCTGCTAAGATACTTTTATTCGTGGTACATTAATTATTAGTTTCAACCCCGAGAGATGGGATTTAGGCTATAATGATGATGATTATCAATTTCAACAGTTCTTTTGGCTTGAGAGTTTAAAATAATAGCTGATTCATAAGTTTAAAGACAAATTACAACTGAAGGATAAGCATTACTACCACACAAGAAACCTAACCTCCTGGAAACAACAAGAATCCAGAACACTAGAAAGAAGAGCCAATAAAAAAAACAACAAAACCCAAACTTGAACCCAGGCAGATGAACCAACATAACACCTCCACAAACTGTTGCCAGCCTCAAAACGTCCCCACCAAAAGTAGATCCAGTTAGATCACGCCACCATTGATCAGATCTTTTTCTTTGTTGATCTACAACTGAGTGCGTTCTGGGAGTTGCTCCATATTCTCTATGTCCAGTTCCATGGTAGGCAAATGTGTGAGAGGAAATTGACAACTTTGTTACCTCAGATACTGAAAACTCCCCACATTCATCTGCTCCATGAGATCATTAGCCATTTTCCAAGAGCTAAAATATCCGAGCTAGGCATGTCCTTTTTATTTTTAACAGAATCAAAGATGGATTTTTTTAGAAGAAATATCTACAGTACAGTAACGTAAACTGGGCTAGTATAAGAGAGCTATACAAGACCATACATCCAAAACAAAAACTTCCAAGAAAAGAATAACACATATAATATGTTCCAAAAGGAAAAATAAAACACCTTAGGCCTAGTACACTCCTGCAAGTAGTCCAAAGTCACTAAGAGTTCCACTACCGGCCTCCGCTTTTGTGCTCTAACCTTTGCCAAGAAGTTTGCCACATTGTTCGCTGAGAGCCCAACATGCCTGTAGAGGATACCTTTATTTCTACTCATCCTCCTAATGTCCCTTACAATGTTAACCAACCTCCAGGGTGGACTCTTCCTGCCACTAGCGCAGTCGATAGCAAGGTAACAGAAAGATACCCCCAGATTATAGTTCACATTATAAGTTTCAATCGCGAGTAAAGGAGTAGGCTAGATAGTGTTAGAAGTAAAATATGAAAAAGGGAGAAAATAATGGAAGAGAAGGGAAGAGAAAAGAGAGAGAAATTCTTTGTGCTGTATTTCTTGTGTTTGACTAAAAGAGGATAACGTTATATAGAATACCGAGAGCCAATCAAGGCGAGCAAAAAAAGAAAGGAAGATCGGTTACAATCAATATGATCTAAAGGCCAAATGGACATGTAAAATGTGAAATTACTAAAACAATGTGATACCCCTGTATGTACTTGGGCGCTGATGAGGAGAGAGAAAATCGCTAGGGGCGAGATTCCTTGTCTCACATCGCCAGTTGCGTTGGAAATTCCCCAGTATATAAGTAGTAGCTTTCCTCTTTCTAGCATGAAGCCTTTTGGGAGCAACCATGGATTGACTCGTCAATTGAAAGCCGTGCAGGCCGTATGTGAGGCTCAGAGCGGACAATATCGTGTTAGCGGGGCGGATCATTACAAACATTTAAAACACTCCCCTCAAGTTGGTGCGAAGATATCGATTAAACCCACCTTGCTTAAAACATTATCAAGTTGTAATCGAGAGATGACCTTGGTGATCATATCTGCAAGTTGATCATTGGATTGCAAACAAGGAGTGAGAATCTGACCCGCAGAAACATGATGGCGAAGAAAGTGACAATCAACTTCAATATGTTTTCTGTGCTTATGGAACAGATGGTTGGATGTAATGTTGATGGCGACCTGATTATCACAGAACATCAGTAATGCTCAGAGGAGGCAAAACCCAACTCCGCTAGAAATTGCTGGAACCATAGTAATTCACTGGCAGAGTTGGCCATGGCTCGATATTCAGCGTCCACACTAGAATGGGCAACAGCAATCCGTTTCTTTCTATGCAAGAGACCAGATGAGATCCCAATAAAACACAATATCCTGTGTTCGAGTGACGGTCGTCAGGAGAGCCAACCAATCAACATCTGAGTAACCCCGAATGACCATTTGAGACTAGTGTTTATAGAATATTCCTTGTCCAGGGTGAGCCTTAGGATAACGAAAGATTTGAGAGACCAGATGGGATCCCAATAAAACACAATATCCTGTGGTCAAGTAACGGTTGTCAGGAGAGCCAACCAATCGATATCTGAGTAACCACGAATGGCCATTAGAGACTAGTGTTTATAGAATATTCCCCATCCAGGGTGAGCCTTAAGATAACGAAAGATTCGACAAAAAACGTGAAGATGGACATCACACGGGGCATGCTTAAATTGACTTACCACTCCAACAACATATGATAAATCTGGTCTAGAATAAGTTTATCCACTAGTTTCTGATAAAATGTGGGATCATCTGGCGGAATTCTATTTGAGGCAAAAAACTTAGTATTGACATCAAGAGGAGTGTATGTTGGCTTATATCCAAATTATCCTACATTCTGTAAAAGATCTAATGCATATTTTCTCTGAGAAAGAGAAATTCCTTTAGAAGAACGAGCAACTTCAATCCTGAGAAAATAATGGAGTGGCCCAAAATCTTTGATATCAAAGAAGTGCCGTAAATAGTCGTAGTAATAAATGGAGCATCATTTTCAGTAAGAACAATATCGTCAACATAAACAACAAGAAGTATCACAATAGAGTCAGCACGGTAGACAAACACAAAGTGATTTGTCTGACAACGAGAAAACCCTTACTGAATTAAGGCATTATTGAATTTTTCAAACCATGCCTGTGGAGATTGCTTGGGACCATAGATAGCCTTCTTGATTTTGTAGACCAACCCTTACTCCTGTTTCACAAACCCGGGAGGTGGAAGTATGTAGGCTTCTTCTTTTAAGTCACCACGAAGAAAGGATTTTTTGACATCTAACTTGTAAAGAGGCCACTGATGCCTGGTAGCAATGGATATCAAGATCTAAACAGGTGTGAGTTTAGCCACAGGGGAGAAGGTCTCCTGATAATCAATCCCATAAGTTTGTGTAAAGCCGTTGGCAACCAATCTAGCTTTATATCAAGCAATTGAATCGTCTGGATTATGCTTTAGACTGAAAACCTATTTGCAACTGACAAGAATATTTTTTGAAGGAAGAGAAATCATCTCCCATGTATGCCTTTTCTCCAGTGTTGCCAATTCTTCTTCCAATGCTGCCTTTCAGGAGAGATCCCGAAGAGTTGTATCAATCCTCTTAGGAATATGAGTGTTGTCAAGAGTAATCAAGAAGAAGTGATAAGATGAAGAGACATAATGATATGACACAAACTCGATCAATGGGATGGTCAGTACGTGCACGCTTATCTTTTCGAAGGGAAAAATGAAGTTCAGGTTCAATGGGAGAAAGATCTGAGCCACTAATAGATGGTTGCGTGGCGTCATGTTGAGTTGCAGGGTTATACTTTCTCCTTTCATACACAAGAGTGGGCTTGGAATTTGCAAGAGTAGCAACATTAGTTGTGAGAAGATGAAGAATTGATGGAAATGAAGAGTCATACTTAGTTTGATCAAAATAGAGAACGTATTAAAAAAATATGATTTCCTTGGAGACATACATCTTACCGGCGACAGGATCGAGACACTTCTACCCTTTATGGAACGATAACTATCCTAAAAACAAACATTTTACAGAACGTTGCAAGAGTTTATCACCGAAGAACAAATCGACAACAAACATATCCAAAGACATGTAAAGGAATGGTGGAAACATGTTTGTGTATAGACACCATATCAATTGGAGATTGGTTATGTAATGCACGTAAGGGCATGCGATTAATTATATAGCATGAAGTTAAAACAACTTCCGACCAATATAACTTAGTTACATGCATAGTAAATAGCAGTGGACGAGCCAGTGACAAATACTTCTCCCCTCTCCCCCCTTTCTTTCCCTTATTTTCTTTTAATAGTAAACGTCCCCCTTGGAAACTGGTTTCAGGAGCTAGGAAGGGGTCGTGAGGTATCTTTCACACTTGTCAAGAGGTCAGCAAATAGAGTGAAATATTTCTTAGCAAACAACCTTGACTTTGTAGGTGGACAAGGGTCTTGGTAAGTTAATAATTCAGGGGGATTCAGCGAATCCAATCAAGTGGGCAAGGGAATCGAAATGACCACCTTGGAAACTGGTAACGGTAGCCAGGGAGATTAGTGTTCTGTGTGCTAAGAGAGAGGTCTCCTTTCCATTTGTTAGGAGATTGGCAAACGAAGTCACAAACTTTTTAGCCAAATGGGAAGTAGACAGTGATGATGGTGAGACTCTTTCTTGAGATCTTAGGGGTTGAGGCCAATGTTTTAAAAACCGACCCGTGTATTGAACCATATAAATAGAAGGTTGGGTTAAATAAGGTTCAACCGGGTTTAACCACAGTCAAACCCATGTAATTAATATACATATTATAAATAATATTAAATTATTAATTAAGATTGAATTATTGAGTTGAAATACAATTTTAAATCAAAGATTATTTTTTAATATGAATTAACAAAATTACCTTAATAAAATCAAACAGGCAATTTCTTAAACTTTCAAAATTTAATCTCTTTAAATAATTTGTCTTTGAAATTTAATCTCTTTAAATAATTTCAGTTTCTAAATTTCTTGTGGCATTTAAAATTATATAAAATTTATAATAATTAATTTAACTGAAAATATCTATACTTAATTTTTGGATCAACCCGAAACTCTATATTTATAAACTAATTAAGTTTTTTATGACTTAAAATTATTTATAAAGTCTATACTTGTGTAACTATATAGCAAGATTTAAGAAAAATATAGCATAAAAAAATTATTGGGTTTAAAAGAACTTACTACATACTGTGTTTATTTATTCTATTTGTAAGAAATATAGCAAGTTTTAGGTGTCATTGTTTGTTTTCGTTGTTTACTACTTTACTCTCAAATATGCGGTAGTGGGAATGGGAAACTTGGCATACACGAATGAAGTCCCACATCGGAAAATGCCGAAAATATCGACATAGGTTATGCCTATAAATTTGGCAGGGTGAGAAAGCAAAACCCACACCACTCACTTCTTTTGACATAGGAAATTTCGGCCTGGCCTTTCGGGGCCTGGCCCATGATAATTAAAAGAATTCTTCAACTCTGAAATTTATATTTTTTTAATTTTTATCACGGTTTTTATCGAGAGACGGCTTGAGGGTTTTTGTGGTTTTATTTGATGTTATGGTTTTTTGGTAACCCGGCCTGTGATTGAACCGGCAGTAAAACACTGGTTGAGACATCTATGGGGATTCTACATTGTGTTTAGTGCAGGGGCTCTAATTGTATTTTGCTTTCTCTCTCTTATTTTGATACTTTATCTTCTTCTGGGGTTTAAGACTCTTAGAACCCTCTTGTACTTTCTCTTTCTTTTAATATAATTCACTACTGTTATCGTTCCAAAAAAAAAAATGTTACCCTTTTCTAAAATCTCTTGAATTTCACTTATGTTTCTTGACACCTTTGAAATCATCTAAACAGTCCCGTTACATCACCAAACCGTGTCCCTCAATGAGATCAGAATCCATCTCCTCCTTTTGGCCCTAGTTACTAACTGAACCCACATGTCTACTACCCATTTGGTCTCGGTTCTGTCCACATTAGGAGAGTCACTCGGCCCAGGCCCAAGCCCAGATGAGGAAGAGAGAACCAGATCTCGGCCCTCCTTGTCAGAACCCAAAGCCAAGTGGGATCCCCTTTCCTTCGAAACAAAGGTGTCTTGTGGGACCGAGACAGGACCCTTTCCCAGTTCTTCTCCGCCAAATCTCCTTTCTCTGCCATCCTATCCAAGGTGTCCTGCGAGACCAAGAAAGGAACCAAAGTGACGAATGTTGTTATGATCTGTATGGAAACAAGTCCCTTACATTATAATAAATAATTAAAAGAAAACCGTCACTCTATGCTTTTCCCTCTCATCATTACTTAGAAACAAATTTTGTTGATGTTTAGAAAGTTTTCCAATCAACACTGACATCATTATATAGAGTCAAAAAACACTAACATCTTTAGAGTTGATTGAAAGAGGTAAGAAAGATGTTAAAATGGGATTGAGGTGTGCCTGAAGCTAAAGTGTCACTTATGAAGGTTTTCCCTATTCATACACAGGATGTATAATATGATAATTTATGTTGCAATTATCTCTCTTTCAGGGATACCGGGTTGTGCTAAATCTGCATTATGCAAGGAAATACTAAGTGCTCCAGGTGGATTGGGGGATAGCCGTCCTATTCATAGTTTGATGGGTGATCTTATAAAAGGTGAAATATATACTTAATTGTCTTTTATTTTATTATTGAACCTTTTACCTTCTGAAGGTAGGTCATTCTTATGGTATTAGACTTGCAATTTGAAACCATCTTTTAGTCATGGTTAAAATGATAATTGTATTAGATTGTTCAGTGTCCATTTTTCAGTGGCTTGTGTTGACCTCATGATATTCTTCTTCTTCTTTTGGAAAAAGGCCTTCATGATATTCTGATGTTGTTATTGCCATGCCTTTAATAAGTGCGCTTTCAATCCCTAGGGGTGTTGGCCTGACGATCAAGGCACTGGCCTTGAGAAGCCAGGTCTTGGGGTCGATTCCTGGCCAGACCCTTTGGGGTATTCTCTGTGGGATATGTACAGAGTAAGGTCTCACCACTTTAACCCGACATGTGTGTGTAGGGAGGCGTGCATATGTCCCGAATGACTAGTCGGGCGAGATACTTGGACAGGTTCGGTCATAAAAAAAAAAAAAAAAAAGAGGTGCTCTTTCAGCATTCTGATTTTCTTATTGCCTAATGCATTTTGAAATTCCTCATATTGCTTCATATCTTTAGGCACTGTACCTCTGAATTTGGCCATAATTAGCAAGCTATTACTGGAAGCCATCTGCTTCGTTGTGGCCATTGTTTGAAAGTGTTTCCATCATGTATGAGACAATAATCACTTGATTGTTTCTTAAGCTTGTTGTTTGCATTTCCTGTTGTTTTTTGTTGATGGAATCCATCACAAAGACGAGGAACAAAAGTCATAAACAAACGAAGAAAAATAACTCCTCTGATCCTTAGATTTAAACTATTAGAATGCTAACCTTCAAATTATATATGTTTAAGTGTTGAGAGCTCCCTTCTCATCCTTAAGCTTCAGATTATGCCAATGTTGATAGGGAACATAATTTTTTTTTTTTGGTAGAGATTGGAAATGGAACTCAAAGGGCCAAACCTCTGTAGGAAAATGGCTAGGATGATGATGATTACAACCACCACCATGAGACCTATATGTTTTATGCTTATCAAGAACTCTACTGATGCAGGCCTGGGTCGGATTTCAAGAAACCGACTCAGACACATAGGGATGCTGGATCTAAAGACGTTTCCATCCCCAGAGCCACACAACCAACATGAAACATGAAAGGATTTTGCATAAATTACGAGTTCATGGACGAATCTCGCAATAAAACAAGCTTCCCAGGAATTCAATTACATGTGACTGGAAAATAGATTAAGGTCTCTTTTAATTAATTGAATTGAAGACACAGAAGCAAAGAATTAAAAAAGATAAATGATATTTTAAAGTGAATGCTTAATCTAATAACCGACAAGACATAATTGAATTCAAAACATGGTACTCACTTGGTTGTGGACCACATGTTCGATTGATTTACCCTCTCGAGGGTTGGCTTGCACCTGGGCCACAACCCGGTGTGAACACACACGAAACTCCAAGAGCTTTTTCCAAAAATTCAAATCAATTCTATTAAATTTGAATTTACTACAATTATTTATAGAGAAGAAAATAAAAAAGACCAATAAATCCCTGCCATGGTCGACCAAGCCTAGAGAGATTTGTGGGATTTTTTCTAAAATCTAAAAAATCTAGAAAAATAAGGGAGAGAAAATCATTCCAGGATTGATTGCCTCAATTGGGTCATTCGGGTTTGTTGGGTCATTGGGCTTGGTCTAATAAAATGGGTAAGATATTAGATGGAGTCCAATGATGTTTGCCTTGATCAAATTGAGTCATGGAAGCCAAAGCATTTCTCCATGTGATCAAGGACCACTAATAAATCCACCGAATGTGAATCATCGGCCTGATGGCCTCTTCATCTATAGCGACTGCCTAAGCCTCCCTACCTAATTAGGAAATCTCTTCAACTTTCCTAGCAACAATGCATCTTTGAGTGAGAGGCTTAGAAATGATATGGACAAGAGGGGGGTAAAACTGATTATTGTTGATGTACTGAGGATGAGGAAAGAAGAAATGAGGCAAATAGAGCGCATAGTGTCTTGATCAGAGATCAGGCATGGATTGAAAGACAACCTAGTAACGGCAGGGGAACTGGGGGGGGGTCTCACTGTTGAATATCAATCGCAGGAAAAAAATCGAATGAGAAGACTGAAATGTTCTGCAGGAATTTAGCTTCAAGTTCATAAAAGAAGTGGATAAATGACTGACCTGATGACAATTGAAAAGGCTGGAAAAGTTACGTATATTATGAACACAAATAAGGTTTGCGAAAAAACAGTGTCTCGTCTGTAAATCCTTTAATAGAAGAAAGAATGTATTAGAGAGAGAGAGATAACAATAAAGATCTTATTGATAGTAGAAAGAATGTATAAGAGAGTTCAAGCCCAAAGAGGCATTAGGCTGGAACTTAGTTATAAACTGTAAAACAAAATCACCAAGAATGTTGTTTTAAAATCAGCAAGTACAAAGATATCCCTTTTTACCATTTCTCATTAAAGTGATCCATTGAAAATCTAGAGATGTCCTTTGTCATAGCTCAATGATACCCTATTCTTTTGTGAACCAAATAGAAATGAAGAAAAGGACGATTTGCTTTGGGTCGAGACTACTCGGGTCAGTTCTCGTGACAGCCATTGTCGCTGACACCTGTCACACCTTAATCCTCCCCTCTTTTGCTGTTGCATCCCAATCCGAGTCCATCTTTGTGTCGCCACCCTCTCTACTACCCTCCTTAGTGTTTGCCTTCCCCAAATCTTCTTATTCCTTGCTGCCGTAAGTCCTTTTCCCTCTTCCCTTCTATCGCATGGTTGCCCTAAGTCCCCTTTTCCTCTTTGTTTCCCACGTGACTTACAGTTCTTAAGTTACCCCCACATGTGTGCCTAAGTTAAACCCATTACCCATCTAAGTGTTTGGATTATTATTTAATTGGTTACATTGGATTTCTGGATTTCTTTATTATTTGCAGTTTATCATATTATTTTATTGTTAATTTATTAATTCTAATTTTAATTTCAGCCCATATTAGTTTTAGGTGCATTATTTTCATCCCTTTTAATTTTTAGGGACCAATTTAGACACTTAGGGTTACCCTATTAGTTGTCCTGCATCACTACTCGGGTCAATTCTCGGTGAATGCACTAATCCAGGCAGCCCTACATCAACAAAATGACGAGGACCCTGCCGCGGGGTTAGCCTGGATGGTCCTTGCCCCTCCAAGATGGAAATCCATGGCACAAATCTCATGACATCCCCTTCAAGTGGATACATATAAATTCAATGTCGATGAGGCTGTAAGAGGAAAACCAAGCCCGACAGGTATAGGGGGAGTGTTGCGCGGTTGCAATGGTAGGACGTCTGTAGTCTTTTCCCAATCCATAGGATGGAGAGATTCAAACGAGACAGAACTTATCGGTATTGGGGAAGCTTTGTCCATTTGGTCTCTCATGGGAAGGGAAAAACTGATCATTGAAGGGAACTATACAAATGAGATTAAGTGGACGGCAAGATTAAAAAGACCTCCATGGAAACTGATCACAATAGTGAGAGAAATAAGAGCGTTGTGTTCTGAAAGGAAGATTTCTTTTGTGGCGGCCAGGAGATATGCAAACAGGGTGGCCGACTTCTTTGCCAAGAACGGAGTGGATTCCATTACTACTAGTGTGTTTTATCTATGAGATTGCTTGGGAGATACCGCTATAATTTTGATTGAGGGATTTATTTAGGTTTTGTATCTTGACATTTTCTTTTAGGCTCTATTCGGGTTTATGCCTGTTAGACCCATTGACGCCATCCTTTGTATCTTTTTATTATTAATATGATTTTTCTTTGTTACCACTATAAAAAAAAAATTCTTTAATAAAATCATCTTTTACTATTTTTCAACTGTCTTCTTATGAGAATCTTCTATTATTTTCTTCTTATATTCCACTGGAAACGTGCGGAGTTTTCTTTTAGACAAAATATTGCTGAAGCTTTGTGTAAAAGCTCCAATCCATCAATGTTTTTCAATTGTAGTGCTACTGAGTTGGGTTCTGGTCGTGTTAACAATGCTCTTGAGCTAAGGATACATGATTTTGAACTTTTTATTGTTTGAAGAGTAACTTTTTAAGGTTCCCTTGCTAGTCATTGCTCAGGGCATGTGACATGGTGATTTTTTATATTCGCTTAATCACATTATAGTCGTAATTTTCTTTAAACAACTGCCTCTTCAGGAAGGTATTGGCAGAAGATTGCTGATGAACGTAGAAAAAAACCATACTCTATAACTCTTGCCGACAAAAATGCTCCAAACGAAGAAGTGTGGAGACAGGTAATGTGTCTGAGGTCATTAGTCTTTTCATTGTCTGCAGTTGATGTGATCTACTCTTTTTAATTGAGGCTTGAAGAAACTTCTATTGCATCATCTCTTTCCCAATTTTTCTTCTTATGAAGATTTTCACTTATTGCAGATTGAGGACATGTGCCGGAGCACAAGGGCCACTGCTGTTCCGGTTATTCCTGATTCTGAAGGTTCAGTTGATACCTCTATAGACTGTTAATTTTTTCCCTTTACTTTTGACAATTATTTTGTTCTTTTAACATCAGCCTTAACTCTCCCTAGTAAATGCTATCTTCTATTTGTTTTTTGTTTTCTTCTCTCTCTTGAGCTGAATTCCACATAATTTGATGTCTTTAATCTAGATATGTTAGAATTTCTGATTTATGCTGGTGCTTTTAGCATGAAAGGGGGAAAAAGACCTATTAATCTAAATTCAAACTATACTTTTGAACGTTTAGAAAATTTTAGTGTAAGTTTTTTTTTTTTAAAGTGTACAATGCAGTAATTGTTGTTTCCTGTTTTCTATTCTGTTACGTTGCTACAACTTTAAGGTTACAAGCCCAAGTGCAGGTTGTCGCAAAGTAATATAATCTCGGCAGTCCTGAGTGTCGAACCACAGGGATTGGGAGAACGAAGAACACAAGCAAAATAATTCAAAGAAGAATCACTTAAAAGCTGAGTTGGTTGAATGATTATTGTAGAACACAACAGAAAATATAAGTTTAGAAACAATAATGATGATGAATACTAATTACTTAAGGCATTGGGGATCCACTTTTAACAAACCTATAGTACTTATTCTTTATCCTATTTTAATATATCAAGTGTCTAAATCTTGTGATAGACAGCTGAGAAAGAAAGATGGAATGGTGGTCTTCAAAAAGAAAGATGGAATGGTACACTGCATAATAAAATCACAAACAACTAGCGTGAGGTGATAAGAAGATGATGTGGATGGTAGAAGATGGCTACAAAGCATAAAATGTTAAAGCTATTTGTTTTGGTAAGCTTCTATTTGTGTCCTGCTTAATGTTTTCTCTGTGTGCTCTGTAGGAACTGATACAAATCCATTTTCTCTGGATGCATTAGCTGTTTTCATGTTCCGTGTACTTCAACGAGTCAATCATCCAGTATGCTGCATTTCTTTGTTACCTGTCTTCCTCAGCTTTTTTTTTTTGCATAATATTTTTTTATTAATCTTCTTATATGTTTTGCTTTTGTGCTATACATTTTTAGGGTAACCTTGACAAGGAATCTCCAAATGCTGGCTATGTACTACTAATGTTCTACCATTTATATGAGGGCAAGGCATGATATATCCTTTTTGCTTTGTTATATATGCAGACGTAAGGTACTATAGGCCATTTATTATCTATGTTGTTTTCCATGCATTACAGGATACCACAGAATTTCAGAGTGAATTGTCTGATCGTTTTGGCAGAGTCGTTAAGATGCCACTTCTTAAGACTGATAGGTTTGTTGCCTTCCACTCACATTCGTAAGATAGTATTCTCTGCTTGATAGATATAACGGCATGCTTCACTGTCTAGAATACAAGGAAAAGCCTGATGTTGTATATAAAATTCTTACAAATTGTAGAGATTAAATTTTTAAATATTATTGGTACCTTGTAATTTGTTGATTAGTTCAATATTATTTGAAATCATAACATGCCTGGGACCCCGACAAGCTCAAGGTTGCAACGTCAGCACTTAATAGTTGTGCTATGAGCTCATCATTTGACCAAAATAGTTAGGTTGCAGATTCAATTTTTTCATTGTTGACATGCATTATTCTACTTAATATTTAAGAGGCCCACCTCTGTGCTTGTGGCCTGCCTCTAGCACCCATACCAGTTCCCATGGCCAGTACTCAGTCTCCCTAGTTAGGGGTTAACAAGCTTCTGTTACGGAGTCCATTTGCCGAGTTTCATCGTGCAAAATTCACTTTTTTCTGCATGTGACATGATATATCCATACTGGTGTTTTTTTTTTTTTTTTGAGAGAAACAGGTTTACTTTACTAGCAAGCTTCTCTAACTGAATGTTTAAGTATATTCATATTTCTTGGCCATTTTTCTTGAAGATTAGGTTTACTAGCAAATTACTCTGAACTAAATGTTTAGGAATATTCATATTTCTTAGGCATTATGCACATTAGTATTGTGAGAAGAAGCAATTGGTTGTATAGATTTTGCAAGATGTCATCAAAGTTGAACTTGTAATTTTAATCCTGGCATCCTTAATATGAACTGTTCTACTGCAAACTATTGTCTTGCCATTTAACTTATCATATTGGAATACCAGTTCTTGCTTCTCTAATGATATGCTCAACTTTCCATCTGAAAAAAATACATCTATACAATATGCTCAACTTCCATCAGAAAGTTTCCTAGAGTTTTTGTGCATGTGCATTATCTCTAATGCATACAAATTATATCACTTCACTTGTGTTTTGTAGGACTCCTCTTCCTGATCCAGTGAAATGCATATTGGAAGAAGGCATAAATCTGTACCGGCTTCATACCAACAGGCATGGAAGGTATATTGTCTCTATTTGTCAGTAAATTGCTTTTAATTGCAATTATTTTGTGCTTTATTTGTTTGTTCCATCAAGATATTTGGTGCTCATAAAGTAATCCATAGTTTTCATCGCTACATAATCTAGGATCTCTCTTTACATTATTCCATCTTTTAGCTTGTATTTACTCCATACATGTGTGGTGGGATGAAGTTCCCAGTTGGAGTTGGACCTCATTTAGGATTAGCTTTACGCTTGTACTTGTATGTTTTGGTATGATTGGAAGTACAAGATGATACCAAGTTTTTTCACTCTATGGCTAGTACTAGACAGAGGATTAAGTCACCAACATAAGAGTGGATCATCCATTTTTGCTTGAGCAAAGGGGTAGATTGTGCATGACCATGTCTCTTTTTTTTTTTTTTTTCATTTTGATCATTATTCAAGTTAGGTTTTCTATATTTAGTTTATATTCAAGTGACACTGTATAAGCATTGCAGTTTTCTTTTTCTTTTTGTTTTAGAGTTTTTGCATGTGTTGATTGTTTTCAAAAAACTTGCACGTAGAGTCGAACTCAACGAAAGGATCATATGCAAAAGAATGGGCTCGATGGGAAAAGAGGTTGCGAGATATTTTATTTGGAAATGCCGAGTATCTCAACTCTATTCAGGTTTTTTTCAATTTATTTACTTTCGGCGTTATTGATTTCTAATTCTTTTCCTATTACAACTTGTCACCAATTATATTTAGTTCAATCGATAACTTTTGTTATAAAATATCTTCAATTTCTACCGTTGTGTAGAACTTGACAGATGGAATAAATACATGATATGGTCCTATCAATCTGGAGGAGAATTGGAAAATGAAAGAGAAGGGGGAATTACTGGTTAAATGCAATATTAGTAAAATTTGATGGTATTTGTGCTCTTTTTGCAGTAAATGCCATTACAGAAATCGAGGACATGTCCTGCTCATATGCAATTTGAGAATAGTACATAGACGTTTCTTGTCATATAGACTTTTTATATTTTGTATATTTCTAATGCACTTCATATGATCTTAGCTTTTGAAAAGTAGTGCTTTAAAAAATAATTAACTTCAGATCAGTTTATGGGGGTATGAACTGATTAGATGCCCATCTTGCATTAGTACAATAAACTATTATGATGTATAATGTTTTCCCTCTTTTCTGGTTTAAACATACTAGTTTCAAAACATAGACGCCTCAGATATAGATGGGATAAGTCTAAAGATGATGCCAGTGATCATGATGATGAAAATGAAATATTTTTTATTGATGTGTGTTTGGACTGTGGGTGGCCTTGCACAGATACCTGATGACACAGGATTTTTGTACGGGCATGTACAATATTTTGAATGCCATTCAAATCAGTATTGTTCACAATTGCACAAAGTTCTCTGTCATCACTTCTAACCAAGGTGAAGATCATAACAATTTGCTGAGCAACCTTGAGAGAGAGAGAGAGAGAGAGAGAGAGAGAGAGAGATGGGCACTAGTGCACAGCATTGTCTTTGATCACGGCAAGTCTAGAATGAAGCCATCCAATGTGAACTACAAGTTGGTGGGTTTAATGTATTTGGAGCCTCCATTCAGTGCATAGGCATGTGCTTGGCGTGTCATCCAAGCTTATGTAAGTTCATTGGTTGAAGAAAGGTTCAAGACTTCAAGGCTTAGTTGGAAGCTTCTCATTGGATGCATGGGATTCTCTCTTCCACATCATACTCCTAGGTGGCATGAACTATAGTGTGAATGCAATTGGAAATGGTATCTATCCTTGTGTGAATGCTCATGGACTAGCATCTAGGTTCACTCGATTGGAGCTTGGGCAATAACCACCTTGACCATGTGTAATTTTTTTATTTGTTGCATTTTAATTTTCTAGAATCTCGTTGGTTGGATGATGTGGCAATGGATAACCCATTGACCAACCATGCACAATCCACTACAACCATAGTTAGCCAAACATGAGTTTATGTGCAATCAGTTTGACCTCTCTAGCCTATAAATAGAAGCCGAGTTTGGGTCTTGGGACATCTAGCATTTGGGATTCTTTGTACACTATTCCAAGTTGTTGGAGTCTTCAAGTTTGTAAGTTTTATTTGAAATTCTAGTTCAATTTTCTTGTTGAATTAAATTAGTTATATGCAAGTTTCAATTGTAATTTCATTCATATGCTAATGGAATTGTCAAGTTCAGGTTGGAATTGTTCAATCTTTTCCCATTTGATTTCGATATTGCAAGTTAAAATTGAGATTGCATTTTCTTAATTTAATTCAATCAAGTGAATCTAGTTTTTCACTCTTAAAGCTCGCCAAAGGCTTGTGTGTAGCTTGTCTTTGGCTGGAACTTATCAAACAGAAGTTTGTTTTATTCCAAAGTTGAAGGTTGATACTTATCTCCTTCGACTTTCATCTAATCCGAGGTTCAATGATCTCTTGGCCTTCGATAGAACCACTTTCGTTTGACATCGATTTGGCTCATTCTCATTAAAGACTAAGAAAGTCGGAAGACTACCTTGGCCTTCATCAGGTGGGGTTGAAAAGTCTTGGCTTTTGTATAGTGCCTTTAAATAATAATCTATCAGAAAAATGAAGCCATGTTTTTTAAGGGCATAAAGAAGATATCATAGAAACATGAGCTTGTGATATAGCTCTACCTAATTCTAGACCTATATGCAAGAACTATAAATAAAAGACCAAAATCTACTATGAAATAGAAAAGATCATTCATTCATTGCGTAGTCCAAGCGGACCCACTTATTATGACCAGCCATCATATTAGCAAATAAATGTATTCCTGAGCTAATGTGCAAAAACAATGAGGGATTAGCTCAAGGAGTTCTAAAAAAGGTGCCAATGGCAGTGGGACTCATTATTTGCGGGCTAATCCCTCATTGTTTGCGGGATAATCACTATCAGATAAAAATGAGAAGCTTAAAAAATGAAGTCCATTTCTTTGAAAATTCATTTTTATCTAGTGTCAAAAATCCACCCAGTTATATTGGATGGGCTACAAAATTTGGATTGCTATCAAGTTTGGTATGGATGCAATTCATCGGGGTAGGTGCGTGTGAGGGGGAAATAAGTCCATCAGGTCCACTTTGGGCATCACATGGCCTGGTGCTCAAGTAACAACTTCAGCACCAGTGCTCATGTAATCACCTATTGAATTTCATAGAGAACTTCAATACTGCCATCATTTGTCCTTAGTTATCAGACTTGGGCAGAACAATTTTGAAGACTTGTTATCACACAAACAAGGCCTTCAATATTCTTTATATCACCTTTTGTTAGTTTCTATGAATTATATGTGACATATTTTGTTGATTTATGCAAATTAATGCACTTGGTTACAGAATGCAATTCAACTTAATAATTTCTTCCCCCCCCCTTTTCTACATGATTTGGATTTTTCATCACTAATATCCATGAAAATTTAGTAAGATACGTAGCTTGGATTACTTTCCCCCAGATGGGGTTAATACTTGAGACTTCTTGTTAAGGATTTGGAGTCTAGAATCAAGTTCTTGGGTTTGAGTTCTGTATAAAAATGCTACTGTTGATTCTATTTTAAAAAACAACTAATAGTTTCATGTTAGGTTATTGATCACAAACTGTGATTGCGCTTTTCCAGTTGGTTATTGCAATGTCAGGCATTGTCGAATTGGTTGGACATAACAATTCTAGTAATTTCATCTTTGTTTCAACTTCATGTGTAAGTATGGCGCAAAAGTGTTCCAAGGTTGAAAGGTCTTATATTCTAAGTTATTCATAAAGTCACGAGGACATCATATTCTCATGGTTTTTGAACAATCTCTGCAATCTCGGACATTATAAGGGTTTAGTAATTTGTTATCTTGATCCACACATTTAACTAATTTGATTTTGCAAAATTAGTACTTTTAAGGTCATGAACTCAAATAGGTGGGGAGAAGACCGCAATTTTCGTGGGTTGATCTTGAATGTTATATATATCAGATCCTTGCAAATTAAAGAAATCCTAATTGTCCCACATGTAGTTAGGAGGAGAGTGATGGTATTTGTAACCACCAGCATTGAATGCCTAAAATAACCAAAGCAACTCACATATTCAGCACTAGATAAACTACAATTAAATGCCACCTAAGAGATTTAAACTCCAGGTTTATGACATTGATCAGCTAATGTGGACGACCTATTTGAGTTGCTAGATTTAGGATATTTTTGCCAATCTAAATCTGCCATTTTTTACGTATGTTATTATTGATTTCTAAGACACTATTTATTGATGATCAATATCCAGCCTAATTTTCCTTTTTCAGTGAAAGGTCTTATAGATGTTTGTGGACAAAAATGAGTCCATTGGGATTGTTACTACCTTACATCAATGAAAGCAGCATCAGCATGTTGATGCCTGTGCGTATGCATTCTGACCAGTGTGGTACTTGTGCCTGTGCATGTTGTAATAGTGCATGGCATTCTGCTGAATGCTATGCAGATGCATTCATCCAAGTTGCACTCGGTTCTTCCATGTGTAGATTTGCTTTCATGTAACACTTCGCAGCCAAGTTGTATCTGCTATGTAATGTATTTACCTTTGTATCGTGAACATATTTGATTTTTAAATGGCTTTGTTGATGCTGCTGCAATCAAGATGCTCTTTTATTTGTGAAATGTTTTCAAGATTGTTAAATTACAGGTCACAAAGTTCTTTCACTTATTTTTGGTAATAATAATAGTTTTTTTTTTTCACTTTGCTAATTGTTTCCTGAATAGATTTTCTAGAATGTGATCTGTGGAAAAAGTAATGGTTGTATGTCTTGTAAAAAAATTGGAAAAAGGCCTTTTGTGCAACACACCACTAACCTCAAGGTGCTTTCTTTTAACATAATCTGCATCATCTACAGGTTCCATTTGAGGTTGCTGTTCAACAAGTGCTAGAGCAACTGAGAGCCATTGCCAGAGGCAACTACACAAGAACTCCTAGTACAGAGAAGCGGAAATTTGGGAATATTGTGTTTGCCGCAGTCACTCTCCCTGTGACAGAAATCAGGAGCCATTTAGACAAGGTAAGTAATCCAATTCAAATTTTGACTGAGAAGATGTCAAATCTCACAGCCTACAAACGACCTAGAGGTTTTAGAATTTTCAGCAGGGTTTCAATTCATAATGACAATTCTTTGTGGATTAGGATGAGCAAAATCAACCATTGAATAGCCATAATTACTGATTTCAAATTCTAGTAGCTTCACAGTTTTTGTCTACTGGCATTCAAAATTGAATTTTTTTGTTGCCCAACTGACTGTGGACACCCTTTTTTTAATGGTTAAAAGAATTCAGTCAGGATGATACTAAAATCTGATTCATCTTCCATATCAACCTTTATTTCCACTGTTCGACTTCGACTTTGCCCCACCTTTGCAACCAGATCACTTCAGATATCTTTCTCCAAATAGATTTAGTTTTTCTTACAATATCTTAACCCTTCCAAACAGTTGGCGGCAAGTGATCAGAAAGCCAGTCATTTTCTCAAGGACAAGGACATTCAGAACAACTTGAAGAAAGCACATGTGACTCTAGCTCACAAGAGAAGTCATGGTGTCACAGCTCTTGCTAGTTATGGTGTTTTCCTGCAGCACAATGTCCCTGTCAATCTCACAGCACTGCTTTTCTCCGATAAATTCGCTGCACTCGAGGCCTCCCTTGGATCCATTGATGGTGAAGAGATTAGATCCAAAAACCAGTGGCCGCATGTCACAATATGGACAGGTGAGGGAGCTGCTGCAAAGGATGCCAACATGCTACCACAGTTGCTTTCAGAGGGCAAGGCAACTCGCATTGACATCAACCCACCCATCACAGTTTCAGGAATCTTGGATTTCTATTGATCTCAGTATTTTTTTATTTTTTCTTTGGGCCTCTGGGTTCACAATTTTATGATAAAATGATACCATGAATGATTTTGTATATTCAGGCGGTGAAAAAAAAGTTTTGTGCTTACTTCCCTACTTAGGTGGTGATGGATACACTAGAAGGATCAAGATCCACAATATCATTTTGATTGAATCCATTAAGTCAGTGTTTTTTAAATAATAAAATTTTAAGATTAAAAATTGATTTAAACTGAGTTTAAAAAGTGTGGTTTAATATATAACCCAATAACCATATAGGAGTCTACGAGGGAAAAAATGTTAAAATAGATAATGAAAACTTTATAATTTAAATGGTTGAATTGGCGTATACCCGGCTTGTGAAAGTTTCTTTTTTTCAAGTTTGATGGTATTGTATTAAAATATGTTCGAATAAATGTTCAGATTCTTTCTCATATTACTTAATACATAATATATATGTAATAATAATAGCATTAGAAGACATTTAAATCAACGAGTTATTAGATTAATAGATAATTAAATCCAAATTTGCATCTAAAAATAAATAGTTATTACATTCTAAAATTTACTTTTAAACTTATTTATTTTAGCTGAGAGATAACAATATAGTGATTTTTATTTTAAAACAATTGATGCAGAAATTTAGGCAGTAGAGAAAGAATCTTCATATGACTTTTTTTTTAACTTAAAAAGGGCCTATAATATACTATGAAGGAAACTAATATGGAGAATTCTAAAAAATAAATATTTTCAACGACTATGTTAAGATTATTAAGATTATTAAAGATATGTGTGATGGTGCAACTATTTATGCTAAGACAGACTATGGTGAGATGCAAAATTCCCTGTTGGAGTAAGGCTCTACCAATGATCCGTTTTTAGTCTATATGTGTTTGCCTTAATTATTGGCAATTTAACCTTAGGAATCTAAGATGAAGTGTGATGGTGTATGTTTTTTTGTAGATGATATAGTATTAAATAAATGAGACAAAAAAATAATTTAATGCTAGGTTAGATTTGTAAAAGAGAATGTTGGAGTTGAATAATTTGAAAACTAATATAATTAAAATAAAATACATAAATATAACTTTCGTGGGTTAGACGATAATGAGGGTAACTCAATAAATATAAGAAATAATATATTTGTATATTATGATAAGTTTAGATACTTGGGTTCTATAATAGAATCTAAAGGAGGTTTTGACTTACTTATAACAACTATGATAGGAGTGGAGAGGCAAAATGTAGACAAGTCAGTAGGGTCTTGTGTGATGAAAGAGTTTGCGTTCGCCTAAAAAGATATTTTTATAAAATAATCATTAGACTTGCAATGTTTTAAGGATGAGAGCGTTGGACAATGAAAAAAAAAGAAAAAAAAGACAAGCAAACAAAGTCAAGATAATAAAGATTCATATACTATATTGGATGAGTTATTTAAATTTAAAGGATAGAGTTAGAATTGAATCTATTAGAGATCGTTTACAGATAGCTTTGATAAATGATAAATTAAGAGAAACTCTTTTGAAATTATTTGGTCATATTAGTAGAAAACTAAGTACAACCTCAATGAGAGACTATGGATTGAAAACATAAGGAGGAGAGACCAACCTTCAAAAACATGGAAGAAGAGATAAAAAATGAAATGTTAGACTGTTGATAATACGTATACGACTTAACATGGTGATGAATGTTGGACAGGAGTGTGAAAAGTATGCATTCACCTGCAAATGACAATGATGGAGTCAAATGGCCTCACTGAATACTTACTAACTGGGGTCATGAATACATAAAAAGACAGACATGTTTACTACATTGTCCTCCAATTTCTTGTGAACAAATCTCTTTATAGTTTTTTTAAGATTAAATATTGGTCATGCCTTAACAGACTATGTCATCTAAAGTAAAACATTTTACAGTACTCATAGCACTTGCCATTAAAAAATCTTATTACCATTTTTACCCCTCTTAGTCATTGCCATTTTGCAGGTCTTTTCGTCTATTAAGAATAGACTTTTGAAAAAAAAAATGAATTTGATTTGGGCAGCTATAGTTTTTTTTTTTTTAATTTACACGTGGAAACTCCCATATGAGTGTAGATTAACTGGTTGCCTCTCGTCTCAAGGTTGTGGGTTCGAACCAAATGATAAAATGATTTTTTTTTTCACTTATTAATTTATCAAAAATAAAATCAAAGGTAAAAAGAAACTCTCATTTTTATGTTGTTTAGTGTCTCTTTAGAAAAAATATTGATACACCAAATTAAAACTCTTATTTTTATTCTAATTTTCTAACATTTATAATTCATTTGGCTGTCCAAAGCTTTAATAGTCTCTCCATTTCAATTTTTGACACGTAAGGTTGTTTCATTTCATTTTCCTATCACCTTGGAAATATCTAATTTTTCTTCAAATCCGATGCAAAAGCCGTGGAATATGGTAAATGGATAAGATTCTTCATTTAAAATTTTTGACACTTGCCCATCGAAAATAGATTCTCTAGTGAACAGGATCTCCTAATTTTCCATGATACCTATTTTTATCCTAAGTAAAAATGTTAGTCAACCCCTTAATAGTATTTTACTCTTTCATTTTAGCATGCTCACTCTTTTTTAACCCTTGTATATACGGCCTCTTAGAGGATTGGACTAGTTATTGAGACATGTGCAAGTGTCCCTACCTACGTAAACCAAGTAAAATTATAGAAAGTGACCCTTTGAGGTAAGATAAAATTTAAACTCAGAATTCTCACTTTCTGAATAGGATTCCTAACCAACACATCAGCCCCTTAGAGATCCTAATATATACACCTATGCAACACAACTTTATCCAATTACTCTTAAATTTTTATTATTTTATCAAATCATCTTTTGTTAAAATTGTGTTGTTTTATCCTTACAATTCCAAATAAAATGCACATTTGAGTTAAATACATGAATGGCTAAAAAAAAAAAAAGCCTCATTGGAGAGTCTGATTTTTGGGCATGATCCCATCTAATGGGCGCCATTGTGGTTTCACATGCCACGTGTCAATCAATCCTCATGGATCCCAAAGACCCAAACAATAGATCTCAAGCGTAATCCTCACGAAACGTTCTCCTGATGATGCTGTTTTGTTCTCTAGACAGACAATCTAAACTCAGCCTTATAACCAGTGAGCAAAATCTAATATTCCAAAATCCAAAAGGAATACACCTCAGAGACCACATTGCAAAAGCCAAGAAGAAGAAGGGAAAAAGGGACCTGATTTTAAGGGACAGAGTGAGGCAAACAGACCCTTAAAAAAGGCAAAAAAAGTTCTCGTGGGCCGTGTCACTCGTATGCAGGCTACTCAATAACACTTACACCGGCCTGGCTTTTTCCCAACTTTCTCATTTTCATCCCTCTCTCTCTCTCTCTCTCTCTCTCTCTCTCTCTCTCTCTCTCTCTCTCGTCTGATCCCATTTAATCCAAGACCAAGACCAAGACCAAGACCAAACACCATTCCAACAAGAGCTAAACAAGACCTCTGCAACTGCATGTGATTCCAAACTGAGCAACCATCAAACACCCATCTGATTTTTTTATGCTAAGTGAGCTTTTGCTTGTTGATGACAAACCCATTTCTCATTTTCTTTCTTCTACCCAAATGTCCAAAGTGAGAGAAATCTAGAAAGAAAAACATGCAGTTCCAGCTCTTTCTACGTGGGTGCTTGAAGAAGCTAACAGTGATGTGCCTTCTCTTGCTGTTGGTCTCTGCAGAAGAGAACACCACCACAACAGGAGATTCAGAAGGTGTTTCTCTTGCTCCAGGAGCAAAACAGAGGCTTTACTTTCACTACCCATTTGCTGGTTTCTTCTCTACCAGCAAAAGGAGAGTTCCCAATACGTCAGACCCTCTTCACAATCGCTGAGTAGTGGACTGTGGACTGGAGGCATCTCATCTTCTGTTCTCTTCTCTCTGTTCTTTAGTTTTGTCTTCTCTTTAATGTACTATCTTCTTCCTCTTCTTTATGTGTTTTCTTTTTCTTTTGGTAGAAATCTATACCATCCTATAGCAACTTTATGCGATTGTATGATGACTTTGTAAGGGAGATGTTGGTACTTTTTACTTTTTGTTGCTTGTGAATCACTCCTGTTTTTATCCTCGTGAATTGAGGCCATGTTTTGGCTCTTTGGTTCTATTATAAACTTATACTATAAGACTATGACTGTCTTTTCTTCTTCTAACATGACCCCTTTTTTTTCCCATTCTCTAGTCCTCCTTTTCACACTCTTTATGGGAATGCATGGTTTGCCTTCTCATGTTTGCTTTTTTTTTTTTTTTTTATATTCCTGCTTTTGCTTTATCATATGTACCCGGAAAAGGGTTTACTTGTTATCAATTTCCTTTGCACCTTTGAATTCTTTACAATGCATAAAATAGAGAGAAGTGAATTGTTAGTTCTCAGTTGAACTACAGATTGACATGGCTTACAACGAAAGTTTGATGGGCTAAAAACAGAATCCAAGCTTGTCAATATTGGTTTAAATGTTGATTTGAGATTCACTAATACAGAAAGCTCTTGGCATCTAATGATCCAATGCCCCTTCTCAAATTTAATTTGAGATGCAATGTTCTCTAAAATGGATATTCAAAGGCAGCCTAGAAGCACTGTGGATCAGGAAATTGGAACACTGTAGTAACTCCAATGACAAAGTCACTTTGCTGTTGGTCAAGCTGTTTTTCCTGTTCTCTTTTGGCACTTTTGGCGTGAAAGGAATGCTTGAGTATTCAGTTCAAGAAGCCGATTTTGAAATCAAATTCATAATGAAATTTTCTTTGACATTAGAGCAAGAATTATTTTTATTTGCCAAAAGGGAGGACTTTGATATTGTCCCAACTCGCATCTCAGCAGCCTGTAATCTCCCTCCTCCAAACACTAATTCAATGTACTAATTTGACTTATGTTTTTCAGTTTATTTTTGGAAAATTATGTCCCTTAGTTTTGTTGGGGAACGAGTTCTACCTTAGAAGACAGAAAAAGATATAAGAATTTATAAAAGACTTAATTTACTTCACCTAATAAATTAGTATTTTGAACTGAATGTCCAAGTTCTAACATAATCATATCAGAGCCAAGTCTCGTGCTAATGCGAACGAGTCCCACATTAAAAATAGAAAGAGAGATATAAAGAATTTACAAAAAGAATTAGGTCAACTAGTGCTTAGAGTTGAAGAACCAATGTTAACCCGTTTCTCACTTTCTCCTGTACAATTTTTGTACTTCTTAACTGAGTTTTACCTTTGAAAAAGTTGGATGGTAGAGCAACTGAGCAACCATCCAACAGATAGATATCAGTCGAGTTGATTGGCCTTTAGAGAGTGACCATAATATAAGTAGAGATTCAAATTGAGAAAATAGGATCCACCCTTTTAAATATTAAATTCTAGTTCATTCAAAGTTATTAGTCTTGGGATTTAAGAACATGGTTTAAAATTTTAATTTATTTATATTTAATATTGAATTAGTAAAATAATATTGATTATCCATTTATTTTATTCTTCCTAATGATTAACGATCTCTAAAGAGTAATCATTCGGTTCTGGGGTGAGTGAGAGTCCAGTCTCACTCTCTAGTTTTCTGCATTCTACCATTCCTAGGCCAGTCAGTGAAAGGGATGCAAAGAATCATTCTTTTGACTGTTCTTCCATGAATGAACAATAATTTATAACTTGGATGGGTCAGATTCATGATTCCTCTGTTTTTTCATTGGCTTATGAATTATGATTCAATGGGACCACTTGGAGGTAAGATTCTCACCATTTTAGCTAGGCCAACAGCTAGCAATGGCCATTGATTTTTGTAGCCCAAGGACATTGGGATCGAAATCATTACTTCAATTATTCATCATCATTATTGTTATTAAAAAAAATTATCTAATTTTTCATCTAAAATAGATAGTTTTTACAAATTCTTTTTCCTACACTTAATTCTATTATAAGTTAGCTTGACAACTGAGAATTCACCGTAGAAGACTTAAGTTTAATGTACACTCAATTTCAAAGGGTCCTCGCTGCAATTTTACTTAACTAAAAGGTTTTCACATGTACAAAGATTGATCACATGAGACGTTTAGACACTTTCGGTTATAAAAAAATCATAAATTACTTTGTCATCAAATACTTACATGCTTCTATAGCTTTTAAAAATATCAAAATTAATAAATTTAACTATTATAATACTGATCTTACCACTACTATTATTATTTGTAAAATTTATCAATAATTATTCTACATCTTAATTTCTAATCTCTCACATGGATATAACCATTATAAGTTCTGACACATTTAAATCTAGCAGTAATACAATTAAAACTATATTTTTAAAAACTTAAAATCTTATCAAATAGAGTATCTCGAGCAATTTTTTTACTTAATTGGGCTCAAAATCTTATTACATTGAGTCAATTTACACGGATGAGTTGTACCATATTTAAATTGGGTGTAAAATTCTACTTGTTAAGATTTAAAGGCAACTCAACCTCCTCATTCCACTCCACACACCTTGTCTCACAATAGGTTGTGTTGAAATCACAAGGCAAGTAACTCAACCACACGTTCCCTCGCAATCTCCACTTCAAATCCCCACCGTCCATTTCCCTCATCATCATCTCCATATCCTCTTTGCCCAATCTCCAACTCACCTCTTCTCCGTACTCGTCCCCAGCAAACACCAATCCTCCGCTCTTGTTAAAGGCCCGGTGGGCTCCGGAGTACCGCTTCAGAAACCCACATACCTTTCCAGTCCCGGGCCGCCACGTGGCCACCTCGGCTCCACTCTCGTTGTCGCACAGAACACCCTCGAAAATTGCAGTATTCCCCTCCGCGTCCTGCTCCCATCTCCAGCTCCTCGTCGTCGATCGAGTACCCGTTCTCGATCTCATTTTCACCGTCGGATTTTTTGATTGTCCGAAAGTGCCCTTCACGTCCCTCTCCGTATTCACCTCCCGTTCCGGGTTCTCCGTTGATCGGCCCAGCGTCAGGGCTGACACTTGCGGACCAGGAGTGGGCCCAACCCGTATCCGGACCCGCGATGGGAAATGCCGCTCGCCCGCGCACTTCTGCTCGTCCGTCGTCGTCGTCGTCCTCGAGCTCGTTTCGGGTCGGACGACCCAACCGCAGCCTTGTCACGTGGATGCGCACGTTATCCAAGCGTACGCCGACGCGAACGAACTTCTCGTGGAAAGAAACTGAGTACTCCAGCTGCACCACGGCCTCGAGGTGTTGGTGCGCCAGGGCGTATTTTAGCGCCGACTCCTTCGCGTCCAGGGTCGAATGCTGACCGTTGGATCTCGTATGTGTCATTGCGGATACAGGGGCGTAGCCTTTCAGGACCCAAAGCCCGTGGGTCTCCCGGGCGTGGGAGAGACAGAGATGATGACGTGGCGATGGATCGTGAACTTCGCCCAGGTCACTTAAGATGAGCCACTTTGCTAAAATGTACCCGAGCATGCGCATGAATAGAACCTCGCCGTCAGCTCCAACGGAAGCGAGGAATGCCGTCAAGGCCGGCTTGCACTGGAGAAGGGTGTATACGCTTGGAGCCATGGCTTGGAAGTAGAGCGAGCCGGCTTCAGTAGGCGCGTCGCAGACGCAGAGCCAGAAGAGCTTGCAGAGTAAGGCAAGGTTGAAGACGCGCGCGAATGACTCTGATGAAATTGACGCGAGGGCTCGAGAGACGGGCTCGGCCCGGAGCTTGAAGGGGATGATGCCATCGTGACCCGAGGGTGCCCGGGCCATGGTTTCTTGGAGGAGCTGGAGGAGGAGCGGGAGTAGGGAGGTCGAGTCGAGTGAGTCGACAGAGCAGGGGGTCGAAACCCAGAGAGTTCTGTGAGGGTATGAAGGGAGGAAGAAGCCCTGCAAACATATGGAGAGAGTGAATCTGGAGTCTGGAATTGGCTCGGCTTTGAGGAGGATGGACTTGGATTCGTCGCTCGAACTCGCGAGTTGGAGGACGAGTTGCGACTCCGACTCTGGCGAGTTTATAGAACTCTGTTTGTTGCATATCCATGAGTAAATATCCATTTTTTTTTTTTCTGATACCCAGTTGGATTTCTCTCTCAAAATAAAAGTGGAAAATGAATTTCCAAATTGCAGAAACACCACTTTCTTTTAAATTCACTTGCAATGCATGGTGAAAAGAACTTTCCAACAACAGAAGTTATTTAATCGAGGAAAACAGGTTCCTCCTTCCATGGAGTAAGTTGTTCTCACCATCCCACAATTCATCGAAAACATAAATGATAATTTTATACTTTCGACACGGAGCACTTTCTCCTGAAAATAAAAATAAAAAATGAAGTTGATACTGTTTCTGTGAATCCAAAATGAGAATGGGATTTTGTTTGGAGTGTGGGAAGTATTTAACGAGTGAATGAGTGATGGTAGGAATGCCAAGTGAGATGGCAGTTTAGCCTCACATTGAAGGTGGTGGGTAGAGGAGGAGAAGAGAATGGTGAGAGGGAGAAAAGAATTGTGGATGTAAGTGGGCGTACGTCTTGGAATTAGTTCAGTTCCATTAATGGGGGGAAGAATGAATGAAGAATGAATGACTTGGTGATTTCCATAGCTCTAGTTATACCTGGTTTTTAATTATCCACGTCCAACAAATTCCTCTTGAAAGCCTTTGTGGTTTCTAGATTCTGAAAATTGTGATGAAAAATGGTGATTAGATGATAACCCAGATTTGTTAAAAAAAAAATTGATCAAGGTTTGACTCAGAACTTGGATTAAGATGGAGTTGGGTCACCAGTTAAATACTAATGATTTTGATTAATTTAAAGGGATTGGAGTAACGACGAGAAACTCGTCTCTGAGAAATAGGATTCGTGAGTTCGATTCCTACTCCACCTCAAAGGATAACTCACCATAGAGTTACTCGATATGGGTGGGATAGAAGAGGTTTGTACATGCTTTAAGAGGCTGTGACACCTTCTGTTGGGGTCTGAACGGGAATTCTACATCGGTTGTGAGGGGGGAAAGTAAAGATTTATAAAAGGACTGAATCACTCTACCTATCAGACTAGTTTTTTGGACTTGAAGTTCAGTCCTAACTATGGTATGAGAGTTAGGTTTTCAAGCCAAAGTATATGGACTCAAGTATTCCTTAGCTGAATGGGATGGTTGGCGACGTTCTATTTGCCAGAGAACTTTGTTCGAGGAGGAAATTGTTGGGCTACGAACGAGAGTCCCACATCGATTGTGAAGAAGGAAATCTAAAGACTAATAAAAGATTAGATCACTCTACTTATAAAACTAGTATTTTGGACTGAAGTCCAATCCTAACACCTTCGTCACAAAAGAAATTCAAATGATTACCGTTGGAATCGGTGGCTTAGATCCAAAGAATAATGATACCAATGCCCGGCCTCTGACCTAGTCATATTAGATTTATTTATATCGTGAATCAAATCTCGATCGAGTTAGGTGAGGTGATGATCTGGTGTTTGTATGAAATGAAATTAGAACTTAGGTTAAGACTTCCAAATGAAGTTGCGTAAGATGAATGGCTATTGACATAAGGATTATTTTGAAGAATTCTTTGAATTCGACATGATTATAGATTCAGAACTTGGAGTTTCTGCCTCTCAAATGAAGTCTCAGTCAGTCTCCTGTCGATCAGACACTGCTCACATGAGTGGATGAGTACAAAAACTTATCGTGTGGCTGCAGATTAATGGAATAGATTCATAAAAGTTTTTTTTTTTTTTTCTCCTGGTGGAAGATGGAACGTTCAAATCTTTCTCCATCTAAGAAGTAATCAAATGAAAACCAAAATTATCTGATTTTAAATCTAGAAAAATGATTAAGAACATAATAAAATTAAGGTTCTGTATTTTTGTAAAATTTTAAGACATAATCTTAGTATTATCAAATATTCTATACCTAATCCTTTCTCTTGAATCTATACCTCTACTCTCAATTTGAAAGTCCATTTTTATTTAGTAGTGATTGGGATATGATGCATGAAGAGGATGTTTCACTATTGGTTAAGACTCATTGTTACAATTGGTCTGTCTATAAAAATAGATTGTTAAATCTAAATATAAAAGTCAATCTTAAATTGATGGGATGAATGATTTAAACGAGGATACTGATATTTTTAATTTGTATACCTTTTAAATTTTAACTCTAAGTCTGATGCTAGAGAGGCTACTCAGCTAGTATTAAGTGGATGTAATATTGCAATGAGTAAAAAATATGGATAGCGATCCTCCGACGGGCATTTTGTATAACGAGACACGGGATTTAAGGTATTGCCCAATTTACCCTTCCACTGCCGTATGAAAGCATTTTAAAAAAAATCAGTGATCCGGTCAATGAGCCGGTCAGTAATCCGATTTGTTGTTTTGTATGAAAAAACAATCTCACTTAGATAAATTTCAGTAAGCCGGTCAGTGAGTTGATTTACATCGCAGTGGAAGGGTTAGTGATCCGATCAGTGATCTGGCGAGCTAATTCGAAGGGTTCAGCGAACCGGTTCAAAGGGCAAAATAGGCAATACAGTAAAACTCGTGTTGGGTTATACAAAATTCCCGTGGGAGGATTGCTACCCAAAAAATATATAAAGAAGAATAATTAATATCCCACCTGCATAATAAAAATTGTTAGATTAGGGATTCTTATCACAATTCCACACACACAACAAAAAAAGTTAGACATCATGGTGGGGCAACCACTTGCTTAAAGTGCTTTGATGATTTGTGCTATATATGCAGTGAAAAATGCTAATTCGTGAACAAGTTTTCTCTTAGAAAGAAAAAAAAATTGATTTAGACAAACTATGAGTCTATGACCAATAAAGAAGGACCATATGGCGGCAGTGACTCATTGATATTTGGAGACTCTTGAGAGATCTAATGAGCATTATTTCTAATTGAATTCATGAGGACCAAAGCCCCATTGTTAAAAAGATTATGATTCATATGTATTTTCCACTCTACACATAGTTATATTTTATCGGAATTTTTTTATGACCAAGGTCTCTAAGTCTTTTAGAGCTTCCGACTAATCTTCGAGGTACATACAAATCTTTTTATCCATACACATCGAGTATCGCTATAGGAAATGGCCCTTTGGAATAGAGTGGGAATCAAACTCAGAACTTTCGCTTCCTGAAACAGGTTCTTGACCATCACTCCAACTCCACTGAATTAAGGTTCCTGACCATCACTCCAACTCCATTGAATTAATTTAATTATGAATTTAATGAATCTTCCCCCAATTGATTAGTACCTAAATATAACTACCTTTACTTTTATAGAGATGGCATTGATTTATGTTAAATTTTATCTGGTCCTATTTAAATCATGTGAAGAATTTATGGTAGTCCCTTACATCAAACTTATCAAACCACAAATCTTGTTGAGAGGGTACAGACTAACGAACAAAGATGCAGCTATTTGTTGATTTTCTTGAAAAAGCAGTTTTGGTGAAGGTTATTAGCTATATCTGACTCGTAAAATAAAATAAAAAAGAAAAAAAATTGAATTGAATGAAATAACCAAATTCAAGAAATAAATGATTGGAGCATAAAAGAGGAGTTTCAACTTCAAATTATCAATTTTATGATCTCATATTAGATGGCTATATATCTAAAATTCTAAATAATCATTGTACCATTATAGAGCCCAATATTATAACTCAAACCCTTAGCTTCATAGTTTAATTTCTCAATGTTGGTGTTTTTTTATCTATAATTGATAGGATTGAATGAAACCCTATATTAGTGGAATGCTTTAAAAAACAATTTGATCTTAAAAAAACTTCACATTCTAAAACACATTTTACACTTGTCACTTGAGCTGAATGAAGGGTATACGTATCGGCCGAACTAGCGAATATCGGCCAATATGACCGAGATCTCGCTGATATCAGCCGATACATCATTGAGATTTAAAAAAAAAAAATAGAGAGAGAGAGATATCGTCCGAGATGCCTGATATCTTGGTAAATCCAATTTTTTTACTCCTGAGCTGCATAGGGATGTAAACGGGATAGATTTCAGCTCGAACTTTACATGGGCCAAGTTCATGGGACACTTCTAGACTTCTGGGCTTTCGGGACAAATCGTCTAAACCGCTACCTTTATAGATGAGAACAAGCCAAGTTTAGAGCCAAGTCAGCTAACATGACATACGGTAGGCCCTATTAATTGTGAGCTGGGCCTTGGAACTTTCAGGTCAACATGTTCCCCCGTATTTCAAGCCCTTGTGTACAGTTCAATCTCAACACTTCTTCTTGTAAATCTAATGAATTCTAATTATTTTTTGCCAGCTAAAGATTTCTTAAGGAGACTATGATTAGATGCTTATCTAGTTATGTGATATCCTAACTCATGAGCCAAGGCCATGACTCTAGATAGGCTGATCCAAGTGAAACTGGGCCCTGTCGGACGGGCCAACAGAGTGGGCCGGTTGGATTCGACAGCCCAACAGTGGGTGGGAGTTGTGGAAAATCCCACATCAGAAGTTGAGGAGTTTGAGAGGGGGTTTATAAGTAGCATTGCTCCCTCAAACCAACAAGATGCGTTTTGGACCCGTACTTGGGCCGAGTCCAATCCAAAAACAGTATGGGCTCGCGCGTGTGCACGTGTGTGCGCGGGTGGGCCAAAGCGGACAGTATCTTGATGAGTCGAGCCCCAAGCCCTTTTTTATGGGCCGGGCTGTTACAAATGGTATCAGAGCTTCGGGTTCTACACTCGGATTGTGTGGGCTTACTACCTTCCACTGGGTTCATTAGGTCGAGCCGAGGGAGGCTCTAGGCTTTAGGGGGGTAGATTGTGATATCCTAACCCATGAGCCAGAGGCCATGCCCTAGAAAGGCTGATCCAAGTGAAACTGGGCCCTGTGGACGGGCCAACAGAGTGGGCTGGTTGGATCCGACAGCCCAGCAGTAGGTGGGAGTTGTGAAAGTCCCACATCGGAAGTTGAAGAGTTTGAGAGGGGGTTTATAAGTAGTCTTGCTCCCTCAAATCAGCAAGACGCATTTTGGACCTGGACTTGGGCCAGGTCCGATCCAAAAACCGTGCGGGCTCGCGCGTGTGCACGTGTGTGTGCGTGTGGGCCAAAGCGAACAATATCTTGCTGGGTCGAGCCCCAAGTCCTTTTTTATGTGCCGAGCTGTTACAAGTTATCTTCTTGGGCCAAGAACTATATTAAATAACATTATACCTATGCCATTTGTTTTCATTAAGAATATAATATGGCTTTCAGCTCTATTTTTTCATTAAACATTGTAGATAATAACCTTGACCAAACTTCAAATGTTGTAATAATGGTGGAGTTGGTCCAATGGTCAAGAACTCGTTTTAGGAAAGTAGAGTCTTGTATTTGATTGACACTCAACTTTAAACGTACTACTCTTCACTGAACTTATCCGGTGCGTGTGAATTAGCATATTTACACATTTCTCGAGGATTAGTCGAGTGAGACACCTAAACACCTTAGTTAAAAAAATGTTGTAATAATGTAAAAGTAGAGTGAGTAAATCATGCCAATAAATTTTAATACTCCTCGAGTACTATTATTTAAATTGTGGCATGCATGTAGATAGGGATAAAAAAAACCTTAAATGGCAATTCTACACCTTTTGTATTTATCGTTGTATTGCTGGATTATTTCTTGTACTCCTCTCTGTTATTGTATGAAATGGTTTATTGAAAAAAACTATTGTAATTTTTATTAAAGAAGTTGACAATCTGCCATGAGACAGAATATGTATTAGACATAATGTATTAGTACCATATAAATAAATAAAAATTGAAATAACTTAGATGAATGACAAAAACACAATCAGTTTGACAATACTTATACCCACCGCTGGGTAGCTCAGCTGGTGGCTTCTCCCCTCGGGAAGGAAGAGATCATGAGTTTGAGTCCCGGTGATCTTTGCCCAGGAGTGTGGGGTTTATGTTGCTTCTCCAAGAGTTTTAAGAGGGCTATAACTAAGACGTAAGTTGAGGTGAGTCTGAGATTTTTCCTAGATCTTCCAAAAAAAATTTGTCAGTACTTATTTAATAAAAATATCTCTAATGTGAGAGACTAAATAGCCCCTAGATTTGATCTCCATGACGGACCTGGCCTTCTAATTCTATTGCCCCAGCTCCACTTCTACCTTAAACTGTTTTTCTTATTATTTTAGGGCCCAATCCACTGAAAATTCGGACATAGAGGGAGTTTGTGTTTCCAGGCTTTATGGCCTTAACTACACTGTATATATGGGCCCGAGCTCATATTTGGGCTCAATTGACTCAGGCAAGCTTGAATTTCGTCGGATGATGTGTTCATTGTTGCTTAAATATAGAGATCAGGGGTCGAGATATTAGCCGATATGATACGTATCAATCGATATCTGATATATATCGCTGATATCGGCCGATATTGATATGTTTTTTAAATAAAAACAAAAAATAAGAGAGAGAAAATATCGACTGAGATATTGGCCGATACCGAATTTTTCACCTCTGATAGAGATGGAAGTAAATAATACCTAGTAGATGAATATGTAATGGGATGTGTCTAATTCTGTTGTATCATTGGGCTTATGGGCCTTATTGGACCCAAATGGGAACTCGGTCTTTGTAATTGAGCTTAGGATTCTCAAAGTACTGGGCCCACCGTGAAGACTGATTTCTAATCAAGTTTATGTTTTTGCCCAAGTAAAAATCAAAGTAGAGTTTAGACTAGATGATCCAAATATCAGTCTAAAATTTTCATATAAAAATTATATTGTTATTATGATATTATATCAGCAAACAATAAAAAAAAATATTATTTTTAATAAAAGAAAAATAGAAAAAAATATTTTGATAAATGAGGTTGAATATAAAAAAAAAAAAAGTTGACTCTATTTTCAAAACACCATTCTCAATGCCCAACTTTCCAAGTAACAAGCACGTCACTCCCAATTTTTATTATTATTTTCTTAAATTCTTCGACCTCTAAAAAAATTTATTTGATAAAAAGGCACGTCCGAGGTCACAACTTCGTAAAATACTTGTTTCCAAATTCCACCCATTTCTCTTCATTTCTACACAGCCAAACAGTCCTATGTTGCAGCTAACAGTCCAAGAGTCGACTTCTGAGCTTGTCGTCACCTTCAAGGAGGCTTTATTTGCTCGCTTCCTCTCTCTCTTGGATGCATCTTCTTCAATGGCTACATCGACAAATGCTGCCTTGCAAAAACCCTGAGGATCGGACGGTTTTAATTCAATGGCCAAGCTCCAATCCAAGGATCGGACGGTTCTCGAACCTTTCGCATCATTTCAACCCTCCTCCAAAACCCCATCAGTTTCTTCCTCTCTCACCATTTCAACTCTCTCCATTTCCCAATCAACAATCTTCGTTGGCACCTCTGACGGCAAAATCCTCTTACTTCCTTTGGGCCCATCCAATGCTCATCAAAACGGAATCCAGACCATCGATGTCCTCAGATCAATTTCCCTCATTGACCGTCCGGTCGATTCAATCCATGCATTCCCCGAAGTTTCTCGAATTCTTGCACTTTCCGACGGTTCCCTATTTGTAATAGACTCACTCTTGTCACAGCCCGCCCGGAGACTGAATCTTCCCAAAGGCATCTCAGCTGTTGCCGGAAGGCCAAATTCGACGGACTTGGCAAATTTTGATGCCCGCCCACCAGAATTGTCGAGCGCGGGACAACGGATTCTTCAGAAATTGGGTGGAGGGATTAGGGTGAATGGTATAAAATCTCGGGTTTCTGATTTGCAGAGAGAAAGAGATGGGCGTTCTGTTGTGGCAGTTGCGGTGGGTAAGAAGCTGCTTTTGTTAGAGATAGATGCAGATGGTGGGGGCGGTTACATTGTATTGAAGGAAATTCAGGGAATTGAGGGTGTGATGACAATGGTGTGGATCCATGATTCAATAATTGTCGGTACATTGGATGGCTACATGCTGTTTTCAAGCAGTGGTGGACAGGGTAGTTTGATTTTTTCACTTCCAGAGTCATCCAGGCTACCGCTGTTGAAGCCTCTGTGGAGACCGGAACAGGCAATTTTGTTGGTCGACAATGTTGGGATTGTGGTAAATGATCTCGGGCAGCCAGTTGGTGGTAGCTTGGTTTTCAGGGAAGCACCAGACTCGGTTGGGGAGGTGGCATCATATGTAGTGGCTGTGAGGGAAGGGAAGGTTGATTTACACCACAAAAAGACTGGAATTTGCGTCCAATCGATAGTTCTAGGTGTGGGAGGAGGGAGGTGTGTTGTGGCAGATGAAGAGAATGGGAGTGGTGATATTATTGTGATTGCAACAATTTCTAAGGTAATACAACTTCTCCAATTATCATTGTTGCCTCTTTCTTCTTGTTGTTATCAACCATTTGTATGATCGACCCACCATTGATAGGTTATGTCCTACCATTTCCTCTATTAGATTTTTGTAAGTCGCTAATTTTGCCCTCGTTGAAATGGCACAACCGGCTGTTTCTATGCAGCCCATAAGTAGAGGACCATCTAATGGGATAGGATATTAAGACATGGTCGATTCCTTGATAGGACAACCATTTAAATAACTGGCTGAATGGAAGACTCTCTTGATCACATGCTTTCTTTTCTTCTAATGAACATCATTCTCAAACTGCAAGAACTGAAAGAGAAAGAAATGTTTGGACTGATACAAGCCCACGGGATAGATCTGGTCCACACCATATATTGGTTGCGGAGTGTGATTGTCATTGATTTGCAGCCAAAATCACAAAGTTTTACTGTTCATTCTGATGGAAATCATTTGTAACTCATTTAGAAACATAGATATATCATGACTAGCATTTCTTGTTCAATATTCAATGAAACTTTGGACAACAGCATTTTTATGCGTTGGCTGATTAAAGATATATGTCTTCAGTTCAAAGGCGTCTCTTTAATTTAAATATTCCATAAAATCCACCTTTAGGACAAATTGCAGTTTCACATGATCCCTTGTGTGCTTGTATGCATGTCTGTATCTTTCTGTGTGCTTGCATGCCTGTGTGTTTGCTTGTGCATATGATAGATAAGAAACCTAGAGGTTGCTCTCAACAGGATAGACGATTGAATAATTTTGTATAAGATGGTTTTGATACTCATAAAAGACTGGAAAGCAGCTCCAGTATGATGAATAGAAGAGTTGGATCTTCGAAGTGCACAGAAGGAGAAAGACTGAGACCATGGAGACTTGGATCTGGGTTAAAATCTTGGAATCGATCTCAGACTTGGTCACGACTGATGGGAGTCAACACAGCTGCATCTTATGAAACCAATTTTTACATGTTAAAAATATCACAGAAATTTTTGAAAATATGTAAATCTTAAGAATATGAACTTCAAATTAAGGGTCTTGTTTTTTATCTATTTATAAGATTCAAACAATGTCTTCTAGGTTTGTTTTTCCCTTGGTCTCATTTTTGTCCCTGCTGGGCTTTTTTGTTGTTCTATATTTTTTCCTCTTTGTTGTACTATATTTTTTCCTCTTTTCTGCTGAATAAAATCACAACCATTCAAAAAAAAAAAAAAAAGATTCACACAATGTCATATTTACCATCTCTTTGTTAAATCTTGTTCAAGAAAACTCCCTTTCTCGGAAGATCTTTGAAATATATTACATTCTAAAAAAGAAGGATCATTGTAACATGTAATATATGGTAAAATTGTATGCATAGCATGTTCGGTAGATTCATTATCCATATCAAATAGAAGGTAACATCTAGACTTATCTATTACCAAAATTTAGCCACAACAAGAATTTCTAGCCATTAGATAAAACAGCAATCAAATGAATGGTTGAAACGAAAACCATGAAATTTCTTACTTGGGAGTATTCTCATTTTTAAACATTTATTTTTATATTCTTATATTAGATAAATAAGAGCCTTGTTATTGAGATTGATAAATCCAGGTTTCAACATTCATTTGATATAGTTATCAGGTCCATGATTATATCAATTTGACATTCCAAAACTACAAATAGATGAGAAAATGAAGGAAATCGCTTAAGGTGGTTTGTACATGTATGTAAGAGATAGAAAAAGACCCTTGTAGGAAAAAGAAAAAGAGGCAAGTAGAAGGAATAGGAAAGAGAGGAAAACATTTAAAATCTTGGTGCAAAGGGGTAAAGAAAGATATGATGATGATGTGCCGCCATCGAGGACCCCAAACACTTTTGAATTCTTATCCTTTGTATATTGAGTCCTCTTGCAGCCTAACATCCATCCTAGTCATTCTACCATTTTTGTGCAACTGGGAACTTAACTCTTTGTTCGCTCCCTCTCCAACCAACTGCCCCCCAGCCCACTCCAACAGCCAAAAAAAGAAAAAAGAAAACCTCACACACGAACTGCATTAATACATTTTTTTGCTGTCACAAGTTAATGTGAATTATGAAAAAATTGTCTTCTTAAAAAATGTAATGAGTGCATTAATATGGTAAAAGGATACATCGATTGATACAAAAAACAACAATGAAGGATCGGCTCACTCGAACCAAAACAACCTCTCATTTTCCCCACTCTACATATAGCTGATCATATACTAATCAAACCTGCAACTTGCTTAGCCAATCTATTAGTCTTACCATTAGCCGATCTTAAGACATGTGAATGACAGACCCTTTGACCTTCACGATCTTCAGCATCAAGTATATGTTAGGGGCACCTAATATCCATGGTTGTTAAAATCTTATGATTTAGAATTTAAATCTTATGATGTGATATGATTTTCAAGGAAAATAATTTGGATCTTATGATACAGTACGATTTTAAAAACTAGTATTTACCATAATATGTTTTCTCCTTTATGATCCAAGTTGATTTTCAAGACATTAGTCTTATAAGCCATCCATGATCAGTTGTAATAGCAGGCCATGTACTAGAGTTTCTTTTTGTTATCTCGAATAATGTTTACCTAAATCGTAATCAAGTTTTATATATGATGCTATCGTCCCCCTTCTTTTATTTTTTTTGTAATTTTGCGACTAATGTTTTGGATGCCAAATGCATAGAATATGAAAGCCTTTTTTTGACCTTTTATTTTCTTAAAATATTTTCCCCTTTTCTAGAAAGTTGTGAATTTTTTTACAATTTACAATATAATTTGCAATTCAATTTGGTTTGATGACCAGAACAATTTACATTATATTTTTGACTTTCATTGCATTCCCGATACCTTAGCCCATTGAATCATCAAAATGAATTGCCTTCTACCAGATCATGACGATTGCCAAAAATTTCCAACTCTTGTGAAATATACAATACTTGTGTTTTCCTATTTGAATGAGAAAGATCAGAAAGTAAATTTTTCACAGTAGATTTCATTAAAAAAATGATTAGAAGACAGCCTCTTCTTCTTTTTAAGTGGCTTATAACTTATGACACTCGTGTTTGATAACATAAATGTCAACTTCCATGGTGCATGTATTCAGAGCTTAAAAATCTATTCTGACAAAAACTGTTGTCCTTATACTTCTGTGTTGTGAGCGGTGGTACCTTTCAACTTTTGCAGGTAATTTGTTTTCGGAAAATACCTGCAGAAGAGCAGATTAAAGACCTGCTGAGGAAGAAGAATTACAAGGAAGCCATCTCCTTGGTAAAGGAGCTTGAATGTGAGGGTGAAATGACAAAGGAAATGCTTTCCTTTGTGCATGCTCAAGTGGGGTTCCTTTTACTTTTTGACCTACATTTTGAGGATGCTGTAAATCTTTTCCTGGAGTCAGAAACCATGCTGCCATCTGAAATCTTTCCATTTATAATGCGGGATCCAAACCGCTGGTCACAATTGGTACTTTCAGTTATTGATTCTTTTTTTTATAGATTCAATGGCATTTTCCAGCAAATAGATTCAATATTTTAATCTTTCAAAAAGAAAAAGAATACAATATTTTAATGATGAGCAAAAATCTTGCACCCACATCATCGGTGGTTTGGATTTGTTGAAAGTGGGCCCACTGTCTGATTTTGAGGGACCACAAATTTCCTATATAGTCATCTACACCCAAACAATTCTCATAATCTCTTAGTTTACCTCTCTCTCTCTCTTGACGTGCTTTCTTTTTCCAGGTCCCTAGGAATCGGTACTGGGGATTGCATCCTCCTCCTGTGCCTCTTGAAGATGTTGTGGATGATGGATTAATGGCCATCCAGAGAGCCATTTTTCTCAGAAAAGCAGGTGTAGATACTGTAGGCAGAATGAAGATTTTCTTCAGAATCCACCAAATAGAGCTGATTTGTTGGAATCCGCAATTAAAAACATCATCAGGTTTCAGTGTGCTTCTTTTTTTCAGTGTCGTACATTTTTTTTTTTTTTTTCTGGAATATTAACCAAAACACAGAAGGCATTCAGGTATGTCAATACATGTTTTAGAAATTTCAGTGTCATCCTACAAATTTTTTGTTGGTGGACTCTAGGTATTTGCAAGTTTCCCGGGTCAAGGATTTGAATCCCTTGGTGAAGGAAGGAGTTGATACTCTTCTAATGTACCTTTATAGAGCCCTGAACTGGGTAGATGAAATGGAGCTGCTGGCATCTTCCCCAAACAGTTGTGTTGTGGTATGTCATGTTGCATTATTCACTTCTATTTATGTATTCACTGTTCTATCTTGAGGCAGACATGATTTGTTAGAACAGTAACAGTAAGATAATGATTAAAAGCCTCAAGATCATGCACAATGTATGTTGATAAGCAGCGGAATTCTAGTATTCCCATGTATTGCAAGGCAGAAAGGCCGTTGCCAGAAGGTGCTTGAAGGATGACCCTGCAACTTGCATGGGCCGTGCAGGAGGAGTTAGAAACTCTACTAGATGAGTCGGGACATTTGCGGACGCTTGCCTTTCTATATGCAAGTAAAGGGATACATTCAAAGGCCCTTGCCATCTGGCGTATCTTAGCAAGAAGTTATTCAGCCGGCTTGTGGAAAGACCCAAATGTGGGAAGCATCTCTCATGACAATACAAATATAATCTCTGCTCAGAAGACTGCTGCAATGGAGGCATCAAACCTTCTAGAGGAATCATCTGATCAAGACATGGTTCTACAACACCTCGGATGGGTGTGTACCATTTATTTTGATCAAGTTTGTTTTCATGGTTTTATTTTCTATCTTGTTTCTCCAGATCAATAGGATGTTGTTCATGACAATTATGTTGATGATTTTTTTTAACAAAAATCTTGCTTTTATGATTTCATTTGAATTTAGAACTAATAAGCTGTGGCCTCTTCCTCAGATTGCTGATGTGGATCAAGAACTTGCAGTAAAAGTTTTGACATCTGAGAAAAGGATCACTCAACTTTCTCCAGGTAATTTTCATGTACTAAGAGCATTCAGGTATTTATCATTTTACTTTCCCTGCGAAAGCATTTATTTGCTCTTTGGATTTTTTTAGTGGTACGATCTTTTTTATGTGGTATTCTGTAGCGGAATACATGGGATATGTGAAGGACTGGTTTAATAATCTTTCTATGTGCTCTACATTCTGTAATCTCTTTCTCATGCTGTGGTAGTTGGTTGGGGCCTCAAAAAATTACACCTTTATTCCTCTCAGTCCGTGAACAATCCTTCAGGTGAACTTACTTATGCAGGATACAATGTTCCATGCCTTTATTATAGCTGTTGCATTAGCTAGTTGTTTTGCAATACAAGGAATTGTATCATGACCTCAGCCTCTTATTTAGTCTACTGATGGGCTGCCATTTCTTATATTAGGATGGAATAGGGTAAGAGCTGATTGCTTTACTAGGAATTGTTTGGCCATTAAATATAATGAGTCAATACTTGTACAAATAATTTCATTTTGGTGACTGCTGATAATTCTTTTTCATGTTTCTTTCTACAGATGAAGTCTTTGCTGCTATCGATCCAAAGAAGGTCGAAATTCATCAAAGGTATTTATTGGCTATCTCCATATTTGTTTCAAGGTCTCCTTTTTATTGGTATGGATTTGATTATATATTTTTGCTTCAAAATAGATATGCAATTTCCATTTTTTATATATGAAGTTGATTTTTTAATTCTAGATTTAAATGGTTAGTTTTGCTTGTTCTGTTCACATATGCATTTGGCATTGGTTTCTCCCATACTGAAATTCCAAATTTTTATTGCCTATCTGTTAGTTTCATTATCACTATCATCCCACCACCACCACCATTATCTTCTTCTTCGTTGTCAGCTTCGTCGTCGTCATAATCATCTACTTCTTCTGAACCCTAAAGCTTCTAGTAGTGGATTGTGTCACTCGTTATGGTTCTACATTTCTTTGGACTCCATTTTTTCAAAGATTTCTGGCAGGTGAGGAAGTAAACCATCTCTTCTTTCGCTTCTCCCCAGTGTTTATCTTTTGTCTGGCACAGAAATGACAGAATCTTGGAGCCTGATAGTTTCATTGTTTTCTCCGTTAAATCTTTTTTCTACCCTGAAGAGAGTCTCCACTGGGATACCTCCTTTGCTTAACCCTGCCTTTTGGAAATATCCAACACCTCTGAGAATTTTATCTGTCATTTGGTCAGCTGGTTGGGTAAGATCTTAACCATCAATCATTTGCATAACTGGAACCATTTTCTAGTGACTAGTGAGTGCTTGCTACCTTAGGAAAGCTGAAATGGTCAATTGTCTTTTCATCCACTGTGATATCTCTGGACAGATTTGGATTTTTTTTCATCAGCTTTTCATCTCTAAGAGGATTTGCTGCTTAAGCTAGCAGATTTTATCTAGATGAGGGTTATGGCTTTAGAAGCTCAAAAAACCAATTGATTTGGATATTGGCTCTAGTGGCTGTTTTTGTGTGGATTTGGAAGGAGTTTAGTAATCAAGCTTCTAATAACTAATCATCTCCAGCTTATGCAGTGGTTGTAATGGAAAAGAATTTATTTATGTCTTGGGCTCTCTCTAATGCTGATTTCTCAGAACTCAGCTAGGTGTGCAACTTGGGTTACTGCTTGAGCTCAAAGAGTTAATGGGCTGTTCTGTCAGTTCACATTGCAGGCTAAGGTTTCCATATGTGAGATGGTTTAGTTTCCACATGAAACTGGATGTACCCCATGCTTAGATTACCACTGCTTTTCTCTTTTTTTCCACCTCTCTTTTACCGATTAGAGATGGGTCCTCTTCTTCTTCTTCTTTTTGAGGGGGCGGGGGGTTGTTTTGTTTTTTATTGTAAACTTGGACTCTGATTGAGTTTCATTGGACCATGTAGATATTTGCAATGGTTAATTGAAGATCAAGACTCTGATGATACTCGATTTCATACCTTGTATGCTCTTTCTCTTGCCAAATCAGCAATGGAAACTGTTGAATATGAATTGCTACACCAGAATGGCGATATGACTACATCAGGAGAGACAACTGAGGTTGAAAGTTGGACCATTTCTAGCAATCCCATCAGAGAGAAATTGCAGTTATTTTTACAATCCTCAGATTTGTATGACCCGGAAGAGGTTCTTTATGTGATAGAAGGATCAGAGTTGTGGTTAGAAAAGGTTTGAAAAACCTTTGGCATCTTCTTTTCTGTTTTACTGCAGTATCGATTTCTGAATCTGTCTTGAAAATAAATATTGAATATTTACCATGAAACAGTTTCAACCAGAACTTCATGAAAGCTCCAATTTTCTTCCATTAAACCATAAAAAGTGTTTATTCACACCAACAGGCGAGAGAGTACTACATATATTGATTTCTGAATCTGTGTTGAAAATAATTTTGAGTGTGAAACAGTTTCAACCAGAACTCCATGAAAGCACCATTTTTCTGCTGTTATATTATAGTAAGTGTTTATTCACACCATAATACAACAGTCTAGAAAGTACCGAAGATGTGCTAATCTGATTTCTAGCTGTTAACTACCCATTTTTTTACTACTTCAAAAAAACCACCCAACCTTTGCATGTGAATTTGGAAGACTTGTTAATTAGCTTTTAGTCACCCTTGACTTCTTTTTGTTTTGTTTGAGAAATCTTAGACACAAGCCAGGTTCCTCTACTTGATGGTGCCTAATCATCATTGTACTTACTTGGTTACTTATGACTGATTTTATTACCTTGTTGGTCCATTTATCATGTCAACTAACAGGTTAAAATGCCAGTAGATGGCAGAGACCTTTTTCTGTTAGAGATTATAAAGTAATATTTGGTGGGGCTTGAAGAGGTAAATGAGGGACAAGAATGGGCACCTTTGGTATTGGAGATGTAAAGACGGAGATAAGAGGGGCACATTTAAAAGGATGTTTCATGGTTCAGGTGGGCAGGCTTGAAGCGATTGATGATGCAACTATATCATACTTGGGTGATTTTTTGGCCTAGGTGATTTTTTTTTTTTTTAATGAGCGGTAACAAGAGAATAATGCATTAATAAAGATGTAAGCACAAGAACATGCAAAAGCAAAAAGGGTTTAGGAGACATAAACCAAAACAAGAAAAGAAAAATACAAAGTAATCAAACCTATGAAAACAAGCACCCGAAGCCCCACAAAAAATACAACCAAGTCCATGAGTCACAACCAATATGACCCTTCTCAATCCATGAATCACAAATAGAAGACTCCATGAGATGATGAATTGACCCCATATTTCGCAAAGAAATCCGCTATCCCCTTAGCCAATCTACTATCTTGTGAGAAGGATCTCTCTCTGCCATTGAGTAATGCCTTAATCTGCATCATTACTGTTATTAATCTCCAAGGAGGTCGTTTCACTCCCATTACCCACTTAGTTGCATTTGCCGAACCTACTTTTGATGATCAGTTTTCCTAGCCAAGGGAGTTGCATATGGTCAAGGCTCTCCTAATATTAAGAAGTTTCAGTCTCATTTTATTCTTTCCTACCTACCGATTTGAACAACATGATGGAAGACTTTCCGGTATGATTACAGAGAACCCTATCAATTTCTGTCGGCCCCGATTTTCCTCTAGCAGTGCCGTTTACATTGAATTTAAATGTACCTTGATGTGGGGGAAACCAAGTGACCAAGGTTTTAGTTCTTCTAGGACCTTCAAATAGACAAGCCTCCCATGAATTATAAAAATCCGTTATTTTGTGCCCCTTGAAGTCTTTCCTAAATAAAACCCAAACACATAGCCTAGGTAATTCTTCTAGCATAATATTTTGCCGTTTGAGCAAACATCTTGAACTCCTTTTCTTCTTTTCTTTTATAGAAGGTTAAGAATCTATTAGAATAAGGAGATAGTACAAGAAGTAGGCTTCAGTTTTGTGAGAAAAGTGCAAGCTCAAAAAACAATTTCAAAAGCAAAAATCACTACATGGAAAACACAGTGGTTCCAATGTGAGTTAGTGAATCAGTGACGTTAGCTGATCTATCTGTCCTCATAATTTAAAGACAGAGATGCTACAAACCATCTTTAATTCCTTCAATCAAATCTTGAACTGTTGCAATGGGATATTATAAAGCCATCGCTAAGGAAACTTTGCCCTATAAATCTGTAGTGGCGATTGGGTTTTATCATTATGCATTCTCATTTGGTTCAAGCCCCGCTATCAATCCTATCATCAATTAGGATGTTATTATAACTAATCCTAAATAAACCTATTTATTTTTTATGAAATGAAGGTTTAGAATAGTGATATCAGAAGGCATGATAGCTGGTTTGAGAAACAAATACATATTGGCAATTTGTGTTGGTGATTAATGATGGGAGAACCTAAATGCAATAAATTACACAATTCTATGCACATGACCAGTGAAAAGGAGAAGTAAATAGAACCCATTCCTCTTGTGTTTTCATGTGTCTTCATACATGCTGATATTCCAAAGTTCTACAAATTAAGAGTTTTGTTGATACTTTCTTATTTGTCTATTGACCTTCTATGACAGGCCATCCTGTACAGGAAGCTAGGGCATGAGACGTTGGTACTCCAGATATTAGCGTTGTAAGTTGCAATGATGTTGTGAAAAATATATATTTTTTGAAATGATAAATGCATTAATAATAAAAGCACCAGAGGTGCAGAAAGGAAGTACAATGTTGTGAAAAATATTCTTGTTATTTATTTGTCATATATGCAATTGAAGCGGTTTGAAACATAGAAGTCGAATGTTTGGAGATGCCAGTGATTTTCCTAAAAGGATTTTTTAATAAAAATAGTGATTATTCCTAAAGATAAAGTTTCTTGAATTTGGAGTTGACCCTAATTTGTTTTTGTATATTCGTTTTTTTTCCATGATTTACAAGGAAGCTGGAGGACAGTGAAGCAGCAGAGCAGTATTGTGCTGAGATTGGTAGACGGGATGCCTATATGCAGTATGGTTTTTATCGTTTTCTCTGTTTGCAGATTTCTTTAGCTACTATAACTCAAAAAAAAAAATTCTTTAATTACTGTTATAATGCCCCTACATGGCTTCCAATTTGTTGATTGATCTGGTTTTTTTACCTCAGGTTGCTTGATATGTATTTGGATCCACAAAATGGCAAGGAACCCATGTTTAAGGCTGCAGTTCGCCTTCTCCATAAACATGGTGAATCTTTGGATCCTCTCCAAGTTCTAGAGGTACCAGAATTAAAATTTTCATGCCACCCTAGGAAGATATACATGAATGCTGCATGCTTAATAATATTCTGTGCACAAGCATGAACACGATCCTACATTCAGGGATGGAACGTTTTTAGGCATTTTCGAAGAAAGCCAAAATAGATCCCATTCATTATAGTGGGCACTAGGAGAACTGAATTCCTTCTGCTTGTGAAAACTTGAGTCTTTATCTTGGGGATATATCATAATTGGTAAGAGGCAAGTGTCCAACCATGGAGGTTGTGGGTTTGAGTCAGGTTACCATTCAAATATGTATAGGGTAGTGTTCAGCCGAAGATTCCCTGAGGAGTTATCAAGGTGACAGCTCCTTCTGTGGCCCATCTATGAATGTGGGGTGGGTGGTTTAGAAGGGTCTATGATTGAATGTGGTGCTTACCAAAAAAATCAGGTTGATTGGATGACTCTAGGTGTATGGTTTTTAAGATTTCAAAGGTCGAAGACATATGTTTATCATGTATAGAAGAAAACTACTGCATCTAATATAATGCAGTAATCCCTGGGCTTGAGTTCCTTCTAAGTTTGGGACTTTAACACTTGGGACTGATTTTCTGATTTGAGATGGCTACCATTCTCAGAGATGATCGCTTTTGGAATTCCAAAGAGACTGTGCTTCCTGATGATGGTTCAATCTCATACTTATGTGGAATAGGTAGGAATGCGATAGCTACCTTCACAAAGTGGAGTACCTATTTGGGTTCTGCATTGCCTTCACCTACAAGGGAGAATGAGTAGTCAGGACCTTTGGACATGAACCCCCAAATTGCTTCTTTCAAAAAATTATAAAAAGAAAAATTCAAGGGAGTCCTTAATAACCACAAACAAGTTGAATAATCGCTAAAGTCACATTTTTTTAAGTTTCACCATTGAACTCCCAATGCATTAATCTGTCAATGCATTTTCCTAGAATGATAAAACATTAGATTAATTAAGAAATAACCATTTTTATTTTGAATTATTTTTATTATCTTCTCCATGGTATTTTTGAGTTCCAACTTTAGTCAAGTTCCTTTTGAGACAAGCAATTCACTGCTTTGAGAATCGAGCAAGTCTGTACCATTATATGCAATACCTTACTCAACAACCACAAGAACGAAGAGGTATGTTGGTTTGGTATGCTCCGGCCTTGTTCGGGTACACTATACTGGATCTTATGGTGGAGACCAACCATTCAAGGCAGACCATAAACCCCTTAAAAAGGGGAAAGAGAATGCAAGAATCTTCTTTCGTTGTTCCTTGAAAAAAGTGAGAGGAAGCACCACATGGATATCTTCTACCTCAATTATGACTTGGTGGTTGAATGAGAGCAAAAGAGTCCGACAAAAGGAAAGTTGGAAGTTCTACAACAAAACATATAATTTATTAAAAGCTTTGTGTGATAATACCAAAACAAGCTATCCATTAACAAGAGGAATTGTCCCGTGTAGTCACGTCTTTGGAGGATTGCAGTTTCCATTTTTCAACTATGTTCCATTTGCTTGTGCCAGTTTTTAAAAAGTAGAGTCCTTCCTCCTCTCTCTATTTCTCTCTCATTCATTTTTAAAATGGAATCTTCACTTTGTTATTTCTGGATTCTATTTCAGAACTGTGATTGGATTCAAAAAATTGGATTTTGCAGACGTTGTCTCCAGAGATGCCTCTACAACTTGCCTCAGATACAATTTTAAGAATGTTAAAAGCTCGAGTTCATCATCATCGCCAAGGGCAGGTAGCTGTGAACTGTTTTGAGTTGTATTCTTTTACATTTATAATAAAACTAAAATGATTAGCAAGTACATTTTGAATATTTAAGCATGCTTAATTACTGCTTTGATGTGACAATTACATCAAGAATACAGCAGGGACATAGTTTTTCACATAACTGTCCAGAACAATTCTGGTCCCTTGCACAATGCAGGTTCCAAATATTCATGATCTGTATTCTTTTCCTTATTACCAATAAAAATTTCACCAAAAAAAAAATTCACGATCCATATGTGAGTGGATCAAATTTCTTATCCCTCAAGTCTTCAATGAATTTTGCTCAAATGTTCTCATATTGCCAGTTTTTGTGACTAGTGACATTCCTACTTGTAGATGAATCATTTTCTAAGAGTCCAGGTTATGCATAGTAGATTATTACCAACCTTGTAACCATACAGAAGTTGTAATGATGTAATTATCTTGGGCCCAGCACCTGTACTGTATAAACATAGCACAGGAATATGTCAATAGCTTAGTATCTGTATTTAGGTATGAGTTGGTATTCTGCATGTTGAACCTGTATTCTAATCTACTAGTAAAGACCTGTATTCTTTCCCCAGATTTCTGGGAACCCATCATATTCATGCTCATGTCTGTTGTTAGTCTTTATCACTTCAACACTTCAAAGATTAACTGAGGCTGTTCTTGAGTTCAGTCTTTTACTTCCATGAAGGCCAAGTTTTGGTGATTTCAGCACTTCCATTCATGATGACCCTGATGCCAGCTGGTTCTACATTGCCACTTGGAGACATAATTGACGCATTATGTTGGGCATTGGGCTGACTCTTTTTATTAAATTTTATATAGTTATTTATATTTATATTAAATGTACTGCTTTCTTTCTATTTATGGCTGGGTAGGTACGTTAATCAAGAACCTCCTTTGCTCCATCAGAGAACTAATGTGTGTTGATCTAATACAGTTTTTTTTTTTAGGGGAGTGCACCGAGCTGGATGCATGTTTATATGTGGAGAGAACTATATTTATTAACCTAATAAAGCAATTGCCTTATCCTATCCATCTGGTGTTGCCTTTTGTCTCAAATACATGTAGATTACAGCACTCTCCATCTCTAGTGCTGTTTTATAGGTGGTCCTCCCGCTATCTGTATATGTTCTTTTAGAGATGGATCTGACTGTTAAACATTGTTGGATTGAAAGAACATTGAAGTACTAACTTTGTACTTCAAAACTGTGGTCCACTTGATTTTTCCTCTTTTGTTAAATCATTATTAAAAATTTGCTTCACTAAAGTGACGGTTTAAGGTGACCACAGGGGTACACTTTATTTTACTTTTCTTTGCCCACCATTCATTGATAAGAAAGCATGCATGTCCTCATAAGTGGTTATGTATAATTGAGCTGGTCTCCCCTCCCAAAATCATAAAACCATGAAGACCCACAGATATGGAGTTACTTTCAATTAGAATTGACTTCTTGAATTGGACTTTCCTTGCTCTTTTTAAACTTAATAGGTAGGTTTCCCGCCTGCCCTTTTGACATTGTCATCCTGTTTGAATAGGAAAGTTCAATTCTAATTGTTGGTGTCTGCACCATATGAACTGCACTATCAGTGTCATGTAGAAGTCCTTTTTTTGGTAAATTTGATTTCAAGAGGTAAATTCAAATAAGATCAAAATTCCAATTGAAACATGTTTACCTACATTGACAAGATTGAGATGATTACTTAATAGTGTACTTTTGTAGGCTCTGCTTTTCCTTCGGTCTGAAAATGTTATGGAATTTTCAAAACCTGTTTGTCATTTTTTTCTTTGTGGTAACAGTTTGAAACTTTTTTCTTTATATTTTCTTCGAGCATTGTAACTCAAAAAAATATATGTTTTCTTCAAGCATTACAATTTTTTGATATTTAACTTATATACGTTACTTGCTTTGTCTGCTTGAATTGTCAACTTGGTCTTTGTTTTTGCAGATTGTACATAGTTTGTCTCGAGCAATAAATCTAGAAGCGAAGTTAGCCAGATTGGAGGAGAGATCAAGACACGTACAGATAAATGATGAGAGCCTTTGTGATTCATGTCATGCCCGCCTTGGTACCAAACTCTTTGCAATGTATCCAGATGATTCAGTTGTCTGTTACAAGGTTTGAAATATTTTCATTTCCTATTTCAGAAATTAGAAGCTATTTAACCATAAAATAAAATAAAAACATTTATTGGACAAACCAAAACACAGTAACAAATGCCTAATGTTGAACATCTCATAGATTGGTTAGAACTGATTGGAAGCTGTCTTGCCCTGTTTTGAGCAGGGAGGTCATCCTCTACTTCTTCATATTTTTCTTAACAAGCTCATTGGGTTTTCATTTGACATGGCCTTCATTGAACTCGGAGAACAAAATTTCACCCATGTTGTGTTGAGTCAAATTAGAAGGTTGGTAGATCAGAATTTCTGAGTCAGATGGTTTTTACTGCATACTAGCTAGATATCTATAACTGAAATGTGTATCATAAATCTATGGTTTGCTTGGTCAATAATGCAGATGTTTTCTTTTAATGGAATAACACCATGATTTTTTTTGAAATGGTACTTAGATAATATTAGAGGCACCAGACATGCAAAAAAGTACAAAGCACAAATATAGAGATAAAAAAGGAAAGCCGTAACCCCTTACACCCTCAAAAAACAAGCCCCCAAGAAAGAAAGAGAAAAAAACAGAACAAAACGGAAAGAGACTAGGAAAGCCCAATACACTTTTTTGAGGCTCGCTAGAATGTCAGACATGGATAGGTGCTGGAAGTCTGATAAAGAGGAGGCCCCGCTGCACATTTGGCTGGCGCTTTGGGCACACTCGGCACAATTTCTGAGAAACTTGTTGTTTCACTCCCACCATAAACTCTAAAGGGTGGCAAACAATGCAAGACGCCACAAGACTGAGTTGTAGGCATTTCTTTTACCAAGGAGAGTTTTAAGTATGAGAGTACTTTTCATCTTGCAAAAGAAGAAATGATCTGTTGTGAAAGTGGTTTAGAAAAATTGGTGTGAACATTTAATTAAAGCCTTTGGATGAAGATGGAAGTGTCAGATTTAACTTCTTAAATTCAGCTTATAATTCAATTCAAGGGCTATCCTTGAAAGTTACACAGCTGATCATTATGAAGCAGTTGATAATTTCTCCTTACCATTAAAAAGAAACAGATAATTTTTCCTCGCAACGTCTGGGTGTAACTTTTATCCTTTCTTTTCTTTTCTTTTCCTTTTCTTTTTATTTTTTCAAGTTTTCTACTTCTTGTATAATAGCTTTGACTCCATTTTGTTTACATAGATTCTTCTGCTACCTATGTACTCATGGAATTTAGAAGATCAACTTCCAAGTCAAGCTCAGTTTAGCATTTTCATTAATATTTGACTGACACTTTTTTTTTCTGAAAGATCAACATCTGACCTAGATTAATATTTGACCTATCCTATCATTCCCTTTTGCAGTGTTTTCGGCGTCAAGGTGAGTCTACATCTGTCACTGGACGTGACTTCAAGCAAGATATGATTTTCAAACCGGGTTGGCTTGTCAGCAAATAAACTCTATCCATTTCTTGGTGAACTCCCCAATGGTGCTTGGCAAGCAGGCCCATTTCATGTTGACTCTCCAATCTCTGAAATACTTGCTGGAAGCATTGGACAGTCTCCGGAAAAGGAAGATGATCATTCAAGAGGTCCATATCCATGGACCAGTATGAGAGGTTTAGAAGAGTGAAGAAGTTCAAAAGATTGCGGAAGAACAGTAAAAAAAGAAAATAAAATAGATGGCTGACGTAATTGTGATTTGATGAGTTACAGCAGGGCACATTAACCACATCCCCACTCCTTAAAACCAAAAAAGAGAAAAAAATACTCACTGGTAAGATCCACCAAGTCGGTATCTGCTTATCAAGTTTTTTTCCATTTGTTCTCTACATCTACTTTTTTCAGAATAGGCAGTTCCTGGTGCTGTATAAATGTATAAATTCTGATAATTTGTTCTAGGCATAGGCTAGAGTCCATAGATATAGATTTTGTCACAGATGTTATTTCAATGATTCATATGATTCAGGTTGAACACTGGCCAACATTGTCCACACTAATCAGATGTTGAGTCATTTTTTTCTTTTTTTCTTTTTCTTGCCGATATTGCTTTTACCAATTTAATTCGATGGCCCTGTCCGGTCAGCTGCATGTTCTCGTGGTGTGGAACATGCATCAGATACATGTGATGCATCATACAGTAGATCTCACCTCTAAACAGCCATGAAGAAACTCCAACTTCTTTACCATCCAATCACCTGGAGTGCAGATAAACCATCTTTGAAACAAAGTAAGACCTGCTTGTATGGCATAAAAAGCAAATTGATCCTTACAGGCTGTACCGCTGGGATTTAGTGCATGCCTTACTCTCCCTGGTCTTCAAGGACAAGAATGATATCCTGACAGGAGTTATATCTGATCCACAACAGAATCTTTTGAATATACATAGAAAGGTTGGTGAGACCTTGCATCCCGGCATGAGGAACACCACGGGCAATGGATTGGGACGATGGTATTTTTTATAACATGGAATACTGGACTCGTCTTCTGAGCTTTTTGATGTGGAGATTTTTGAAAAAAATGAATCTGATGTTTCTCTCTCCATACCTGCCGTACAAGAGCTGGAAAACTGAGCCGAGTTGAGATGTCAACTATTTTGCCCACTACGGCCAAGCGTTTTTTTTAAAAAAAAAAAAAAGAATCTAAAATGGCCTGAAAATGTGGGTCAGAATTGAAAATTTGGTCTATTTTAGATTTTGCAGGATTTCGGATAATCTCAAGAGGACTAATAATAAATTTGACCTTTAATGTAAAAGGCGAGCACCCTTTTTTTAAAGGTTTGCCCTCTTTTCTTGCACACGTTTCCTGATGGAAAGCATTTTGAGCATCATTTGATCATTTTGGTCTTTAATTATTACAAGTTATTATTTTTTTTAAGACGCTGTTCAGACTTCTTATACTACGTGGCCATTTTACGTTGGGAGTAACTTTAACTCAAGATCTTCTATATCTCAAACAGATTTTTTACCACCAAATCAACTTCTCACGAGTTCTACAAACCATTGATTTCTTATGGTCTCTCACAAAGTCTTGATGGTTGTATTGAGGAGTTCACTTGAATTGTATCATCCATGAATTCCTCCATCTATCTCATCTAATCACAATAAATGTGCAGTGAAGAGAAGTGCTTACCCTTTCAATTGAATCAAATTGAATTTAAAAAGTGATACAATTTTGATTGAATGTTAACGCCAAATTTTGTGGATCAATTGACAATAAATTCTCCTTTTATAGGGAGATCCTTCCACATAAACTTCTTGGCAGCTAAAGGTTTCGCATGATAGTTTTTTCACCTACTCATTGAATTGAGAAAAAAAATAGTTGAAAAGTTTCCGCATTGACCTTTAGCAAATCAAAATTTTGGAAATTTTACTTGTACAAAAATTTAAATAGGACAGTTACTTTTCTTTTTCTATTTTATTAATCACAATTTGATAATTAAAACAAAAGATACAAAGGGTAAAATGAGAGAGAGAAAAAAGGTAGATGCTTCATTTACATAAAATTTGAAATGTATAAAAATAAATTTGAAACTTAAGCCCTCTTTAATTTTCTTCTATTTTCTTTTCTTTTAAGATAAAAAAATAGTAATCAAAATCTCAGATTCCTCTTAAAAATAGAGGGAGCTATATCGATTCAAATAACATTCAAAGATAAGAAGCTCTCTTCTTCCGATCATTCCTCTCGGACAAAGGGAAATGGAGAGAGGGGTGAGGGCTTACAGGGCGGTGTTGAGGCTGGTACGGCGATTGCCGCCTGACACGCGCCCTTACTACTCAAAGTTCGCGAGGGAGAACTTCGTCAACTACAGAGATGTCGACGATGCCAACGCTGTCGACGACCTCTTCCAAAGAGCCTACACCCATTCTACCTGGATTCTCCATAAGGTCATTTTCTTCTTTTTCACTCTCTTCCTGGTTTTCTTTCACACTCAGCATTTTCTTTACGGATTTTGACCTCTTTTGGTTCTGTCCTTTTTTCTTCTTGCAGTATGCTATAGACGAATCAGCTGCCGGCAAGCTGAGGGAGATCTGCTGCAGATAGTCTATTTCAGTTTCACTTGCCCTCTACGTGTTTGTGGAATTCCCCATATCAGGAATAGTCTCATGAACTTGCCCTTTCGTCATTTGTGAGAATTTCCATGTCTAGGATGGTCACTTGCCCTTGCCCTGTAATTGTTTGTGGAAACTCCAGAATCAGAGCATTGGTTTGAATTTTTCCTCAGTTCACATGTAATGGAAGGATTTTTCTTTTTAGTTCAATGCAAGTATTAGCTTTTTTTTTCTCCTGACGTATATGTAGAGAGATTGTCAAGAGCATTACTGGTACAATAATTTTAACCAGACTGTTTTTATCAGGTTACTAGCCTCCGTATCTCTGTGAGAATGGTTTGTTGCATATAAAGTTTAATGGTCATTTCAAACTTGTGGTCTTCTCAGTGGGATTTTTGCACTCCTTTGATGCTGACAATGGGACTTTAAAGAAACGTACAGTGGTGGAATATGGTCTCAAGCACTTGCTCCATAGCTGTTTGTTGGAATTGCCAAATTAGGGCAGCAAATTAAAATTTCAAGTTTGACATCTAATGAATGGAGTGTGACTATTTTTAAGTTGGCTTAATTATTTAACAAAATCAAAACTTTAAAGTTGCCCTTTTATTAACTAACATGTGTAGGTGTCTCACTTAACTAATTCTCGATGCATGTGTAAACCTCTCAATCCACACTCACCGGATAAGTTCGATGGAGAGTGGCCCTTTGGTGCTGAGTGTGAATCGAACTCGAGACCTTCACTTCTAGAGGTAGGTTCTTGGCCGTCAGGACAACCCCTCCATGTTAAGTTGGCTTTTCAAGTCTTTTTCCCCACCTTTTTTTCTTTCTTTCAGTTTTTTGAGTAATGAGGCTTCACTATTGGTTCCCATAGGATTGATTTTTCTACCACTCTACATGTAATATTCAACTTCTTTCGCATATCCTTTTCAAGTCCTAATTGATCTCTCCCTTCTCCTACTACCTTAGGGTGTGGTCTGATGCCCCAACCTGATAAGTAATTACTAGTCCAAGACCTGTCTGCTTAAAGGCCCACTGGTTGGCTTGACCCATCCTAAAATGTGTGATTCAAGAGTCCTAATAATTTATTAATGAACTAAACTAGAGAATCTGATTGACTTTTTGGCCTGTGAGCTGGAAGAGGGAATGAAATCAATGGATGATAGGTAAGAGACTGGGATTTTGAATTTATCTCTGCCAAGTCCACCTATTTGCTGCCCAAGAAAGCTGAATTAAATGAATTAATAAGCCACTATTAAAATTCATCATCTAGTGATTCAATTTCTTGCATTTTCATGGAGTTTGCATTTAGACAAATCAATTGACCTGATCAAGATGACAAAGAAGTCTCATTACTGTTCTCAAATAGTGAAGCCTCTCTCAACCCTGCAATCTCAATTCTTCAGAGCTTATGGAGGACTTCAATCATGGTTTCGCAGGGTCTGTACATGGCTTCTAAGGGCTTTGCCTTAGGCATGGTAAGCCCTGCTCCTTCAGCCATGTCTACCATCTCTTCACCTACCCTTTCCCACTCAAAGCATTGAATCTGGGTACCCAATGCCAAACCCATAATCCGCATAGCCAATGGTGCCCCTGGACATCTCCTCCTTCCTGCTCCAAATGGTATCATCTTGAAAGCTTCCTTTCCCCCTTCTCCTTCAAGTCTCTCAGGCATGAACCTTGTCGGTTCCACCCATATCTTGGGATCCCTTTGCATGGCCCATGCATTTACGACCAGCATTGTGCCCTGCGGTACGTCAAAGCCTCCGATGGTGCAGTCCTCAGATGACTCGTGCGGCACTAGAAGTGGGGCTGCCGGACATAATCGGAGTGTCTCGTCGATGATATTGTAAAGGTATGGGAGCTTGGGAAGATCTGACTCATCTAGAATACGTCCGTGCTCTACGTGCTTGTCAAGTTCATCTCTTGCCTTCTTAAGCACCTCTGGATGATTTAGTAGAAGGGACATTGCCCATTCCATTGTGACTGCTGTAGTGTCTGTTCCTGCTGTGAACATCATCTGTTGACAGAAGTGAATGGAGCAGAGGTGTTATGGTCGAGTTAAAAGACAGAGATGCACATTAAATAAATTCCTATTTTTATTGCAATTTAACCAATACATATTATAAATGATTATACTGTCATGCATTGATTGGAGTACTAGAAGCCTTATATATCAAGTTTTAGATTTGTGCTAGTGTTCTTACAATTTTGCTGTACTAATATGTACTAGTCAGGGAAGGTGTCTAGACCTTTTAGAGCACCTTACTAATCTTTGAAACATGTGCAAACCTCTTTATCTACACACATGGGGTAACACTATGAGGAGTAGCCCTTTTTGTATTGAGAATTTGAGTGTCATATTATTTTATAGTTCTATTCATCCCAATTCATCAAGAAGAACTCTCTCACAGGAATAAAAAACAGCTGATATGTGTTGTATCGGCCATATAGGATACATATCAATTGTATTGGCCAATAATTTGATAGGAATTGATATCCAATTTAGAGTGGTAGTGTGTGATAGGAACCCATAAGATGGTTCACCGTTCACGTGGATGTTTATGGTAATTTTCTTTCAAAGGTTGATCCCCACACGTTGATGTGCATGGTATTACCTTATATAGTTAGAAAATAGAAATGAAGGTCTTTAGACTCGAAGTCTATAGAAGAGGACGACGATGGTGGATCTATTTAAAAAAATATTTTGTTATAAACTCTATTAAAAATCATTTTATTAGATTAATCAAGTCGTTTTCTAAAAACTATAAATTTACATATTAAAAAAGTTAACCTAATCAAATTTTTGAAAGCATAAATGACTTGATTGAATATCATCCCATTTTTAACATATTTATCAGAAAGCTTGGGGGGCTTAAGAATCTACCGATCCACTTAAAGCTGTTTTTTTCTCTATCCGTGGCCCTACTCAATCAATGTATAAGCCTCTCAAACCTCATATCTTATTCTACACATACGGGCCACTCCGGTAAACGTACACGTACTCCAGGAAGGTTCATCCTAACACGGATATTATCTTTTAAGAGGTACGGATTTTAGTAAACTTTCTATTTTACCTCCATCCATTTGCAAAAATCGGTTCACTTACCGGTGAATCAGTTCACCTAACTAGTCTTTCCATTTTCAAGTGAATCGGTTCACTCGGAGGTGCACGGAATAAATGAATTGATTCACTGAAAGTGAATTGATTTCTATGGGGTAAAGTGGGAAATTCAATAAATCTATGCCTCCTAAAAAATAATGCCCGTGTTAGGATAAACATCTTAAAAAAAATCTCATAGTTAGAAAATCTGTGCTATGAATTAGGTTAAGTGTGAACTTGTAATTCTTCCTATTGTGACAGAACTGAAAATTAGATAGAAAAGGAACGAGTACTTGCCACAATTGTTCCCTTGATGATTTCATCTGTGTAGTATTGGGGATCTGATTCTTGCAGTGACAGCAAAACATCAATCAGTGTCTTTCCCCTTTCTCCCTTCTCTTCTTCACTTGAAGGTATAAGGGAAGCTTTAATCCTCTTCTCATCTATCAGACCCTGCAAGAAAGCATCTCTCTTTCGCTGCAATCTTTCCAGTCTCTTCTCTACCCCATGAATATCCACCCACTTGAGAATTGGCAAGTAATCCAGCAAATTTGATGTCCCACTCAATAAAAATGTCTCCTCCACTATCTCCCGGAACTGCTTGGCTTCTTGGATGTCTCCGGCTTCTTCTCCGAAATACCGCTTTCCGGCTGTTGTCCGCGCCATGACATTGAAAACCAGCTCAAAGAATGCTGCCTTTAGATTCACTCTCTGAAAACCATGGCCTGAAGCACCAAAGAGGTGAAGAACTAGTGCCCGGAGCTCTTCGCGGCGGATGGCAACGAACATATTGACCCGATGGGTGGAGAAGATCTCAAGGGCAGTGACACGGCGGAGGTTGCGCCAGTGATGGCCATAAGGAGCCCACCCAAGTGCAGTGTAGTTGTAGCCAAGGTGTTTCCCGGCGACGAGGCGAGGACGGCTTGCAAAGGCAATATCATTCTTTGTGAAGCATTCTTCGACGGCAGATGAGGAGGAGATGACGAGGACAGGGCGAGAGCCAAATTGGAGAAAGAGAACAGAGCCATACTGGTTGGAGAGCTTGGCCAATGATCGGTGTAGTGGCTTCTTGAGGAGGTGGAGATGGCCTATAATGGGAAGTGCTTTGGGGCTTGGAGGAAGGGTTTTGAATTTGTTTTTGCTAAAGCTTAGGAATTCAGAGATGAAGAGGAAGAGAACTAAGAGAAATAAGCAGTAGACGATGATATCCATGAACATGTTTTGGGATATGCTTTTGTGATAAAACTTGTACAACCAGCTGTTGCTCTCTCTCCTCTTATTATATGTTTCTTTCATTGCTCAGGAGATGCACGTGAAGTAGGCCCATCTACACGTGTAAGTCTTCCTATCCATCCATAAACGGGTGTAAATCTACGAGAAATGACTCTTTTATCATGGCCGGTTTGTAACATTGGCCTCTTTTTTTTAAAAGAAAAAAAAATTGTAAATGGAGTTTTATTTCTATCTTTTCAATATATTTAAAATAAATTTCTAGACTTTTTTTCAAATGTAATCTGAATTTTCATGACAAATTACCATTTTACTCCCGTATTTCTAATCATTCGAATCAATACCCAAGTGTAATTTCAATTCATTCGAATGAATGGGCTGAACAGTAACACAGAATACTACTCAGCCCATGAATGAGGCAGGAATAAATCATTTGAATGAATGGCCTCATTCATCTAATCGTTCGAACGAATGAGGCTCATTCATTCGAATGATTTTAAATAATAAAATTTATTTTTAAAATTTTAAAGTTATTTTTTGAGCAGTGTGTATTTTCAAAATTTCTCAAATTAAATATCCGGACTAATTACGATAATCTGATAAAAATACTTTAAGACTTCAAGGTCTTTTGACACTCCTAAATATTTAAAACACAGTATTTTACAAATAAGGGTATCCTTAGGGTGTGCCGAAAACATATTTGGAGTATCAAAAGATCTTGAAGTCTTAAAGTATTTTTATCAGGTTATCGTAATTAGTCCGGATATTCAATTTGAGAAATTTTAGAAATACACAGTGCTTAAAAAATAATTGTCTATGTTGCCGATGTTATAAAATATTCTTTAAAATATAGACAGTTATTTTTTAAGCATTGTATATTTCTAAAATTTCTTAAATTGAATATCCGGACTAATTATAATAACCTGATAAAAATACTTCAAGGTCTTTTGACACTTTCAAATGTGTTTTCAGCACACCCTAGGGATACTCTTATTTGTAAAATACTGTGTTTTAAATATTTAGGAGTGTCAAAAGACCTTGAACTCTTAAAGTATTTTTATCAGATTATCGTAATTAGTCCGGATATTTAATTTGAGAAATTTTGAAAATATACACTGCTTAAAAAATAACTTTAAAGTTTTAAAATAAATTTTATTATTTAAAATCATTCGAATAAATAAACCTCATTCATTCGAATGAACTTCGAATGATTCATTCCTGCCTCATTCATTCGAATGAATGGGCTGAGCAGTATTCCATATTACTGTTCAGCCCATTCATTCGAATGAATTGAAATTACACTTGGATATTCATTCGAATGAATGTCAAAATGAACTGATCATTCGTTCGAATGATTACAAATACGGGGGTAAAATGGTAATTTACCATGAAAATTTAGATTCGGGTGTGCAGAGTCAGGATTTCTAGGTGTGTGTAAGTGCTCTCTAATCTTTCGATTGTATTAAGACGTAAAATCATATACATTATTAAATTGTTATAGTATTAAAGTATATATTTTTATTTAGATATAGACTTTGCAACTAAAACATTCTCATCTTCTAAAATATACTTTCTAAAAATTACTCACTAAATTCATCAATAATGCTCCGTGAATAATTTTTCTAAATAAATGAACTCTTTAAAGTTTAAACATGACACATAGTACGACGGTAGCCCCACTTAACAAAAAACCTCAAAGGCCCCATGGACATCGTCCAACTGCAGGACATGGAAATTATGGTACAGTTGAATTTTACTTTTGGATAGAAATTTGATTTGGGTATCGATTTTTTAGCTAAAGAGATCAGGCGATAATATATATTATAAGTATTTTTTCTATTTTATTTTTGGTTTTGTTAATTAACAAATTTAAAAATAAAAAAGGTTAAATTAAAAAAAAAAAAAAAACATATAATTTGTATCATTCATTGCTTTTTTAAAAAAAAATATCAGTGTCCAAATTAAATGCCCTTGTGAATGTGGCCGCCCACCAAGAATGGACAATTCATTAAGAGTCAGACAGAGCATATCTTGTACTCCTGCATCCACTGTCAATGCTAGATTCCCCTCTGAATATTTGTCCACCACAGAAATATACAAATAAAAGAAACAATCAAATGGTAGCAAACATGTATTTTAGAGTCACCTTTTCTTGGAAAAGATGTTACTGTTCTCAATTTTTTTTCTTGTGAATCGGCTTCTAGGATTCCTTTTCTTGTTCTGGTTTTGGATTTTTTTTTGAAGGCTGATTTCTGATTGCTTGTAGTTTGTCGATTAACTAGATTAAATTGAGATTTTGTTTGGACAGGGAGAAATAAGAAGACTTCTTCTCAATTCTTTTTAGTTCTCCTACTTCGATGAAAAGGAAAGAAGAAAGTTGAGTTCACAGTTCTCCTCACTTTTCTCATTAGGAAAGGTTGATGTCTCTCTTCTTAACATAAGACATTCATTTTCTCCTTAGTTCTCTTACTTCAGGAGACACTTAGAGAAGTCTCGTGTCTCGTGTCTTCTACTTTAATTTCTCCCCATTCTAATACTACCTAAGAAGAAGAAATGGCCAAGAAAAGTAATGGCAACTCTCTTTACTATCGTGCAATTTTCGGTGAATGTTAATTTTATTGATTTTACGAGCTTCTCTTGCCAATTGCACAATGGCATTATCTTTCATGCGTGCATAACTATGAATAGGAAATAGATAAAGACATCGTGTTTTTTATAATAAAGGATATTAGATTTGTCCTTTTATCTACTTATCATCACTTAAATAATGAAAAGAATTACTGATGTCTCTTATTATCAAAATATCAATTTCATTGTCAATTCCCATCTAAATAAGAGAGAGTAATGCATTTCTATCTCATATGTAAGTTAAGAATGTTGTTTTGCATGTTACAGATATTGATCGGTAAATATTAATTCATGTGAAGAGGAAACCATTGATTTAAAGGAAAACTGATTACAAGATCATTTAGACCTTTCAGCTCCCAATTTTATGAACTCATCAGCTAAGCAGTAATACACAATGACTTGTTTGTGGTGTACCAACTTCGATGGTGAACAAGGATTTAAAGTTTAAACCCTTGTTTATAACGTTTATTTCACCAATGTTTGGATAAATCAGTACAACAGATGCAAATTACTAGTTTTTGTAGAAAACCTCCGGGCAAAAATGTTGTCAGCTGAATGTGATTTTTCTTGGTCGCCTGATGGTAAGGAGAATTAATGTGTTCCCCACTGCTTCAGTACACAAACATCTTCAGCTACTGCCATAAATTCTTCTCTCACACATATTACCAGAAGCCCCCGCATGTACAAACTCCATCCTTAAAGCGATGGAACCGACTTGAATCCCTGACAATGATCTCCCTTTGAGCAATCCTTGAAATAAACTTAAAGGCAGTATGGCAGTCTCCACAAATGCGTAGATTCTTGAAAACCTTGACGGGTGTTCCTTGTGGCGTTGTGATAATCCCAAAGGCAACTGCAAGCTTTTCGCTGTGATGTGATAGATGCTGCTCCTTCTGCTCCTCTTCAACATCATGCAGTACAAAGTTTGTGTCTGGGACATACCCTTCTTCCTTCATTCTTGTTGATAGTTTCTCCAAAAATGCATAAATATCCTCCGCTCTCGGATGCGTTTTGTCTCCCACCAGAAACACATGAACCTTTCTCTTGACCTCAATCCAACTAGAACCAGGCTTTTTCACCAGACCTCTGTCATCCATTATCTTTCTGATCCTTGCCACTTCATCCCACATGCCGGCAGTGGCATAAATATTTGCCAATGTCACATATGTTGCAGCATTTTCAGGCTCAATTGTGAACAATGCTTCTGCTGCCCGCTTTGCCAGCTGAATATTACCATGAATTCTACAGCCACCAAGCAACGAAGCCCAAAGGAACTTGTCAGGTTCCATGGGCATTTCATCAATGATGTTCTCTGCTTCTTCAAGTTTACCAGACCTTGCAAGGAGGTCAATTATGCAAGCATAATGGTCACCTGTGTGTGTCAATCTATGCTTTTCACAGATTGAATGGAAAATTTCAAGTCCTTTATCAACCAGTCCAGCATGAGTACAGGCAGAAAGAACTCCCACAAATGTAATATGATCAGGTTTAGTACCTGATTTGAGAAGTAAATCATAGTACTCAAGAGCTTCCTTGGGTTGGCCATTCTGAGCATAGCCTGATATCAAAGAAGTCCATGACACCAAATCTGGTTGGGGCAGTCCTCTGAACACCTTCACAGCATTTTCAACATTCCCACACTTTGCATACATATCAACAAGAGCACTTGCTGCAAATGAAAACGGGTCAAACCCAATTCGAGTCATGTGTCCATGAATCTGTTTTCCCAAACCTTCATTAGCTTGAGCTGAGCACACATTTAAAATTCCAGCAAATGTGAACTCATTTGGTCTCATACCAGAGTTCAACATCTCAGAGAAAAGCTCAAAACCCTCTTCCGTTCTACCTCCTTCAAAGTACCTTCCAATCATTGTCGTCCAAGAAACCACATCTCTATCCAATTTCTCATCAAAAATGTGCCGAGCTTCTTCAATGCTCCCACATTTTGCATACATGTCTGATAGAGCACTCCAAACCACAGCATCCGAGGCCAACCCATTTCGCATTATATAACCATGGATCTCCTTACCATGCTTAAGTGAAGTAACAGCAGCAGATGCAGCGAGAGCACTGGATACCGTAAACTTATTACATTTCAAATTCTGCCACCTCTGCATTTCTCTGTATAGTTCCAAAGCTCTTCTGGGTTGGCCGTGGTGAACATATCCCGAAATCATTGTGCTCCAAGAGAAATTATCCTTGTCGTGCATTTTATCAAACAGCCGGCGAGCTTCATCAAGCTGACCTTTCTTTGAATAGCCAGCAATCAATGTGTTCCAAGAACATGCATCTCTTTCAGCCATTTCGTCAAACACCTTGCGTGCGTTGGCCAAGCTGTCGCATTTCACATACATATCAATGAGGCGATTGGAGATGAAGACTCCGGGCTGGAACCCAGATGCCTTCGTGTGGGCATGGACCCTTCGGCCCTCTTCGAGAGCACGATTCTGGAGGCAGAGCTGCAGAAGGGTGGAATAGATGGAGGCAGAAGGGTGAGTTCTAGAAGCATCGAGAAGGTCGAGTATTCGGATGGCGTCTTTCAAGCGCTTTTGTTGGCAGAGAATGTCGATTGCTTCTTTGAATCTCTTGTCCCTGCAGAGGCGATTAATGAGGGCGTCTTTATCTGGTCTGAAGAACGGGCTTGGAAGAGCCCTGTTGTGATGGGCATGAGGAGTTGAAAGAGAAGAATAGGAAGAGGAGAGAGGTCTTGAGAAGAGGGTCTTTTTCATTACATTTGCAAGAAGACGAAATGGTTTCTTTCTCGGCATTTTGAATTTGTTGAAGAAGAGGGCTCCCGTTTGATACTGCAGCTTCAAAAATCAGTACTCCATTGGCGGGGCGGTTCCGATGCTAACGTTAACGTAAGTTTTCTTACAGCGGATAGAAATAAAAAAAAAAATTACTATATTAATTTGTGTAAAGATTTTTACCCAAAAAATTTCAGATGCAGTGACATAAAATAGCTCTGGTTCATTATATTAGCAAGAATATATATATATATATATAACAGATAATTTAAATTTAAAATAGTTATTTAATATTTTTTTATGATTCTATGAGGTTTAAAGTAAATAAAGTTTATGTAAAAATAATTAAAATTAGAAAAATAGATTTCAAAATTGGAATTGATAACTACGAAGGATTGAGTTTACTTTTGTCAAATGAACATTAAAAAATAAAGAAAGTTCATGTAAAAATTATATAAAAATAATAATTTTATAAATTAAAGTAGAGTTCAATGCAACATTATTCTTATTTGACTCTGACATATTACAATTATTTTAAGTGAGTGCTTAATTCTCTTCCAACAAAAGTTGTACATTGGACACTACTCTCCCATTAATAACAAATCTAAATTGTTAAAAATATATTTTTTATCTTTTAGATTTTACTCTAACCTTATTTGATATCCACTTAATGCATATTTACTATTGAATAATTGTGTCAAGTAAAAATATTTATTTAATAATTTATTTTCTCTTAAAATCTAAAAAGCTAAAATGATTCAATCAATCTTATTTTTTAATAATTTTGTAATTTACATAATAATCTATCGTTTTCTTTTCTTTTCTTTAAAGTGAGATCGGCTATTTAACAAGTTCTATTAAATTATCTAAACCTTTTAAGTTTAAATGTTTTTCGAATATCTCGTGTAAATAATAATTAATATATTAAAATATCGATTATTAGATAATTAAGTCACCTATTTAGAAGGCTGTTAAATACATGACAAAAATGCTTCTTCTTTTAAAATATATTTTAATATTTCTATAAAATTGTCAATATAAAAAAATAACTAAATCAAGGACTTGAGATCTTGAATTTGGTAACGAGTCCCCACCGCCAAACAGTTCCAAGCCCCCAACTGCTTTCCAAATTTATTTAATCGGTTTCTCTCTATTTCCCATTTCCCCCTCATTTGTCAAAAACCTAAAATCCAGAAGCAGAAGAAGAAGAAGAAGCGCTTCAATGGCGGAAGAAGAAGAATTGCAGCAGCAGCAACAAGACAAGATTGAGGAAGAGAAGAAGATGAGCTTCTCCTTGAGCATCTGGCCTCCGACACAGCGTACCCGAGAAGCTGTCATTAACCGCTTAATCGAAAATCTAAGCTCCCCTTCTTCCATCCTCGCCAAACGCTACGGATCCATCCCCCAAGAAGAAGCCTCCTCCATCGCTCTCCAAATCGAGGAAGAGGCCTTCTCCGCCACCTCCCTCTCCGACAAGGCCAGCAGCGCCTCCGACGCTGACGGGATCGAGACCCTTCACACCTACTCAAGTGAAATCAGTAAGCGCATGCTCGCTGCTGTCAAGGCCAGAGCGGCACCCACCGACACCGCCCCAACTACCCCCGCCCCTGCCACTGCCACTGCCACCAGTGAGGAAGTCTCATCTCGCGAATCTGAATCTCCTTAATCTTGATTCCAAAATTTCATATCTTATGTTTTGGAGATTTGGTCTTGTTTGAATTTGAATGTTAGTGCGTACTCTCTCGTCTGTCTGTTTTTGAACTTCGAATTGGACCCTTTTCGTTCTCAAATCATTGCGATCTGTCGCCCACTCTCATTACGTGTGAGAATTGGATTGATGATCTGTGGAATTGCATTGGGTGAGAGGATACTCTAGGGGTTTTCAGATATGTAGAATGATTTCACATTTTTACTTGATGATATTAGATATATATGCTTCTTATGATGAGCCATGCCATGTTTGGATCTAGTATGCCTTGTTATTCTCCCAAATGCTTATGTATCTGTTTTTGAATGGTTGCACAGTGATATCTTGTATCGGTTGATTAGAAGATTGGGCAGTCTGCTGCATTTTTATATGATCAGCGTACAGAACATGGATCAGGAATGGGTTGTGGTCCTTGGAACACGAGTTGTATGTGATAGTGTCTCTTCGGGTTTCCATCTTTTTGTTTGTTAGCTAGCAACAGGATCAGTGCCTTAACCTATTTGGTCTAGTACTCCTTTTCTCATTTTTTTTTTTTTTTTTCTGAAAGAGAACAAAACATAGTGCTCATCCCTTACGGTCCAGGTTGGCAGATTTGGCCTTGGGTTTCCATTCAACTTTGGGGTTAGGGGGGAGAAGATGGGCAAATAGGCATTGGTGCTTGTATCGACGTTTGTGCCATTAACAGCACTTGTACCATTGTGACATACTTGCAAGATCTGAACAAATTTGAACAATCATCAGGTGTTACCCATTGTAAGTATGTGTTCAAATCCAAAATAAGCTGCTGCTCATTAGGAAAGTAGACATCCCCTAAATTGTCATAAAATATCCTCCTTTACCAGCTATTCCTTGAAATAGGGTACAACTTACATCAAAATTGAGCATTACCAGGCCACAAGGAGTTAACCTTACTTCCATCTTGACCACTCTAGTGTAGAAGAGGTAAGGCAATCCAACCAGCATGGCGTCATACATGTAGATCTGATGTGGTGATCATCCCTCTCATGTCACCTTGAACCATGGTCGCAAGTTGTTTTAACCTTCACCCTCCACTGCTCATCACCCTAAGATACCACTCCCTTAAAAGCTCGTTGTTCCTCTCCCTTCTAAGTTTGAACTGAGTTCCAAACAGCTGGGACTGTCGTCTCCTCCAGCATTAGGCACTTGATCAATTTGAACTCCATAGTCAACATGTTAATTAGTAGAGCTAGAGACAATGGCATGGCCTACTTAATCCTAAGCAACTTCTGGAAAGGGATGATATGGACACTCCAAAAGGGCAAGTGGCTGAGCAATTGTTACTGAACAGAGACTTAAAAAGTACTTCATAGGTGGTTGCATCGGAAATGGTTGAATGAAAATCCATCAGTAGTAGAGAGAAAAAATATATAGATATAGAAACAATAATGTTTAAACCACACAATAGAGAGAGAACTGCTTTTGAAGATGTCATTTTAATATATGCACATAGCACTTTTATGTTAATGAATTCTTCATGTGATATGAAGCATTTGACAAACTAACGACTCTGTGGCTAATGTTTGGAAATCAATTGGCTGAACTAGTAATTATGCTAGCCTTGTGAATTTCTTGAGAACATTACCAACTAAAATAGTAATTGAATCATTTAAAACTGAAATATAATAAATCATTTTTCAGTTTTTTGTTTTGTTTTTCCCATTTATGCTTCAAAGTCAGTCTTATTTGAATCCAATTCAAATTTCCTTAAATTGAATTTTCCGTGATCATTTCTAACAAAATTTAGCTCAACCAAAATCCATTTTTTGGTCCCTTCTTGCTCTATAAGCATTAGGTTAATGCGTACTCTGATGCCCACTTAAACTGAATGACACTCATGGTTAGTGTTTGATGTAGCCATTTTCTTTTTTGGGAAATGAAAAGGGTGGATTGGGGTTTTTTTTTTTTTTTGTGGGGGAGGGGGGGTAAAGAATCTTTGTTGTTATAGCTGATTATGTTAGTTTGATTTCATGCTGTGCAATATCTGGCAATCATGGTTTTGTTAAACCAGCCTCCTGTTAGGCATTCCATTTCCAAATAATGAACATCTGATGGAATTCTTCAAGTTACTCTAGAATCATTAACCATGCTGTCTTGCACATTAAAAGAATTAAGAAACATCTCACATAGAAAAAAATTCTAAAAAAATGCACTATGATTCTTCATATTGTTCTAAATTATGATTTATCATCTCCAATTTCATTAAGTATTTCTTGCTCTCTCCTAATGTGGCAATGATTCAGGATGACTAGTTATGGTCAAGGAGACCATGCATGGTTAATGCTTCTAGAATAACTTGAAGTGGGTCAGATGTTTTGGTTAATGCTTCTAGAATAACTTGAAGTGGGTCAGATGTTTTGGTTAATGCTTCTAGAATAACTTGAAGTGGGTCAGATGTTCATTTTTTAGGAAATGCCTGACGTGACTGCTTTTTAGAATAACTTGAAGTGTGTCAGATGTTCATTATTGCCTTGAACATTAAGCAAATACCTGACTAGAGACCTGTTTCTATGTTTTGCTTAGACATTGAGCAAACATAATAGCATTTATAAAGTCCATCTACTAAGACTTGCCTTTCTTTTTATTTTGAGGAAAGTTGATAGTGTAAGAATGAGAATTCTAGTTGCTTGATTTCTTTGAAATGAGCAAAGCATCGCACATATTCGACACAGCACTGTGTCAGAATCTTCAGAAATTTGTCAGAGTACCCATGTAAACATTGTTTTGCAATCACAATTTTGTTACACTTTTTTCATTTGAATTCTATCTAATATTGGCGGAGACATATTGAAATATTTCTTTTTAAAAAGAAGAAATATTGAAATATTAATATGATTGCTTAGGTTGCACCTCATTCTTTATTGATTACTTCGCATATTATTTTTATCTAAAATTAAATGCTTGTTTAAATGTTACGCAAAATGCACATATGCTATGATTTTCAAATCCCCAAAGTGAACTTCTCATGCTAGTATCAAATTCCAACATATGTTGATATACTCATGCAACTTAGTAGAGGTCAATGACCATTTAATATGAGTAAATGCTAGATAGGGCTAATGATGTTGATGATTGAATTCATGCGAATTTCCCATTGAATAAGTTTTCCCTTATTTCAATAAATTTTGTTGTTTACAAAAGGAAGAAGCCCAATATTTTTTTAATACACATCTTATTTAGCAAAGGTGGAGGCTACATGTTTTAGAAATGAAATGGTTGTCAACATATCTTACTTAAATGTTACTTATGTAATACTAAACCAATATAATACTCATCCAACCCACTGCTGCTATCTCCAAGGTCCATTTTGTGTTCAAGCTGACACCAACCTTTGGATTAAAATTGATGAGGTCTGGGCTAGTTCTTGCCATTGGTAGTTGGAGCTTGAAAATCACACCTAAAGCTAATACCTACTGCCCCAATTTAGCCATTGATTTTTTGGCCCCCCATCTGAAGCATAAACTTTCAGAAATCCAGGGTTTTTTGTGCCCATTCTTACCATTGATATATGGGGCTTGAAAATCATACCTAGAGCTAACACCTTCTCTGGTATTTTTACTATTGATTTTTCTGGCCTCCAATCCATGCATAATCCGTCCAATTGCAAGAAAACTAGAAAGCGCCTTCCTGTTTAGGGAGACATCTTGATAAAAATTTAAGTGGGCCATATGTGCACTTTTTTTTCGATTGTGATAGTAGAAAGTGGTAAGGACACTCGCTGGATAAAACATCACGCGAGATAGCTCAACTAACAAGCATTTTGGCTCAGAACTCAGGTTTCAAGTTCAAGTCCCGTAGTTACTCGATGCTCATGACTGGATGGAGGAGTTTCTCTTGCATTGTATCTTTTGTAAAATCCTTGTCCATCTCGCACAATCATGTGAGGCGCAGCTTATGATACATGTACAGTCTCCTGAGATGAAATCAGCACCCTAGCCTCCCTCAAGCTGCTCTACTAATTGGGGCTTGGGGTTTGACAACAATCTATTCAAATTGGGCCCTTTTTTTTTTTTTTTTGAAACAGTTTAGAATGGATTATCATTAACAATAAAAAGTAAAACATGCCATGTAAGGAGGAGGTGGCCTAAGAGAATTAGACGCCCTCCCCAAAACAAAGTTAAGCAAAGTAGAAGAAATGTATAAAATAACAATAAAGAAAGTAAAGAAATCCGCTAGCCGCTCGGGGCGAAGAAAGTGCCGCGCAAAGCCCCATCTACACCGTTCTTGGCAAGGAAATCAGCCACCCCATTGGCCGACCTGCTAATTTGAGTAAAGGATACATCCAAACCCTTTAATAACTCCTTTATCTCCCTAACTAAGATAATTAGTCTCCAGGGGGGGCGCTTCAGACTTTTGGCCCATTTGATAGCGTTAGAAGAATCACTTTCAATAATTAATCTCTCCCCCCTTAAAGACACCCCTACGGACAGAGCTCTCCGAATACTAAGAAGTTCCGCTTCATTTGACTCCTTGATCCCAACAGATTCCGAGAAAGCAATACGAGTAAAACCCAGATGATTCCGAAGTGCTCCCCCAATTCCAGTCGGCCCAGGTTTACCTTTGGATGCCCCATCCACATTGAACTTCCACGATCCAGTTGGGGGAGAGGCCCACACAACCGTAGGTTTGCCCCTCTTGAGAGGGGGACCTAGACATCCAACCAACGACAGACGCAAATCCTCAGCTTTGAAGTCCTTGAATTCCTTATTAGCACAAACCACGAGCTTAATCTCCATTTGGCAGCTTCAAAAAGTTCGCCGAATTCCAATTTACTCCCCTCAAATACTCTAGAGTTCCTCTCTCTCCAAATGGTCCACAAGATCGCCGCAGGAATAGTGTTCCACACAAGCTTCATTCTATAATGCAGGCGAATCAAAGGCCAGGATTCCAAAAACACCTCCCATGATCTGGGGCAGACCCAAGAAACTCCCAACAGGTTAACGAAGCTGCACCATAATCTCCAAGCCATTGGGCAGAGTACGAAAAGGTGGTCTATAGATTCTTCAGCCACTTGACAAAGAGGACAAGGCAAGTCTCCATCAAAACCTAACATCCCTCTGCGACTAAGCTCCACTCTGGTCAGAATCCTACCCCTTGCGCCGCACCAAGTGAACATCTGAACTCTAGGTGGGGCCAGGCTTTTCCAAATAATAGCCTGAGAAATTAAGAAGCCCTCCAAGCATTGAGTCGCAAGGTCAGACAAAGATTTCACCGAAAAGACCCCCGAAGAATTGCCCATCCAAACCCATTCATCACCAGACTCCAAATCCAACTTAAACTCATCCAATTTTGCCCTAAGGTCATTTAGAGATTGTACCTCGAAAGCCCGGAGATCTCTTCTAAAATCAAAATTCCACAAGATGCCAAGCCTTTCCACCTTGACCATTTCTTGAATTAATGCTTGCTTAACTCTGGTTGCTCTGTATAATCTCGGGAATGTCTCTTTCAACGACCTATCCCCCAACCAAATGTCTTCCCAAAAACAAGTATGGTCCCCCTTGCCAACCAGCACCCTAAGATTCTTTTGAAATAAGCTTCCAACCTCAGTCTTACCCTCGCACACGTTCCACCAGTCTTTGAGTATCCTAGAGCCAGACCGCTTTGCACCCTCTCCTAATGACCACCCATTTTTATTTGCTAAGCCATATTTAGCTGAAAGTAGCCAGACCCATAATGCATGCTTCTCTGATCCAAAGCGCAATCCCCATTTGCATAATAAGGCTTCATTCTTCACCCTAATAGGGACAAAACCTAGACCTCCTTTGTGTTTTGGTTTAGTAACCTCGGCCCAAGCCACCAAATGAACTTTCCTCTTCCTCTCATGCTCACCCCATAAAAATTGCCGAAAGAGTTTTTCCATCATATTGGCTACTCCTACAGGGATATTAAACAGAGACAAATAATACAACGGCAAATTAGCCAACACAAACTTGAGAAGGGTTACCCTTCCACCCAACGACAAAAAAATCTTGCCCCATCCTGCTAATTTTCTCTTGATTTTCTCTAAAACCGGTGACCAAAAGCTCTTCACCCTAGGATTCCCCCCGACCGGAAGTCCAAGGTACTTAAACGGTAGTTTCCCAATCCCACACCCGACTTCTTCAGCCCAACTCCTAACCACCACATCATCCATGTCCACCCCAATCAGGGTACTTTTGCCTAGATTTATCCTCAAACCCGAAACCAACTCAAAGCATCTTAAGATCGCCCGAAAGCCCAGGACTTCTGATTTACTATGATCACAAAAGAAGAGGGTGTCATCAGCAAATTGAAGGTGCATGATTGCCGGACCTTCCAGGCTAACCTGAAACCCCTTCACAATACCCAATTCTTTAGCTTTCGAAACCAAACGGTTTAGGCTTTCACCAACCATTGTAAAAATGAAAGGGGATAGAGGGTCCCCCTGTCTCAGACCCCTATTGGCTACAATAGGTGGAGTGGGAGAGCCATTAACCAAAATTGAATACCTAGAACCCTCCACACAAGCTTTCATCCACTTCTGTCACCTCAAACCAAAACCCATTCTCCGAAACAGATATGTCACAAACCACCAATCCACACAATCATACGCTTCCATATCTATTTTGAACAAAAGACCAGGTTTCCCTTCTTTTTTCCTCCAGTGAACCACTTCGTTAGCAATCAAAATTCCATCCAGAATTTGTCTTTTTTCAATGAAGGCTCCTTGTGAATCATCAATAACTTGGGGAAGCGCCTTTTTTAGCCTATCAGCTAGCACCTTAGCCAACAATTTATAAATGCTTCCCACAAGGCAAATCGGGCGGAAATGTGATAATTCCGACGGTCCCTCCCGTTTCGGGATTAACGATATAAAGGAGTTCTTCAAGTCCTTATAGATTATCCCATCTGAGAAGAACTCCTTAAAGAATTTGAAAATTACAGGACCAATTGTCTCCCAACACGCCTTAAAGAAGGCGAAGTTGAATCCATCAGGACCAGGGGCCTTGTCTCCATTCAAGCTGTCTAAGGCTACTACGATTTCCTCCATCATGAACTCCCTCTCTAGCCAATTGGCCATAGCCCCACTGATCTTAGGTAACTCGAGCCCCTCCAAGGAAGGTCTACGGGATTCTGAGTCAATTCTAGAAGCGGAACTAAGTAAAGAATAAGGAGATAACCTGTGCCTAGAGAGTGAAAAGGGGAGAGAGATTAAAAAAAGGGAAGATAACACCCCATCCAAACACCAAGGCGAAGATGCTACCCCAAGAGACTGCTCACCAATAAAGAGAGAATAAGGAGAGATAGGGAAGGATAATACCCGGGCCTCAAAAGAAGCAAGCCGCAACAGATCTGAAGAGCCGATAGGAAAAAGGCTTGACCACCCAGAAGCCCAGCAGCCATCAATTAGAAGTTGAGATGACACTGAGAAGTCCCGCAAACTGCTGATGTCAAAAATGTAAGGATCCACCACGTCCGATCGAAGTATCGGCAAGACTGCCGACAGTATAAGGAACTCATCGCCGCCAGATAACCTCGAGGGAGGCACCACTGGAAGGTTCCACCAAGAGCAGAAGGCCACTGACGAAAAGCGTTCCATCAAAACTGAGGGAGAGGGAGAACATCTTCCGCTCCAACAAGACTGCACCTGCGGAAAAGAAGAACCAAACAACGCACCGGGTTTCCAAACAACCAAATCATGCAACAAAGAAGAATAAAGAGGGTAGGAAATACCCGGATCAGCAAGCGGCGACTGAGAAGCTGAAGAGGGACAAGGAGGAGATCCGATCCGAGAAATAAGGGAAAGTGGCGATGCTCCAGAAGATGACTGGAAAATATCCGAAAAGAACCGAACAACCGCCCCCCGGATACCCATCTTATCAGAGACGCAAGTACCATCCACTGTCACTGATCTGATAACATTAGAGGCTTTACGATTGGAGGCGCAAGCATGGAAGAATTTAGTGTTCTTATCCCCTTCCTTTAACCATAGAGCCCTGGATTTCTGTCTCCATTCCACCTCTTCTAATCTTAAACAATCCCATAAAGAAGATTTTGCCTCTTTCTTGCGGACTAATTCAATCTCCTCAAGTTCGCGATCCTCCTCAATGATAGCCCACTCCTCCAGATTTCTGACTGCCGCTTCTTTTTTTTCTTGAGTAGTGCCCCCACTTGCTGCCACCCACTCCTTGATCTTCTTTTTCAATAACTTGAGTTTCTGTGCTAATACAAAGCCTGCCCATGTTGAATAGGGACTTTTCATGCAAGTGATCATCAACGCCATTGAGCCACTCTTTAGTCAAATGAGAAGGCCATTATGTGAACATTTATTGGAATATGAGAGTTTAAATAAATTTGAATAACGACTTTGAATGTGTTTATTTGGCATTTGGGTCAAGTGTTGGGATTTGGTAAGAAATTAGCTTCTAAGATAAGAATTAGCTTCTGCAACAATAGAACAAATTGTGAAAAAATCCATTGTATCGAAGATCTTATTCATTATCTCTACCATCAGCATCATTGTCAAAAAAATTATCCCATCAATCTAAGGTTGACACTCACAATTTGATTTTACAAATTGTTTTCTGTGAGCTGGATAGATATTTGGCACCCATATGGACTTTATATATACATATAACATGGGTGTACCCGTTTATGTTAGAAGTGAAATTAATTCCACAGTCACACAAAACTTTCTACAAAAAAATTTAGTGTATTAGACAAGTCTAGGAGGAGTAGAACTGAAGACCACTACAACAATGAGCACTTACCCTTATTTGTAAGAGGTCTTGGGATCAAACTCTCCTCAACATAAAAATGGTCGCTCTCCATAGTTTGTACTTAGCGTGTGCGAATAAAGAGGTTTACATATGCTCTAAAAATCAGTCATGTAAGACGTATGGTTAACTCAGGTGGGATGCCTGTTTGGTCTTAAAAAAAAAGAGTAATTTTTCCTTATTCTTGTAAAATCAGGTGGTTGGGGGCCAGTCTTCTTTGGTTTGATGTCCCATCGGTGGGTCTTCTCTTATGCTTTTTTTGGTTTCAGAAAAGGAGATGTCATGGACAATTATGGCTCATTTTGACGACAGAAGAGTTGAGGTACCTATTGCCGTGGCACGAGATGTTTAAAAAATGAACCAATTATAGATTTATTTTAATTCTTTATGAATTAATCACATTATTTCTTAGGCTTTGGCTTCTGAATTCAATTCGAAGAGCTCAATCCCAATTAAGTAAATGATCAGGTTCAAATCAAGTTAAAGGTTAGAACACCATATTTATAAGTTTGTATTATTGTCTTCATATTTTATTATATTTAAAAAAAATTAATGATTTTTTCAAAAATGAAACAGCAAAACAGTCGAAACGGATGTGACGATTATGCTTTAAATTGTTTTTATATATAATTAATGTAAAGGGATAAAGAATAAAGATCAAAGGAAATGGATTGGCATGAATTTCTCCAATGTTTAGAAAACAACTGTGACAGCCCAGCCCATGAAAAAGGGCTTGGGGCTCAGTCCAGTAAGATACTATCCGCTTTGGTCTCACACGCGCGAGCTCGCACGGTTTTTGGATCAGACTCGGCCCAAGTCGTAGTCCAAAACGCGTCTTGCTGGTTTGGAGAATAAGGTTACTTATAAACCCCCTCTCAAACTCCTCAACTTCCGATGTAGGACATTCCACGACTCCTACCCACTGCTGGGCTGTCGGATCCGACTGGCCCACTCTGCTGGCCCGTCTGACAGGGCCCAGTTTCACTTGGATCAGCATATCTAGAGCTTGATTTCTGACTCATGGGTCAGGATCAGGGGTAAAAAATTCAGTCGATACTGTGCGTATCTGCCGAATTATATCGGTTTTTTTACGACCGATTTATATCAGCCGATACGTATAGTACTGGCCGTACAAAAAAAAATTCGGCCGATATGATCGAATTTCTGACCGATAATTCGGTCATCATATCGGCCGAATTTTAATAATTCGGTTTTTGGTTTTTTTTTTAAAAAAAAACTTTTTTTTTTAGAAATATCGGACTAGAAAGAATGGAAAGAGAAAAAATAAAATATGGAGAAAAGATTGAAGAAAAAAAATCGCTACAGCTTACCTTTCTCTTCTTTTTCTTCTTCGTTGATCAGAAAAATACAGAGAGCGGCGGCAGTTAGGGTTTAGCAGAGAGAGGGAAAGGGAAGAAGGGTATCAAAAAGCAGAGCATTAGGGTTTGTAAGTGCACAAGTGAATCACGTGAGCTTTCTAAAAAGCTCACGTGTGTAACTTAATATTTTTTCAAAAAAATACTTTTAAAAGGAAAGTAATAAAATTTTGTTTTAAATAGAAAGTAAAAATTATAATATATTCTTTTATTTATCTTATTATAATAATTTAATATTATATTTACCAGGTATCCATTCATAGTGATTAAATAATAAAATCTCCTTTAAAACTTTAAAGTTAATTTTTAAGCACCTTGTATTTCCAAAATTTCTCAAAATGAATATCCGGACTAATTACGATAACCTGATAAAAATACTTTAAGACTTAAAGGTCTTTTGACACTCTTAAATATTTAAAACACAGTATTTTACAAATAAGGGTATCCCTAAGATACACCAAAAACACATTTAGGAGCGTCAAAAGACCTTAAAGTCTTAAAGTATATTTATCAAGTTATCGTAATTAGTCCGGATATTCAATTTTAGAAATTTTGAAAACACACGATGCTTAAAAAATAATGTGCATAGTATATTAAATAATAAAATCTCCTTTAAAACTTTAAAGTTATTTTTTAAGCACTGTGCATTTTCAAAATTTCTCAAATTGAATATCCGAACTAATTACAATAACTTGATAAAAATATTTTAAGACTTTAAGGTCTTTTGACTTTCCTAAATGTGTTTTCGGCACATCCTAGGATTACCCTTATTTGTAAAATACTGTGTCTTCGGCACACCCTAGGGATATCCTAACTTAAAATAACACTCATTGACTAAAAAAATAATTATGAAATTATTTCTACAAATTTTCCTCAGTTATATCCTTTTCCTTATAATTTTCACAATTTTATTACTGATTATATAATTTCCTGTTATTGTAACTTCAAAAATATATTAGAAGATGTAAATGTCCGATATTTTATGAAAAAATTACATATTCAATAAGCCCATAATTATCTGCATTTACTATAATTTTTTTGAATTTTTAAAAAAAAATGGGTAGGAGAGAGAAAAAATTCGGCCGATATAACGACCGAACAGATATATCGGGCGATATGAAAAATCGGCCGGGATCTCGGCCCGGCCAATTTTTCTACCCCTGGTCAGGATATCACAACAACATATAAGGTAAACTGAATATTCATTCTAATTCAGCAATTCTATCCTAAATTTCTATTTCCTATTTTTTGTTTAGCTTTTTTTTTACAAACTTTCATTATTTTAATATTAAATAATAAGAATAGGCAAATAATTTGTCAAATCCAAAATAAAAGTCAAGTTCGTATTAATGGAATAAATGGATTAAATTATGATGAATAAGAATAGGCAAATCTTTCAGACTCATCAACCAAACATTAGAATTGCTTTTTTCTATTTTTTAGACATTTTTAAATATTTTTTCCTTTTTGCTTACCATCTTGGAAACATCATCGTTCAGTCAAGATTCACCCAATCTTCACTTTAAATTGTCTCATTTATATATAGGACCAATCAAAGAACATACTTTCCATGTGGCATAAACAATTTATGAAGAAGAATACAATACCTTACCTTAACCAAAAAAAAAAAAAATGGAAAATAGACATAGGAGAAGGATTTTGTGTAGATAGAATTTATTTTTATAAAATGGGTCATCATTGATGATAGTCAATGAGATTTGGATCACCAAGAATGTGGGACCTTTAAAGAAGAAAAATCATTTGTTCAGTGAGTGAACTCTTCGTTAGATCTTGACTATTGATTCAATTATGAAGAAGAGGAGAGTGATTTTTTTTAGTGAATAACACAATGGACAAAACATTTCTAGAATGAAGAACATGGTTTGATTTATCCTTTCTAAAATACTTATAAACAGTTAAGAAATTATAAAATAGAGCACACATTTTTGAGGTGAGATCAAGATTTGCATTTCTAAAATGGTGAATGCAATTTGATTTCTAGATGTAAGAATAAGAGATTAAAGCGAATAGAATATATGATAACATCAAACTTACTTACACTTTTACGAAATAATCAAAAGTTCATTTTCCTTGGTTATGTACCCGGCGTGTACAGATTAAAAAATTTACACATGTCCCAATGATTAGTTAGATGAGACACCTGAAAAATTAAGGTGGGACGTTTGGATACCTTGGTCTTAAAAAAAAAAAAGTAATCAAAGTTACTGAACAAACCTCTACTTTACAGACCGATAATTCTATAGAGAGTGACCCTTAAATCAAAATTTTGCATCGCCTATCTGATGGTCTTTGTTCCAATAGTGGTTCATTATAGGATTAGTGGTGGGTCTCTAAAGAGGGTTGCACCCCATTATGGCAGATCCACCTTTTACTGCATTCTTCTCTCTTTTTTACTATTTTAAATGATAAAATTCTAATAAAGTTTCAAGTAAACAGAGAATAGATAGTGATACGTCTAATTCACATCATAATAATACTTTTACTTTTTAGAAAAAAACAGTATTCATATGTGAGGTGGGGAATGGGGATACTCCATATTATTAAAAAAAACAATTTTTTTTTCATTATGTCAATGTTGCTTAAAGGGAAATAATAAGAAAGTGATCATGATTCTATCTTATTACAGTAAAGTGAGTAATAGAAAACAGAAAAGGAACAATACATTATGAGAAAATTTGGGTACTTGGGTGTTGTTGCCTCATAAATTAATAAAAGAAATTCATACGTTTAGGATTAGTCAGGTGTGCAAAATTTGGCTTGGCCAAGATATTGATCTCGGCCGATAAATTTCTCTCTCTTATTTTGCTTTCTTTATTAAATATCGGTATTTTATTATTATTTTATTTTATCTGAATTAAAAAATGAATAAATAATCCAAAAGGAAGCTGGATTTTTTTAAAAAAAATTGAAAACATAAATATCGGCTGATATCGGCCGAGATATCGACTCGGGCCTATCACCATTTTGAATTTTTTTTAATTAAAAAGGCCGATATTGGAGCGATATATATCGACTATATCGACTGAGATATAGTGCGTACGGCCGATACAATACGTATCGGCCAATATAATATAGTGCTTAAAAACCGAAACGTATTGGCCGATATCTTTACCCCTGGAATTAGTAGTCAGATGAAAAAAGTGACTTTGTCACAAGTTTGCGATAAAGGCTGTTTTTAATTGTAAAGATGTCTCACCCAATTAATTTTTCAAATATATAAAACTTTTTAATTCACGCAGGATAAAATCACAGAGTGACCCTTTGAGATTGAATGTGAATCAACACAAAACCCCACAAAACTTTCTTTTTTATAAAGAATTCATTTTTCATATGAAAATGTTTCAAGATTTTTTCTGCTCATCAAAATAATATTTTATTCATTTTTAACAAAAATAAAAGTTTTCATAGCACGTTTCTAGACAACATGAATTAAAATCTAATTTTTTTATGAATTTATGTTGTGAAAAAAATAGACAAACACAATGTTCTAATTCATATACTTTACATTTCAAAGACCAAAAGTTAAAAGAATTTTTTTTTTATGAACAAGGTGTTTAAGTTTCTTAGAGCATCCGACTAGTCCTCAGAGCATGTATAAGCCTCCCTATCAGACAGAGTAACTCTACGTGGAAATTAAACTCAAGACTCCTACATGCTAATTCTAATTCGAGTTCTTGCCCATCACTTCTCCTCAATTAGACAATTACTCCATTGCCCAGGTCAGTTATATCTAATTTCTAAAAAAACATTTTCAATTTTTAATTGAAATGTGAATGAAGCCAAACTAGACAAATCGAAGTTGGATCAATTTCAAAAATATGGGTTGGAGTCAAATCATTTTCAACCTCTGTGATGGGTCTCTGTCCAAATTGTATCAGCAGTCAACATCTTTACTAGTAATGAGAAAATAAAAAGCCAAACACTACGACCGACCAGCCTGGATTAGCATGAAGATACCAACTCAAGTACCTACATTACTGCAGTGACTGACGTTGGATTGTTGGATCTACAACTGGAATACCTTCCATAATCACCATTCCACCTTAATTACACCACCAAAACACCATTATTCTGAATTGACCACTAGGTTTTTTAATTTGAATATCCTAAATTTTAAAGATTAAGATAAGATTTACCAAGATTAAATTTAACTATTTGATAGTCACAAGAGGACCCTTGGAGACTTTTTACAAGTCTCTCAAGGTCAACCACATACTAAAAGTCAATTCATTCAAAATTTCTAAGCGTGTACATTAATAAACTATAAAACTGCCTTGAAACCATCAATATTACAGTCAAGGTGATGCCGGGGCCTGGTGGATTCTAGGTCATCCCTAGCGGTGAGGAGTCTCGCTTGCCTGATGGATTTTAGATTAGGCATTATTCCTACATTGGAAGAGTAAGTATTCAAAGTCTTGGACTATAAGGTGCGTTCCCTCAGCCCTTAGATATGAGGCATTTTCAGTGTGTCGAAAAATAAAGTCGTGAGCCCGACCTAATAGATTCCATGTCGGTCAAAGTGGATAATATCGTGGCCCGAGGTCGGTTCTATATCACAAGGATGGGAAAATTCGAGCACTTGAGGATGAACAAACTTCAGGCTTCACATGTAGAAGCAATTCAAGAAGGATGCAGTGGAAAATTCAAGTGGAGGATCATATATGGTTCATCCCTTTTCAAAGGTCTAACAAAAGTGCAATTTTTCTGTGATTTGTGATTTGCTAATGACCATTTACAGCCATTGTCTTTCTCTTTTACCTTCTTTTTTTTTTTAAGTACAGGAGAACTGCTCCTATCAACCAAAAAACAACCAGGAAGCAGCAATAGAGACTCAAAATGGAAAACCAAAATAGCAGAACAGGAAGAGATTAGTGTTTGGAAATGTTGCTTCCCGTGGCAGGTGACCAGAAATCGGCGCCGTTGCAGTTCGCAACATGTGAAGTGCATGATATTGGTACCAAGCATAGTCCCCGGCTCCTTAGATCATATCTTGATTGCTCTCTTTCCCCCTCCTGAAATTAACACACGTTATGTTTTGAGAGAGGTGTTGTCATTTCTTTAAATATGGTCAATTTAGAAAGGACATGAGAGTTTGCAGCACAGTTGCAAGCACTCATTGTTACAGGTTCGAGTCATCCATAAGTACCCAACTCATGAAAAATTATTTGTCAAATCCAATTTCAACATAGGAGACATGTGGTGTAAAAAAAAAAAACAAATAAGACATTTTCCTCTCATTCCAAAGAATCTATTTCCCATAGTGGGGTAGGAAAATGTAATAAGGTTTCCTCGCTCTCCAAGATTTATTCATTTTCAGCAAAACTAAAGATTTCCATACAAACAACAAAAATATCAGTTTTTTTTATAATAGTATAACATAATACGACTATAAGTGTGAAGATTATGCATTAGATCACATAAAACTAGTGGCCCGAATGCAACCGCGCAGAAACCCCATTAATGATGAATGAAAAAGGCGACCTATGGAGTTCAAGGAAGGGGACAAAGAGTGCGCCTGAAGGTACTACCTCATCAGTTCTTAGTGTTTCGCAAAGGGCTAGTACCACAATAGGAGGGTCATTTTCAAGTAGTAAGAAGGTGGGCAAGGTGTAGTCCTAAAATCTAGACCTTTCATTCATTATTATTTCGAAAAGAGAAGCAATCGATCCACTGTGGATTGGCCACTCATTATCCGCCCAACCAGCCAGATCCTAAAGCTCCGTTCTCCACACATATATGTCCGGGTTGGTAGTATTATCCTTGATCAAGCAGCAGATGAACTCAACCCAGAGACTTCAAAAATGGCTATGGATCCTCATCTGTTTTCTCTTAATTTTTAATGATTATAGTTATTTGCATTTAAGGTTTTATTCAGAAAATAATTCATATATCACATGTTTAGTCATATAGAGACTAATGCCACTGTAAAACACACAGGATAGTTTGTAGAGGGTGGGAGCCTCATGGGCAGTGCAGACCATTGTTTAAAAATTCAGAAAATAGTTGGGTGAGTCCATGAAATCTAACTTCAACTCAGAAGGATTTCGAGTCAAGTCAGTTGATGAGTTTTTCAGTATTTTTTTATCTTTTTCTAAAAACTCAGTCAAGTTTCTCCACAGGATGGGATGGCATTTTGAGCTGAGTTCCAGTTTTGAATGTTCAAACACCGGTGCGGGCCCACAAAGTAGGAGAAGAAGAAGAAGAGGCAAGATGTAGAGCAATCTTGCCTCTTATTTCATCTCTCTGAGAGAGGAGAAGAGAAGAGGAGGAGAAAAAGGAGAGCATATTATGTGTGATTACCGGTTGGTGGTCTGCAGTCGACAGAAGTCGCTGCATGTACGGAAGAGTCAGTACCTGAAACATAAAAACAAGAAATTTGCAAACAAACCAACGAATGTGATTAGAAAACCATGAAAATTTATTAAGATACCAACAAAGTAATTTCTTTCCTTTTAACCCGAGGGGGTTGGCACGCCCACCTCGAGAAGCGAGCTATTGAATTTGATTCACACTCAACTCCTTCGAACCACTCTCTCTTGGATTACTCCATAACGACTTAACCCGTGTGTAGATTGAGAGATTTATACATGCTCGTGGATCAATCTCACCTCCAATGGCGAGGTCAGGATACCCATGCTAACAAACAGTAAATATTAAAAGGAGAGAGGTCAACATGTTTTATGTAAATACAACCTGAAACTATATATATATGTGGTTAATTAGTCATTAATCTGAATCATTTTAACACTATTTTGCCTTGGATTCAATCCCAACATGACCAACAAGGCAACAACCACTGAACTCGTCACAACATGGATCAATAAACAATATAGATTTCTATCTAATGACTAAATTTTAATATTCAAAACTTAAAAAGGTTTGATGAAGAAATATTCAACATATTGAGAGGTTTCTGATATACATACATGCCAAGATGGTGGAACCCACTTGAGGACAATCTGAGTTTCTTATTCAGATTCTTAAAGTTGAATTTTATTTTTTTAAAAAAGTATTTAAAAGATATAATTTTAGCTTAAGTATTAAGAAAAGGAAAAGTGAGAGTACCTGAACCTGGTCGTGCAGAAACCTGATATATCCCATCGCTTCATGAAGAACCGAAGCCGTGTCTGTCTGCATTAGTCAAAGTCAAAGTAAAAAATCCACAAAAAAATCCAAAAAATGACACAAAATAAAGTAAAAATAGTAGCTATTTTCGCTTCTTTTTTACTGTTGCCAACGGAACGGACCTTGCCAAATGGAGAAACAAGCTTCTGCAACGCCGTAATCCGTTCTCCCAGCTTCTCCTTCTTCCCCTACATCATCACCATTAGATGTTAAAACTGGACTCAACTAAAGAAAAATGAAAAAATAATAAAATAATAAAAGGGTTCTTTCCTTCTTTTTTGCCTTTTTATAAAAAATAATTTCCACCTTAGAAGGGGTGGCCTCCGTTTTGGCTTTTTTGCACGTTTTTCCGCTGTTGTCAGTGACTGTGTCGGATCGGGGAAACGGGTCGGGTCTTGACCCTGCTACGTCTTTTATCCTCTGTCTTAGCTTCAACTGCAACTGCATGTCGGGTTCTCGGTGTTGAAACTTCGGTTACCCGCGACTTGGAGAAGCTGCTGCCTCCGCTCGAAGAAGTGGACGAAGAATCGCAGCCGTTGATGCCGGGTTTCTTCTTCAAAACCGGTTCCTTTTCCAGAAAACCCACTTCGGGTTCGCTGCATCTGTCGCCAAAACGAAGCATTTTGGATGGATCGTCGTGGGAGAAAGGAGATGGGTAGATGTAACTCTCTGAAATAGCAAGACCCACTTGACCAGATTCCAGCAACTGAGCAAAACCACCTGCCGGATGAAGGTCGCCATTGAAGCCCTCCTCTGTCTCCATCAACAACACCCAACAACAAAAAACACAAGAAAAGGAAGAAAAATGAAGATTAGTAGACCCCCGTCCCGTCCCCCACGGTTGTTTTCTAAGCACAGACTCTGTTTCAGGTCACTGAAAGAGAAGAAAACGAAGGAAACGAAGCCAGCAAATAAAGCAACACAAGCAATAAAGCCCTGCAACTAGCAGTTCTCGCAAGCAGACATTAACACGAGGAGAAAGAAAGAGCGAGTTTGGAGGAAAAAGAGGAGAAGAAGAAGAAGAAGAAGAAGTCCCTGGCAAAAGCAGAACAGCAGAAACAGAGAGAGAAAGAGAGAAGTTTGGTGTTGGGCTTTGGTTTTGTAAATTGTAATAGCTTTTGTTGTTATTGTATTGTTGTAAGCCTTTGAAATGCGAACTTCGGTTCGGCTGTCTCAGTCAAAACGGCCCACCCAAGAAAACCGTGGTTTATTTCGAAGGTGGAAAGCGGAATTGGGTCGGGCAGTAGGCGGTAAAAAGCAGAGTCTCTCCATTTCCCTTCTCGGCCATTACAAAACCTGCCTCCTCCTCTGCTGCTGCTGCTCTACTATGGAAAAATGGAGTGTGGACCGACTCTTTCCTCCTTTCCTCTTCCTCTTTCCTCTTTTCTCTAAAAGGAATCGTACGTGTGCATTTTGGGACTTGGGAGTACCCACCCAACTGTGATTAGGTGTTTAATCATTTTTAAGAGAGAGATTATTGTTTCTAATCCTTTTACAATTCTTATAATAATAGACAAAGAGGAGTAATTTATGAAGGATGGAGTTTATGATAATGAGATTAGGTGTACTGATGATGGATGGTAGAGAGATTTTAATCATTTTTAAGGGGGAGAAATTATTGTTCGTAATCCTTTAAGAATAATTGGGTCTTTGATTCTTATAATAATGGAGAAGGAGTAATTTATGAAGGATCGAGAAGGTCTCTGTTTTTAGTTTATGATAGATAATGGAGTTTGGAGCGGTTTAAGAAGAAAGACTCGGGAACAGGAATTGGCGTGTGTTGCGGTTCTTCTAAGTGGGTAGAGAGGGAAGAATGAGACAATGAGACTGCAAAATCTTTGTACTCTGTAATCTTTGCATCATATATTTTATATAAATTACATTGGAGTGTGGGTCCAGCTTTGACTTGGGTCCACTGTGGGTGGCAGACTTGGCAATCTTAGGAGTGGTAATGTACCAAGATATATGAAATTCTATTACTCGATTTAAAATTAAAAAAATTAATGATTCATATTTATTAAAATTTAAATATTGAGATTATATGATGGGGAGCGATACTCACACGGGTATTTCATAGTTACATACACGGACTTTAGCCTATGTCCAATTTTACCTTTTGTATGAACAGTAAAATTTCAATGGACTGATTTTTACTGTTCACGTGAATTTTGATGAGTTGATTTGAAATTTCGGAGAGCCGAATTCATGAATATTGCACTGTTCATGGATTTTGATGAGCCGATTTGAAACTTCAGAGAGCTAAATTCAGGAACATTACACTGTTCATGAATTTTGGCGAGCCGATTTGTACTGTTTATGTATTATTCTTTCTGGTACGGCAGGTGAAGGACAAATTGGACATAAGCTAAATCCGTGTCGGTAAACACAAAATATCCATATGAGGATCGCTCGCCTTATATGATATGCATCATCAATTGAAACTTTGTATATTTTATATTCATTTAATCATCTATCAAATGAATCTAAATTTATAAGATTTACGATTAATCTACTAGCACCTCTCATTAGTGTGTCTTGCTAATGTATCTTGTTGCTAATAAATTTCTCATTTTATCAAATAATCTAAAGACATCATACTATATTGTAAATACTTGAGATATGGTGACTCGTATGGTGGGTGGCTACGAGTGAAATAGGTCATTTTGAATGGTATTCTTAAAGACAAAAATTAAGACAATTTTAAAATGATATCAATCCAACAAAGAGATCAATGAGATCTCATCCATACAATAGAATAGAATGTAAAAGAGGATTTAAAGTATGATTGATGTTGAATATATCCAAAGTAAATTTGTTGTCTATTGAAAAACGTTGCTCAAGTCCTCTTGAGTACCACACTTTTATAAAATGCCCTTTTTCAGCATTAAAGATGTTATTTTAAAAATAATGTTTTTATCTTTTCAGGTTTCACAATATCTTGAATTTTAAATTTCGCCCTTAATTCAATTAGTCAATAAAAACTTATGGCAATAAACAACTCAAGGCAAATTTTTGATATATTAAATTATCAAATAATGTTTTATGCATTAAACTTCAATACATAATTTGAAAGAAAAAAAAAAATAAGAATAAGAGCCACACTTTTTTAAAATTGTATATATTTTTTATTTTATCTACTTTCTCAAAGAGGATAAAGATCGATTCACGCTTAATTTTAAGAGGTCACTCTCTATAATTTTATTCAATATGTGTAAATTAGTAAGATTTTCATATGTTTTAAAGGATTTGACGGATATGAAAATAAATGTATGAAAACAAATGAGTAGTTGAATTTTTTGTCTCCATACAATCCTAATAAAAAAATATTCCCTCATTCACCACCAACCATCTAAACCAATGTACCAAACTCATTATTGCATATTAGGAGTCACTAAATGTACGATTTTTTTTCAAACGTTGGCACATGTATGACTGAACTCCAGCACTTCCCGATTGTCATGCAGTAGTGCAGTAGTAGTGGACTTGTGGTCGTTACCAGAATTTTTTATTCAATCATCTTCTATATTTTGTGTAATACCAAATGAGTTTTAATATATTATTTATTTTATCTTTCGAATTAGCTCGTTGAACCCTTTATAATAAGTGATTTAAAGGTTTCAGTGAAGTGATTCGAAAGATAAAATAAATAATAAAATAAAATTCATGTCAAATTATACAAAATATTTGTTAAAGGATTACTAACCTAAATATAACATTGTTATTTATTACCCTTCGAATGCTAACTCAATCCCCTGATAATAGACCGTGTTCAGATGATGTGACTTTGGTAGGCTGGTTGCAACTGGTTTGAGTGAGTTAGATTTTGACTTGACTCACGTCACTCGATTAAAAATTAGTGGGTTAGATTTGGTAATTTAAGGATTAGGTTGAAGGAAAAAAAATTACATTAAATTAAAGTAAGACTATGCTCAGCTTTTTAAAATTAATTCGACTAAGATTCAAGTTTTAAACGAGATATATATTTCAACTTTTTGATATTTCAAATATGGATGTCCTAATTCCTTATGTGCTCTCTCTAGTTTATGACCCCATTAAGGCTGCTTTTGGATGGGGTAAGGGGAGTTTATCTCCATTACTCTTACTTGGTAATGGAGGGGTGACCGTAAAAATTTAATTTTTAATCATTTCTTTTCTCTTTTTTAAAACCCCTTAGATCATTGATGACTTGGAGTTTTCAAGAAACTCTTGCCCTCTTATCCTTATTTAACCCTTCTTTGTACTTTTGGAATAAAAATAATTTAAATATTTTTTAATTAATGAATATTATTCAATAATTATGTTTCATACAATTTTATATGGATTTAATAAAAATTAGTAATCCTTATAAAATTGTTAATATATCAGGTTATGTCTGCTTAAAATTATAAAATAAGAATTTTTATCCATAGATTAATTTTTTACTTTACCACTGTAATTATTAAATAAAATAAGGGTAATCTATGTTCAAAGTAACCCCTGCTCAGAAGTAACCCTGTAAAATTTATCCCTGGAAATGCAGCCCAAGTCTCCCTTCCCTCAACGATCCCTGAGTTTTCAAGGTCTGCCCATGGTTTTACTTTCTAAGGTTACGAATCCAACTGAGAGTAACTGCATAATATCAAGTATCGGCCAAATACGTATCGCCCTAGAGGCTATCGATACGCATCACTCAATATGTATCGTGACATTTTTGTAAGGTTTGAATTGTCCATACATGCCAATTTTTATTTAAAAAAATCATTTTTGATTGATTTTCAAGTTATTTTCACCAATATTTTAAATTTAAAAAGGTTCAAAGCAAGTTATTTAATTTTAAAGTTTTTTGAGTTTCGGACCTGAGATAATCTTATATTTTGAATTTTTTTTTTATGAAATAATATTTAGTGCTTGTGAAATTTTATGGAGATATCTTCATGTCATTCACATAGTTTATAAAGTGTGTGTGATTTTCTAATTTTTTTTCTGATTTTTTGGTAAAAGTCAAGATTTCTAAAATACTTTCATTTATGAGTTTTTGTCGAAAACAATGAACGAAATGATATATAAATATTTTTGCAATTAAATGAAGAGCCCTTATTGTGAGTGTTAGAAGTTTTAAAGCCTTTGTCTGTTTTTTTAATATTATGCCATTTTTGTGAAACTTCATAATTTTTTACAAATTATAACAGAAGATACATGTCACTAGAGAATACTTGAAAACATAAAGTTCATATTAGGTATTTATTCATATTGATTTCCTTCTTTATAAAATCTTTAAACTGTTTTCAGAAGTCTAAAATTTCATAAAAATGATTATTACTTTTTAAAAGTATGTATTTGCTCACCTTAATTTTCCTTTTTTTTTCTATTTTTCTCATATTTTGTCATTTTTTCCAAAAAAAAAAAAACAAAAAAAAAGTGAGAGAAATCCAAGATACCTTTCGGGCCCATTTTATTACCTCTAGTTATAGGTCAAGTTCAGTCATCAACCCATCTATTTTAAACCCTAAACCCAAGTCTGCCCATTTCTTAAAATAAGCTCAAGTGGATCAAACCTTGAATGGGCAGTGTCACCAAACCTTCTATTAACCAAGTTGGTGTACACAAGTTGAAACCTAATTTTTGTGCAGGTAAAAATCTGTGAAATTTCCTAATGTTATTTTATTTGGTAAAATTGCAGCAATGCATTTAGGAGCTGTTTGATGCAGTGAAGCATGCAAGTGAATAGATAACTGTAATTTTTAATGCCTTCAAAAGTAAAAAAAAAAAAACTTCCTTTGAATGAATTCTCTCATTTAATTTGTGTTATGAAGAAATACTGTTTAATGCAACTACATTTTAACTTTTGGGTAAATAACATTAAATTCATCTGAGAGGAACAAGTTAATAGACGTCTTTGATTTCATGGAGAAATTTTGAACAGCATTTTACTAAATTAATCTACCTTAATTATATACAGTAAATTGAATATTTAAGTTTTGTTTGCTTCTTCCCCAAGTGGTAAATAGCAATTAATGTTGGAAGTTTTCTACTTTAGAGTGCAGACTGTGAGAAACAAAAAATAAAAAATAACTTCAATAAAAATAAAACACCAGCTTCAACAAACTCCATTGCATTAACTCCTTAAAATGTCAACTTGGCACATTATAATACAGCTAAATAAATATTATAAAGTTTAATTTTTTTTTATGACAAAGGTGTATATGTCTCTTAGAGCTCTCAACTAATCATCAACTGTGCACGCTTTCCTACGCACAATTCTCTGAGATAGAGTGAAAATTGAACTCAGGACTCTTACTTCCTGAAACGAGTTCATGACGGTCACTCCAACTTCTGAAAATTGAACTCAGGACTCTTACTTCCTGAAACGAGTTCATGACGGTCACTCCAACTCCTATCTGACTTGTATCATTTAGTGATCTATCATTCCCACATGAATTTTGAAAAAAACAAATTGATATATCTTTGTATTAAAATTCTAAAGATGAGAATAATCATAGAAAAACTTTGTGCCTAGGCATGAGATAAGTTTAACAAATATGGCTAAACTCGAGGTCAAGTTGCTTCATGAAAGCTCAAACCTAATTAAAAGCTTGACAAGATGCATGGCATTTATTTTTAATATATTTTTAATGCACGTTGGTTGATACTTATGGTTTGAAATTTAACATCTTTAAATTGATATTTACATGTGAACAATGTAAAAAATAATTTATCATTTTATTAAGTTACCGAGACTTAATAAATGAGTCTCTCTAATAAGACATATCATTAAATATATCATGAGTTATGAATAATTAGATTCATTTAATAGGTAATTGTATAGATATAAAATATATCGTGTTTCACAATCACTTGACAAATCAAGTCATATAATTTTGATTTTTAAATTTTGACATGTATATATTATTAATTTTTCAAAAAAAATAAAATTAGGACATAAGATGATTGGATGGAAATAGATTTTTATATTGTGCAAATTCTAAGATTTTTTTCATTATTCAACGGGAAGGCTCAGTGTGTTGATAGAAAATATCTTAACAGAGTTTTTTGTATATTTATTATTTATATAAATTGAATATTGGTCTATTCAGAAAAGAGGCCCAAATTTAATGATTGTATTTATCTTTTACTTTATTTTTTTAATTTTTTTTGTTTAATTTAATATAATATAATATTTGTTTCACTAAAATCGTATAATTTTTAATTTACACATTTAAAGTCGCTTAAAGTGGAGGAAGCGTGGTCACGATGTGACGAACTGACGATGAAACACAGCTACAGAACGAGGGAATGGCATCGTGTAGCGAAAGCAAAAAGGCTTTCACTCGACAAGCTTCCCCGCCATCTGCTTCTCCAAGTTTGAATTAGGGAAAAAGGACCGTTTTCTGTTTTTCTCTGATTGTTCTTCCCAAATTCCACTCTCAGTCTGCACAAATGAGCTTCGATTCCTCTCGTTCTTCGAATTCCCAAGGGAAGAAGGGGAAGAAGAGGAAGGAACTCGTCGATTCCAACCCTTCTCACAAAAGCCGTTCCAGAAAATCCCACCAGAAAACTCTAGGCATGGCCTGGGGCGCCAATTCCCTCTCCAGACCTTCCTTTTCTAAGTCTCCATTCTCCGATTTCGGAAGGTACTCTCTCTGTCTCTCTCTCTCTCTCTAATCCTCTCTAATTTATTCGATTTCCCCTGTTCTTTCCTGTGTCCATCATTTGCAGTTACATGGCAGAGAAGAATCGGAAACTCCGAAATCAGTTCGACGCTGATTCTTCGAGTTCTTCTTTTGGCAAATCGAATAGTGGAAAGGATCTATTCCGTGGGATATCCATCTTTGTTGACGGATTCACAGTTCCTTCCAGTCAGGTTCTCCACACTCCCCCTATCTCTCTCAAACAGTCAGTAACACACACACAGATGATCACTTCAGAAGCATACCTTGTCGTATAGTACAAGGAATCACTTGTAGGACTATATTTACACTTCATTTGAATTGATTCCCGCCCAATTTAACCTATTATAATTTACACACACCTATTAAGAATTGGGCCTTTGATGATGATGACCATGATGATATTAGGAATTTAGAAAGGCAACCCCATATAAATGAGATTAGTGGCTATGATGATTATGGTGATTATATATATATATTATATATATATATATATATATATATATATATATTATATTAAATCCATGTATCATGGCACTGTCGAATTTATGGCATTTAAAACCATACATGCACTGATCCATTCAATTCAAGGGCCCCTCATCCAGACATAGGTCTTCTTAACCAACCCATTCCAACAGGTCTAGGCAGGCCACACAAGCAGTTCACATGGAACTCACAGTGTATGAGTTTGTGGGGACCTTGTTATGTTTACATGTGGTGGTGGTGTCATCATCATCAGCAGCCATCTTTCCATATATATGGGGCTGGTGTTTTGTTTGTGTCGAAGGGCCCCTCAAAAAATTCACGAGAAGCTCACAGCATAGGAATTCACAGGAGATCATTCTGATGTTTGTGAATCGTTGTCGTTGCCATAATCACAAGCCATTTGCTCCCATCTAATAGGGCCTTCGTTTGTTTGTGCATACATGTGTCTTTATTTATCATTGGACCTGTTTGACAAAATGGTGAAATTAGAATTTTGTGGAATTTGCAAAATGTCCATACAAATTACATGGCTGGTGAAACTGAAATTCTAGAATGGTGATTATGAAATTTTATAGAGTTTCAATTTATCTGAATGATAGATTGCAATTCCATCTTAATGAAATCCTTTGTCCCAACCATTGGAATTGTAAGTTATGATTTGAAGCTGTTAATTTCAAATTTCAAACCTTTAACCCATTACATTATGGAATTTTCAGCTGGTCCTAGTCATTCTGTGACCGACCCAACGATGAAGGCTAATGCATAAATGAGAGAGAGAGAGAGAGAGAGAGAGAGAGAGAGAGAGAGAGAGAGAGAGAGAGAGGGGGCCTAGTACATGGATTCTTAAACTTGTTAATTTTGGGAATTGTAAGATTGCAAAGTCAGCTAGAAATTTCTACCAGAGAGGCTCTTTATCTCTATGTCCATCTTTCCAATAATATCTCTTTGTGGTTTGTAGGAGCTTCGAGGTTACATGATGAAACATGGGGGATGCTTTGAGAACTACTTCTCGAGGCAACGTGTGACACACATTGTGTGTAGCAATCTACCAGACAGTAAAATCAGGAACCTGAGGTTCTGTTCTTACCTTTAACCTAGATGGCTGTTTATGTGCATGGAATTAGAAGAAAATATGTGGAAATGGAATGCTGTGAAGCCTTACCGCTTCAGTTGTATGTTTTTTCTTTTGCAATGAAAAATTTGGAGGCTCAAATTATGTACACTTTACACCAAAGACCCTTCCGAAAGCATATTGAAATAGATGAATCAAACGACCCAACAAAATTGAGGAAGGCTATTTTCTTTCTTTCTTTCTTTTTTGTTTCCCCATTTGTACTACCAGCTAGCTTATTGGCCCTTGGGGCATGTTAAATCATGGGTCTCCTGCTTTGATTTGCAATTAGGATGATATCATTATAGTTGGATAATATTCTCATTTGTATCTAAACCTGTCTACCTAACTCAAGCATTTGGGTGGGTCAGCTCCAATGCACTCAAGTTTGTTTTTGCCCTTTAAATTGGGGCCACTGAGCTATTCCTGCTGATGGTATCACGTTTTGTGGTTTCTTCATCAGTCGCCTAAGTGCTCCAAAAATTTTCTATTTTTTTTTTAAAGATTTTTTTTTTTCTATTTTTAATTTTATGCCTTCTTTAAAATTCTGAAACAGGTCCTTCAGCGGTGGTCTTCCAGTAGTTAAACCGACATGGGTGCTGGACTCTGTAGCTGCTAATAGAGTTTTGGATTGTAAGTTTTGGTTCAATTTTTTTACATACTTTTATGTGTAAAATAAACTCATGAACTGTTGGTTTATATTGATCTTCAAGCTCCCTGCTGTATGGAGTTATTGCTACTAGATTATATTGCCTTCCAAATTGAAAAGAAGTATTTCATGTCATTTTTCATGCTTATTCATTTAGAAGTCTTTTATTTGATGCTTCTACTCAAGGGATATACTCATAAATTCAGGGTGACACCATGCACTCATACTTTCTTATTGTTGGACCTGTTCCTTTGTCCCCGTTCAACCTTTGGCGAATGGGTCTCAGTGTCAAATACGTTTCCCCTAACATATGGGCTTATTCCTAGTAATTGTGCTCACTGGTTTGCATCCAAGTTTGCTCGAACCTAACATCCTCATCTTTTCTTCATTAATAGAGTATTAGAGTTCTTCATGATGTAAATACCAAAATCTTGTCAACAAGCTTTCATTGTATATTCTCTTTATCATATGTATTGCATTTGGATATGTTAGTCAATGTCACGTATATGGTGAGTGCAGATATGCTTTTCCAAAACACGATTGATAATGAAATGCTACACATGTAATTTCTTTCTTTTTTTTTAAAGAAACTGCTGGCACATTTAAGAGTTGCACTTTTATGAGATCTGTATCACTTGTCAGAGGTTACCCACAATTTAGTTCTTTGGTTTGCTTCATTTGAACATCAAACTTGGGTTTTTCCACCTTCATCCTAAATCCTTCTGTTCATGATGATTCTATCTGCCTATGTTACACTCGATTGTTTCTCATATGCTTTTGCACATGTGATGATAACACTTATCCATGAGTATATCTTTCAAAAAAAAAAAAAAAACACTTATCCATGAGTAAGATGGGCAAGTATGGATGCTTGGGTAGGATTGGCAACTTTATATTAACACAATGAATTATTTGGTTAAATAATAATTTCCATAAATTACTAGAAGTTACGAAAATTGGAAGATGTTTGTTATTCTTCAACTTGAAAATTTCTGCTGATTTTTCTTCATCATCCAGGGGTTCCTTACCAACTTGACCAGCTCGTGAATGGAACTCGTAACCAGCAAAAGTTGTCTGCCTTCTTCTCTGTCAAAAGCAATTCAAGTTCTGATCATGCTGAAAATTCTAAAGCAGGTGAATACGTCAAAGATAGAAGTCAGCATGGTCAAGACCTTACTTATCCTCGGGGTGAAAGTTCTGAAGTAAGAATCCCAGAACCAAGTTCTACCAGTAGTAGAGAGGTATTTCAGTCGGATCCGTACAGACCTTCCACCACACTTAGCAGCTGTTGCTGGGATGATGAAAGTATTAAAGAGCCACTGGCTTCAAGTGTTATTGGACCTAACAAGCAAAGTCCTTCAACTTCAGGGGATCCTAATTTTGTTGAAAACTATTTCAAGGTAATAAAGTGGTGGTAAATTCTTTCACTTTCTCTGAGGGAGAAATAAATCGATATTGTTATTCCTTAAGTTCATGCATGCTTGTGGAAATGATTTTGTGAACTTTATCCCATTCATCTATGAGATAGGCAGGGACCAATTATGCCATATATATGATGAGACAGTTTTTATTGCTTTTATCCTATTTAACTGTTTGAAATGGTCAATGAAATGCCAACCCTTGATACATGGATTTCAATGCCCTTTTTTTCTTATCCAGAAATGGCTCTAGACCACGACCCTATCAAAAACCTTATCCCATTTGCATAATTGATCTTACTTCACTGGATGACTCCCTGAACTTGAGCACTGATTTCCATGCTCCAAGCATTGAATTCGTAGTGATGCTACTTGATTTGCTACTTCTCTCTTCAGCTCTGTTTTTTCCCCCAATTATCTACATAGTTCTTTGTCTTCTGGGCTAAAATTCTACCAGAAATTTTCTCCCTTTTTTGGTAGAGTGTAGTCTATGGATTACATTGTCTTTTAAATTATAATATACTCTATCATATTCTTGTATTCGACATATCTTAGTGCCTTTTTGAATTGTATTCTTGTAATTATTCTTATTTGCTTTGCTAAAGACATTCCATAATGATTTTGATCAATTCGTAACATCTTGTTTGTAGAATTCAAGGCTGCACTTCATAGGAACTTGGAGGAGTAGGTATCGTAAACGGTTTCCCTGCATGCTGAAAGGAGTTAAACATGAAAACCATATTGATAATGCCCCTTTCAATCCCAGGGAGATCAGCCATTATCCATGTAGACATGGTAACTTGCTTGATCATCCATCAGAGGTGTTAGACTTCTTATGCTGCCACTTGTTTATTATTGCTGTTTTCTCTCGTTTATCATCATTGTCATTATTATTGAAGCCTTTTTCCTTCTTCATTCACTCTAGTTGCTTGTGAGGTATGAGTTGACTACACTGTTTTAAGGTGTGTCCTCTTTGTGTGACCAACCTGAGACCACTAATCATGGATTTAGGAGAGATGAAACGACATGGGTGAGGATGGATCGAAAATACCCTGTTGGATGATGATGGATATCTGTTTAATGGCCCAAAAAGTATGATAGTATAAAATAGAGTGATTTAATAAAATAGGTGAATAGTATTCCAAATGGATGCTGGAAGCATGCTAATCCATGGTAGTTGATTGGTGGCTTTGAATTTGACAGAGGTGAACCCCCTAAAGAAAGGTCACATGTGGTCCTCTTGTACCATATCATTTTGCATGTTCTATTCATTTGCTGTGTTCTTGTGTTTTTTTTTTTTTCATTTGAAGTTTTTGCCACGATGTTTCCAGGATTGTTTTTTTGTATCTGTGATCCTCAGAAACCTTCCTGACTTGCAAGATAAGCCAGTAGCTGTGTGCCACTCGGACAGTCCCAAAGGAACATCTGAGATATCCTCTGCAAACTACCCTGCACGAGGCTATGGTTTGACTTCATGTCAAATTAGTTTTGGATTCTAATTCATCTTGTCATTTCATTTGATGGTGAACTTATGTCATTAATATTCCTCTTTATATTTAGGAGTGAAGGCAGGAATGTTCGTTAGAGAAGCAAAATCTCTTTGTCCTCATCTTGTCATTTTCCCTTACAATTTCAAAGCATATGAGGAGGTAAAGCAAGCCCATTTGAGTAGTATATATATGCTGCTATTTTGTTGTTCCCAATGCTTATGGATTTTTATATATGTTTTTTGTTGTCTTTGTGCTTTTTATTGTGTCGAAATTTGTCATTTTGATGTTATACTTTGTGTCATGATGGCAGGTTGCTGATCAATTTTATAGCATTTTGCATAAGTACTGCAAGAAAGTGCAGGTTCGCATGCTATGTTGGTCTTGTTGATGCCGAGTAAATTTTAATAGCATTATTAAAAATTTAAAACAGTAACTGTTGCAAAATACAGGCAGTCAGCTGTGATGAAGCCTTTTTAGATGTCAGTGGTTCAGAAGATGACAATCCTAACCACATGGCTTCAATTATCAGACAGGAGATATTTGAGACCACAGGATGTACTGCTAGTGCAGGGATTGCTGGAAATTTGCTCATGGCTCGTCTGGCTACTAAAGCTGTGAAACCAAATGGTCAAATTTTCATCCCTTCTGAGAAGGTATATTTTTTTTCGAGGTGGTTACTGAACACTTTTTTTTTTTTGTCATTTTTAACTGCGTTATTTATATATTGATATTCATTTGAGGCACTTAATTTGTGCTTGTTTAGAAGCTGGGAAGTAATTCCCGACATTCCTCTTATATTGTACTTGGATCATCCAAATGGGTATCAAACTGAAGATTCTGTGCTGTATTCTATGTCTTGTGAAGTTTTATTTATACAAAAACACTATCAAGACTTTCTTAAGTGAGGCACACTAATGAGACATGCTTTTAAATGGATTTTAGGGCCCACATTGTTGGGTCTGATATAAAGAGAACCATATGAATAGTTCTTGTTTGAAGCTTCACCTCCATCTGATAATCTTAACCCTTGATTTTAAACTTTTAAAAATCAATGACCTATACTTATCAAATTTAAAGGTCAAGATTATATGGCTTGGATCATCAATTGATAAACGAAACTTTATATACTTAATATCCATGTAATTACCTATCAAATGAACTTAAATTTGTGGGACCTACTATCCATTTAGTGGCATGTCTCGTTAGTGTGTCTCGCTAGCCCAACTCTTGTTTATAAACTTGCTATAGTTAGTTGAATACTGCTGCTTGACAAAAAGTAACTGTTCCATGTTTTGTTTGAATACTGCATTTAGGATAACCTTGCTGAAGTTGTATTGATATTCTCAGGTTGATGATTATATGAACAACCTTCCGATCCGGGCTCTTCCAGGTATTGGGCATGTATTAGCAGAGAAGTTGAAAAACCAACAGATTCAGACCTGCGGTCAGCTCCGTACAATTTCAAAGGTTTTCTAAGATTATTTCTTTGAGACTTAATAAACACTTTTATATGTTGAGCTTTGAAGATAATACACACACACAGATACATATATTGTGTGATGACATGATTCATGCTGACAGTGTTATTACAATGTTTTTCTATGTATCAACTAGGTGCATCTTGTTTTGATGCTTGGGGAAGTGAGAGTTTCGATGTGGTTATTTATTTTACTATATGCACTTTGTGGTGTCTTATGATTTTATGGAAGATATATATTGGATAGACCCTATTCTGTGGTTTTGTATTCTATAATATGTATGAATTATGATTTGTGCACTGTGCTATTTGTGGCTTGGTATGTACAGGGTACTTCATTAAATTTTGCCTTTTCTTCTTCCCCCATTTTTTTAAGAATTTTTGTATTTTTTTTCCTTTTTGACCATTCAGTTTCTATAAATGGAATATTACTTTGTTTTCCTTTCCTTTTTTGATGATGAAGAACCCCAAGACCCATGCATCTCCTCGAGTACGAGGGCACTGGGCAAACTCTGGATGCACATAGCCCCCTGCAAGTTGTGTGTGATTGATCTGTGGTTTTGTTTTTCAGTTCATTGTTTTGTACGCCTCCATTCTCAACAACTTGGGTGTACGATTACAGTATAATCTATAACAAAAACATAGCATTACATGAAATAGAAAAAACGAAAACAAAAACAGAACAGTGGTAGAATAAGAAATAAAAAAAGGAATAGAAAAAACGAAAACAAAAGCAGTAGAATAAGAAAAAGTATAGAAAAAACGAAAAACAGAGGGTCATGCGGAGAGGTTTTTGTGAATCATTCGAGACTACGATTCACACGATTTGCATCGTGTGATTCACAAGTCAATAAAAAATCGTACGTTTTTAAGAAATTTCGATATTTGATGAGACTCGAGTCGTATGACCCCTCGATTCGATTCAAATCGCACGATTTGACAACCTTGATTCCAAGAATGATGATTTTTTGGACCTCGCATCTGGGTGGAGCTCGTGAGTCGTGACTCTAGTGGGCGTGGAGCAGCAAGGGAAAACTCTCACACATACTCTATGCCTAGGCTGGCACTTTGGCTCTAAACCTGTTTTGCACCTTGCCGAGCTCTAAGGTGGGCTCACCTTGATTAATCTTAATTTTTGGAAACGTTTTTATAATAAGCCATAAGATTTTTTTTTTTGGTAATAGCTAGTAAATAATATAGTTGGCATGAAGAAATTGCTTGTAATATTTAATCAGAAACTTTAGTTAATATATAATATACTTGTGCATCTATGTAATACATATATACTTAGTTTGAAAGCTCTTTTGCCAATGCTTTGGATGGATAGTATTCTATTTTAATAAATGATACATAAGAATACAAATCAATGAATGAACAAATATTTTGAAGTATCTAAATAAGTGTGCCTAGCAAAATTAGGTGTGCTCTGAACCATGCGCCTTGCAGGTTAGGCTTGAAGACCCCTGTGTACCTTGGGCCTTGATCAGTATGGATCAAGTTGTGTAGTTTTCATCCCAGGACATGTGTAAGGGAAGGTTGTACCAGCATATCAGGTGTGGTGGTCTGCATGGAGGTTTTCATGCAATATAATTCTTGAGTTATGCATGCATGAGTGCATGTTTGTGTATATGGTATTTTCTTTTTTTTTTTGGTTTAGAATTGTGTCTTTTTTTTTTTTTTTTGAATTATACCTAGGTTTCCAGACAAATTTTAGTTGCTTAGTACTTTTCAAAATTTTTTTTTTTGTTGCTTAGTAGATCTCTTTTCAGGAATCTCTTCAAAAGGACTTCGGTAAAAAGACTGGTGACATGTTGTGGACTTATTGTAGAGGAATTGATAGGCCGACCAGTTGAAGTGTTTCAGGTTTGTGTAAGGATGTTCAAGTTGCTTCTTTGTTGCAGTTAACTTTTCTAATGGACATGATTATATCATCTTGCTATGGATAAGTTATTGGTTGATGGTTCTAGTGTTGATTCTTGTTACAATATAATATTCTAGGCAGGGCGTCCGGACCCACCTAGGAGTTTATGCACTGGCATGTTTCTCCAAGAGAAAATCCTAGGCATGAGTTTTCTACAACTTGCCCCTTGGGAATGCGAACTTTGTAGCTTCTAGAGCCTTTTACATCAGTTGTGCATGGATTTTATCTAGTACTTTGAGTTTGGAAAAGGTATTTTAAAGACCTATTAAATACAAAATAATAAATGCAAGTAGAAGCAAGTGAAGGGCTGTTAGACGAAGTGTCAGAAATAGAAGTAAAGTTGGCGTTAATTAAGATTAGGAAACATGGAACTTTAAGATAGGTGATATCCCTATAGAAGTGTAGACTTTATTACGTGGAATTCAGATTAGTTTGCTAGTCAGGCTATTGATTCTAGGTATATTTCTCTTATACTCAGTTCTTCTTTTTGTACTACTCTTTTATTTTATGGAATCTAAGCAGTTAATGTTTCCTAAAAAAAAAAAAATATCTTAGATTAAAAAAGAATGGAGCCATGCTATATGGGTTAGGCATGGTCATCCCTTGGGTATGCATTTTCTGCGTTAACATTGGTACAAACGATTATTCTTTGGTTCATGCTTCAAGCGCAGCTGCTGATTTCATGGAAGTTAACAATTCTTGACTGAAGCTACATTTCTTTTATTACTCAGATTTCTTATTTCTCATTATGATATGCTATTTTTTTTTTTTCATGATTTAAGTTCATATCATTCTCTTAGCGATAACATACTGCCATATACAGGAGACGAAGTCTATTGGTGCTGAAGTAAATTGGGGCGTTAGATTGAACACTTTGAAAGATGTAGGTATCTTTTTTTGGATTAATTTGAAGTTATTGTCATTGTTAATAAGGAGCTAGTTGACTTTTCTTTGTATAATAAAGAGATGAGTCACAGTAATCATTTGAATTTTCTTTTCTAGAGTCAAGACTTTCTAGTAAACCTATGCAAGGAGGTTTCTTTGCGTTTGCAAGGATGTGGAATGCAGGGCCGCACTATTACGTTGAAGGTGCTATAGTTTTTTTTTTTTCTTTTCGTTAATACTCTGCCCATCCTTTGGGTAGTGATATTTCCTTTATATTTAAAAGAATGCATTTAGTGTGCAGTAATTGCTGTTTTAGGAAGATGCTAACAAGGGTTCATTAGTTTGTGGAAGTAATTATCTATTTTGTGATGCATTTCCAGATAAAGAAGAGAAGAAAAGATGCTGAGGAACCAACAAAGTATTTGGGATGTGGAGACTGTGAAAATCTTAGCCACTCCAAAACGGTAATTACTAGATCTGGAGTGGTGTCATATTAACATCTTTTCATGTTTTTAAGTTTTTTTATAAAAAAATTCATCTGATATAGTACCATAGTGACACATGTCCACGTATACTAGTATCCAAAGCAGAAAGCAATGTATGGTTATAGGACTAAAAAAGATGATGAAAATCAATCCAATGTCTTTCCTATAAGCTTCTTTTCTCTACCGTCGGTATGTTGCCAAAAAGAGAACTCTTAGCTCTAGATACCTTACTTATTGTCATATATTAGGTTCCTACTGCTACAGATGATGTGGATGTGCTTCAAAGGATAAGCAAACAACTTTTTGGCTCCTTCAACTTAGGTAAGCTTGGCTTTCTCTAATTGCCTACATTATTGCTTTAGAGAAAAGCAAAGCATCATTTATTATCATCCTTCTACTAATTATGGACTGAACTGTATTTTGTTGCATTTTTTTCTCATCAAGAACACCAGACTATGCCTTCAACTGTTTTTTATTTCTCTTCTATTTGTTTATTTTATTTCTCATTCATTGTCAATAGTTAATAGCAAGATCAATTGTAGGGAAATGGTTATCAACAACCTGAAAACTTCATCCCAAAACTTATCTTCTCCTTGTTGCATGAATTTTGATTTCCTTTCTTAATGCTTTAATGGTATGAAAGTGCCAGGCCTCGTTATAATTTTCATTTTTTACTTTCTAAGATCTCAAAGATATTTCATTTTTGATGAATCTTTTGCACGAATCCTTGGAATACTGAAAGTTTGTACCGTGTGTTGAATTATGAGAGGTATGAAATCTGAGGCATTTTAGATTGAAAATATAATTATTTGTGCTGCTTTTTGTGGTGTTCACTAGTTGGAGTTTCCATTCCCAAAACTGTAGCAGTCTCTTGATTTTTCAGATTGAATGTCTTATCATTCATTAGGGCGTTTTGTGGTGTTCACCAGTTGAGGTTTTCATGTGCACAACTGTGGTAGTCTGTTGATCTTCCAGATCAAATACGTTATCATTTCATTGTCTGTGATTCCCATGGCTCTTTGTTTTTCTAGCATGATGGTGGAGTTGTTGGGTCAAACTTGTTTTTTTTTTTTTTTTGTTTCTTTTAGATAATATATATGGGTCTATTTATCGCCTTTCAGTAATTTTTAAGGGAAGGAATTATCAAATTAAGGTGGAACAACCATGGAGTCAAGGTATTATTCATTATTATGGTGATATTAAATTTCCATGTACATCAACGTATTGCTCCACACAATAATTTCAATGTGGTGATGCTAGCTCTACTGTACGGCTTCATGTTATGTTCTCAAATGGTATTTTTTTGCTTGCTTTTCAAATTTGACTGTGAGCAAGTTTTAAGGTGGCTATAAGCCATAGAATGTCATGGAGGGTAGGCATCCTTTGCCTATGCAAGGAAAGAGGGAATCTTCTCAAGCATTGTTCTAACTCTCAAACATGTCCTTAGGCTTCCTAGCATGCATATGACCAAGGATTATAGGATTTTGTGCTTGGAAAGTCACGCAGCCAGCACTTGGTCTCAAAAGAAGCATTACTGCCACATAGTTTCTTTAGCGACATGCTCCTATGGGTTCAGTGCAATGGAAGGATAATTTTGGTAGATTGGCAGCGGGATAGGGAAGGAGGGAGGCTAGACCACTGGTTTGGTAAAGTGCAACACTTACCTAATTGTTTGGTGGTATTGAACTGGGATATGCAAATCCATGAATCTGGTTGAATCTAAATGCATTGTTGATTAGTGTTTGAGTCAAGGTAGGAGTCTAAAGAAGGGGGGAATGAGAGGAAGAGTAATTATTACAAATTGATAATGTCTGTTCAGTATTGAAATTGGATATGCAAATTCACGTGCCTGGTTGAATATAAATGCATGATGGATTAGGGTTTGAATCGAGGAAGAAGTATAGAGAAGATAAGGGAAGAATTTGATATAGAAGAATCATAATTTGGATAGTACGTTATGTTAATAAGACTAGTGCACCCATCCACTGATCTCTCCCCATCCCCTTCCCCCCCATTTAAGAATTATTCTTCACAAGATTCAAATATTGAATCTCATTGAGAGCTGCCCATAGATGGTCTTTTGAAGCTCAATTTTATGATAGTTTTTCCCAAGAAAGTGGCAGGAGATGCATTGGTGGCCTCATTAAAGGTTTGACATCTTCAATGTTAGCCTCCTATTCTAAGTCCATCACAGGAGCTAGTGCTAATGATTTAGAGTTTTAAGTCTTCTTTGAGTTTGTGGAATCAACTCTGAGTATTTCTAATGCAATGTAGAAGGAAATTCCAAAAGTGAAATTACTTGGTGCCCCTCATCTCACTTTCCTTGGATGCTATTGAATGTTATTCTTGAGATCCACAACATTATAATTTTAGGAATTTGTTATTTAGAGAGATCCATCATTTGGCCAATAAAGGGGTGGATTAGCTATCGAGTATATGGATGCTTTCTTTTACTTTGTAATTTATTGCTTCTTTTGTTTGTTGCTTGCTTCTATTTAACCTTAAAGCAGAATTTCTTTTCTTGTTTTTTTTGGAGTATATCCCTTACTCTCTTAATCTAATGTCCTACCTCTACCTCTAATCAAACCCCCTTCCATCCCTCCCTCTCTCTCCCTTTTTCCCTAACCAAAAAAAAAAAGAAAAAAGAAAAGAAAAAGAAAGAAAGACAGTACCCTAAAAAAATTGAAGGCTTAGTGGCCCATTCCCGGGAGCGTGGGTGCGATGGCGCTCCCCCCAAGAGTTTTAAGAGGGCTACGGCTGAGGCGTAAGTTGGGGTGGGTCTGAGGTTTCTCTTAGGTCTTCAAAAAAATAAAAAAATAAAAATTGAAGGCTTAGTTCCTAAGAGAGGAATAAACGAAGGTTAGCTGGGCAGGTCTGGTGAGGAAGGAAAGCTCAGTTATAAGCAAGCGGAAGAGGGGGAAGGTAGAGAGGTATTATAAGGAGATGGTGAAAGAAGGTCAGAGTCATTAGAGCACATGGGTAATTAATGTTGGAGACGAGATTATTTCTTGTATCAAGAAAAACTGTGGTAGCTGCTTGTTGGGCTATAAAATATCACTTGACATAGAAAGTGGAAGAATGGAGGAAAAGGAAGGAATTAGGGGCTTGTGAACAATTAGTAAATCAAGGGAAAGGATGGTGTTATTCCAACAATGTTCAATAGATTGAGGCTGATTGCTTGTCCAGGGAGTATATGTGGTGTGGAAGGAGATGATCTTCTTTTCTGTTTGCACCGGATGAGTAATGGTGCCAGGAGAGGATGGTCGGGTTGACATATTTTGGGATTGCTCTGTATGCTTGGTTGAACAGTATAATTCATTCCATAAGAATTAGTATATTTAATGCTTTACTTTTATTAATTGTCAACTTCAACCTCAAGAGACTCACTGGTTTTTATAAATAGGGAAACTTTTGCAACAAACTTGTAGAGCAGTGTATGGGCTCTATGTGCCAACCTTGAGGTCGCACATTCAAGCCAACACTTGCCTTTCGAAAAGAACAGATAACCTTTTGCTTTTCTTGGAATGTGCCATACATGTTTACTTTTATGCCTTTCATCTTTGACATTTTCTTGGAGAAATTCTTTTTTCTTTATTAGCACTATTTCTATAGTGAGGAATGCAATATTACTTCTTAAGCTCTAAAATTATCTTGAGAAACCTTTAATCTTTATTTCCATTCATCTTTTCTATCCTGCTGCCTGTGCAAAAGTTAATTGTTACTTTGTTAAAATGGCTCTCTTTTGGTGTACTTTTATCTAGATTCTGGCTGTTTTGGAATGTAGATGTTAGGGAGATTCGCGGTATTGGCTTGCAAGTTTCACGATTGGAAAGTGCAGACACTGCAAAACGAGGTGTAATGGATTTCCTTTTTGTCTTTTCATCCATTTGAAACATGAGTGTATTATTTTAAAATATAAAAATAAGAGGAAAGTATCATGAAAAAGTTGGGCAACTGGTTTTATTTACAATAATTATTTATGATAATTAGTTGTTTTTTGGATGACAGTAGTTTACAAAAGTATTACTGCAGGAATAATACTGAGATCTCTCATCTACTTTATGCTTTTAAAAGTGCTAGTCTTTTCAAGATTTGAAAGTGGGAGACATTGCAAAATGAGTTCCCTAAGGGTGTTTGCCTCTTTCCATGCATGCAACAAACACACTGTGTTTCAAGGTGTGGTGTTGGTTCTTGTGGTACATCTGTTTCTTTTTGTTTATGAGGAATCAAATTTTCTGTGAAGAGCTGGTTTTCATGGATCAATGCACAGACAGTCAAGGTGAATTTCCATCCAAAATTTTCTGCCCCTCTCCTATTGGAAAATGGATTGATGTCAAGTGAGAAGGGTGCGGTTTTATGTGCTACATATTTTCCGTTCAAGTTGGAAAATGGAAAGCAACACTTTTCATCCATGTGAACTTTATTAGTGGCTTATTGCTCATGTGAAAGGTACATGAGGATGTAATTGTTAAAAAATATGAAAAACAAATGTAAAATAAAAAATATCATGAAAAGTTGGGCAAATGGAAAAGAACAATAGAAATTGGCAAAGAGAATTTATGAATGTTGTATTTTCAATGTGAGAGCTAAGCAGCACATGATAATATTGACATCATTACAACCTAAATCTTCTGTGAATTATGAGCTATAAAAAATATCACATCCCTTCATTGAGGGACATCTCCTAAATGAGTTGTCAGAGATTAGGTACTCAAATATTGATGCCTTCAATGTTAAGGTGCTGCTCAAGACTCTATAATACTGTAGCTTGTAACAAGTATATCCATCAAATCATAAAAAGATGTTATGGACCATTGTCATAAGCTAAAAATCTATTGGTTGGGTGATTATGACCATCCATTCAAGAAGATTTTACATAGTTGCTAAGTTATAGAGCTTTACAGTGATTGTGTGTTCTAGATAGGGTGAACATGAGATTTGGTGCTGACTTGTTGTTGCTAATATATGCGGCCTCACATCAATTGTATGTTCTAGATGGGCCAAATGCATCCACTATGGTAATGTTGCACATTACCATAGTTCATCCATATAGACTGTAGACATCAGCAAGACCCAAGTTTGTCTGTGTAGTACTATATATATGTATGCATTCATATGTGTTTGTATGTTTACAATTTTCTCATGTATGATTGATTTTATTTGCTGTTGTGACAGGGCATGAGAAAGATATCTTGAGTTGGATTTCTTCTGCCTCAAGGCGAGTAGGACAACCATGTAAATCCATTTGTCCATTGAGCGGAAGGTCCGATGGAGGTATAGAGATTGTCTTGCTTAGGTTACTTTGATTTTCTTGTTGCTTATTTGAAATAGTCCTTCATCATTTATAGATATGGATTATCGTTTTATTTTGCCTGTTGTGTATGGGGTTCATGGTGTAGTCTTAAGAGTTAGTTATTACACTTATTCCTGATTTTTTTTAATAAATTGTTTGACTACCTCACCTGAGCTGAGCTATACACAGATAAGGTAATCAAACAATCATGGCTTTAAAAATCGGCTGTCTGTGACAACTTAGATTCAGGACCTCCCAGTACGACTGATTCCCTATTATGATTTGGCTGTGTCCTATTATTTTCATCTAATTCTGAGTAGTATTCGGTTGATTCTGACTCGGATTCAGTTGATACGATTCGGTTGTTCTTGGTCCATGCTTTAAGATCTCGCCCGTTCATCATGGGGGGTAAGTCATGTTTGGCCTATTAACGGAGAAAAAATGGTGAAATTAGATGTCCCTAGCCATCTAATTTGTGGCCTGTGAAAGTAGCAAGATTACAAAAGGAGATTTGATTCACGATTGATTGGGAAGGCTATTCTTGTTAAATGGTTAAAATCTTTCAATGCAATTTTAGGTGATGACCAAACAAGCCATTGGCTATGGCATACTTATGAATTGTTTGGATCATATGGATTTGTGGCCATATGTCTTTCTAGAGACCCAATGTTGTATGGTTATTGCATTGCAGTGTAGAAAGTACATGGTTCCAGAACATTGAAGTATAAAATATCATCTTATTTGAATAGGGTAACAAGTGAAAAATCTAATCCATACTTGCCATGATTTAGAAATGGCCTATGATAGAATACCGAGGAAACTAATCTGGAGATATGAGCCTATGCTTTTTATATTTAGCTATTTTTTTTTTCTCTAGTGCCATTGCAATTGAAGTTTGTGTGCTGTCACAGATTTATCAATGTGTAATGAACAATGTGAGTCACTTCTTACAAACTGCGGGAAGCAGCATGCTGATGGAAATTCTCTCCAGCTGAGCATCAACGAGTGTGTTTCTTCAGACATTAATCAACCTGTTAGAAAAGCTTGTGAAAATAAGACACAAACATTGCCACCATTGTGTGATCTTGATATGAAAGTTATAGAAAGCCTTCCTCCGGAAATTCTCTCAGAAATAAATGAAATGTATAATGGGAGGCTAACCGAATTCATGGGGAAACAAAAAGAACAAAATGGAAGAATAAGCACCATGTTCACCCGAGTGCCACAAGAAACTGAAGGTATTTTTCTCCATCAGCAATCTAAGTTTAAGTGAAATGCTATTGTGAGGCTAGTGATGAATGGTTTTTTTCCTGTATCAAACTCAGGTACTAAAGATAAAGGTAAACAACCAGTATGTTCTTCTCCAGATCACCAGGATAGTATTCAAAATGTAACTGAGGTTTGTATATTTCTACTACTTTCTTTTCTCCCTTTGTCCTTCAGCAATTAATTATCCTTACCCTTTAGCATTACTTCTTTCCCGATCTGAGTATCTGACATTGAGGAACATCTTATATTGGTGCACTTATGAGCATTTACATGTATCATGCCACCAATCCCATCTAACTGGGGTCAGTTCTCTTAGTTCTCTTCCATTCTCTCATAAACCATACCCTCTATTAGCCCAAAATCTGTCACATCCTTTCTAACCCTTTCAACTCCATCTTTTTTTTTTTCTTTTTTTATGACCTCCTTGGTCCTTGTATTTGCAACCATTCAATTTTCACATTGGCTGTTTTGGTCTCCTACATGCGTACCCAAACCATCTTATCCTCATTTTCTCATCTATTGGGGCAATATTTTTATATCTAATGTGTTTTGTAAGTTATCTTTTGCTCTTACTCTGCCAACCATCTTAGAATGCACATCTCTATTACCATTACCTTGTCCACTTGTCTTTTCTTTATTATGAAAAACACGGCATTTTGTGGAAATACTTTCAAAAAAAAAAAAGACTGTCACGGTTCTGTCCCTTCATGATTATTTGAATTTTATGTCATCACCATCACAACCATTTTCCTGTCTATTTGGGGTTATAAGAAAACATTTTTTTTACATGACTCAACCTGTTGTGCCCTTTTATAATAAGATAGCGTATGAACTTGTATTTGTATATGGAGCCATATGTGGCTCCAAAAAGAAACTCCAACATGATAAATACATGTCGTTAAGGTGTTTATGCTAAGATGGAAATATGGAGTAATAAGAAATGATTAAATTAGGAATTGGTATATAAAGATTTATGGATGGGCGACTTGTAAGTGATAATGAAAGAATAACATTTTAGACAGCTTTTAAAGCCTGAAAACTGACTCGACTCAATTTCTCATTGAGTTCAGTCAACTTGAACAGAGATGAGTTTTGATCGAGTCAAAAAGTTGAAAATTGGTCAGCACTATTAAAAAATGTTATTTTAATCTATTATTATGCCTGTAAATATATGTTAGTGTTAAAAATATGAGAACATTTGAAAAAATAAATAAAAATGAATAAGAGGAGAAAACCAAAATATAAATAGGAAAAAGAGAAAATCCTGAAATAATAATGAATGAAAAAGAAAATATAAATAAAATAAAATAATAAAAATTGAAAAAAGGGTGGAAGAGGAGAGAATGATTGAAAATACATAAATAAAAAACAACACAGAAAATGAAAAAAAAAAAAAAACATAGAGGTGGGGGAAGATGAGGAAAAACAATGAAAAGAAGAAGATAATGAAGATAAAGAATGAAACTCAAAGGGGTTGGAGTGATGGCCAGGAATCCGCATAAGAAACCGGTAGTTCTAAGTTCGATTCTCACTCCACCCTAAAGGGCCACTCTCCATAGAGTTACCGGGTGTGTGTGGGTAGGGTGGCTTGCACATGTCCCGAAGATTAGTCGGGTGCTCTAAGAGACCTAGACACCTTGGTCATAAAAACAATGAAGAAAGAATGAAGGAGAATAAAATGGAAGAAAGAAAAAAACTTAAAAAGAAAAAAGATGAAGAAAAAATAACATAAAGGAAAGGAAGAGAAGAAGAAGATGAATAATGCCTAAAATCCAACCGTATGCCGTTGCTTCCATGTGTCCATGCCCCTTCCCCTCTTCTTTCCTTCCCTATTCTTGGATAAGGATCAGGGTTTTCCCACTTATATAACATTTCACTATTTCCGGTTTTACCCCTAAGCAATTTCAAAAATGACTTCTGTACTCCTTCATGATGTAGAAAATGGCCTGAGCATCCTTTGTCAACTCAACAGACTTGAGTTGAGGTCAGTTGACTCTTTTCTGCCTCAGTAAGTTGTATGAATCAAAGAAAAGCTCATTATTCTGCCGAGTTTTTGTTGAGTTACCTGGTTAAGTTGTTGAGTCGAGTAAACTTGACCTATTCAATCAAGTTTTTATTGAATTTTGGGACCTTGATTTTTTATGGTTTGAGCTTGTGTGGCTTGGAAGATCAAAAACAACCTCTTCACTGGTTTGGTAGTTCATAGTATTAGTAAAAGTAGGAGGCCACAAAATACACAGAACGAAGTAGAACTCACAAACATTGTGTCAAGTATGGTGCTCTTACTTGCACATACACATAACCAGTTGAAGCATGATGGAAGCCAGTCCAGTTCACATACTTGATACTTGTTACATATTGGGAGAATACTTTGCAATGGGCTACTTGCAACATATGTTGCTTGGTCCATGTTGCATCATACCGGAACAATGATATTTTGTATAGGTCATTTCACTTGTGTGCTGAAAGTTAGGCTTCCTATAATGTTTCTGTAGAAAATGTTCAAATGCAATCTTATTTTTAATCCTAAATCTGAAATGTTTACTCTGATTTGAGCATTTGAGCCTTCATTCACTATATCTTTACACATTAATATTTATTTTTTCCAGATTGGGGAAAGTGTGGTTTGTGAATTTCTGTCTGCATCAACCTCTTGCTCAGGGTCCTCAGACATGCCTATAAGCACCAATTGTGCTGAACAAAGTGGTTTAATGCCTGCATCTTTAACTCAAGTTGATGTCTCAGTTCTACAACAGTTACCTGATGAGTTGAAAGCTGATATACTTGAGTTACTTCCTGCACACAGAACATCAGAATGTTCTGTTGAGGCTCCACTAGATTTCGATAAGGAAGCTACTCTTGCTGTCGTAAGAAATAATAAATGTGTGAGCTCCTTGGAGCAAGTGGATTTAATATCAGAAAGAAATCTTTGGAAGGGAAATCCTCCAAAGTGGGTGGAGAAGTTCAAATGCAGCAATTGCTCGATTTTAAGCAATCTTGCAGAGTTGTATTACAAATCTGCTCCAAGTGGCCTTTTATCTTCCATTCTGCAGTCAGCAATTTCTGCTGCTCTTTTTCCAGCTTCATGTGCTGAGGAATCGGAAGAAGCTCATCTCAGTATGTATGAGCTTTTTGAGCAGTATATTGAGCTTAAAATAGAATCAGACATTGAAGAGATCTACATTTGCTTTCGGCTTCTGAGAAGGTGCACTTATAGTCTTACTGTTTCTGCTTGTATCCCCTCGAGTATTGTTTTCACTAACTTATGTCATGTGCATTTGATGTAATATTTGTGTAGTTTGCCTTTTGAAATAATTTCTTTTGAGTTTCTTAGCTTTCATTATTACTCGCTGTTTTTAGCATAATTTTCTTTTATTTTTTATTTTATATGAGCAACAGGATTTTATTTATACAAACTATGAGATGCATGGAACCTCTGATTTAATATGATTGGGAGGTGCATGTTATTGGAAAGATCTCTTAGAATTGTATCAAATTTTTTATAATGGTTCTAGAGAAACAAATCAAAGACTTGGGATGTAGGACACTGTATGGATCTTAGCCATTTGAGATTCATGACGTGTGGATGTTGTTAGGGCAGGTTTGTATTGATTCTACTGTAGTTTTAGATCTAACTGGAACCTTTAAGCATGGAAATAAATTTGGATCCGAGTCTACTGCTGAAATTTGCATGTCATTCTGATAGTCTGGTTGTTAGTGCATAGGGATCCTAATCCACATCTTTATCTGGTTATACATTGAACCTAAAAGAAAAAAAAAGAAAAATCTGCTCAATATTATGCAGATTTCTATTTCTTTGGTTAAAGAAAATGCAAAAATACCTACATTCAGCACAAAACAGCTATTGCATCAGCCAGGCATGAGAGAGACATGCATAGGTTCAAACCTGAGTTGGTCAAAAAATGGAAGCAAAAACAGATCCACCTATTAGACGGATCTAAAAGTTGTGCAATACCCATTTTTTGGGGGGTTGAACCTTCAGGTAATTCAAAACATTTGTTGTCAGTCTATGAGAAAAATAAATGACTTTTGACAAACAAAGAGGCGGAGTACTTAAGACCTTTGCTCTTTTCTTTTTCACTTCTGTCTCTGTCTTGATTTAGTCCTAGTGTCCAAGTCAGATTTCTATAATTAACCATGAACAATATCTCTTCTTTCCGGAATTTTTCATCATCTCTACTTTAGCTCCAGAACTTTGATGTTAGTGCCCCAACCTTGTCCATTTTGGAATGTATGAATCCTTATTTACGCTGATGTTACATGGTTAATAACAATGATCTCTCTCTCTCTCTCTCTCTCTCTCTAATCCCCACTCACCCCCACACATTGTTTTCGTGCTTGATGCTTCATGCATGAACTGATGTTGCACAATGCATCCTATACTTCTAACGGAATGATGTATGATGAACATTTGGTGATTTATGCGTACTCTTGTATATTATTTTCATGACAGCACTAATTTGATTAGATTTCTTTGTTCGGAGCAATGACATTTCTTTTTTTCTCCTTATATAGTTTCTTACGTTTTTTGCTGTAGTATATTGTGCTCCTATTAGATTATTAACTTAAAGATGTTCATTGGATACTGTTAATTGTAAATTCTTCAGGTTTACAAGAAGATCAGAGTTTCTTCTTCAAGTATACAATAGTATTCTTCCTTCCCTTCAGGTAAAATTTACAATTCATTCATGGTATTTATCTTGCAAATATATTCCAATATGTCATATAAATTTTTATCTATGGTAACATTAGTCCTCTCTCTCTCTAGCTCTCCTATGTTGACATAATAGAACTTTGTTTATTAAGCACAAAGAAACTGATTGTCTTGTTGTTTTTCCATTTCTCCCTTGTCTTTGGAGTTTGGATGGTCAGTCTTTTAATGTATACTGGCTTCTGAAGACGCATGTTGACATTTTTGTAAATGAGCTCTTCAGCTTGTCAAGTGGGAAAATCAACTATAAAGGACTGAGCAAATACTGGATGGCTGGGTCTTCTAATCTTGGGGGCCTTCGTTCATCAATGTTGTAGGCCATCACATTGACTGCCCTGCCCTTCGTTTATGAATGCCATTATTTTCTACTCATGTTGATGATTCATTCTTATGATATTTCCAAATAACATATCTTTATATTTGGTATCTGTGTATTCTCTAACATTAATATTTCTTCCTTTATCTATTTTTTTTTTCAATTTCAGGCTTATGTCGGTGAAAAGTATGGAGGTAAATTGCTGCTTTAAAATGAAAGGCATATGGCTTCAACTGTTGAGTCATTTATCAACTTGATCATGTATCCAAAGAAGGTATTAATTTTTATAAACTATTCATTCTTCTGGAGCAGTTCCATGGTTGTTAAGGTTCCGATGGGTCCTACAGCCTAAGGGATAAAGTGCATGCTAACTGTGAGATTGATTTTGCTAAGTGCATGCTAACTGTGAGATTGATTTTGCTAAGTGCATGCTAACATAATTCAATTTTGAAGATGAATTAGATGGCCATCACCTTGGGTCAAATTTGAATTCATAGGGTATAATGGTGTATTGAATGTGGTTTGGATTGATTATTAGATGGGTCCTACCTATAGGCTGTATGCTCGTGGGTATATATAATAATAAAGATATGATGGGTTATATAAATTTGTTGCCATGGTTATTGTGTGAATATTTTATTGGAAAAGGTTGACTGAAAATGTATGGTAAATGCAGCATCCTGCTTCATAGATTAAAATTGGAAAGAGTCCAACATATCAGTGATATGAAGAAAGATCAACTGGTTGCATTGCATTGTCATTTAGTGATTTCATCGCTCGTGTGGTGACATTTGAAAAGATATTTCCCTATCATATCTGGTTTTTTTTTTTTGAGCGTTATCATATCTGATTCTTACCTCATGCTGTATGTTCTATCTTTTAACTCCCATTGATTCCTTTAATGATCATGTAGGTTCAATGTGTTGTGTGAGCTACATACCATCAGCCAACCTCTGGATGAAACTATAGAATCAGCATAATATGATACATCCACAATGGCAATTGTGTATTTCTGCAAGGTTTACTAACCAACTAACATGTCTTTTATTTACTAAGAGCATATATGATTGTACAGTGATGTACTGATGTGTTGTTACAGATAGGGCTAGCAACTAACAAGTTACATAGGAGTTAACAACTAGCAACTCATTCTTTGTTGTGTAAAGGTGGCTTATGCCTTTGTAAATTCCCCAAGAATCTTAATGAAACATACTGAAGATTGCTTTCTATGCATTACTGTTCCTTATCAAAGATTCTGTACGAGCTGCCTCTGTTATCCTTGGGTTGAGTATACCTTCTCCTTGTCTCATTTAACATTCTTTTCCTCATTAAACCTTATTTTATTTATTCTTATTTCCAAAATTTCAAATTTACAGCCACTAGATGTTCCCTTCTCTAACTAGTGCCTTCAACCTGTCACTTCCATCCTCCAGAAATATCTGGTGAAGCAGGCTGAGCCACTTGGCTCACCACCGAACCCTATATTTGAAATTTCAATTGGATTGACTTTCGGGCTTATCGATATTATTTAGCTGAAACTGGATGGAGTATTGATGAGACCCAGTTGTAAAGCTTTACTCATGCACTCTCGAGTCAGGCTCAAGATTTTATATTGTACAGTTAATACATCCTTTTAAAGCCTAACAATCTACACTTTGAAGGAAAAGGGTCTCCTTGGCACGGTTCCAACAAGTCTAATCACCAACCTATAAAGACAGACAGGGTTACTGAGTTGGATTTTCTTTTCTCTATCTGTAGAGGCTGTTAGTATGATCTGTATATACATGATAACTCTATTATGATTCAATTTCTCTGCGCAATTAGAAATTCTTAATGGCATATAGTTAGATCAACATGTTCTTCCTGAATACCCCAATCTAAGGCTAAAGAATTCTCTGCCTGACATATTTTGGGGAAGAAAGAGAGTAATTTTACAAAGGTGAAGGTGTTATGTTTCATAGATGAACCTCATGTCATGATAGAATGAACAGAGACTACTCACCACGTCAATAGAAAAGAAAAGAAAAACTCTTTCTTTCAGATATTATAATTTTTTAAAATGGACTATGAAAATTAATACTTTATAATAATTACATTTTAGAAGACAAAGTCTGTAGTACAAAGTCTACTTTAAATTGATGGAATAAATAGCTAGATTATGATGATGAACGATGATATTTTGAATGTTCAAAATTGTAAGATTAGATTAATGAAATGACATTCCTCCTGAAGTGGGAGGTATCACGTTTCAGCTTCTATGGCTTCACTTGGTGTGCTCTAAGGACAGTGAGTATCATTCGTGGGGGTTTTACGCTGGGCTTCCTGCGATTTTTCATACGTAAATTAAAAAAAAATAATGAAATGACACTCAAAATTTGTCATTTATTATTTTAAAAGAAAGTGTAGATAGCTACTCGAGTATTTGAAGAACGAAGCAGGTGGTCCCACGTGGGACTTGTTTCACACAAGTGCTTAGTACATTTGTACGCTGAATATATCACAACACGTGCCAAAAATACAGTGAAAAGTTCTGGACACCGGGCAAATTGGATTCACACGTGCGACATTTGTTGAATTTCCTTTTTGGGGCTATGATGTATTCTATTCTAGGTCACCCTAACTTTTGAACTATGGCTGCAGAGAGCATATGGAGTAGAATTATTTTTTTTTTTTTTTAAAAAAATGACTTGTAAAAATATTTCATTACTGTATATTAAAAGAATTTATCTAATTATCTCTTTACTCTAACATATGTTTGAAATAAAATAAAATATTATAAATCATAATATACAAAAGAAATCCTCTTTATTAAATATTTGTTTAACTAGTAAAATTCCATTTTGCCGAAGTGTCGAAGACAAACCAAAGCATGTATCGACTTGGAGTTGGGAACTGAGAATGCTATACATGCTTTAAAAATTAGAACCCATATTATATGTGTTTGGCGGCAAAAATAGCTTATTCGACAAGTTATGTTTATACAAGATTTCCACAAATTTATTTTAATTGGATTAATTTAATAACTTTTCAAATCTCTCAAAATTTGGCTCTTATGTTATTTTTTATTTTTTTTATATAGATTAAAATTTAAGAGATTTAAAAAATATGGCTTGATTGATGATTCTATCAAAATAATTTTCTCTCAATTCCATGTTTAAATATAGACATTTCTAATAGATCTATTTTATTAAAAATATTTTAATTAGGAAAATTCATCTAAAATAATTTAACCACGTCGTAAAAGATTAAAGATAGAGTCATGTGCCATAGTAGAAAGAAAGGCTTATAGACCTAGTGGTTTGCGATGATAATATAATATGACAGGGACAAAAGATGGGGCCCATTTTTAGAGTATGCAGGATTCTGATTTAAATTCTGGTCAGAATACAAAATTACCACTGAATTTTTTTTATTTAAACTTGGTCAAAATAAAATATATATCTTTTGAAAATATCAATTGAGTTTCTGGAGTTATTTAACTTACACAGATAGTTCAGTTAGCCTAAATTTATAAAATTAAATTAGAATTTTTATGTTTAACTCCTCTTAGAGATACTTGATACACGAGATTTGCAATGATTTTATATAGAGAACAAAGAGACTTGTACAAGATCCAAAAATTATTTCTCATATAGGAATAAAGAGGCTTGCAGGTGATCCCATCTTCTAAGAGACATAGACACTTTGGTCATTAAAATAGGTAAAAGAAAAAGGAAAGGCGGTGAATTTAAGAAGCCTGACTATGGACAGAGGTAGCAGAAGTCTCTTGTATAAAAGGAAGGAATGAAAAGCAAAAATGGCTCACACGGTATACTTCTCCTTTCCACAATACTATATTCTAGTCATGAAAATCGGCAGGGCTTGAAATGAAATTTAATCAGATTCAGATGTGAAATCAATGCACTCCCTTCTGACCACGCTGTTTTCAATTCCTCCCCTTCAAAACAATCAACACCCAAATCTAGAAAAGTCTTAGGAGTTCGACCAACCACCCGTCCTCTTTAGCCACTTTGCATGTATAAATAAAGCACTGGGTGGTAACAGGCATTGCACTCGGCATAGAGAAGAAGAAGGGAAGAAAGTAATCGTCAACAGAAGAAGAATGGATACAGCCAAGAATCACTCTGTTTCAATCAAACGTCTCTGTTTGATTTCAGTGCTTCTAATTCTGGTGGCTTTGAGCTCGCCGCATTTCGCTCATTCGAGAGCCGTACCGGAGACGGAGAAGATGATTGGAACTGTTGCTAGAAATCCTTTGACAGTCTCATTTGATGATCTGGGTGCTGGAGTTTTGGAGACTTTGGCGTTCAAGTTGGTGTCGGGACCGAGCAGAAGAGGGGCAGGCCATTAGCGATTTCTTTGCTTCTTTTTGAAGTTTCTTGTTCATTGGTTTTTTCCTTTTTCTTTTTTCTTTTCCATGGAGAAAATGGTCACTGCTACTGACGTAGAATTTAGTCCAACTGTTTGTAATTTGAACATGCAAGAAACTGTAAATCACTATAGATTAATGAAGTTCGTTTAGAGAAAAGGGTTCTAGTAAGTTAGTGATTCTTCACAATTGTAAATCAAATCAGTCTCTAATCGCAACTAAATCATTAGGGAACTTTTCAAAATTCAAATACTTGTTAGTCCTCGAGATATTCTCTCAATTTCAAATGTTTGTCAGTGGCTGTAGATATCTATATTATTGGGACAAATATTTTCTCCAATTCAAATGAGTGTTGTAATTGTAGTAATCCATAACATTTCTTTATTTAAAGAAGTGAAGTTGAATGGAGATATTCTTTCAATTTTCATTAGAGGTCCCTTTTAAGTCTAGAAGTTAAGGATTCAAGTTTTACAGGCGTCAGATAAGGTAGTCGGTACATAGAAAGAATTTACGACATTTACAGCCTAAAGAGATGTAGAGAGATCTTATCTTAATCTTCCTAATCATCACCAAAGCCGTCATTCCATGTTAGTCAACTTCCTAACTCCTGACATTAAGAGAGTTTTGAGAATTCTATCATGCTTACAGTAACACAAAAGTTTTAACAAAAATATTAGAAAGTTTTCTACTATTAATGAAGGGAAAATGATAATAATATGATTTCATTTCTACCTATTTTCTCCCAACTCAAACAGCTCATATAACTTTCCGAAGATTTCCTTTTCTATACAAATTCAATTTGTTCAAGTCCTTTACCCTCCTCGAATTCCTGGTTCTTGTTTCTATATTTGAACTGATATGTAATAAAAAGAAAATGAAGAATTGAAATAGGAATATAGTGCATATTCCAATTTAAACTGCAATTGGGATTTGACATATTGCTCGTCGTATTTTACTTAATAATGTTTCATTCTATTTTCTTTACACATATAGTCGATCACTCAAGGGGTTGGAGTGATGGCCAGCAACCTATTTTAAGAAGTGTGAGTCTTGACTTTGATTTTCGCTCCACCTAAAAGGCTCATTCCTTGTAGAGTTACACGGTATGTATATAAGTGAAGAGGTTTGCACATACCCCGAGAATTAATCATGTCGTAAAGCTACAAATCTTGCTTCTCTACAAGGTGCGATGACATTTTACATATTGTGGACCACCATGGTAGGGTTGAAGCAACTTGATTATTCAGCTACCATTTTAAAAAGTTGGCAACTAACTGGTATTAGCAGTGAAAAGTGGCTCTTTTTTATTTAAAAAATGAGTGAGAATGGAATAAAATGGACAAGATAAATTTGGACCTTATCTAAATCTAGGTTCATCTATTTCATTTCTTGAAACTAAACGTGGCTTAAGATTTTATCAGACAAGTTTAGGATAGAAAATGATAAAATTATATTTTTACTTGTGATTTGGACACCACTTAATTTGATTAAGGGAACACTATTTTTTTTATTTGACAAAATTATCTTTATTGAAATCCACACATTGGGTAACATCTTGGGGAATGATCATTTTGTATTTAGAGTGATTTGAACTCAAAAACCTCTCGCATGTCAGACGAATTCTTGACTGTCAAATCAACCCTCACATGATATAAAATTATATATTTTAGATATGTAAAAGAGAATATTCTCTATATAAACGATGTTAGAGTAGAGTTTGGAAGGAGAGAGCATTAAGATTGTCAAAATCAAGCTCTTTTCCTCAAATGCTTTGATAAGAATTTAAGAAGCATGATAGTTTGAGTATTGACCAGTCCTTTGTGGGTTGTTAGAAAAGCAGCACGCTTGTGACTTGTTAGACTCTGCATTCAGATTTCAGAAGATGACCAACTCCCCTTACCAACCCTTCATTTTCATTTCTTAACCCACTTGCTCTTTCATCATTCCCCTCTCTCTCTCTCATAAATATTATATGTATTCTAGTCATTCTGATTAATTATCTTTTTCTTTAAGATCAAGGTGTTCCAACCTCTTAAAGTACCTGACTAATCATCGAGGTATGTGCAAATCCTCCCTATTCACACACCGAGTAACGATGTGGGAAATAGTTATTTTGTCTTGAGAGTGTCTGATTAATTGTCTTTGCATTCGTGATTTGTTGAGTTTGAATGAGCAGGCTCAGCAAATACAGTTTCAAGTCGAGTCAAGTCTTGTAAAACTTCAATCACCCCGCATATATATAGGTTAGGTTTTCTCGTGTGTACATTTTGTACATATTTTATTATTTAAGAGAAGTTAAAAATTATCAATACGTGGCCTCCGTTTTCAAATTTAGATGGAGATGACTATTAATTGTGTGTTATGCTATATTTTAATTTAACAGTGAATGTCATTCTACTTCATTACTTGAGTCATCAAAATTTGAGTCAAATATGTTAGCAGGTTGTATTGAGACCTTCACATAATTTGAAAATGTATTAAGATAAGAAATGACAAATAATTTGAAAAGTCAAGTAGTAGTGTCGTCCATCGTGACCCTCCTATTTGGTAGTGGTCGGCTGCTGGCCGTCGGCCGTCGGCTGGCTACTGATTTACTTTGACCGATCAACACATGGACCAATCCCAGGGGTTGGTATTGGTAAACCATAAAATATTCCAGTCAATGTCCAAAATGAAGCAGCCGAAGATGTGAAAAAGATGGAAGAATGAGTGAAAAGGCAGAAAGAGCTTTTGTATGCGGCCACACTAAGGCTTTTCATCACCCTCTGACTTCTCCAATCCAACTATATACATAGTAAATTCATGCAAGAGGCCATTCCAAAATCCAAACAGGAAGAAGTAAGAATTCCAAAGGGTAGATACTTTAGAAAATAGAAATGGAAATGGTATCTTTGATCAGCTCTACTACTATCAAACGTTTCTTGTTGGTTGTAATGCTTGTGATTCTGGTGGGTTCGGGTGAATCGAGAGCATTTCCATCGGTGGAGGACGGCGATTGCGCGGGATCGATGACGATGGCTGGTTTCAGTCCAACCATCAGCTTGTCCGGAGACTCCATTAATCATGTTTTTGGGAGCTTGACTCTCAAATTGTCCTCTGGTCCTAGTAAGAAAGGGCAGGGACATTAGATATGTAGCAATTCTAGTGCAGGGCTCTGTATTGTATTTGCTTTCTCTTTGCTTCTATTTCGTCTTGTCACTTACTTGTGTTCATTCTTTTGTATTAGGATATATTTAGAATTTACTTAATATTGTATTTAAGCAATATATCTTAATATTTTGAAACCCTGAATAATTAAGAAGTCTCAGAGAGTTTTGAAAGTTTTATTTCATTAGAATGAGACTAATCTCACAAATACAAGAAATTACCTTTAAATCTCACGTAAAAGATTAGTTTCAAAAGAGTTTAATTAAAGATCTCTATTCTAGTCTTACTAGACTGATTTAAACCTTGTGAAATGACTACACGAGCTACACTTAAAAAATCACATTCCCAGTAATTTTTTATTGAAAAGATAGAGACTGTTGATTTAAGTCCTTTTGATCAACCCAACTTGGTCATGGCCCTAACTCCATACATTATTCTAATTGACACTCATCTAACATTTAAGTAAAAAATTAAAGGAAAAGAAAATGGCAATACTTGTACAAATATAAACTTTGGGTCACTTGCATTAAACCTACAAGCATAAATAAAAAATTCAAAACACAAACTCGACTATTGAGTCATAAATTTAGAAGAGTGATGCGGACATATGTAGGCGCAGGGTTATAAATTTTGGCTGATATTGTGCGTATCAGCCGTACTAGTGAGATATCGCCCGATATGGCCAATGCACATTTAAACAACAGATATTTTCAAAAAAAAAAAATTTAGGAGAGAGAGATATCAGCCGAGATGCCGATATCTCGGTATCAACGATTTTTGGACCCCTGTGTGGGCGTAAATGAAATCGTGTTTTCGATCCTAACCCAAAATCCAAGCTCAAGAACTGGCCCAAGCTTAGGCCCAACATAGCAGGCCCCATGGCCCAACAAGCTGCACCCGTGCATGACCCAGCTTTGGCCTCATCTTCAGTCAAAACAAGGCCAATCGATGGAGATTTGTAAAAGCATGTTTGTCAATGAAAACCCATTTTTTCATCTTCTCTCTCTCTTAGGAAAGTGTTTTCTTTGAAAATGACTTTCAGTAAAAAAAAAAATTTACTCCTTGCATACGTATCAATTCACATTTTCAAGAAAAATCTCATTTTTAACAAAGATAGGAAAATCAAAATAAGTTAAAAACACTTTAATTCTTATAAAAAACTATCTTGATTTTTGTGAAAGAAGTAATTTTTATTTTGAAAATCTTATTTCAAATGAAAAATACAAACATGCCCCAAGTATTTGGCAAACAGTATATTAAAAGCAAAGAAGTAGAAAATGGAAAATTTTAAACAATCTCATGAAGGTAAATATCCGGTTCAATCAAGTCTAAAGTTAATAAAAACCGAAATATATCAGAAAATCCATCAATTAAGTTAAAAATTTCTGACAGAAGACTACTGAAGGACAAAAAATTTCTCACCGTCAAAGCACAAACAAGAAATACTAGTGTAACGTGGGCGTAAAGATCTCAAAAGATTCTCTTCACTTTCGTCAAACTTGAGAAAACTCCATACCCTTTTGTCGCCATCGAAAATCCCAATACCCAGCAATGACCATTCTCGTCAATTTCCACCAGTCCTTCCCTCTCTCTCCTCTAGCAACAAGTGAACAATCGATCGATCCAAAAAGTAAAATAAATTAATAAATGAATGGATGGAGGTGGGTGATGGGTGGTGGGTCATCCATCCTCCTCTGTCATCAAAATCCATAGACCAAATCAAGAAATAGTAGATGGAGAAATAAAATCACCAGAGCATCCAAATCCCCTGTTTTCCTCAGTGAAAACAGAGGAGAGCCAAATCCTCCTCAGAATTGCTTCTTCTTCATATCCTCTCTTCTCCTCTCAATTTTAACAAGCACCCATGAAGAAGCGGACCCTGAATGCGGACGGTGATGATCCAACGGTTCCTGTTGAAGAGAGGATGAAAAAGAGAAGAGCCCAAGGAGAAGAAGAAGAGGAAGAGGAGATGGGGTTTTCGAATCTGGACGAAGATCTCCTATTTGAGGTGCTGAAGCACGTGGATGCAAGGTCTTTGGCCATGGCCGGCTGCGTCAGCAAGCTCTGGTACAAGACTGCCCAAGATGAGCGGCTTTGGGAGATGATCTGCACCCGCCACTCGTCCAACCTCGGCTGCGGAAATCAGCAGCTCAGATCTGTTGTTCATGCGCTTGGTGGCTTCCGTCGACTCCATTCCCTTGGCCTTTGGCCCCTTTTAAAGCCACCCATTTCTCATTCTTCTCGATCTGTTCCTTCTTCTTCATCATCTGCATTTCCTGGTGCTTTGATTCCTGCGAAGAACCACACCAAATGGGGAAAAGATGAAGTCCATCTTTCGCTCTCCCTTCTCTCAATTCGCTACTACGAGAAGATGAGTATCAACAAAAGGGGCAGATGACGGAGAGATGGCTCTGGGTTTGATGGAGTTTCCTTTTCCTTTTTATTTTCTTTTCTTTTTTAAATAATTATCTTTATTATTGTTATTGTTGTTGTTTCCGTTTGGGGAATTTGTTTTCTTTTCCTTCCTAATATTTGGCTTTATGCCATATTAATGTATGTAAAACCAAGCATTATAGCAGTTGGGTGTTTTTTTTTTCTTCTTTCTTTTGTTCTTTGAGTGTTTGATCATACCCTATGTTTCTTGTACTTTCCTTTTCCTTATTTTATTAAAGGCTCAAGCTGATTAGATGCCATGTCTTCCTCTCCATCTCTATGATTTTTATTTTTATTATTAACTTTAGTGGCTGTGGAAGACTGAATATTGTTTGGAATATTATTTAGTAGTTGTGGAGCATGTTAATTTTGCCCTAGATTCTTTTTGAATTAGATGTAAGAAAATAAATTAAACAACTGAAGTATAGTTTGATATGATGTCTTTGAATGGAAATTCTTGGAACAGATTGATTTGGAATGAAACTCTTTATCATTTTAGAAATTGTGAAATGAATAGCATATTCATTTCACAATTTCATCACTTCGATTTTTGTTCTTGAAACTAAAGCTGCATTTGAACAAGGAAAAAGTTTTTCAGTAGATTCTCTGGTTTAAGGTTTCCCTTGATTGGGTGATTAGTTATTGAGGAATTTTCTTGTATTTTGTTAAGTAATTTTATAGAAATAAAAACTTAAAGAGTCATGTCAGTAGTGACTGAAATAGTCTTGTGCATTTGCGAGTTCTAAAACTCATTCGGGATGTCGTCCAATCTAAGGTTAAGAGAACATTGCACATTGCATTCCCTCTTTTTTTTTCCCATTTTCTGTATTTTTTTCCCTTTATAATGTGAGGTATTTGGTCTTTATATTTACAGTGAGAGACTAATATCCAGACAAAGCTTTGTATGAGGTTAGCTCTAAGAAAGTAGATGTAATCTCAAAATCTGAGGGCCAATTGCACTATCATGCAAGGTAGATTCTCTCAAAATCTGAGGGCTAATTGCACTGTCATTTTGAATTGGTTTCCTTTCTGTATGTCTACAAGTTCGAATATGTTCAAAAGCAAGAAATCGAAGGAAAGTCGTACATGACTTGTTTATAATTTTCTCTCATGCTCTCTCTCACATAAAAGAACATTATATATTGTTCTAATTAGGATTTACAGAAGTTGCAATGTCAAATAACAAAGTTGCTCGACCCGTGATAAAGTCGATAATATGTATCTGATGATCAAGCTGATCATCCTAAGTGTCTAACAATGGGTCCAATCATCAGAGAACGAAAGAGGCAACCGGCAAAGTGGGTTTCAGGCCAGATCATTAGTTCCAAAATCTTGAGCTTTAGTATCTTTATAAAGTTGTAATATGGCATCATCTCAACAACATTTCAGTGCACTTCTCTTTATGGTGTTTCGTAAGTTAGACTGACTTGCGCATTGTTTTGCAAATAAACACTGATTACGAACTCTGTATTCAGTCCTTTTCATCCTTCACTGACCCACCATTTTCTTGTTTTAACGTTCAAATACATACAGAAATGGAAGATGCTTAGCCTCTTTTGCATTTTAAAAAGTTTCATAATGGAAGGTACATGTTCTTAGGACAAAGACACTGCAATCACACCCACCATATGCGAAGAGCAGCCTGGTTAAGCATCTTCTACAAAAAATCAGTGAATGCTCACTTAAGGGTTGGAACCCCCCAAAATACCAACTTGGATCATCTAAGAAAGAACACCCAGATATTTTTCCAATTTGTTGAGTTCAAATTGCAAAGAAAATGAAATGGCAGATGAAGCAATCTAAGAAACAACACCTAAAGAAAGAAGAACAGGAATTGATCAAGAATTATACCTGGAATCAAGTAGAAATCGAAGTCTTCTTAAGAAATGCAGAGCCAATAATACTCACCAACAAAAAACAGGAGTCATTTGAATGTGGATTAAGTAGAAGAGATTCTCTAATTGTAACCATTGACACATGCACGTGAACATCCCTAAAAGAAGAGAGAAAAAAATCCACCAAGTATTGGTCAGTATTATTGGCTTTGAATTTCTTAAGGAGACTTTGATTTCTACTTGATTCTGGGTATAATTCTTGATCAATTCCTGTTCTTCCTTCTTTTGGTGTTGTTTCTTAGATTGCTTCATCTGCCATTTCATTTTCTTTGTAATTTGAACTCAACAAATTGGAAAAATATCTGGGTGTTCTTTCTTAGATGATCCAATTGGTATTTTGGGGGTTTTCAACCCTTAAGTGAGCATTCACTGATTTTTTTGTAGAAAGATGGTTAAGTGGATCAAGTGTCATTTTGTTCTGCATTTTAGAACTCCTTAAATTCTACATGCCCTGACAGAAACTCAATTCTCTTACTTTCTAGCCGCTAGTACACAAAAATTATCTGTTGTGAACCAATTCAAAATGAATCTCAGTGAACTCTTAAGGATAGCCCTTGGATTGAATTGTTGGCTGAATATAAAAATGAAATCTGATAGTCCTTTTGTTCATCCAAGGCCTTTGATTAAAAGTTCATACTAATTTTTATGAACCAATTCAGAATGGATAATTTCTCACTATCCTCTAAGGAGAATTCCCTACTTGAATGAATCCATTATAACCTTTCTCTTGATCAAAATGCATCATACAAGGTGTAAATCAATCTTTCTCAAGGGAAGTAAGAAAGACAAACATATCAAGAATAAACCAATGGCCATAAAATAAGAAACAGAGAGGAATCAAACCAAACAACAGAAGAAAGAGCAAATTGCTGATGGTAACAAGACAAATACAATCACTTAATCTACCAAAAGGGGACCAAAACACCCAGAGACAACAAAGACGACCCAAACCTTACAGCCCATGGATCAAAGGCAACCCAAGCAAACTAGCCCAATAGCCCCATTAATGGCAAGGATCCAAACACAACTGAGGAGTTCTGATATGGTCAGGAAGATAAAAGAAACAAACTTTTCACCTATGCATGTGAAAAAGGTGCTTTCTCAGATAATACCATTCTTATAGAAAAACAGAAATAGATTTAATAATTTTTGTTTTCCCGAAATTACTTTCATTCTATTTATAAAAATCGAAAACAACTGCCAAATTTCTGCACTCTATCTTCATTCAACAGCTGCTGATTCACTGGGTCCACAGGCATCTCCCTGTTGGACAAATTTTGCTCTCTAATAATGGCGTTCTCACTCATCTCTCCCATCCCACTTCATGCAAGTGGCATTTGAAGGTCCACGTGTTGGAGCTGTCAACGAGTTCCACATTAGAAATATAGTGGAAGATATAGAGATTTATAAAGGACTTTGGTCACTCCACCTAAAAGCCTAGTCTTTTGGGATGAATACCTAGTCTTAACAAGTGGAATTAGAATCACGTCTCAGGCTACCTCAACTGGATTTGGGAGATGCTCAGGTGGATAGGATGGCTGATCTCAGTTCTAGAGGGGCATTGTTGGAGCAGCGAATAAGTCCCACATTAAAAGTGTGAAGGGAGATCTAAGAATTTATAAATTATTTAAGTCACTCCACTTAACACGCTCATCTTTTGGAATGGATATCCGGTTTAACACCATAGCTGGCTCACCTACAGAATCTTCGTCAGTGGCTTGATAGCAAAGCAATCCTCAACCTATCAACCATTGGAGAATGGTGTTTTAACATAATCTTTATTTCCATGTGTGGCCTGACCCAGGGTGTGGGGTGTCCTTAATTTCCTTACTGTCGGGCTCGAAAGTAAAAAAAAAAGAGAGAAAGGAGAAACCATTTTAACTTAGAGGAGAAATACCAGGTAATTTGGAAAAATTAAGATGGAAATTAATCAATACCAGGTACTGGGTGGCATCTTTCTCTGCAATTTGTATCAAAATAATGAGTCTTCTACTACTGAGTGCCGGGGTCGAAATCTCGGCTGATACGGTGCATATCGGCCGAGATATCTCAGGATTTCCATGACTGAGATATCTCGGCTGATATACACAGTATCGGCCTGAGATAAAAAAATACGGCTGAGATCTCGACAGAATTTTATTTTTTATTTAAAAAAAAACAAATATCGACTTTAGCCTGTTTGATATCTCGGCTGATATTCGTCTGATACGGACGAATATCAGCCTAGATATCGGTCGATATTTATATTGTTAATTTTTTTAAAAAAAGGCCTTTTTTTATTTTTTTAAATGATTTTTTTTAAAAAAAAATCACCGAGATTTTCAAAAAAAAAAAAAAGGAGGAGAGAGAAAAATCTCGGCCTAGATCAAACCTGCTGAATTTTCAGCCCCTGACTGAGTGTATGTTGGTTTAAAATATATTAATGAATAATGACTTCTAAATCGCTTTTACTTTATTAATCTGATCCATTAATACGCCTAATGATTTGATGGTATCTATAGAAAGACATGCATCCAAACGCATGAACAAAGATTGATTAAATATTTAAACTTTTTATTAGCAAGCTCTATATGTTTCAACACTAAACTGTCATGTGTACTATAAGGACAGCAGCAAGAGAGCATTTTTAATTCTTTTTATTAATTTTAAAATGTAAGGCTGTCAATCTATTATTTAAAGCGCTGTAGAGACTTTTTATTATAAGATACGCTAAAAAAATAGATTTTTGAACTTATATAATTGAGTACGATGTAAAGAGGAGTTACGTCTAATGATCTTATCTTTGATGTTAAATTTTTAAAAATCAATGGCTTATACTCATTGAAATTTAAGACTGAAGATTATATGACTCGGATTATCAATTAATATAAAACTTTATGTATTTCATATCTATGTAATATATTTAATGAATCAAAATAAATGAAATTTATAATCTATATATATTATCTCATTTTAAATATGTTACTAACCTAACTCATGAATTAATTTAAAAAAAAAAAATTGAAGAATGACCTCAAAATTCTCAAGTTGAGACAGCCGGCAGTGGCAAGCTGGCAATGACCAATGAGCACAGTTGTCTCTATAGACGGCATTATTTGGATGAGATGCTCAACTGTATTACTCAGTTGTACAGTATTACTATACCATGAACTGGTGTTGTAAAAACCCGTCCTTCCAAGTGGTTCAACTCGGTTTAATCTTAACTTTTACTCGATGCGGTTCGATTATCTTTAAAACTTTTTCAAAATTCAAATCCTCAAAATCTTTTAGTGACCTACGATTTGAAAGAGTTGAGGCGGTTGACCCTCAATAACCTCTAAAAGATTTGAAACGGATTTTGTTAAATTATTAAATTATGTTTAATTTTTAATTGTAATTAGTGTAAATAATATATTTTATGAAAATATGATTATTGAGTAATTAACTAAATAGTTAATTAAATTATATACGGGTTTGGCTGATTTTGACCGGGTTGAATATCGGTTGAACCCTATTAAACTTAAGGTTCTTTAAGACGCTTTAATTCACGAGTCTATTTTTAAGATATTGACGTAAACTTCAATATTAGAGTCTTTTAGTCTTTTCCAAAAAACCACAGACTGAAAATTTTCTGCCCAAATCACCAAAATTTGAAATTCAGCTCGTACTGTTGCTTCAAAAGTCAAGTTTTCCTGGTTTTAAATTAGAAGTCAAGAAAAATAATTATGGTTAATGAGTTAATCTCCATATAATTCAAGGCTAGGTAATGGAAAACGGCAAGAAAGAGGCGCAAACTGGTCCACACGTAAAATTGTTCACACATAACAAAGGAACGAAAATTCAATGTGAAAATCATTTCCTATTTCTATATTTTTATGGAAAATGATTTTCATGGTTTGATCATTTTCCACAACTCTTGTGGAAAATGAACTTTTAGTGGGAAGGGTTGAAAACCATTTTCAGAATTTGTGAATTATTAATTATAACCTAATCTGATCCGTGATCCAAATTCCATCCTAACCGCGACCTATAACCAAATTATTGATCCATGAACAAATTAACCCATCAACTTAATCCATTATCCAATTCATGACTCAACCAATCCAATCCATGGCCTATACTCAATCAAGTACAACCCATGGTTCAATCTATGATTAACTCATCGCTCATGCTCTAACTTAACTAAATATAATTACTATAAGCTATTATTCAACCCATGACTCAACTCAACCAGATATCCCTCCACTCACCTCACCAAACTCAATCCGAACTCTTTTCAACCTAGCTTATGAATTTTTAGAATAAATGGTGACAGATTAGACCAAGGACCCAATTACACATTATTACATAATGTTATATTTTAAAATAAAATATAAATCAAATTATTTTTGTTGTTGGTATCATCATTGTTATTATTCTTTTCATCTAAAATCATCAAGTTATAATCGATGCTTTTGCCATTTAACTATAAACAAATTTATCAATCAATCATGAAAAACCTTTTTTTGTCACACTAAACAATAGAAATTGATAATTGTAGAAAATATAAATTTTATTTTTTATATAAACAGTTTTCAAATAAATTAACTTTCATATAACATAATTACATACATTTTTTTTAAAAAAAATAACATTTGAAGTCATCAACAGCCTTTGACTGCCCCATATCATTGGCTGCTGGTATGAATTTCACATTCAAAATTGTGGGTCGCCCACATGCAAATTAACAGAGATTTCACTATCAAAATTTAATATTAATTATCTAATAATTTATAGTGAAAATAAATTTAATTTAATATCTAATTCATGACTCAACTTCATTCCACCCAGTTAGGGAGACATCACCATCATGTACCAATTTTCTTTATTAGTCTGGACCATTATGCACAAAATTTTTGAAATGCAAATTTCTCAGAAGGACTCCCAATTTCAAAATAGAAACGTCTTAGACGAAATATAGTTGAAAATAATCAAAATTAGTCATCAAATTCGACAGGTCAGAACAGTCAAATTCACTGGTGAAAGTGTCTTCACCAGTCCAGATTCATTCAATCATCCTAGTTATTAAAATGGACTGAGATTATATAATTAATTCTTTCCTATCTATTTTATTTGGATACACTGAAATCCCCCTTACACCCTACTATATCCTATGAATTAGACCCCTATTCAATTTAAATCTATTTTAAGTTGATCTCACCATTATATCAAAATCCATACAAATTTACCCCACTTTTACCATTAATTTTTAGGCTCTTGAAAATCGTGACTTTTTGAACTTTAATGAATCTTGAAAAATATGATAAAAAACTACCTGTCCAATAAAATAATGTACAGATTTAGCTTTTCAAATTCACCACATGTATGGCTTAAAAGTTTAGATAATTTTTGGATTAGGGCATTTCATCTTTACGTCCGGACCATGTTAATCTTCTCTGTATCGTTTTAATTTTATCAAATCTCTCTAAGGAGGTTTTACTAATTGCGATAGACAAATGATCATAGACACACTAATATGTGAAGCCCCAGGGGTCCCATTTGATATGTAGAATTGAAAGGACTTTACTTGAATATAAGGCCTATCAAAAACAATATTATTATAATCTACATAGCTGTAGCTTAATAGGTTGTCTTCCATTTTTCAAAAAATAAGAGGTTGTGGGTTAGAGCGCCCGTGATCTAACCTTGGTGATGACCTAATCTTGGTGTGCTCTAGAAATAGTGGGAGTTCACCAGTGGAGGTTTTACACTCTGGGTATCCCACGGTTTTCCACTCATAAATTCAAAAAAAAAAAAAAAACACAATCTTATTTGAATTTTTTAATTGTATTCTTAATTATTATTTTTAATTTTAAATATGAGTTTATTAATGGAAAAGCACGTGGCTGTCAAAGGCTCTCGCAATGGAACATGTAAGCATCCACCAAGTGAAGCACTTAGCGGTCAGCAGGCCTTTTCCTTTTTCCAGCCATTAAAATAAACCTGCAAAGGTTGAGAATTCTTAATAGGACTTGCCCATCCTAACCCAATCCAATCACACATTAAAAGCCATATGAAAGGTCCGACCCTCTTCTTCTCAACAAAAGAAATCAAAAAGAAACAAAGAGAAGTCTGGTCAAATGATATAAAAGCAAATGTCATCTGGTCTTTGCTCTCTTCGTCTGTGATTACGCAGAGAAACGAGGTGGGCGGGTCGGACTCTCAATTCTCAAATCAAACCTGTCCATCTTTTTAAAATCTCAATTCAACCTACTCTCTTTTTTTTCAAAAATAATAATTACAACATTTATTTCTAAATGTATTTTAAACATTGATTGAATAACTCTTTTACAATATTTAAGTATTTAAAGTATTCTTTCTTTTGTCGCAAGGAATTGCGTATATCTAAGATTTTACCCAATGTCCTTATAATAATTAAAAGTTGGGGTTCTAAGGTTCTTTGTCATTAAAAAGAAAGTATTCTTTGTTTTAAGACATACATCAGTAAGATACTTTATTAAGAAATTTTATCAAAAATCTATTGGTGGATATGGTTTGATAGATTGAGTAAGCACCTGAATAAAACACTTATAAAGTCATATAAAAATTATTTATTATATTAATGTTTTATTTAGCCTGTTTAAAACTTGACTTATATAAGATATTGACGATCTACGAGGTGTTGACATGTCATGTTTTACTAACTAAGAACCGTATTTCATAATAATATATGATCTATTATTTTGGAATTACAGAGGAACATCAGTATTTTTTATAACAAGCAGCATCGTCGATATACTTTTTTACTATTTAAACAATGAAAAATAAGTCTAATTTCCGTTATTTGTTTAACCTTATACTCCCCGGTCTATACTTCCTCCTAATATCATCACAACATTCAGTTATGCAAAGGGCATTCAAATATTTTACTCAATTATGAAGAACTATTTTTTCCCTATCTCCCTAACTTAGCTCTAAAAACATTAAGATATTATGAACATGAAAAATCTTAAGTTATTTCACTAACTTAGCTCTAAAAATATTAAGGTATTCCAAACATATTGAGTCAATATTATTGAACATTTTTGCAACGTATAAAGGTTTTCAATTAAAAAATTAGAGCACAAATGAATCAAAATGGAATTGACTTAGCCTCCTTTTCTACACTCACAGTCAGTTCCATTCTTCTTCACGAGGCTCCAACTTAGACCCAACTCTGGTATTTTCTTCCATCAGATGCCACACGAATGTCCCTCGTTGGTTCCTTCCTCTCCTGAAATTTCCCTAAGAACAGAGGTGGCGCCCCCGCAAAGAAAGTTGCAGTCACGTGTTTGAATGCAATGCACTTGAACTTCCACAGTCAAAACTTGCATCCAAATTCCAGTTTTAATCGCATCTATAAATACAAATCAACATTAGCACATTACCCATATCAAATCTCAATTCGAATTCGAAATTCACTTAGCAATTTGCGAGAATTTCTCTCTGTAGTTTACCAACCAAAGTATTTTTTCTTCATACACAGACCACAGATGGCTGGAGTACTGAAAGGCTCTAAGCTTCTTCTCCTTCTTCTTCTCTTTAGCTCTGTCGTCTTGTCGGAGCAGGCACGGCCATTGAATCCGATAAGGGTCTTTGGTTTCCCCGATGATTTGTCTCTTGGAGCTATAAAAAACTCGGGCCCGAGCCAAGGTGGTGGTGGACATAGCTTCACCAACGTAGATGATTTGTCTGTTGGAGGTATTAAAAATTCAGGCCCGAGCCCAGGTGGTGGTGGACATAGCTTCACCAAAGCAAATGATTTGTCCGTTGGAGCTAAAAAGAATTCGGGCCCGAGCCCAGGTGGTGGTGGACACAGCTTCACCGATGCAGATGATTTGTCTGTTGGGGCTAAAAAGAATTCAGGCCCGAGCCCAGGTGGTGGAAATGCAGCTACTCTGGGAGGGATAAAGGACTCCGGTCCGAGCCCAGGTGGTGGTGGACATAGCTTCACCAACAGAAAAAATTTGTCTATTGGAGGTATTAAAAATTCAGGCCCGAGCGCAGGTGGTGGTGGACATAGCTTCACCGATGCAGATGATTCGTTTGTTGGAGCTAAAAAAGATTCGGGCCCGAGCCCAGGTGGTGGAAATGCAGCTACTCTGGGAGGGATAAAGGACTCTGGTCCGAGCCCAGGTGGTGGACATAGGTTCACCAATGCCGCGACTCTGGGAGGGACAAAGGACTCCGGTCCGAGCCCCGGGCAAGGTAACCGGTGACGGCGGCCTTGACCACCTCATCACTAGAAACACTGCTGGGCAAGTTTTAAGTAAATAAATAAAGGTGTGCATTCATGGGTGCTATGCACACGATAGGATTCTTTTATTATAGATTTAATTATTCGATAATATGTACTACTGATAGAATGTTAGTACATTTTATTGCAGTGCTTACCAGAGAAATTTATTAGACTGACAGTCATTAATTTGTTAATTGATATTTTGGATATAAGGAATTTTGATTAAGGAAATCCAGTGATTATTTATTACCTTTTATTGCTATTCCTCAACACTGTGGAACAATATGGATTACCAACTGATGTGAATTTTGATTGTTGTTTCAATTATTTCCCACTTCCAATGGTATCTGAAACTTGGGTTGCATTAACCAGACCCAAAAATACAGAGGCTTGGGCTTGTCAACTTAGGTAACTGGGTGGGTTGGGTTCAAGCGATTAAGCCTGTTGGAAACTCAATTTGGGCTAAATTGAGAAAAGAAATATCTGAATTTAAATAAAAAATTGTCAGTTTTTACTTCAAAATGAGCAAAAAATGTATTAATATTAGATCAGGCCATGTCTCAGTTTTTTTCTTTTCTTTTTTTCCTACTCGCTTGGAAAGACACTGAAGTTGGGTCAGCTGGTTGGCTTGATCTAATTGATTGGGAGCAAATCTGGTTGGATACTTGGATCTAACCCAACCCATCCAAGGCTCCAAAATTTAGCTTTCAGCCTGCCTCCTAGAAGTAAAGGAGAAAATCCAAAGGGGTTGAATGATAGTAAGAAATTCGTCTTTGGAAGTAGGAATCCTAAGTTCGATTTAAAATTCACTTAAAAAGACCACTCTCTATTGAGTTACGTAGGCTACTTTTGGATGGAGGGTAAGGGAGAGTAACTCCCTCCCTTTTTTTATAACACTTCGGAGTATAGAGATTTTCAGGAAACCCTTGTCTCCTCTTTATCCCTTTTTGTATCTATGGAGCAAAAAAATTTTAAAATATTTTTAATTGATGAATATTATTTAATAATTATGTTATAAAATTATTAATATGTCAGGTTACCCTGCTTACAGTTAGTAAATAAGACTTTTTTTTCTCTCAGGATAAATTTCAACTTTACCCTTATAATTACTAGACAAGATAAATGTAACTGCATAAGGATAACCCATATTAAAGGGTTACCCTTACTAAGGGTAACCTTGAACTACCCATGTAAAATCTACCCCTCATCCAAATGCAGCCCTAGTGTCTGAGTACATAGGCTTGCACATGTCCTAAAAATTAATCGGCTATTAAAAATAACAACAAAAGCAAATATTATTTCATTAAAAATAAATAAAAGGTCTCAACTGAGTTTTCAAAGAAAGGTGCCGGTGTAGTAGAATACAGTATAGAAACCTTCAGGGGAGCTTATACCCATTAAGGATAATCTTTATATATTAAAGTGTATAATATATTTTTTTAATGGAACATATAGAAAATAATAAGGATAGTGAATGTAAAATTTGAGTATCATCTATTATGTTAGCTTTGTGATTTTATAGTTTGAAATTTTGATTGCTAAAAACTATTATTTTTTCATTGATCATGGCACTAAATTATGATGATCAGATTAAAAAAAATCTTAATTTATATCATCTAGTAAATCATTTATCCATTTCATCCAATTATGTAGAGTTGAGTCAATTATAAATATACAATCTCTCTATTGTATATATATATATATATATATATACTAATTTTATATTATTAAAAATTGTTAATATATTATTATTATTATTATTATATTAGCTCTGTGTATCAGCTCATTTAACATAAAATGATAAAATATTTATAAGCACTGGGCAGCTTGATTGATGAACATCTAGGACCGAGTCTCATTATCTAGACTCTAGTCAGCTTGATGAACAACTAAGACACAGGGGTTGAAAATTCGGCTCAACCGATATTTCGGCTGAATTTTCGTATGATTAAGATCTCAAGCGAGATCTTTATCTTTTTCATTTTTTTTTTAGAAATCTCGATGGCTTTTTTTTAAAAAAAAATCATTTAAAAAATAAAAAGGACTTTTAATATATATATATATATATATATATATATATATATATATATGGGCCCGGACCCACATCCAATATTCATTTTTTTAAAAAAAAAAAATCGACCGAATTTTTTTCTGGATGATATTTATCATATAGGTCGAGATTTATATCCCGGGACACTGACACGGTTTAAACTTTAAAGAAGAAAGCTGGATATGTCCTTCATACTAAATATGCCCAATTTTTGGCACATGGGCCTGACATATGCCGAATTTGGCCGGGCAGAAAGGTCCACTGACTTTCCTAATTGTGTATTTTATTGCAATAAGGGTTCCACGTGGAATCAACTTAACATTGAATTCAGTTTATTAAAGTTATTTTTCTTTTTTTTAACTTAGATTTATAATTTTTATTTGATGTATCATCATTATTAGATTAAACATAATAGATCAAAATATTTATCTAACAGTTTATTTTTATTTTAAAAAATCAAAGGTTAACATGATTCAATCGATCATATTTTTTACACTATAATAGTCTTTATAATAATCAATCATTATTATTTAAGTCATTTATTCAATCAATTTGGAGTTGACCTTTATATTCTGTTAGACCAAATTATTTCTATGGGTTAATTGCTTCATGGTATTCTATCATCGATATAATTTTTGTGATCATCGATTAGAATCTGCTATTTTACATGGCCCGTTAGGACACTCAGACTTTCCAGGCTGCCTAGGGTCTGGTTAGTTGATGTTGTACACAAACTCCTTTTAAATTCCTAAGTTCTGCTGCTTTTTTTTTTTAATTGTTTTAGGTAACCTGTTGCTGATTCACAGTTGGGCCTTTCATTTTGTGACAATGTATCATCACCTAAGCTTAAGTTAATGTACACCATTGGATTTATTATATTAGAAAGAACCTACATGAATGTAATTCAATCGGTTGTCTCTCGCTTTTGAAAGTAAAAAGTTGCAGAGTCAAGTCCATCTAACCTTGGTGTGTTCTAAGAATAGTGGATTCACCCATAAAAATTTTTATAAAGTCGCTGAAATTATTTAACTCTTAGTTTTAACAACATTAAATTATCAATAGTTTTCAAGTTGAGTAGGTTTCTAGTTAACGTAGATATGGTTGGTAGGTTGGTTTAAGCTGTCACATGTCTATTACGTGTAAGTTGGTAGTAGGCAATCAATTCAATAGCAGTTCAAAGTTTTACTGGGATACCCTGCCCAGCATCAGTTAAATGTGGGGCAATAGTGGTTTGGGGTTTATTTGAGGCCACACATTATGCTCTAGTGTGACATGTTTTAGATTAGGCCATGTGGGATAAGGCTTAAGAACAAAACCGTGTAGGTCCACGTGGGGTTCAAAGCGGATAATTTCACACTGAATTAAATCCTAAATCCTGTATTCGGGTCAGATCGTTATAAATTTGGTATCAAAGCTGAGATTCTACACTCGGATTGTATGAGTCTTTCGTCCTTCCCTGGTGTTGTTGAGCTGAACCGGGTCGAACTAGGACGGCACGAGGCTTTAAGGGAGGTGATTATGATACCTTACCCAGCATTAGTTAACCGATGTGGAAAGTCCCACATCGGTAGTGAAGGATAGTGGTTTCGGGTTTATTTGAGGCCACACATTGTACTATAATGCGACGCGTTTTGGGCTAGGCCATGTGAGCCAGGGCCTAAGAGCAAAACTGTGTGGGTCCACGTGGGACCCAAAGCGGACAATTTCACACTGACTCAAGCCCTAAACCCTGTATTCGGGTCAGGTCATTACATTTACAGAACCAAGTACAGTGTTGAACATCGATGATCTTCAAATTAAATCCGAGTCTGGCCCATCTGACATAATTACTATTTAAGTCCATTTATTTTGGTTGGATTCAGATTGTGTTCGGATAAATGAACACCATTGATTCTAGTGGGTCATTCCAATGAAGATAAGCATTGGACAATAAATGCATTATTTATTTATTTTTTCTAAAAACACTCTTTTGCATTATTCAAATAGGCTAAATTCTTAAATTATGAAAGGTTCTTAAGTTCATTTTTTTCATTTGATCATTTTTATAAAGTATTAGACATTTGAGAGTAGAAATTTTGATACAAATAAAGTATGTCTTTAAAAATTTAAAAGATAGGAAACCATTATGAAGAAACACCTAATATAATCTATTACAATACATAATTTTTTTATAAAAAATTTGAATTTCATTAAAATGTTGGAATATTAAAAAAAAATCACATAACACCCTATAAACTATTTAAGAGATCCTTATTTAATTTTAGAAATTTTTGTATATCATTTCATTAATTTTTTTCAAAACAAGAAACTCTAAAATTGGAAGTATCTTAGAAAATCTACCTTACATTAATTTTTTGAAAAAAAATTGTATAATCACACAGATACCCTACAAAACATATTAACCACAATAAGACATCTCCATTCAATTTCACAAGTACCTAATATTATTACATTAAATTATTTTCACAATATACTCCAAAATTGAGATTATCGTAGAGCAAAAATTCAAAAAAAATGATGAAAATAACGAAAAATTGTCAAAATTTAAAGAAAAAAATTTAGAATTGATAAATACCTTTAACACTTGAAGAAGTTGTTTCTAAAACATATTAAATCATACCCAATGCAACAATCAACTCAAAAAATAGTCGAAATAGTTTTCTTTTTCAAAAAATTATATCGGCTGATATTACCCGTGACGATATGGCTGACTTATTGGCCGCAATAAATACTGTAAGAACGATACGCTGAATATCGGTTGATACATATTGACTACCTAGAAATCGATATGTATCAATCGATATACTATACGGGTGAATATTTTTATAAAATATTAATAACTAAACTTATGCAAGGCAACATGCCTGATTTTAATCCTTGAGCATTTGAGTTCATATATCCCAATGATAGACATTGCAATAGTGCAAAATAAATTTGTGGTTTTGTTTTTTATTGAACTCCTGAATCTTTGCTGAGTTTTCAAACAATCAAATGCAATGTTCAGTGTCGACAAGACAACAAAGGTCTACTAAACAAAATGTTGAAATCTAATGAGATGAGACTAGTCTCCACATTTGTATAAAATTTATATTATTTTTGTTATTATTCTTATTATTAATTCTAATTTTATAAACATTAAATATTGAATAAAATATCAATTTAACGTATGTTTGGAGTCAATATCGAAATATTTCATATTGAATCAGACTCAGTGCAACAAATCCATTTTTTTTACTTAGGATCCAACCCAAGCCAAGGATGAACGGTGGATCTTAGCTAAGGGGTGTAGGAATTTGGATTTTCTACCGTCCAAACGACATTTTCAAAGCTACGTCCTCACTCATAAGACTTTCTGACATGGAAGAATCAACAATTCTCCATCACCAACAAACTTGGATCAGCTTTTCTAAATTAGACATTAATTATTTGACTCTTGTCGATTATTTTATTGCTGAGTTGTTAAATTAATATATCGATTGTTGATTTTATACAATTAATATATAAATACTATAAAATACAATATGAAATTATGAATATTATGGAGAGTCAAGCATCTATGGTAGACCTACTATCCTACCAACCGATGAAGTTGGATTTGGTTAGACTCCGATCTTATTTAATTCAAATCTGTTCTAAATCTAACTCAAAAGTGTTGGAGTGATGGTTAGGAAGTAGGAGTATTGAGTTCAATTTCCACTCCACTTTAAAGGGTTGTCTGGTGTATGTCAGTAGGAAGGCTTGCACATGTTCTAAAGATTAGTAAAGTGCTCTAAGAGTCTATGACATCTTCGTCATTAAAAAAAAAACACATCTATTCTAAATTTGGATGCAAGTTAAGTAAGTTAGGTCTTTTGAGCTGCACTTGAATTTATTCTTTACCGAACTAAAAAGACTTCTTTAATGAGATACAAACTAAAACTACACCGTGCATGAGTGTTTCGGATATATTGCATGCAGATGTTGTTAGGGCTTATGCTTCCAGCCCAAAATTGACTCAAGTCCTTTATAAACTCTTAAATCTCCCTCTACATTTTTAATATGGAACTCGTTCGCAGCAGCTCCAATAATCTCCCTTCGAACGAGGTCCTCTTGCAGAGAGAGCAACGTCGGCTATCCTGTCCGCTTGAGAGATCTCCTGAGCCCAATGAAATAGCTTGAAACCTGATTCTAATACCACTTGTTGGGACTTGGGCTTCCTGTCTAAAAAACTAGCTTGTTAGGTAGAGTGACACAAGTTCTTTATAAATTTTCTAGATCTTCTTTTACACTTCAAATGTGAGACTCGTTTACAGCAGCTCAAACCGTTGTGAGAATAACGAGGTCTACGGATGTAGCCATTTAGATTGAATCTTCTCATTTATTAAACAGGTTCCGTCAAGTAAAGTTAATTGTTAAACAGGTTGAGTGATCGAGTGGGGGCTGCATGTCAAATGAAAGGAGAGAAGGCAGTCCATCAGCGGTCCGATTGGTTTGATATTTGAGGGCTGGGATGAAAATACACCAACCACGCAATGCTCATCCAAGGATGAAGCACACACATTACCTAATGTGACTCCTCATCCACCTTTTTCTCCCAAAATCCATCTTCCAAACAAAACTCTTCCACGCTGGGCTCATTTATTTATGGCGTTATATAATCCCCCTCCATCTTACACTCTTTGTCCAAAACGAAACCAATAAAAGCTGCTCCTCCCTCACCCACTTACACACACCAAACATCTTTCCCTCTGCAACTCTCTTTCTCTCTCTCTCGCTCCCCTCTGCAAATTCATCCAAAATACCAAATGGGTAGTCTTGAATCCGAGAAATCAGTGATTGGTTGGGCAGCAAGAGATGCCTCAGGAATTTTATCACCTTACAATTACACACTAAGGTAACAAAATCCTCAGCTTTCTAAGCCTTTTCCATATCAGTTTCAATGTCTAAAATAGCAGGCTTGGAATCCTATTCCTGCAGCATTTTACCATCTAATCACTATCTGGGTCTGTATTAAAACAGGAAAACAGAGCCGGAAGATGTGGTGATTAAGGTCCTATACTGTGGTATTTGCCACACCGATCTACACCAGATCAAGAACCATCTTGGCCAATCAAATTATCCCATGGTCCCTGGGTAAGTTCCTCCCCTACTGTTATACCCAATACCCAATTTCAATTCATTTTCATTTTCATTTTTTTCTTTTTACAGGCATGAAGTAGTGGGAGAAATTACAGAACTTGGCAGTGAAGTGAGGAAATTTGGAGTGGGAAATGTGGTGGGAATTGGTGTGATCGTTGGATGTTGCAGATCATGCGGTCCATGCAAGTCTGATATAGAACAGTATTGCAACAAGAAAATCTGGTCTTACAATGACGTGTACACTGATGGAAGGCCTACTCAAGGAGGATTTGCTTCTATCATGGTTGTTGATCAAAAGTATGTTATTAGATAATTAAAAAATACATTTTATATTTATTAATTTTAATTTTAATTTATTTATTTTTTCTTTTATCAGATTTGTGGTGAAAATTCCAGAGAAGCTGGCCCCAGAACAAGCAGCTCCACTACTCTGTGCTGGTGTTACAGTCTATAGCCCTCTAAAGCACTTCGGACTGAAGGTGATATTGAAATAACAAAAAACTGGATTGGAATTATCTCTTATATTATTTAGATTTTCAAAATTTTATTCTTGAAAAAGAAACTTTTCTGGGTTGCTTTGCTTGTCTTGGCTATAATACACTAACGGGCCTATATTGTTGGGCCCACCAATCACCATACTGGTTTGGTTAGCTTGTAAATCAAGTCAGCATCTACCGTTGTCTATTGCAATTGTATTTTTCAAGATCAATATGTCTATTGTACTCTATAAATATTTTTATTTTTATAATGTAATTGTATCATGTGTTCAACAATTTTAAAGAATTGGCGGATATAAATGATAACAGGTTAGTGGGCTGAGAGCAGGGATTTTGGGCCTGGGTGGAGTTGGGCACATGGGTGTGAAGATTGCCAAGGCAATGGGCCATCATGTGACAGTGATCAGCTCCTCCAACAAGAAGAGGGAGGAGGCCACGGAGCATTTGGGTGCCGACGCCTATCTGGTGAGCTCCGACGTAACTAAGATGCAAGAAGCTGCGGATAGCCTCGACTACATTCTCGACACTGTCCCCGTCGTCCATCCTCTCGAACCGTACCTCCCTCTCTTGAAACTCGACGGCAAGTTGGTGCTGATGGGTGTAATTCCAGAGCCTATGCAGTTCATTACTCCCATGATCATGTTAGGTAAGTAAGAAATTAGTACTACTTTGGGCTGCCAATCGGCCTAGTTGGGCTTTAACAAAAAAAAATCCGGCCCATAGCTCAGTACCGGGACCCTGGTCCTGAATTTCAAAGCTTTCAATCTATCAATCAATATTCACTAGAAATCAGAATACCTAACAATCGATATGACATGTATAATTTTTACTACACACTTCAATTTTCTCATATATTTATCAAATAAAAAATTAATCAGATGTTGTGTTTTGACTTAAAACCAATAAAGATATATGTACACACAATTTTTTATACATATATTAATCTAATTTAAAGTCTATATATTAATTTATATTATTTAATATTAATATCTGTTGCTTATTTTTGTGGCATCTCAAGTCAAAATCGAGTGCAAGCTACGCTTTCCATAACTGGTGTAGTGTGCGCGGTAATAAAAGAAAGATAAGGCACACCGCTTGTTGCGACTTTTAAGGCTGTGGTGGGACCTCTGTTTGCTTTCTTTAAATAAGTGGACAAAGAACCTAAGTGTTTTCTTTAGTTGGGTAACTACCAAAATGACAAGATTTTTTAATATTATTAAGATGGGCTGATGTCACTCAGTCATGAATTACTCTCGATACTTAGATTGAAAAATTTATATATGTTCGTTAGAACTAGTCTCACATTTAATATGAGGTGAAGATATTTATATTACAAAAAGAAATATATGTCTATTCAGTGATACCAATTCCCAACTCAACAAAAATGGGTCAGAGGTTGAGCAATATTTTAATTTAAGATAATTTAAAATGGGTTTAATTTGGTTTGGATTAAGCTTGGAGGTGATTAATACGTGGTGTTTGATGACAGGGAGGAAGACAATTTCAGGAACTTTCATTGGAAGCATGAAAGAGACAGAAGAGGTGCTGGAGTTCTGTGAAGAGAAAGGGCTGAGTTCTATGATAGAGATTGTGAAGATGGATTATGTGAACACGGCAATAGAAAGATTGGAAAAGAATGATGTGAGATACAGGTTTGTGGTGGATGTGGCTGCAAGCAATCTCGACCCTTGAAATCGTGTGGAGACTCTCTCCCTTGGTCCTGCAACATTGGACTTTGATCATGGTTTTGGAGCTTTGCTATTATTATATTGGCATATGTTTCTTTCTCCCTCAAAAAAGGATTAAGATTAAGATTAGGGTTGCACTTATGATAATAATAATAATAAACAAGTGAGAGTTATTCAGTGTTGTATGATTGTGTCTCCCACTCATACATTGGATAGGGATCATTGTGTCTATTCCATCAACAAGGACCATGTTTTGGTTTTTCCTAGTTGTCTATTTCTGTGGTAGTAATTAATATTTTGAAAGATTCGATTTTCCAATCTCTATCATCCCTTTAATTTTGCAAATATGGTAGAGTGAGCTTGAACTCTTTTTTAAAAATTTATGTCAAAGTCAAAATTGTTTAACCAACACTGTATATGTGTAATATATGTATAGCATTTGTTATGAATACTATATTAATACATATACAGATGGTCATTTAGACGTAGAACACACTAAATAGGATGATGTTAGGTCCATTCGGAAGGTGTGTTTGAATACTGTATTTAATAAATTCTTCAAAATTTGTTTATAACTTTTTTTAATCTCTAATTTCTATAATATTTAAAAGAGATTTAATTTATCCATCAAAATTTATTTTAGTCAAACATGAACGTTTTAATAGGCCCTTACATAGACAAAGTGGGATCTATTTGGTAGTTCACAGGGTATAATCCAAATATATCTCATCTAAATCCAAAAGATAAACATGCGGTAAATCCTATAGAACAAATAGGAAGTAGGAAGAACGGTTCCCTCCTATGTAAATCCACTACTGTGATTGTGATGCGTTGATGAGAAAAGGTTGTGTTTAATTGTAAAAGCACCAAATCCCTTTCAATAAATTTTAAGTATTGAAAAGTACTAAAAATGGAAAAAAAAAAAAAAAAAAAAACCTAAAATTTTTCAGACTTAAGATATGCTTCACTTCATTTATCCAAACAAGGTAATTATTTTTATTAATCCTATAACTACCACAATTGGTGAACTCTTAGAGTTTCACACAGCTTGGTCAAGGTAATACCATGTCAAGGGGATAATTTCAAAGAAATGAAGTAGATGAAGTATAATTTTTTTTTTATCGACCAAGGTGTTTAGATCTCTTAAATCATTTAATCAATCAATCGTGGGATCTCTTAGAGCATTTAATCAATCGTCGGGCATGGGTAACTTCACACGGAGTGGCCCTTTAGAGTGAAGTGAAAATTGAACTCAGAACTCTCACTTCTTAAAGCAGATTTGTGACTATCACTCTAACTCCTTTAGATTGTTGATGAAATACATAATGAACCCATTTATATTAAAGAAACGATCCTATGTTTTCATCATGATAAGAATTACTGCAAATGTTTCGTTTGAGACATTGGAATCCGGAATCCACTTGAAAATCTAAATCGTCCATTAATTTTTAAATCCCAATATCTATATTTTCAAATTCTGTAAAAACTATTGGATTCACCGTTAGATTAATCAAATGAAGAGTACTCGAGTAGAAAATTTATAAAGTTCATCACGCTCCTCTCAGTTGATTGATTAAATAGTAAGTTTAATTGTTTCACAAAATCTAAAAAGATATATACATAAGTATGAATACATATATTATATACATGTTTACACTTAAAGATTTAATGAACAGTTTAAATTAAAAAAAAAAACCCTACATCCCAAATAGAGGTATTTAAATTCATATTTATCATTAAGATAACAACATGGGATATATCTCCAAATTACTATACAATGGGGAGTTCATTTCCATGAAAATCTCTAGAAGTCTGTGATAAGGCCCTTGAATTACAAAGGCTTTGTTTTTTAAAACAAGAAGAAGAAAGTAAAGGTTCATGTGTCACAGAAAACACAACACAAAAATGAAGACACCATACAAACTATCTTAAAGCTAGAAACTCTGGACTTCAGATGTGCATGGTCGTACTCACGTTGAAGGGGCCATCATGATAACACTCCTCAGTGAAGTATCGATTGGTGATGGTGTGGCTCAGTTCGCCATGATGAGTGTTCCCGTCGTACGCCGTATGGTTGTTAATAACAAAATTAGGTCCGAAGGTAGCAGCGGTAGCAAAATCTACTCCTTGGAAGAGATCTCGGGAAGCAAGTGAGACCTGATATCTATTGTCATCTAACGTTACGTCAGCATTAGGCGTACAAGAAACCCTAACTAAACTAGCCATGGTAGCAACAGATCCAAAGTCATCAACTGTTTTGGAAGAGGGGAGGTTGTTGGTCACAACTTTCCATCCATGGATCCAAACGTTAAAATGTGATGGAATGATGTAAAGCCATTCTTCCCAGTCACTGCAATTAGTGGCCAAAGTAGCTTTTGGGAACCCAGGTCTATCCCTTCTAAGCTGTAGGGGCTTTTCTGGGGTATTGCCAAGCCCAGGGAGTCTATGATATTGAGTGTCGATGGTGGCCTGGGGTGCATCCGCTGGTACTGCAGCGGAGGCAGCGGGGTTCGAGAACTCATGGTTGAAGCCTATATTCCTAGGATCAAACAAAGTACAATGCATCGCGACGATCAGAGCATAGAAGTTTGGTAGGAATGAGGCTGTATCTGCATTGGCTATCCCATAATTAGGTGCGTTTGTTGTTCCTGCTACAAAGGTAGGAAGAGAAGGCACCATGGAAAAGTTTGTTCTTGGGATGTGGAGTGTGCCAATGGCCTCGAACGATGGGTGGAAAACATCAGGCACACGCCATCCGCCAAGATTGAGGCTGTCAAGAGCTTCAAGTGCAAAGCGTAGGGATCGATTGGTGCATCCATTTTCTCGTGCAATACAAAAGTACCTGAAAATTCCGAGGTACATGATGACAAGTATAAACTCAAGTTCAGACATCTTGGCGATGACTGCTTTGAACTGTTTCTTCGGAGAAAGAGACTCGTAGAGACAGAAAGCAGAGTAAGCGAGGAGCTGGAAGCTTGGGAGAAACTCCATTGGTATCAGAGGATCGGGATCGATTGCATGACGACCATTGGTGTTGATGAAAATTGGATTAGTGTGTTTAACACCTTCATTTTCACAACCTCTTGGGTCGCCCTCTCCATTTCAGAGGAAATGTCTCTGGCACCAATCGCATCGACGGGCTGCTCATCAGCAAGTGTGCGGCCAGAAATAACCGTTCTCTGTTCAGGAGCACCTGACATGTTGCTGGTATGTTAGTAAACCTCACATGGTTAAGGAGGCAGTATATGGTTATGGAGGCAGTCTAACATGTCAGGTGCTTCCGAACAGAGAACGGGTAGACCTAAGCTTTAAATATCGGCCGATACATATCGTATCGGCCGATATATATCGGTTTTTTCAAACCGATCAATATCGGCCTATACGATAAGTATCGGCCGTACAGTAAGAATATCGGCCGATATGGCCGATAAACGGTCCCCAATATCGGCCCCAATATCGGCCGATATTGGAAAAATTCGGTTTTTGTATTTTTTTTTTTAAAGAAAGCTTTTTTTTAGGAATAGAGAAAGAATGGAAAGAGAAAAAAGAAAATATGGAGAAAAGATTGAAGAAAAACAATCGCTACACCTGTTGCCTTTCTCTTCTCTGCTGCTTTTTCTTCTTCGTTGATGCAAAAAATTACAGAGAGTGGCGGCTGCAGTAAGGGTTTCAGTAGAGAGAGTGAAAGAGAAGAAGGGTATTAAAAGATGGAGCATTAGGGTTTGTAAATGAAAAATCATAAAGACCTCACGTGAGCTTCCTTAAGAGCTCATTTGAAGCTGACGTGTCTACCCTTTTATTTTATCAAAAAATTATTTTTAATGTGAAAGTAATAATATTTTTATTTTAAATACAATATTTACTTATGTTGAAAGTATAATGTTTTATTTTATTTATCTTATTGTAATAATTTAATATTATATTTATCATCTAATATTTTTACTATTGTCTTTATCATTAGAAGGTATTCTTTATTTTTATTATATCAATTTAACATAATTAATTATAGCTCATAATTTTATTTAATTTTTTTTTTGGAGCAGTCAAAAAAGAATTTCATTAAAAGAGGGGAGAAATTACAAAGAAAAAGAGAGGGTCTAAAAGTATCTAATTATTATTAATGAAAAATAAAATCTATTTTCTCAAATAAAAGAAAACATTATATTATTATGTATGATTTGTGTGGTTATCAGTTCAAGTGATTAGGACCCCATTAGTTTTATTTTCTAATATTTTTTTCTACATTATTATGTAATTTTCAAGTATTTTATTATGTATTTTTTTTATTTCTATAATTCATAACTTAAAATAACACTCATTGACTAAGAAAATAAATTATGAAATTATTTCTACAAATTTTCCTCATTTATCTGTTTTTTTTTTTGTAATTTTCACCATTTTATTACTAATTATATAATTTCCCGATATTGTAACTTCAAAAATATGTTAGAAGATGTAAATGTCCGATATTTTATGAAAAAATTACATATTCAATAAGCTCATAATTTTCTGCATTCACAGTAATTTTTTTGGAAATTTTTTTTAAAAAAAAAAAAGGGGAGGAGAGAGAAAAAGTTCGGCCGATATGAAAATCGGCCGGGATATCGGCCCGGCCGATTTTTTTACCCCTGGGGTAGACTACCCTCCTTAACCATACATGATATAGAGGTTTAAGGATCAAACTTACAATGAAAAAAGGGGGTAAATATTAAAGGATTGTTCGTACTTTTTCAACTATAAAAAATAAAGAGTTTGGAAAATGACACCTTCTCTTTTCTTCAATGGCATAAGAGTTTTTTGTCAAGAAAACAAAAAATGAGGTATTTCCCTCACCTTCAAAGAATTCATTTCCCATACAAGGGACAGGAAATTTTCATGAGGTAAAAATGAGATGCTTTTCTTGCTTGCTTAGAAAAAATAAAGATTTTGACAGAAGTAACCAAAACGTCGGGATTTCACAATCCAACACAAGCCCAAATTTTATAGCCTCGGTTGGATTACATGAGTAGAACCTAACAAATTTTTTTACACAAAATTACTCTTTTTGAGATAAATAGAGGAACAGCCTCTAGGGAACCAGCACCAGCATCATCAATGATTGTCTATGCTCCCTTGACAAGCTGTTGCAGAAAGCAGTGATGTTTTACTACAGAAAATACAGGGTCTATCGTTTTCTACCTTCACTGGTCCTTAGTGCAGATTCAACAATCTTCACTTTTTCAGAATTCTCACTGTTGACAAGGGAGAGTTTTTCAAGTGCTGATTTTAACTGCGCCATTTGAGCATTTGGCATATGTGTCTTCCTCCTCCCGGAGGTCTGTCTTGGGGAGTTCAACGCACCTTGTGAAGATTGTGTACATCTTCTCAATCTCGCATCTAAAGCTTCAATGGAAGAACGCAAAGCATCCAACTCCAACCCATTATATCTCTCTGCAAAACAGAAATTGTAGATGTCGTAAGAGTTGAGAACCTCTCAAAGGGCTAGGCTGAATACTATTTTTTTTTCCAAAAACAAAAATCAGTTCTATTGTAATTTGAAATAATGAGAAGAAAAGGGAGAAGTCATTTCCTATACCAACATGAGGCAGAGCAACTGTTTTGTTCATAACAGGATTCCCATCTTGTGAAAAAAAAAAAGTAGCATGTCTGAGATTCCAGAGACATTAACCCCACAAGTTAAAAGAGACCTCTAGATCAATCACATACCAAAAAGTTCATAAGAGGTTTCCACTCATCCTATCAACCTTCCAATTCAAGGGATGTCACGTGTCTTTTACACACGCACATACGTATAGAGAGAGAGAGGGAGAGAGAGCATGTTGCAAACGGAACTGATCATAGACATCAAACACAAAAGCAGGTAAATTGACATTGGGATAGTATTTAAAAATAGAACAACTAATTCAGCTAAAGTTTTCTTATTTAAATGACGTGTGAGCCCATTTTTATATTTGAAATTTTTTTCACTTCCAGGGAAGTGAAGTAGATATGAAAGAGAAGAAAAAGGAGGGAAAAAGAAAGAGGATTGGTTAACAAACTATAAAAAAAGAGAAGTAAGCTGGCCTTAAATATAGAAACATAGAGCATTAAAACCAGACAATATGCTTATAGAAGTTTGGACTTTATTGGTGAAATTGAGATTAGTTGGCTAACTAGACAGTTTAACAAAATCTTATATTTGAAAAGAATAGTGAAAGTATGGCAGTTCCCTTCTATAAGAATAAAGAAGATATTCAAAATTATGTCAATTATAAGGATATTAATTAATCTTATGAACTATTCCCTAAAAATTAAATAGTGATGGGCTTGTGAAGGTAAGATTTAGATGTGAAATGTTTGAAAGTTAACTGAACAAAGAATTGAGTATATGGAGTGTAACCTTAGTAGAATGGAGAATAGAGAGGAAAGAATGTGTGGCAGATTTCTCTGCAAAGAACAGAGTCAACAACACAGTCTCAGGTGTCTTTCATCTTTGAGAAAGAAGGAATTAGAGCACGCTTAAAGCTTAAGTGATTGCATTTACTATGGTTGTTTTGTTTTGTTTTTCTCATATGTATTTTTCTGGGTTTACTCCTTTTAGACCCTCTTCTCCCTTTAATGTATTTGTTCTTGTTATTCCTCTATTAATACAAACGTCTTTGTTACCACTCAGAAAAAGGAAGAGGAAAAATCAATTGAAATTGGTAATGCATAGGTACTGTATTAAGATAAATTTAGATACTTAGATACATCTGTCAACCAAACAAAAGATCAGATTTGGATATTGCCAATATGATGAAAATGAAGTAGCGTTATGTGTAGGCAAGAAAGAAAGTAGATAATGGTAACAAAGATGCATATGTTAAGATGGATGAACATAGAACAAGTAAAAGATAATAGTCACATTAGAGACGCCTTAAAAATAGCCCCAATTGATGACATAACAAGGCAAAGTCATTTAGGACGGTTTGGGCACAGAATTGAAAGCTGAAAACAGCTCTTAACCGAGAAATCTTACAAGTATAAGGAGGTGCCATTAAAAACCTGCACTGTAAGAGTTAAAAAGAATAATATAACTGTAATACCCCCGCCCCATGGAGGGGACCTGTCGAGAATGACGAAATGGGAGAGGGAAAAAATCCCATACAGCCCATGAGGTGGAAAGGGTTGTGGAATATTTGAGGGAGCACCCCTCCCTTTTAGCACAAGGCCTTTTGGGGCCAAGGGTGAGACTTGGGCCCAATGCAAAGCCATGAGAGTTTTTCAAGCCCAAAAAGGACAATATTGTGCTAGAGGGACAGGTCATTACAATAACGGCTTGTGAGGTGACAAAGGAAATGAATATTGATAGGGTGGAATCGAATAGTAAAACTCAAAAAGCTCACCTCAATGGGACTAATGGCCACATGATCTGATGATGATGAGATAACAATTGTGATGATTTTCTTCGGTGAGATTTTTTTGAATCTATAACGAGGGAAGGATGGAGTTAAGGTGCCACTTGATGCATTCTGGGTTTACCAAAATGCCATTTCCAGTAATACTCGTTAAAACCCTGAGGGGTTAGCTTAATGGTCAATTCCCACCCTTGTTTGTGGAAGGTCTTGGGATCAAGCCTCTCTCAACACAAAAAGGCCCACTCCCCATAGTTTGTACCCAGCGTGTGTGGATAGGGAGGTTTACACAGGCCCCAAGGATTAGTCAGGTGAGATGCCTGGATACCTTGGTCTTCAAAAAAAAATGTAATACTCGTTAACTATCTCGGTGGGCCTATGATGTGTATTGCACTTTATTTGTGTTGCAGCCTGAATATATCAATTGATAAAAAGTACATAAGAAATCCCTAAAATTTGAAAATTTTCCTGACAAATACCTAAGAAGAAATTACTTAGAATCAGCGTTGTCAAAAAAGTGCTAATAAATTTCTTCTTTTAAATTACATCTCAAGTTATTTGAGAAAAGCATTCACATATTACTAAATAGATACTCTTAAAAATAAAAACATTACTTTTTTGGTATTGCAGTTCCTCCCAAGCTGCAAATTGACTAGGTTAAAAGAACTAATCACATACCAAGCTGAGACTGAAATTCACGCTCTGCTTTTGAAAGTGGCTTTTTGTTGACCCCAGGCAAGCTTTGAAAACGCCGCAATCGCTCTTCTAAAAGCTCATGCACCTCGGCAGCACGATTTATTCGACTGTCTAACTTCATTTGCTTCTCTTCAACATTGAGAAGCATTTGTTTCACCTCAGACAAACGTGCATCATGATCAGAAAGGATCCCCTTCAGGTGAGCAGCATGATCTTGCAGCTCTACATAGACCTGGTGAGCAAAATAAACAAAATTTAGCAGAAAAAACAATATTAATGTTCAAAATTCTCAATTAGGTTTGGCCAGCAAAAATCACATGGCCCACATTTCATTTTGGCAAAATCAGCATGCTCCAATTTCACATATGTTGGATAAACTTGGGGAACTGTAATGCCAAGCTCTTGTTGTTGTAAGTCCATATGTTCAAATGTTTTAGCATTACTGTGAAAGAGCACATATTTCTGTGTAGCCAAAAAAATACAAGAGGTACAAGCACATATAAGATACGATGGCCAAATAGTTTCAATCTGTTACCTTGTGTGCATACTCCACATAATTTTCATGGAAGAGTTTGAAGTAATGATGAAGAGATGATCGTCCATCAATAGAATCAGCAGCCAAAGAACGCAGAGCCGACAGGGCCTGAGCAGTGAGAACAACTTTTGGACCAATAAGGAGCTCTTTACTTAAAATATCTGGAGTAACTGTCTCTGACAACTCTGTAAATCCAATGGATTTCTTAACCCCATCTAAACAAAGAGATGGCACCATATTCCAACCCTTCATCTCTGTCACAATGCATTCATAAGAGGATGTGATCACTACAATCCATGAGTTACCAACTTCATGTGCTACTGCAACAAAACCATGAAGAGGAGATGGAGAAAAGGTATCGCCATGGCATGTGTTTACAATGGGAGACACAGATGGAGATTTTGCAGCTTCCTCAGCATGACTCGAAAATGGAAGAAAATGCAGCATTATCAAATCTATTCCACCACCATGCAGGCAATATATTCTCTCTGGGACAAGAGGATCAGAATATATTGAAAGAAGACCACCAGTTACTGCATGGGCTGGCAATGCCAAATCCACAACAGCTAACCTTAGCAAGGGTGGTGGACGACCCAACCAAACAGTATTAACTGTGTTGCTGGTATCTGTTACCAGGTCATGTGATCGATCAAGGTTTGCAAACTCCTCAAGGATTGATTCACAGATCATAGCAACTCCTGTGACTTGTCCAGAAGAATCCACACAAATACGAGGTGAAGTTCCAACTCTCCACACCGGTTGAAGTTCGTCGGCTAAGGCATCAATCTGCAACTGCCCACTGCTCCAAGCAATCACTAGAATCGAGTCTTTTTGAATTGTGCTGTAAAGAAAACTCACTGCCCGACCCCCACATTCAGCACTGACATCTTCAGATCCTCGATCTTCCTCACCGTGACCTACTTTGTGCAAAGGACCCTGAAGAATTTTAAATAATAAAATTAATAGTAGCAGCAGCAACAAAAAGAAAGAAGTGTTGCCTATTTAAATAAAGCCGGGAAATTTTTAAACAAAATCTAATCTACAGCTTGCAGAAATGTACTGTTCAGAATCAATTGCCTTACAAGGTGATCAACAAACCCATAAGAGGAATAGCACAGGGCAAAAAGGAAGGTATGATAAGAAAATATGTTTACCTAGCACTTCCAAACAGTTTTTTTTTTTGAAAGTTAACTCATTGATCCAAGAAAGGAAGAACACATGTACTTCCAAACAGTTATCAAAAGATTTTTTCTCAATAGAAAGAAATAATCATGTACGACACTTCCTTGAATTAAGAGAGACACATTTTACAGAAGCAGAGAGAGCAGGACCCACATTATCAATATACTTGGTAGTGCAGTTTATATAACTGCATAAAAAAGGTATGCACAGAGAGAGAGAGAGACAGAGAACTTCATGCACATGTTAAAATCAAGGCCATTGGCAACCATTGTTAGTTGTTGACAGAGCCTAAGCACATTTGCAAATTCCAGTTGTTGCAACATGAAAGGTTACTGAAGTCACATTATCATCTCCAAAAAAAAAAACAAATAAATAAGATGTATTCATAAATTATTATCTTTTAGAGATAGTTGTTACAAATACATCAATGAAAGAACTCCACTTGTGACATGTGCATCCAGTACTTGTGTATCTCCACAAATCCAAACTATTCCAAAGTTGCCACTGGTAACAAGCTGATGTCTGAAACGTGACTACATGAGAAGTAACCTTTTTCTAGAAGCAACCAGGATGGTCATCCAGTAAAAACATCCACAGGACATTGACGGAAACATGTATCCATGGCTGTTTTGTTGGAAGTAGAATTAGATATCCTTCCAAGATGTTGGCTATATGAAACTTCACGTAAGATCATTCACATATACATGAAGATAGTAGATAGTTTAAAGAACTGATTGAAAGGACAGCATGTCAAGTACCTGTAATGCAAGAGACGCATCAAATAGCACATGCGGACGTGTTTTGAATACATCTGAGCTGCTTCCTTCCTTTGCTCGATTAACTAATTCGGGAAATGTTGCTTCTAACCAAGCAATGGCAAAACTGGAATTACTAACAGCTTGCGAATTGGAAGACTTCAATCCACATGTATGAGCATCTTTATAGATCTCCTCAACAGATGCGCAGCTAAAAAAACTGCAAAAACCAAAACACTGAGCTTCTTGTTGAACAGGACATGCAAATGACAATCATATGTTGAAAGTTGCAGAGAAAATGGAAGCAGCTAAGAAAATTTTGCACTGTTTGAGTATACAACTATGCAAGTAAACAATATACACAAAGAAGTATTTGTAATACGAGGACCTCCTACGCACTAATGCTCATAGAAGCATCTTGAGCACAAACCCAAATCTCCCCTTCCCCCTGGGGGAAATTTTTTTTTATAAGATTCACAAATTTTGGGCCCACCAAAAGATGAGGATCAGCCAAAAGTTGGACCCTTACTTTAAGTGAACCTCAAACTGTAATTTGAGAACTCCAATATGGAGCCCACCATGGTTTATGGAGATGGGTTAGTTGGAAAGGACTTTATTTAAATAAGTTGTCTATCAAAAATCACCTTGATTGGATAAGTAGAACCATTTTTTTAAGTTCCCAAAGATTCCAAAAATTGATTTTACAGTAAAGACACTTGCAACCTCCCCCTCTATGCCCTGCGGTAATGATTCCTCTGCCATTACAACCTTTACCACAACGATGTTGTCCACAAAGCAAATTATTTCGTGGATTAGATTTCACTTGACTGTGTATAGCTCCATTGCACGTGCTTGGCTAGAAGTTTTGTATAAATGTATCAACGTGTTATTAAGTACCTTTTTTTTTATTGAAATTCTTCTCTATAACCGGTGGAATAGAATCACCCGGTTGAAGTGTAATGATCATTAAGTCCAATAATGGAAATTCATAGCATTAGATCAATAGATTTTTTAACTTAGATTGAGGTCAAACTTGGTATGGTTCCAATTCTTGAAAAGGATGTGATTAGGGCCATGATGGGCCCCATTTGGTTAGTGCCCTTAAACTACAATTTGAGGATGCGTCCCTAGGTGATGATGAGGTAAATAGCTTTGACAATAATGACGATCATGATCATGATGATGATGATGGTCTAACATGACAATATAAAAAAAGTCAAATTCCTAGACCCCAAAAAATAATAATAATGATAAGCGAGCAGAAAGGTTAAATGAAAACTATTCCATCATCCAACAAGAAATTCAAGAAGTGAGAATCACACGAGAAGAAACAAGTAGCAGAAATAATGAATGTTACTAGTGGAAATGCATGAGTACCTTCCGAAGGGAACAACTGGGCAAAGGAAATAGACTGAACCCTCACTGAACACAATAAAAACCTGCATGGGACCAAAAAAATCAGGGTGGAAGAAACTTTTGAGATAAAATTAGTCTGTTTCCTTGCCTTAACAGAGTAATTCTTATTATCAAGATGAATAATTTAGTTGGCAAAGAAACTATATTGACAACCAAACTAAATAAATGTCATTGATAATGCAAGGAAAATGATCTCATATGGAATTAAAATGTCTTACAAAGGCACAAACAATTACGACCACATATGCATTGATGGCCAAAGTTCACAGAACAGTTTTCACTTCTTTGAAAGCGTCAAATAAGCAAGAAAATTGTACTCATTAACTTTGCCACTCAAAGCATATTCCGCCGTTATAATCAATTTTGTGGTCATTGTGGAAAGAGAGGAATAATTGAATTTTTGAAGGTAAATCAATGAATGTTGATGATCTCTTTCAGATAGCAAAGTGGAGACTTAGTGTGTGGCTCCTTTTTAGCATAGAGTTTAAGGGTCTCCAGCCATTGGATCTTCTTTTGTCTTGGGAAGGGTGTATGAGCAATTCTAGGAGGAAAGGGAGGTCAGAGGAGAGTTGGGTTCCACTAGATCGGGGTGTTATGAAGTTTAATGTGAATGGTACTGCAAGGGGGAAGCAAGGGCCAGCAGTAATAGTAGGAGTACTGAGGAATCATGAGGACAGAACAACGATCATGTTGAATGAGTCGGTTGGTATTAGAGATTCGGATGAGGCGGAAATTCTTAGCATTAGGAGAGCTTTGGCCATTTGGAAACTCTACGGGCAAGGTAGACTTGTGATTGAAGGGGACTCGGCAAATGCAATAAAATGGGATTTGGGACAAAGGCGTCCTCCTTGAAAAATTATTACTACAGTTATTGAGATTAGAACTTTGGTGACAGGGCTTGATGTATCTTTCGTTTAAATTAGCCATACAGCTAATGGGGTGACAGACTACTTTACTAAGCTGGGAGTTAATAATGGCTTCTTAGGAGTCTTCTTTCTTTGACTTTTGAGGACATCCTTTGATTGCATGATGGGTTGAGGGAATGTTGGACAAAAGCTATTTTTTGTATTTATGTTTATTTCTTTTTAAGTTTTTTTCTTCCTTTTTGCTTTCTTTTAGGTCTATTGCTTTTAGACCTTTTCGTTGGTCTTGTACTCTCTCTCATGAATGAAATTTCTTTATTACTCTTCAAAAAAAAAAGTAAACAAAGCCCATAACCATTAAAAAAAAGGTAGATAAAGCCTATAAACTACAACATTAGATTTGATAATCAAATCTAGCCTCCTAGTTTGTGGGTTTTGGTTCATTTGAACTTTAGCATGACCAAATTGGTTATCAGAGCCTTATATTTATTGTAGAAATTCCTGCTAAAATTCTCATCATGTGATGGCACCAACTGAAAAACCTAGAGTTGGGTACTGTTTAAAAAAGGTGAACAAAGTCCATGAACTACAACATTAGATTTGACAATCAAATCTAGCGTTAGTTTGTGGGCTCTGGTTCTTTCGAACTTTAGCATGCCCAAATTGGTTACTAATCCTTATGTTTATGGCAGAAATTCCTCCTATATTTCTCATCATGTGATGGCACCAAGTGAAAAAAAAAAAAACCTAGAGTTGGGTAAAGAAGAGTGAGTATAAATAGAAGATCAAACCAATGATATCAAAGCAATAATTATGAAGATTGAGAAAATTAGCATCCTATATCGTGCCTAGCCTGGAGGTTTCTCGCCCCCCTAAGGGTGCAAACTTTCAAATTGGTGTGGCCCTGAAAGGGAAGGTGTCCATATCGGCCCTCAACAGAAGAGGACTGCTTAATTCAGATGATAACCTACAGTGCACACTTTGTGGCCACACGGAGGACACCAATCATTTGTTTGTCGAATGCCAACGACCAGAAAACCGTGAATAAGTTTTGCAAATCTATTGGGGGCATAATATTCGAGCGAACTTGCAAAGGAATCTTTCAATATTGGACCATTCAGCACACCAATCCTAAGATGAAAACGGCCTGGAACACTATTCCAGTGGCCATTCTATGGACCGAGTGGAAGGAAAGAAATTCTAATGTTTTTGAGAATAAGGAGAACAACCTTATTCAGAAAACAAAATGGAGACTCTACACATGGCTCTTATCCAAAATAGAGTTCAAAGGCCTTCGGATGACAGACTTCTACACCTCTTGGGAGGGCTGTATGGGTAAAGGGCCAAGGGAGGTCAGTGTCCATGCCACTTCGTGATACACACAAATTTAATGTTGACATGGCGACAATGGGAAGACTTGGTACGACGGGTACAAGCAGAGTGCTCCGAGACTGTAATGGTAGAACGTCCATAGTTTTCTCTGAGTCAATAGGTAAAAGGATTCAAACGAGACAGAACTTATTATTATATTAAAAAAGTCTTGTCCATATGGTCTTCCTTGGGAGGGAGGAACTAATCATTGACGGGGACTCTACGAACGCAATTAAGTGAGCAAAGGGGCTAAAAAGACCTCCCTAGAAGATGATCAAAATAGTGAGGGAAATTAGGGCACTTTGTTCAGGAAGAGAGATCTTTTGCATTGGACCGAAGATTAGCAAACGGAGTGGCCAACTTATTTGCTAAGAACGGGGTGAACTCCATTCCTACCGCGTGTTCAACCTTTGAGAGTCTTTTAGACGGGAGAGATTCGCCGATCTCTTTACATGGTGTTTTTAATATGAGGACTGATATATTTTCTATTTTCTTTCTTAGCATCCTTTGGGTTTTTGTCTTTTAGACCCATTGTTGCCGTCTCATGTACCTATTTCTTTTCATTAATATAATTTGTTCTATTTGTTACCGCTCAAAAAAAATGAAGACTGAGAAAACGACAAGAAAAATGACATGTCATAGATTAAAGATCCTCTCATAGATCGTGCATCAGTAGAAATACTAGTCAATTTTAATAAAGATTCTATTACTGATGAAAGTTGTGATAACAAGAAAATAATAAATGCCAACATTTCTTGTCCATATTTGATCATCCTTAGCAAGGACCATATCAATAGACCACATTAGCCCATACGCAGTCTAGTAGACCTCCTACCATCATTGAAAAAGTCAAAACCAGAGTTACTTAGTATTGCATCAGTGTTTCAAGTCATAGCATCATTGCTTCTACATCTTTTATTACTTATTTTCAGGTTATTTTTTCCTGTCTCTGATCCCAAAAAAAGTAATGAGTTATTCTAAAGTTCTGAAACCATGGTTTTGTTTGGGGATCTATCTTCCAGACCTGCTTATTTTTGCAGTAAAACCTGGTTACATGGGAACCAATAATTAATACAGGATTAACCAGCAAGGAGAAAGCCATACTCACAGTAAATCTATCCCATAAGTGATCACCTCCAAAAGAAAAGGCAACAGGGCAGATTGATGCAGTACTGAGGCATCTGCTCGGTTTAAGCGGCTGCAAATAGAACTCTTGCTCTGGTCGCTCAAGATCAGAAGACAAATCGAATATCCTACAAAATATAGCACAATACTAAATCATACAATGATGCCATATTGTAGTCTCAATATTATCAAAATTGACACATCATATGATGAAGCCACAAATTTGTAGTATAGTTGCAAGGTGTTCAGTTTCCCAACTGCAGAATTGTGACCTCAAGTAAGCCAATCATTCCAAAAAAAAAGGGTAAAACCATTTGATCAAGTGTACAACGAATAAAATAACTGAACCTGACACTGATTCATGTCATAGGGCTCTACACCACTGGGTCAACCATGCCACAGGGCCATGAGATGGTCTTCCCCATATGGTGGGGATATTTTCTATTGTTTCCCTCGTTTTTTAATCGTTTCTTTTGACCTCCTTAATTTCACCTATTTGATGCATTAGAAAGAAAACTTGGTGGCCCACACAATGGTACAAAATTTGTGGAGCTTTTAGACCAAAAAACAGGGGGCCCACATGATCATGAAGCGGAAACATGCATTTAGATAGTTTAATGAGCAGTAACAATAATAGTATATTAGTATAGGAAAATGAACCCGTTGAATCACGCCAGACCCCTCCTATCCTTGCTAGGCCAGGTTTGCCCTATAAAGCCCCATACACATTAAATTTGAAAGCCACCTTGCAAGGTCTTACCTCTTTATTAGGTCTACCACTAATGCAACCTTCCCAAGATCTAAAAAAATCTATCATCTTGTATCCCTTAAATTCCTCACTAGCCACAAGCCAAGCACACAAGCCCCATTTGGTCGTATGGTAAATGTTATCTTCCTCAGCAACTCCATTCTCAAAGATCCCGAATTCCTCTCCTTCCAGATAAAACAAAGGATGGCCTCTAGGATGGTGAACCATTGTTCACCTTAGGCTCGACCCTCAAGATAACCCAACTCTCCACTATACCTATGTAAAAGCTATCAATCTCAATCATTTTTAAAAGACAGCCTAATCTTAATCCAAACCCTTAATCAACGCATGATCCTTAGCCGAATGTTCTAATCCTAGCTATTCAAGCATTGATTAAAAGTAAATAACATAACCATCTTTAAAATAAATTATATAAGAAAAACATAGTTTTACTCAAGTCTAAAATAAAAATAACCAAAGCAAGTAAACAAACTTGTATTAAATAAGCTCACTTTATGTATTCAAGCTCATTGATCTCTGCATGTTTGCCAAACACGTGGCAATGAGGCGACAATGCATTATACTATGGATCACAATGGCCATTGGAGGTTTTAAGAAATTGGTGGACAACACCAAAAAAGTTGCTCTAAGTACTTTTGAAGACCTTGGACATAATGACCTAGCATAAACACACCTCCATGGATCTTGGATGACATGTTTTTTTAATGACGGAGAACCCTAAGACCCTCACCTCTCCCTGACTACGAAGGCGTCGGGTAAAACTCCAGATGCACGCTGTCCCAAAACATGAGTTATTGGACCACAAGTTTGCATTGATGATGTTATTAGCGATTCGACCTTCTTGGACCAAGCTTCAATTCCGTCACATAAAAATATTAAATTAGAAAATCTTATTAACCTATTTTGAACTCAACCATTGATTTTCATTTACCGACTTGAGAAAAAATCTTGTGGCCTCTAATCAGAGATTAGAAACCGATGGTTTGAATTATAAAGGATATGATAACACCAAGATTGTCTAAAGCCTTTCAAGTTTCAAGTCTAGTTCAAAAAATAAATAAAAAGCCTTTAATCAGATAGCTTATCATAAAATCGCAGCCAAATATTAAGCTAAAATGCCAAGTCACAAAACCATGCAGGGGACTTCTCATATTCATAATCACATGTGTCCATATTCATCATAATTATTGTAGTCGTCTATCCCACCTATCTGGGTTTGGTTTTCTCAGTTCTACATTTCCACACAACCTTGCCATCAATCATATTCTCTATAACAATATATAGTGACCTTCTTACCATCTTAATCCATGTCTTTACCTCCCCATATTCCTAGTATTTTCCACTTGTAATCCTTCAACTCTCAATTTCTTTTTTGTGCAACATTCTGTTGGTTATGGGGCCAACAATCCAGTGTTGGCGGGGGTCTCGTCCAATGCCACTGTTACGCTTAGGCCCATATAGACTAACCTGCCACAACCTCATATAAAGGGCCACTTGTACCACAATTGGGGGTGGGTGAAAAAGTTCCACATTGCCTAAGAGGTGCAAGGCTTGGGTGCTTATATGAAGGAGTCGCCTCCTTCACATACAACGTGTTTTAAAGACGTGAACCCACACTGCAGAGTGCCCAAGACCCTATTGGAGTGGAGGGGAGCAAGGCGGTTGGCAAAGCAGACAATATTGTTGCGTGTGAGGAGAGAAAGAGAGGGGGGGGGGGGGGGGGGGGGGTGGGCACAGTCCTAACACATTCAACTCTATATAGCATTGCAAGTGTGATGCCATCTTATAAAAAATACCTTATAATCAAAGCGGCACCATTCTATACCAAAACACTCCACTAGCTTGTCTACACTAAGTTCATCCTTTGGCTATCTAACAACCAACCTTTATTTTGTTCTACAGTTGCACCAAAGTATCGAAATTTTTTCTGCGTTGTTCAAAAACTCAAAAGCCAATTTTGCATAATTACACCCCCATAATCAAGTCTAGTTTTTTTCCAAATCAAATTAACTACTACTTTTTCCAGTCTTTGCCAAAAACCCCTAAATTGTGAGATTACCAAACCAACCTACATAGAAAATCAGGTTCAGCTTTTTAGCAACCAAACCCTAGAGGATGCCTTCATAATCTCATTACCATTATTCCTCTAACTAATCCTCTCAAGTAAAATCAGGGACTTTCGACTGCACATTCTCAAAATTCAATAGAACTCGCCCAGACTTTAACAGTTCACACCCCCTTCCCCCCAACACCCTTCTCTTTTCCAAAAGAAAAGAGCGAAAAGAAACCCACTCAACTATGCCGTCCATTCCAGCAAGATAAGGATAATTTTTCTTCCTGTTTTAAAACAGAAACTAAAAGCCAGAGACATGATAAGGAACAACATTAAAATACTGGTGGGGGGAATATGTTGGAGAAACACAGTTCAAAAAATATGTTGGAGAAAACACCAATCCATGCTCCAAATACAAGAAATAGAATAATCAAGAATCAAAATCCAATAGAGATCAGAATGTCATGAAAATTCAGTAGCTAATGTAAACTAAAGCTCAGAACATACTCAATTAAGTGACATCAGAACTTATGGGTTAAAACAATATTTGATTTTATGAAACAATTAAGCTATAGAGGAATTTCTATTCTAGCAAAATAGAGTACATCTTGCATTTTAGCTAATATGAATGGGATAACTATAATCGTATAGTTTTAATACCTTAAAACTGAATCTGAGGAAAGAATTCCCAAATGACAATCAGAATAAGGGTGCCATGAAGCTTGTAAAATTCGTATCAAATTGTTGTTGTCAAAATATATGTTAGAACCAACTGAAATTGTCCTGTAAAGAGATTTAGGGGAAAAAAGACATAAGAATTTACGGCAGAATTAGCATCCCCATGCACATAAGACAAATACATAGAAACAAAAAATAGCTCGTCAAAATATATGATAAATACAATAGAAATATGACCAAGAAGAAATTACAGGAGAATTTTATTGGAGCACAATAGGGAAACCATCAATATTACTGATGAGTCTACAAAACCTTTTGAGAAGTATAGATAGCATGGATCTACCAAACCTACATGGCCATTTGCAAAGCAAAGATAAATTCATATCCTTCATCCTTGACCCAAAGCACCTTCCTAATAAGTGCTCATTGTTGCAACCTCAAGGTTGTGGATTTGAGTGCTATGGGCAACAAATAGTAGCCACCCTAAATTAAGCCAAAGCAGTAGAGTGGAATCTTAGCAAAGATTACTCCCTGGGGCCAGACAAATTTCTATTGCTTTCTTCAATACTTTCCACAATGAATGCAAATTTCTTAAAATCTTGGTGCCACTTTGTGTTAATGGAAAAAAAAAAACAAAGAACAAGATGAAACAAGAAAGCAAAAATACCTGTTAATTTTCAAAAAATAAAACTATTACAAGATGAAATTCAAAATTACCACACAAAAACTGATACAAAGATGATAGAGAAAATAGAACCGCATTTAGAGAAATAATTCTGTCAACATACCTACAAGTGGTAATGTTATCTTTTGTAGAGATTCGTTTATACAGATACATGACACATAAGCCATCAGAGCCAGCAAGGAGTATTGATGACCCAGTTCTATTGGTTGAGATATTGCAGACAGAAAAGTGCATCTGAAAATCTGGATGCAAGATCTGCATTCAAACCACAGGTATCAATTTCAGCATCAACTAAATTGTAAATCGACAGGGGATGTAGCTCAAACAGAGAAAAAATATATATCAACAAATCAATCTACAAAGGCATACAGCCAAGTAAGAAAGATAAGAATAGCAAATATTCAATTAAAACATTTGACCATAAGAAATGGATAACATCTTGTCGGATGTAGATTTTGGAAATGTGAGGGTAACTTTTAAAATTTTGTTGCTTGCTCTGTGTTTAAATGGAAATTTCTGGCATGCACTCATCAGGAAGCATGAATCCAGAGAAACTGATACAATATCATAATGAAAGTAAGTGGAAGTTCTCTTGACAACAAACTTCTGAACATAATCACGTGATGAATCCAGAGAAACTGATGCAATATCATAATGAAAGTAAGTGGAAGTTCAGTTGACAACAAACTTCCGAACATAATCAAGTGATCAAAAAAATCGTAAAAGAGAGTCCCATCCCTAGTACACCTGATTCATATTCCATTGACATATCTGGCCACACTTGAATGCCTGCTGGTATGGAGTCATCCAACTTTGCCATGTTCCATTCCCAACCCAACGAACCAGTGCGGGAAACCAATAAAAGGCAACTCAAAATAATTTGGGTATAACTCCAATTCACACACACAATCCATAAGGCTATGTCATCCTATACTTGAGTTCCATTGTTGTCCACTCTTAAAATTGATGGTGGAAGCATATCCGTCACCGTTCCAACTGTAAAACCGGTCAAGAAAAGAAAAAATAGAATAGAACCCGAAGGGGTTGGCCAGACGACAAAGAAGCTCGCCTCATAAAGCGAGGTCTTGGGTACGATTCAAACTCAACCTCTTCGAGTCACTCCCCATGGAGTTACTCCCTATCGCTTGAACCTGATATGTGTGTGTAGAAGGTGTGCACATGTCCCGAATGATTAGTCAGGTAAAGTCCCCTTTGAGTGAAATACTTGACACATTCAGTCATAAAAAAAAAATTAGAATAGATCATAATCATCCTAATCCACCATACGACGAAAGGCCCCAATCCTACCTACATCATAGTTGTACTTGCATCTGTAAACAAGCTAATGAATGGATTCGAAGATTTACAGCCTGCGCAAGCAACTCATCTTGATGTTATGTGCATGATTGCCTGATGCCTTGGAACTTTAACTAAGGTAATGGTCACAAGCTGTCAACCTAAAAACCTTTTTTTTCAGGGTTACACCTACAAACAAAATGCATGTCAAGGCTCCATAAAAGATAAGTTGTTCCCTCAAAGAAGTAAACAAAATGCTTGAGATTTGAAAAGACTCTGATGGCCACTACTGTTCCAAGGCAAAAACATCATAATTGTCCTTGCCTTTTTATGTTTGCAGCTCCAAAGAAGTATACCTTGGCATAGCACCAATACAGAGATGGTAAGAAGTGGCCAGGATTATAGTTTCATACAAGTTTCAACCTCAAAGTTGAGTCTGGTGTCGATGCTTCAGCACTATCTGTCATCAACAAAGCCAACTCACACATTATAATGTGTTCAGCAACAGAGAATAAGCAGACCCCCTGCAGCACTGTACTTGATGAGCTAATGATTGCAAGCTATCAAGGACACCATGCATTGAAGCAAAACTCCAGATGCACAACCACCCCCCCCCCCCCCCAAGAAATATTAGTTGAGATTTTTTTAAATCACTTTTTTTACAACGACGAACCCCAAGACCCACCTCTCCCTGAGTATGAAAGCATCGGGTAAAACTCCATATGCACACAACACAACACAACCCCCCCCCCCCCCCCCCCCCTCCCTCCATCCCTCCCTCTCCAAATCACATGCATCGGGTTACTACGGACTTGAACCCGGAACCTCTGATTTGGAGCCAAAGTGTCTACCAGACATGAGGGGTTAAATATCACTTATATCCCCCAGATGGGATTTGTAACTGAGGCACTGACAGTAGTGTTACAAGTAGAGGTATACCAAGACCATGCCACCAGATCGATAAACTAACAGGAGGCTTACTTAGTTTCTCTTGGGGAGAAAAAGAAAAAAGAGTTACATTCAGCTAATTGATATAATGGTAAATTGTAAATAAGCACCTCCAAAATTGTAGGAAATTCCAAAATAGTACCTTCGTCTCCAATATCAAAAGAACCCATAAACGAATTGGTACCCCAGAATGCTACCACTGAATGAACACTGACATGAAACTAAATTTTTTTACTTGCCAAAAACTGAAATGGATGTTACAGAGAAAGAGATGAATTCTGTGGCATTAGCATTTTTTGCCACCATTTGGAGCCTTTTGTGGGAGCACAATAATGGGGTGTTTAAGAACTCTGCTGAGCTAAGCCAATCAGTTTCTAGCCGAGCTTTGACCAAGTGTGCCTCATCGGCTTCCTCGCTTGAGGAATTCAGGAATATTTCCATGAGTGACATCATCCGTGCTTTGGAAAGAATGTGCTAATCTTCAATTGCTTTCTGTTCCATTAGTGTTGCTTCAAGCTTTTGGCTTCCTCTGTATGTTTTGGGAAGCTTATAGTGTTGTTGTTTTTTCTCTTTTTATGTTCACTTTGTATTAGCACCTTGGTGCCCTTTTTTTTAATATATTTACCCAAAAAAAATGAATTCAACCTAGTTGTAAATTTTAATCTGACCTTAAATGATGGAGCAGTCTCGATGGAGGCCGGGTCTCCATCAACAAACCGCAATGAGAGACAATTGAGGCAGCGCTTGTCAGAATCCCAAACGTATAGGCCCAGAGATTTTTCATCCCAAGCAATGAGATTGTACTGCATTCCAGACGCAGAGGGAGCGACACTGCTGCTGCTGCTGCTGCTGCCACGGCCACTGCTGCTGAAAATCGGATGCTTTTGAAGTGCCACCCATTCCACCCCCTCTATGCCTGGACTTGTTAGGAGTCGGCGTTCATCGTTATCCATTTCAATTGCAGAAATCAGGATCCCCCACCCAAAAATCGGCTACAAAATTCTACAGTTAGGGTTTAGGGTTTAAGAGTGAGAGTAGGGTTAAGGGTGAGAGAAGAACAATCGCGAGAAGTCAGTATCGCTCACTGTACCCATCGTTAAGGGTGCCCTGCGTCGCTATTAACTCGGCTAAACTTCCAAATAGCCGGGGCCCCTTTTTTACATGATCGTATAAACTCGTTTGTGTTCAATTTAATTTATAATTATTATTTTCCTTCGTTATTTTTTAACTATTTCTAATTTTAATTCGATGGAGCTTTACTGTTGAACTGATTATAAAATATTGACATTTTTATCTAATAATTTATTTAAATTTTTTAAAATACTAATGACTTATTTTTTATAGCATAATTGTCTAATGATTATCTATTTATAATATAATTTTTATATAATAAAATAAATTTTTTTATCAATCTCTTAAAATGCTTAAATTCTTAAATTTTTCAATCTAACTATGTAGACAGTAGACGTGCTCATTTTAGTCAAAGTGCATATTTGACTATTTGAGAAGTATGACACAAACAAGGGTCACATGTCTTCATGGACCATTACAATTAATCATACGTGTGATGTACAATCATGCTTTAAGTGATCAAATCAAAATTTAGAATTTTAGAGAAAAAAAAAATGAGTCCATTTGAGTTGAGTCCACTTAATAAAAATTTGAGTGGGGTAAATTAACGAGTTTTATTAATTTCTTATTTGAGTAAAAAAAACATGTCATTTCTAGTCGTGTGCTAACGCCTGGACACTTTTGAACCTCGAAAAAAAATAAAAAATCATGTAATTTATTGTGTAGTGACTCGATCCTATATTAATCTTTATTTTGGAAAAGTATTGATTTTATACATGTGTGATGGGATTCACATAGATAGATGTGTACTTGTGAACTCTCCAGCCGACCCGAAGATTGCTTGTGTTCGATAATGACAGATTAAAAGGGAAATTGGGTTAAAACCCAAAGAAGCAAGGACGACTAAGAAAACCCTTGATATGTCTACGTAAAACTGTAAATTTCCAGTCTTGAGTCCGAAGGTCTGACCATTGGGTCAGCCAGGGGTCAAAAAATCGGCTCGGCCGATATGTAAATATCGGCCGATATCCGATACGGACGATATATCGGCCGATAATTTTATCTCTCATACCGATATCGACATTTTCTCTCTCCTCCGATATCGGAACCGTGAAAAAACCGCAAAAAACCGTGATGAATAGTGGTGAACCGTGACAAAACCGCAAAAAACGGCAAAAAACCGTGGACACCCTGAGAACCGTAAACCCTGAACCGCAGAAAACCGTAGAAAACCGCGAAAAACCGCGAAAACCGCGAAAAACCGCGAATACCCCTGAGAACCGTAAACCGTGGAAAACCGCGGAAAACCGCGGAAAACCGCGAAAAACCGTGTAAAAACCGCGAAAAATCGTATCGGTGTTTTAAATTTTTTTTTTTTTTTTAAATACCGATATTTTCGAATATCGGCCGATATTGGGGACCGTTTATCGCCCATATCGGCCGATATTCCAACTGTACGGCCGATACTTATCGTATCGGCCGATATTTCAAGGTTTCAAAAAACCGATATATATCGGCCGATACGATATGTATCGGCCGATATTTAAACCTTAGGGGTCAGCGAATCGAGCTGGATTGAGAATTTTATTAAAGAACGGGAGAGCATTAATTCATACAATCTTACACGTAAAAATAAAATTTATGGACACCAATTTTTGTCTGAAAAAACTCTTTTTTGGGCGACCACAATATCACCATGCTTTACCCCTGGCCATGCTCTCTTGGAATGGTATGGGTCTATAGATGATGATTTTGTTATAATAAAAAACATAAAAATTATCACAATTGTAATATCCTGACCCATGAGCCAAAGGCTAGGCCCTAGATAGACTGATCCAAGTGAAATTGGGTCCTGTCGGACGGGCCAGTAGAGTGGGCTGGTCAGATCCGATAGCCCAGCGGTAGGTGGGAGTTGTGGAAAGTCCAACATCAGAAGTTGAGGAGTTTGGGAGGGGGTTTATAAGTAACCTTGCTCCCTCAAACCAACAAGACACATTTTGGACCCGGACTTAGGCCGGGTCCAATCCAAAAACAGTGCGAGCTCACTCGTGTGCACATGTGTGCGTGTGTGGGCCCAGAGCGGACAATATCTTGTTGGCCGATCCCCAAGCCCTTTTTATAGGCCGGGCTGTTATAAATGGTATCAGAGCTCCGAGTTCTACACTCAGACTGTGTGGGTTTACTGCCTTCCACTGGGTTCATTAGGTCAAGCCCAGGGCAGCTCTGGGCTTTAGGGGGGTGGATTGTGATATCCTGACCCATGAACCAGAGGCCAGGCCCTAGATAGGTTGATCCAAGTGAAACTGAGCCCCGTCGGACGGGCAAGCAGAGTGGGCCGGTCGGATCCCACAGCCCAGCGGTAGGTGGGAGTTGTGGAAAGTCCCACATCGGAAGTTGAGGAGTTTGAGAGGGGGTTTGTAAGTAGCCTTTCTCCCTCAAACCAACAAGACTCGTTTTTTACCCGGACTTGGGCCGGGTCCGATCCAAAAATCGTGGGGCTCACGTGTATGCACGTGTGGGCTCAAAGCGGACAATATCTTATTGGCCGATCCCCAAACCCTTTTTTATAGGCCGGGCTGTTACAACAATTAGTTAAGTACATTTCAAAATATTATAGGATAAAACTAAAACATATTAAAAATAATTAATTGTAACACCTCACCCACCTTGGGGTGTGGAAATTGTCCCACATCACCCAAGAAATGGGCATGGTGGTGTTAAGAAAAGGGGAGCACTCTCTCCTCAACGGGGGTCAAAAAAACGGCTGAGATATCTCGAGTTTTTTATAGCCAAGATATCTCGGCTGATATGAGATGTATCGGTTATACGGGCGAGATCTCGGCCGATATGACCGAGATCTTGCCAATATCGACCGACACGGCCAAGATTTGGAAAAAAAAAAAAAAGAGAGAGAGAGAAAATATCAGCCAATATCATCGAGATTTTGGCCGAAAAACGGTGGACTCAAGATATTGGGTCCACATTTTTTTGGACCCTTGCTCCTCAACAAGGGCATGTTGGGCCTAAGAGTATGACTTGGGCCCAATGCAAAACTGTGTAGGTCTGTGAGATCCAAAGTAGGGGTAAAAAAAAATGGTGGACCCAAGATCTCAGACCCACGAATATCTCCCGATATCTCAGGCGCCCAAAACCTCTCGTATCGGCTGAGATTTGGACCATTGGTCCAAAGTGGACAGTATCTTGTTGGGTCGGAACGAATCATTACAAGACGGCTCTAGACACCCCATCTATTTTGGGGTGTGGGAATTGTCCCACGGAGGTAGGCACACTGGGTGTTAATGAGAGAGGACTACCCCTTCCTCAACAGGAGATCTTTTGGGTCCAAGAGTGTGACTTGGACTAAATGCAAAATCGTGTAGATCCGTAGATCTCAAAGCGGACAATATCTTATTAGAAGAGGATAGATCGTTACATTAATTTTAAAGAATTAAATAAGGCATTAAATTAATTTAATTATTTTTTATAGAGTATACATTAAAAAAAAATACCCCACCATTATCAATTAGGCTAATGAAATACACCGTAGAAATATGCTGATGAGACGTGTTATTAGATTAATAGTAAATCACATAAATTTAAATTTATTTGATAAATGGTTATATAAATATAAAGTTTCACTTGTATAATTTTAATCTTTAATTTTTTAACAAGTACTAATTATTAATTTTTGCGTTGGGTATCCCATCTTTTCACACACGTAAATTCGATTTTTTTTTTAAATAAAAAATAAAAAATATGATAATGAGTAGCGAAGCACCGGATTTCGACGACTCTCGCGTATTCCGGTCACGGTATGCAACTGGTCAACTACCTCTGTACGTGGTTGGCACGCGAAACACGAGCAAAATGTACTACTCTTCGGCCCGAGCACTGTAATGGGGACAGGGGGAACTAAAAAAAACCAACAGAGTGGAATGAGCTTATGGTGTGGATGGCATGGCGACATCTCCACGGTTTCACTAGTGACACTCCATTTCCCCCCTTTCTCTCTGCGTTAGCCTGATTCTTCATGTCATCGTCTCCTTTCACCAAACAAACGAACGCTCCCACATGGAAGCCCTCCCAATTGCAATCAGTAACAGCAGCTTCCGTCTTCTGAGCTGCAAAAAAACAATTCCCGTTTCCTTCAAACCCCATTCCTTTCTTTCTACCAGGCCTTTTTTTCTTTCCATCAATCAACGTTCCCGTTTCGGATCTCGCTCTAATTCCTCCAGTTTCCGGGAGCATGGCCATACCCATCATGACCATGATCATGCACACGGTCATGACGATTCCCACCACCACCATCACCACCACCATAACCACCATCATGACCATGATCACGGAGGCAAAGTTCTGACCAGGCACCAGGAAGCCCTTCTTCGCTTTGCCAGAGCTACTCGATGGGCTGAACTGGCGGATTTTCTCCGCGAACATTTACAACTCTGCTGCTGTTCGACAGCACTGCTTCTCCTTGCTGGAGTCTGCCCTTACATTCTTCCCAAGTCTGCTGCCAAGCCTTTGCAGACGGCTTTCATTGTCACTGCCTTCCCACTCGTCGGTGTATGGTTTTTTTTCGTCCTCTCTCATTTGTTGGTTATTTTTGCTGTGATCGTCATCGTTCATCATCGTTGTTTTCATCATTTTCAAGGCCATGTATCTCACCTATCTGAGGTTGTCACTTGGAATTTGAGTTGGCAAATTACTTTCCATGCGCTGATTGCCTATTTGATGCCCACGTGACTCGAACCCATAATCTTTATGGTTGCAACATTATTGTGTTTATGTGATGCAGTGAAACCATTATTTATTGCAAGGGAACTTAGAAGGATGAAAGAAAATTGGAATGAAATGGATGGCTAGAATCTGTATTTTATGTGTTCTATGTTAATAGCAGCAGATGGTTTTTGGTGCATTCAAATGCAAGCTATATGAAACGCATGATATAGAATCTACCATCTGTTTCCTATTTCCCACTAACTATAACAGATCATGGATATGACAGAATGAATGGATGGCTTGGGACATATACAAAAGACTGGAAACAGCCTAGTATGAAGAATCATAGGATTACAGGTAGAAGGTGCTACGAGAAGGGGAAAAGGGACACGATAAATTATCCAGTGACAAAAGGCATGATTTTTGACAGGATTGAGGGGAAAAGGAGGACCAAGAAGCTAATCCAAGATAGACGAGGCAAATAACTTTCACGATGATCACAAGTATGATGATGATAAATAGAAGAGAATGGAGGAGAAAACTTATAATACCCTAATCACTTTGTTTTTCACGAATGACAAAATGTAGCAACATATTGCATTCTGCACATCTTCTCGTCACGTAGTTTCTTGCACCACTTATCAGTTTGCTGACGGTGGTTCCAGGACTGCAAGTAGAATCCTTTTTATTACCCATTACAAGCAGCCCCTTAAGAAGAATGTGGAAGATTTGACCATTCAAAAAAAGGAAGAAAGAAAGAATGTGGAAGATTTACTGTTGGTGAAATCATTTTCAGAAAATACACTCAGCCCTTCTCCCCTTCCCCATGGACATTTTTCGCTTACCAAACTGTTATGTTCTATGCTGGAAACCTGTCTACTTCCCCTTAAAGGCATTGGTAAGCCACCTATTCCACAACCATATTATCATCATTATCATAGACTCTAATCCCATCTATCTGGGCTGTTTTTTGAGTTTTTTGCTTCCACTCTATCTTATAAAAAATCACACATTTTCTTACCCTACACGTCCTCTCCCTCTCATATCCTTTTTCACATCTTGTATCCGGTTTTTTAAAGGTTCATCTCTCATTCTCGTTCCCTCTACTTGCATTCTTTCAATTTTTCTAAGGGGGTTATTTCTGGTCTTTCATGTATGTGCCAAAACCATCTCAAGCAACTTTCCCTCTACTTTAAGGGTTTCTCCAATGTGTCAATTCCTAATTCTGTCTTTTAATGTTAGCCTATTGGGAACAAACTTCCAAATAGCATCAATGATAGTTGTTTAAGGCATGTCTCATAGATATGGCATTTCCATGAAATGAATGTGAGGGGATCCACATGATTTGGTAATGGATGTTAGCTAGCTGGTTATTGGCAGTGACAAATAAGTCAAGTTTCAATGTTTAATTCAATCACCATTAAAATTGAGCCAATTAGATTGATTTGCACAGATTATATAGAAATAAAATCTACTCGGTTTTGGCAGAGCTTTGTTTCTTTGGGTGGTAGAGACAAGGAAACCTTGATTTCACTCAGCAAAACCTTGTTGTGCATGGGTAGTCTTGATTAACTTTTTTTGTAAGATTGGAATCGGGAATTAGGGATTCATAATTGCAGAAAATAGAAAGAGCGTGGCATATCCATGCAGTAATGGTTGCAACAGAGAATCCAATACTTTTTCCTCAAACACTTTATTGGAAAATAGTTGGTTGCCTTTCAGCTCACTGTAAAATTAGATTGGAGCCAGTAATGAGCAAAGAAAAGAGACATGTAGTTGACTTCCTTCATTAGGGTGTACATCCTTATCTAGTTAAAAATCACCTTTTCCAAGCGTATTCCAAAGAATATTATCTCACGCAAAACCCATGGAACAGTTTAACCTCGTTCTGTCCAATCATTGAACTCTCTCTCTCTCTCTCTCTATATATATATATATATATATATATATATATATATATATTATATTTGAATTGTTCAATCAATCTACAATGTTCTTAAAAATCTTGTTATATCTTTTCAGTAAGATCCCCATGATAAAATGTGTGAAGGAAAAACTTTTGCTATTATTGACAAAATAGAGGGAAAAGAACTTATACATGGTTAAAGAATAGAAATTATAGAGAGGGCAATACCCAATGAATTCCAAAAGGAAGCAAATGAATTTGAATCCTGATCTTATTTCTTATGCTTTAAAAGTGGAATGTAATATTTTATATCACCTGAATCATTGCTTTGTTACTTATCAATAAAAAAAAATTGTATCACCTGAGGCCCCTATTTTATCAACTGACGCCCTATTTGTTGCAATGAATTTCTTGAAACCATTTCTTATGTTTCCTTCCAGGTTTCAGCAGCATTTGATGCTGCCATGGATATTGCTGCTGGGAAGGTAAATATACATGTCCTGATGGCTCTGGCGGCATTTGCATCTGTCTTCATGGGGAACTCCTTGGAAGGAGGCTTGCTTCTTGCAATGTTTAATTTGGCTCACATTGGTAAATGTTTCACATTTAGTCATAGCTTTCCTTCACCATGGAAATCAAATCCTGTTGTGACTCTTTGATGTTCTTATGTGTTTTGTATGTAGCGGAAGAGTATTTCACGAGCCAATCCATGGTTGATGTTAAGGAGTTGAAAGAGAGCAATCCAGATTTTGCTCTTGTACTAAATGTGGATGGTGGCCAACCACCTCGTTTCTCTTCAATGACATATAAAAAGGTTCCGGTGCATGACCTTGAAGTGGATTCCTACATATTGGTCAAAGCTGGTGAGGTCTGTATGCATTAATTTGTGGACTTTGTATCTTCATTCTTTCATTTTGTGATGTTGGTTTTGTCGCTTTGTTATTCTCGACACAGCGACTGTAATAATTACAAAACATATCAATTATACTATTTAGATTTTACTTGTTTGAGCTTACTTTTGTCCACTGTTTGGGTTTTAGGCGTTGATTTTTAAGGAGTTGAACCTTGAATGAGTATGAGGTTCTCTCCATATGGTGTGGAACTGTGCTTACCAATTTGATTCTGCCACCATCTAACCCTTGGACTTTGCTCCAAAATGACAAGTACAGAATATGAAGTTCATAGCTTGTTAAATTGAGTTTTGCTATTAAAACAAGTCAAATTGGAACATAACATGGTTAGTGGTGTAATATTGTATAGGAACACAACCAAGGCACACTGCATTGGAAGTAAATTGAAATTGCTTTCATTTTTATAATTTAAGGTTGCATTTTACTCCCTTCCATTTTTTGTGTGGAGAGAACTTTCTCCCTAAAACCTCATGAAGAAATCGGTGAAGTTCAAAATTGCAAGGGCCAAATGTATCTTGAAACATAAACTTTGATCTTCTACTTGAGGGGAATGATCCAATCCTAAGGAATTAACTATACAGCCATCAGGAGTGGTCCCATATTGGACCATCTTTCATGAATTCAAATCCTTCACAAACCATCCACCATGATATTGTACACTCTCATTGAATCCTGTGCAATTGTGGGAAGCAATGTTGAATGGTTGGATAGGAGGGGCTTTCTTACTCCTAATGACCAAACGGGAATGTGTCCTCCATTTTGAATCTTAATGTATTCTTTCTGGCTGTGCTTCTGTGAGGGGAAAAGGGTGGGAAACAACAAGCTCCTTAGGGAACCTTCACTCACCTTGTTATGCACTTATTAGTAGGTGCACAAATTTCAGTCTTTCCCTCCTCTCCATTGTTCCTCTCTTCCCTGTCCACCATGGCTGTTGCATTCCTCATGTTGACTGCATCTCCTCTTCTCTCCATTCTTGGCCTTGATGGTGATCTCCAAAACATGATTAAGAAGAAGGTGACTGCCATTTCATAATTTGCAGGGCTTTGATGTTCACATTTCTCTGACTCCTTTTTTTCTTCCCCCCCACCCCTTTTACTCTCTCCTTAGTATGATGCTTAGTGTATTGAGATGTATCGATCATTTCGCTCATAGTGGAGGCATGTTCATGGGGAATTCCGTCACTATTAAGAGTATCAATAAACAATTGTATTTTGTTTTTTTTTCTTTGGGAACTAAAGAACTCCATGTGGTTTCTTTTGTTGATACTCATTGAGGATGGATCCATGCTCTGGTGGTATCAATGTGGAATCTCCACCTTCCCCCTTTGTACAACGTGGGTTCCTGAAACTGAATTTCAACGGTTCTTCTTCCAGCAAGTTTGGCCTGGTTGGTATTCTTGGTCGTGTGTCAAGATTCCATTTCAAATATGTGGGTTGCTTTTTGCAATTCGTTGATGTGCATGACTTATTGGCTACTGAGATATATGCTCTCTCAAGGATTTTGTTCTCATTGATGCAATGCAGTGCTCTATTTGACAGCAATAATCTTGATGTGAATAACACACTGCCAATCAATTAAAAAGAATTGGAAAAGTTTCCAATAGAGAAATCTTTCAGAGAGAGAGAGTTTCTAATTGAGAATAATATGATATACGTCCCAATAAATGGTTAAGATTTCTTGCAATAATCTTGATGTGAATAACACACTACAAATCAATTTGAAAGAATTGGAAGAGCTTCCAATAGAGAAATCTTTTAGAGAGAGAGAAGGAGAGTTTCTAATAGGTCTTGTTCGGTAAAGTTCTTCTCTAGAATTTTTAGAATTTTGAATTCTGGAATTTTGGATTTTGACAAATTATGGAATCAGAGGAATTTCATTGTCAAACTTCTCTATTTGGTTAATCCTGGAATTGGATGTTGAAATTTTAAAGTTCTAATAATTCTAGAATTTTGAAAACCATGTTCAATATATTTGAGAGCAGGGATCACACAAGAAATTACTTAACAACATTTAATATTGTGTTTGTGGTTTAGCAATTAAGTTAGATGATTTGCACATGACCATACTGTTGAAATAAAATATTAAGTGTGCCCCAGTTGGATTACAATTCACTAAAAATATGTATTAAATTGAAAAAAAAAAATATAAATTGGCATCTTATCGATCCATCTAATAACATCATTATGCACAGAAATGCTATATAGTCCTAAAAAACCAAACAATCCATTTATCATCTATTAAAACATTATTAAAAAAAAGAATAACAAAAAAAAAAATCAAAACGTTGATTCCTACAATCGCAACAAGAACTAGCAGTCTCCATTCAATACCATCCATTCAATACCATGCTTTTCTTCTCTCCAAATTTCTGTCACTTCAAATTATTTTTTAAAGTATAAACTTTTATGACCTGTAAAAACATGTTTAACATTGTTCTAACCGAGGTGTCTTTTAAGTGAAATACATATTCAAGCATTATCATTTCCAATGGACCCATGTGCAATATTATTGGTGGGTGTTAGATAGGGGTGCGTATTAGAAGACCCAACATCACCATGCACCTAAAACATCTTTAAAATATCATAATAGAAAATAATCATGTGTAGGCTCAACCCACACACTTCATGTGTAGGCTCAACCCACACGCTTCATGTACATTTCTATGTTTGTCCATTTTTGACAGTTTATAGATTCAGTTGAAAGGTCTTTACTTGAGAGTGGTAGCCAAGAAACTAATTGCAGGGATGAATGGAGAAGGTCACGCTCCCACACCAATATTATAGCCATTGGGAGATTTCACAATGGATCATGTGGATTTGGATCTTTCGAAATTTCAGAATTAACAACTTCTAAAGAATTTGGACAACTTTTGGAATTTGATAACTTCCATCTACAAAATTCAAAATGAACCAAACAAAGATTTTTGAGTAGTATTCAATTTTTTTTTTTGTGTGGGGGGGTTGGGGGGGGAATGAGAGAGGGGAATTTTTGCCCATCTTGCTTCCATCCAGTGTTAGACATGCTATTAAATGAGATTTTTCTGATGCGATTACTAGGCACAATCTTTAAAAAAGGAGATAAATGGGCAGAATGATATGTAATACATTTCCATAACTTTAAGATAATGACCATCTTGAGGAGACTGCCTTTATGTGTTGTCTGATTATTTGTCTCTATTTTGTGAGTACAGGTTATTTTGTAATCTACTGATACTGGAGCTGGCATTCCTGCTCTATTAAGTGGGTTAAATAATAGTTTTAGTAATTCATTTTACTGGGGCGTTACTTGTATGTTAAATGATATCTTATGTTTACCTGCATTGTGAAATTGAGCATGTTGGTCCTTGTTTTTCTTTATGATTGAAGATCTCTTTGATGCTTAAGACGGACTTTCTCAAGTAGATGCGTAATTTGAACCACATTTTTTTTTTTTTGAGATGGAATTTGAACCACATTTTCATTTCATCTGTTTACCATCAGGCTGTCCCGGTAGATGGGGAAGTTTTTCAGGGTAGATCGACAGTTACTATTGAACACCTAACTGGTGAAGCAAAGCCGCTTGAGAGGAAAGTAGGGGAAAAAATTCCAGGAGGTGCGAGGAACTTGGATGGAATGATGATTGTCAAAGTATGCATTTTCTTCTCAAGATGACTAAACTCTTTACAGTGCATTAGCATTTTGAGTTCAGTTCTCATTGATTTCCTATTGCATCTTAGGATCTTTTTCTATTTTGATGAGGTTCCTTATGTAGTCAATTGGAAGTTGGACATTGCAATTTCTGTATTTTAATGAGATTTCTAGGTACTATTTGGAAACTGAAATGTTTGTATAGATGTCCGTCAATACACATTAAACGTGTACAAAGTGGGCCGCATTCAGACCTTATTCTTTTACTTTTCCAGGATCTGAATCTATATCCAATTTATATCCTCTTTAGCCAAATTTGAGATTCCCATACTAAGTGATATATTTAATCCTGATCTGTCTGTTTGGATGTGAATATTTTGCAATCCAGATTCGGATCAAGACTGGTTGATAGGGTTGTATCCAAATCAGATGTGAAGATGAGTCCAAAGATCAACCCAAATCCATTTTGGGCACGTTTGTTATTTTCATGGGAAAATGAATTCTGGTAGGTATATTTTCTTGGGAAAATGGTTCAAAAGGAATTCACTTTCTAATCTAAATATTTTCTTGCTTTCTTTACCAGTAACCCACTTGAAGAAAAAATGATTAATATATGGGTTGTGCTGGGCTGGTAACCCATTTAATAAATGGGTTGAGATAGTAGGTGCTGGGTTGAGTCCACCATTTAATAAATGGGCTAAGCAGTTCAACCCACTTAAGTTTCATTGGGTACTCGGGTTTGGTCAACCTCATTTATACTTGAGTTATCTTAGCTATGGGTTCGATTGACCATTTAGGATTAATTATGTTGGGTTAACTCATATAATAAATGAATCATTTTGGGTTGGTCTTATCCATTTAATAAATGGTTTGGATTTGGTGTAAGTTGAGTTGGGTCAACCATTTAATAAATGGGTTGAGGTTTGGTTTGGTTTAACCCATTTAAGCTTGGATTGGTACTTGAGTTGGTTAATGCATCTAATACATGATTTAGGTCATGTATGGTTTGGATTGACCCATTTAAGATTATTCATTTGGGTTGAACCCATTTAATAAGTGGTCAGGTTTAGTACGAGTCAGGTTGGATTAAACTTTTAATAAGTGGGTTGAGTTGGGTTGACCCAATTAAGCTCGGCCTGGTCGTCAAATGAGTTAACCCACATAATAAATGGGTTAGGACCCATTGGGTATACCCATTTTTTGAATGGGCTAAGTCGGGTCAACCCATTTAGTCATAGTTGGGTTAGCTTAATCCATTTAATAAATTGGTCGAGTTGGGGCAACTCATTTAAGCTTAGTTGAGTTGTGTCAGCCCGTGTAATAAATGGGTTAAGTTGGGCTTACACATAATCAAGGTGTTAAGATTGGTTGACTCCATGAAAGTGTGCTTCATAAATTTTCCCAGGAGCATTTCTCATTAGGTCCTGACTGGAAAAAAATTACGCTGTTTTCCTAGGATTTGGCCCTAGAAATTCAGATTCTCTGTTAAATTAGTGTAAACAAACATGGGAACTTCTCATTTTCCTAGGAAAATTTGTGCAAACAAACGTGCCTTTATTATGGATGTGTGATTCAAGTGGGAAGTTCTCTTAGTTATAGTTGTAGTGTTTCGATTAATAACTTTATTGTCTTGTAAAAAAGAGATAAAAAATCAAAATCAACTTGTTTCATATATTCAAGCTATGGATTTACTATGTAGCTGTGCTGGTTGTGGTAACCTCTCTTTTTTTCTTTCTTTCCTCTTTTTTTTTTAATGGAAATGGAGCATCTTTTTTACGAAAGATTGTCAAATATAAACACCTTCTTGGGCAATAGGACATGTATTTCTGCTAAATGTAGGTTTCTTGAACTTCATTAATATGATGTTTCTAACACGACTAGCTAAAGTGCTTCGTATTGAAACCAGCTGGAAGGGTCCTTTCAGAATATATATATATATATATATATATATATATATATATATATATATATATATTAGTTTTATTTATTCACTTGCTTTGAACATATTCTTTGATTTCTTATTATCCATCATGGGATTTGGATAGATATTCAGTTAGTTTATTATCTTCTTCTTTGTTATTGCATAGTAAGGAGGGAGGGCTTCATTCTTTTGAAGGCTATGGTGCATGTCTTCTTCTATAAATCATGTACATGTTCTTGTCTGTTATATTTCCTTTTCCCACATTTTCTTTTTAATTTCTGTATATCTTTTGGAGGTATTACTCTTGATATTTGTCTACATAGTTTTCACAACATGCATGCAGCCTTTAAAACTATATGCTGCTTTCATCTCACCAAAAGAAGAAGAAAAGTAGAAGAAGAAGAAGAAGAAGCAATGGTTTCTCATTTATGTTGATTTTTTGTTCAGGCAACCAAGACATGGAAAGATTCTACACTGAATAGAATCGTTCAGTTGACTGAAGAAGCACAACTAAATAAGCCAAAGCTGCAACGATGGCTAGATGAATTTGGAGAGCGTTACAGCCAGGTTGTTGTAGCTTTATCTCTTGCAGTTGCCCTCATTGGACCATTTGTTTTTAAGTGGCCCTTCATTGGCACACCAGGTACTTAATGAAGTTGCTTTGTTTTTAGCAATAAAACCTTCCTCAATATTCTGTTCCGTCAATTTGGTTCATATTGATCTTTTGGTTAACGAGGTAAGTCTTTGGGAGCTGCCATGGTTACATTGTGGCCTTATTTATTGATCATTCCTAGCTATGAAAGAGAGACTATTGATCACATACCATGAATGTCACTGAAACGGACTCTTTCTACCATTTGTGGCAAGATCACACAGATTCCTATTCTTAGCTTTCTATAATTCTGGAACCATACTTGTAATAGGTTGCTTATTCAAGAGACCATGCTTGAACTTTGAAGTCATTAGTTTCCCAGTTCACGGAAGTCATGTTACTTTAGGATTCTATGTTTTGGAATTGGAGAATATTAGTTTTAATTTATTTATTACTTATTTTTGAATGATAAGGGATGAACATAAGAATTTACTGTATATTGTTTTCAAGCTCGTTGTTTTCTAGTCATGTAGATTGTGCTGCAATAATGCAGCCCATGTGTGTTTATTTGTGTATTGGATTAAATCGATAGTGTTGTGGTGCCACCTCCCTCTCTGAATGTGCTTACTTCTTCCAATCTAAATATGTGAAGCCTGTGTTTTTAACGGTCTATATTTCAAATTAGATGTGGCTGTGCAAAAAGTTTTCTAGTTCACACTGTTCAATTATCACACAGGTTTTTCAAATTCTTCTATTTTAATTTTTTATATTTGGGTATATAAGAGTTATGCATTAAAGCTTTCTCATAGTTGCTGGTGGATGAAGTTTATCTTCTTTTTTTTTTAAATTATTTTAATGATTTTGATTAGTGCTTTTCCGATCCATTTAGTATTTACATGACTTGTAATACCTTATCTTGTAGTTTCTAGAGGATCAGTTTACCGGGCATTGGGCCTAATGGTGGCTGCATCACCTTGTGCATTGGCTGTTGCTCCTTTGGCATATGCTATTGCAATAAGTGCTTGTGCAAGTAAGGTATTACTCACTCTTACCTAGATACTTATTTTCATTCACAATACATATTTTCTCACGTTTCTTAAATCCATTACGCATTGCTCAATTTCTTCAACTTGATAGAAGTCGTAAAATAAGATGCTTCTTGCATTGTTTTCTCAAATTATTTTGACATTTATTTATTATTCTACCAACTGTATAATTTCATTTTTTATGAGGTTAATTTATTTTAATCTTTATAAAAAACTGTACTTTTTTTTTAATAATTTCTGTCATCATTGATTTATGGCATGGTGTTTCAGTACAATTTCTAAGTTCTTTTTCATTTTCTTCTCTTATATTGATGGCTTTATTAATTTTACTAATAGAATGGGACCTGTCTAAACTATTATGTATATAATTTTTTATGCATCAACTAAGGAAGCTAGTGTTTTTAACTTGATTTCTTGTAAAACTTAATTTCATTGTTTACATTTTTTGGATGTCATATTTGCTTTTTTTCCTCTAGATGCTTTAATGGGAAGAAGATAAACATTTAAAAAATAATAATTAGAATAATGCTGACAAGAAGATAAGTACTTGCAAAGGAGTGTATATATCAAGATTGATGTGTGGAGTAGCTAGAAGGATTGAGTCAAGGAACTATGAGAGGTGGAGATCAATCAAGATGTGGAACGATTTAGTAAAGAATGATTTGCTGGAGTTTGGAATGCGGGGGTGCATGGGTCTATTTTAGGTTGAGCTGAAGTAAAACATAGAAGCTTCCCTAGATGGATGTGATAAGGTAGTGCCGCTGATGTTGAATTCAGGATTGGGTCCTATTTCCACTACAACATTTTGTGGTAACTCACGTAAACCACAGTGATTGTTATAACAACTGCATCAAATGAAGTTGGGCTAAATTCAGGTAGTACATATGGTTCCATTTTGTATAATTTTTAAAAATTATTTCTTTATTAGTATTTAGGACTTTGCCCTTGATTTTTTTCCTGAAAGTAACTTCATTAATCAAGGAAAAAGGGGGACTTTGCCCTTGATTGTTGGGGCTTAGGCATACTTGGGCCCAAGTCTGATTAATAATTAGGCTGGAAATGAGGGCACAAGTGTTGTAGGATGTGTATCACATTTTACACATGTGGGTTGACTTTTAGATATTGTTAGTGATTGTAACAGATTTTTCTTTCCTCACACATTTGGAGTCTGCATCTGTGTCCCTCTCTCTCCTCTCTCTCTCTCTCTCTAAAATCTAATTGAGTTGAGAAGCTAGGCCTCTTCTTTTTTCTCAAGGGGATAAACAGATATAGAAGATACTTTTTAAAAGAAATGGTATTCATAATTAAGTTGATTTAACATTTTACGTCATTTTTTTTTTTTTACATTTTAGTCTCAGTTTGTAAGGGGAACAATTACTACTATCAAATTTTTATTTTTGAAGTTACTGTTCAATCCTCATATTATGGCGCATTAGTGTCTGGTTTCTTTTTCAATTATTATAGGGAATTTTGCTCAAGGGTGGTCATGTATTAGATGCTCTAGCATCTTGTCACACAATTGCATTCGATAAAACTGGAACATTGACTACGGGGGAGCTTAGATGCAAGGCAATTGAGCCCATTCATGGACATCAAGTACAGGCTGATAAGTCAGAAGTTGCTTCCTGTTGTGTTCCTAATTGTGAGAAGGAAGCTCTAGCTGTGGCTGCTGCGATGGAGAAAGGAACTACTCATCCTATAGGAAGGTATTATAATTGTAATCAAGGTACCTTTTTTTGGGGTTATTTTAGTAATTGTATTTTTAGTTATTAAGTATTATGGCTCTCATATTGTGAATTAAAACGTGCTTTGTCTTTCATGTCTTTGAAGGAATTGTTGTCATATTCGGGGGGGGGGGGGGGGGGGGGGGGGCGGCGGGGGCGAATATTGTACATATAGCGTCTTTGTTTTTTTTTTCTTTTTAATTTTTTTTTAATTCTTTTCCTTTGTTTTATCTAGGACCTGGTATAAACCTTCTATACTTGGTTCCTTCTCATGTATACATCCTTTGTAATTAATGAATTCATTCATCACTATTTCAAAAAAAATATCTTATTCTTCTTTTTTTTTAAGTCTAAGGTATCCAGGCCTCTTAGAGCACTTGACTAAGTCCTTAGGGTATGTGCAGCCAAAAGAGACCCACAAAGTTGTGTCTCTCGTGGTAAAAAAAGAGCTTTTAAAGGACTCGAGATTTTGATTGACTCAAACTTCTTCAAATATCAGTACTAGTATCCACTGGTTCCTGGTATGAACCGGCCAATACGATACATGTCAGCCGGTATTTTAAACCATGGTTGTGGTAGAAGATGCTTCTAACCACCATCAAGCAATCTTCACCTCAGCGTATGATCCTATGACTGACAATTTGCAGCTTTCTATGTGGCTTGAGTTGTCTAATATTTGTGACAGATGGAATCTACCTTGGTGTTTAGGGGGTGATTTTAATGGATCCACTCTTGCTTTGGGAGATTGGGTTGCAATTCCATATCTACCTCAAGGCTTTTTTTTAACCTTTCACTGCTTTACTTCCCAGTTAGTAAATCCCCCCACTCCCACCCCCACCCCCACCAACCTCCCACCAATTGTGCACCTTTCAGTGGAAGCGAAGATCTGATGTATTTCAGCTTCTTGTTTACAACAATATTCACTCTTATAATGTTCAGCATATATGTACATTTTCCATCTTAATTCAGTTACAATTGCTGAGAAAATTGTTCTTGTGCCCTTTTTAAAATAAAAGAGACTTTTTCAGTGCTTTCCTTCAAGTTACTATTTTTTTTTTAACTTACACTCATTTCAAAAAGGAAGATCAGATGTGGTTTAGTTAACGGATGCTTGTATTATTTTGGAATCTGACTTTGGATGCATTCCTTGTATCATTATCACATTTGTTCATTATGAATCACTAACAAGGAAGTCACACATCCATGTATATTTAAAATGTCTTTGCCTGTTTGCATATCTGCGATTAGTTGTTTTGTTGTTAAGTGCTTTGAGTTGTGAAGTATTTTACTGTTGTATTTCTTCATTTGAGCTAATTTTCTTTTTACATTTGTGTTGCTTGCAAGTGTTACAGGGCTGTTGTTGACCACAGTGTAGGGAAAGATCTTCCATATGTTTCTGTTGAGAGCTTTGAGAGTTTGCCTGGAAGAGGTCTTTTTGCAACTTTGTCCTGTATCAAGGTATTGTCATCCTTTTTTTCATTAACATCATTTTAGTTTTCTTAACTTTTTGATTTGATGCAGGGATACCAGTTCCTTCTGATGTCTTAATTAATAATAAGTTACCTTGTGATTCTTTGCTGCATGGTGTCGTCCAATATGTAATCATGTATTGGACCCCAATATGGGTGCAAGATGTCTGACTAAATCAAGTCCAAAAAATAGGATGGATTCTCCTTTATGTTTTATTAAAATAAATAAATATTTATAATAAAATGACAGTAGCATGTACACTTAAGACCAATTAAAAGCAATTTACAAATTTTACTTAACGCAACCAAGTAATAAACATTTGATTATTTTAGTTAGTCTGACAATGCTTTGTCCTCTTGAAAAACAATGTTCTCATTTTAAAGAATCAGAGAGAGAGAGAGAGAGAGAGAGAGAGAGAGAGAGAGAGAGAGTCTACCCCCGCATCTGCCTTGTCTTGAGCCGATTTTCGTTGGAGCCAGATTGATGAAGATTGTGCATCACTGTATCACTCTGCAATATGGGATGTGTGTCTCATGATAAAGGACGCTTCTCTTTGATGTCCCGGCGTAGTAATCAGGGGTGCACTTGAGCTCATTTTCCAGTTGCCGGAAGGAGATTCCTGCCACCGAAGCACTCGAGTTTCCCCTACCTTGTCTTGAGCCAACTTTCAATGGAGCTGAATTGATGAAGATTGTGCGCCACTGTAACACTCTGAGGGATGGCTTTATGTGTCTCATGATAAAGGACACTTCTGGCTGATGTCCAAGCGTAGTAACGAGGAGTTCACTTGAACTTATTTTCTGGTCGCCAGCCTAGGATAACGAGTTTGTAAACATGGGCACTGCAACCAAGTTAGCCAGAATGTCCTGTGTGAAGCCAAATTGCCTAGCCATGCTGTGGGGGTTATAGAGCATCACTGGCAGTGTTCCGGCTAATGCCACTTGATTGGATTCTTGTAGGTTGGATTTCCAAGGCACCGAAAGATCAATGGTGGAAATGAGGGCTTCAATCCAAGTGCCACTCAAATATGGTTGATGTTAGTTGAATAAATGGGGCCTCAATGTGTGTGTGTCTCTAAATATGGGAATCCCGTGCTCAAATGTCATCTCGGTGAACATAGGATGGTGATCTGATGCATGTCTTTTTCAAAATACACTTTTTGTGTGCCCATTGGATGCATGTTGAGACACATGGATGGTTGTGATTGAAAGGCCTAGTTATGGATTAGGGAAGAAAATTAGCCACATTGAATGCAGTTTGAATGGCTTTATGAAATGGTGAAAATGTGTTTTTGTGGGTCTCCCCTGGTTGCAAGCTGTTATGTTGGGATGGATGGGATTGAGAACTCCATTGAATGTTGTTTGACATGTGGGCACCATGGCCTGAAAACACTATGAAATGTGTCCAACTGCCTAGGTAGATCAAGCACCACTTTTTGGGTCATTGCTGATGTTGATTTTTTGACACCATGTGTGAGGCTACTATACTAGTTGCATAATAGGGATCAATGTCGTGAAAAATTATAAAGTAAAATTGTTATGTCTTGAAATTTAAAAAAAAAATTTGTTTTGTCTTGAATCACAACTTGTGCATCGTAAATTCATAGACTCCTAAAACCCGTAAGTGTTCTCCCTGAAACAAAAAATATATGAAATAACATAAAACACATCCATAATATGTGCAATTTTCCAATTTTCTTTTAATGTTAAGTGAATATTCATATAGGTTGCAAAATGAAGTAAAACAATATAGAACTGTTTCATTGGAGTTCAAATTTCACAGTTTCAGCTTCAAAAAGTATAATACTAAAAAACCAACAATAAACTAAGAAGCCCACAAGAAACCCGTAGCTCCTGGACACCCACTGACTCAAGCCTTAAAAAATCACCAAAACCTCCATGCTTTCAAATTCCAGATAGCCCTATAATTCTATCATCTAGAGGAATGGTAAGATTTCTATATTGATACGAATGGTTTCTCTTGTTTAATATTCAAGATGCGAGATATATATCATGTACCATAAAATTTTAACAGCAGCAGTAGAGATTCACTTGCACAACAACTAGAGCACACTAGTAATGTTCTAGATACAGGGATTGGAATTTGACTTGTTTAACTGAAAGCCCAAAGGGGCTGGCTCAAAAAGAATATGGATTTGAGTTAAATCGTTAGCCAAATTAGTAATTGACTTGGGTTTGGGCTCATAGTTCAAGCCTGTTAAACAATTGTTCTTGGCTCAGGCTTTCATATACTCGAGCCTGAAAGCTCAAAGCCTAATTGCTTCTATTCATCTCATTTTCCTATTTCCCTTGTAATGCATTTCCATTTCTGTTTTCCTATTTTCCTGCCAATGTATTTCACATTTCCCATCCCCCATCTCTCTCTCTAAAGAAAAACCCAAAACCATATAGCCCCAAACCCTCCACTGTTTGTTTCATCTTCATCTCCATCTTGCCTCTATTTCTCCAAATTAACATGAACCTGAAATGCCATGCTTGGATACGTCCTCCAAATCAACTTCATAATAGCTCAACTTGTTTTCTTCTTCTAGTTTGACCCCATCTCCCTCACCAATGATGCCTTTGCCTCTTTGGCCTCAAAATCCATGTTCTCTACTCCTGTGTGAATGACCCTGCAAATCCCTTATCCCCTACACCCACACATCCTGCACCTACCCATCTTGCACCTTCACCTCGATCTCCGGCACTATCTTAAGCCTCATATCTGTTTATCATATCTGAGATGTGCAAATGCGGTCCTCGATTAGTGGCCATTGATATGCGGACTGGAATTTCTAAAAGGCATATTTATTTATTTTTATAGAACTTTTCTATGTTAGGCTCTCTTTTGGACGGATATTGAAATTTTGGTCTTCTCATTGGGCATCAGGCTGGTTGGTATTGGTCTCAGCCAATGAAGCACCGATACAGGTGCGCGTATCGGATACGACACGTATCCGATATGGGGACATGCCAAATTTTGAAAAACTAGGATATGGGTGCAGTGGGATATATATATATATATATATATAATTCAAATATTTACAAAAAAAAATCATAAATTCTACTATGAGATAAAAAGAGTCAACATTTCAACAAATACTAAATTACTAAGTACATGATAAGAAATATAAGTCACTCACAAAATATATATTATATTGTTATTACTTATTACAAAATCTGATTGAAGGTTTCAATCTCTTCATTTCCTTCACCGGCATCAGTAAAAACATCATCCTCTATATCTGGCTCATCAAGAGACAAACTTGCAACCTCTAAAACTCCAGCTTCGTCAAATGGATCCCATTGATCTCCTCCAATGTCCCACATCCTATTTGGTCTTTTTACATAGTCTTCATTCTTCCTTGACAAAAAACGAAGATTTGTATGCATGAACACCAAATCTTCAGCCCTTTTAGGATGTATCTTGTTTCTTTTCATGGAGTGGATGAATAAGTAGGTGCTCCAGTTCCTCTCACAACACGATGATGAACATGGTTGTACAAGAAGTTTAAGAGCCATCGTTTGTAGTCTTGGTATAGAAGTTCCATAGGTCACCCACTATGTTTTTGGATCCAAGTCCCATCTGTCTTGTAGACAATCAAAGGACCCAAATACATCAGTAACTCCTGAAAACCTTGCATATTCTGTTAGAATAACTTTCCTCTTATTCACATCAGGGAAATACCTCCTCAAACATTTGTTTCTTTCATCAGATATCTCTGCATCCCTATGTGGTACAACCTTGTTCGGAGCTTGAGCAAGCCAATCACTACTATAGTACCTATAGGTTAGAAAAGCATAACATTAGTTTGTAAAACATGAAGTTCAAAATCTAAAAAAATAATCGAAATAGATAGATTACCTTGGACTCAAAGAATGAGCCATGCAATGTAGTGGTGTGCAACTTTTAGTCGATCGATCAATGAGTACGTCATACACCACATCATAAAAAGTAGACTGCTCATCTAACTCCTTCAACTCATGGCCATATATCGCCGCCTTCACTTGCTCTATTATTGAATTCCACATATCATAAACCAAATGAAGGATCGGCTTATCCGTGTCGCACAACCGGAGTATCTCATAGATTGGGCGTGTAAAAGAAAGAATATAGTCAACCTTGTCCCACCATATATCATTTAAAACCATCTCTTTCAAAGCTTGAGCCTTTCCAACATCATCCTTCCTATAGGCACTCCATTCCTCACTAAGGACCATGTTCTGAAGGCCATGCTTAATCAGCTTCAATCTCTTCAACATCACAACGGTAGAAGCAAATCATGTCTCGGCCACAATAAGCAATTTAAATGGTACAAAGGAATTAAAAATAGCCAATCTCATAAAATGATTCATAATGAAGTTGCGAATAAAACATGCATCATCTGAAACTTGAGTAATCCAATGGCATTCAACAAAAACATTCTCATTCCTTTCTATATTTTTGGCTGCACATATATTTTTTAGTGCAAGATTTAATGTGTGCACCACACAAGGAGTCCAAAATATGTGAGGGTAACGACCTTCAACAAGTAACCCCGCTGCCTTACATGTAGGAGCATTATCAGTCACAATGTGCACCACATTCTCTGACCCAACCTCACGAATTGTGTCTATCATCAATTTGACAATGTAGTGCTTATCTTTATATACTCTCTTGACCCATCAACAACTTTCAAGAAAATGGGGCCTCCCTCAGATGCAGCCATGAAATTGATTAACAGCCTTCTTTGTGCATCACTCCACCCATCATTAACTAGGCTCATCCCCTTCTCATGCCAAGTTCCTTTGATTGGTTGGAGCAACCTTTCAATGTTTGCCCTCTCCTTTTGTAAAAGTGTGGTTCTTAAAGCATTATAACTAGGAGGAACATACCCAGGGATTTGATTGTGGTAGAAAAAGTATATGAACTAAGATAATAGGGATTTCTAGCAAAGTGAAATGGCAAACCACCTGAATAAAACATTTTAGCAATTTCACTTGTAAGCCGATCTCTAGCATCATTTTTAAATGCTTTTTCCAAAGCACTTGTACCTCCAACTCGTCTTTTTTTCCCCTCACTAGTTGATGCTGAGGTCAAATGAGTTGCAATGGAACGATTGGGTAAGGGAACATTTTTTGGTTTAGACCTCTCTTCAGCTTCAGAAACAATTTTGAAGAGTTCCCTTAAATATTCCTCAGTCGCAGAAGAACACATTTGAATCCCTTTACCAATTTTCCTCAATAGATGAGCCTTAACCCTATAGTATGAACCGTTGAAATCCTTATTACAGAAATTACACTTCCACTTCCTATTTCCACCTCCAAGAGTCAGATCTCTACTTTGCAATATTGTAACATGACCAAAGAGGACAATGGTCATCCATAGCCAGTGAAGAACAAAATCTACTTATAGATGTAACACTACTAGATGAACCACACCCACTACTACCACTGCTATCAACACCAGTAGCCATTTCAATTGACAAAGAGGTTGAACGGCAAACATAGACAGAAAAAAAAAAGGTAATTAATTAACTAAAGTAACAAAAATATATTATGAATGTTGCGACATAGACATATGTATTATGATATTACCTACTAGAGAAAGTGACCGATAGATATCAAAATCAGACGTGGGATTGCTTATGAATGCAGGGAGAATTTTTTTCCTTCACATGAAACCATCATCATCAAGTTGGAGATATCATGATTAGAAACAAAATTTCATCCTGCACTTGCTTTTCTGTCATGATTTTGCTCTCTTTCCTTCTAATGTATGTATGTTTTGAAGTGGAAAATTCAATTTCTTTCTTTAATGTAGAAGCAAAATTCATTGTGGGTGCCAAAATTCAATTTTCATGATTTAAAGCGAAACTGATTTTTATAAGACAGATTAAAAAAAATATAGCTCAAAATGACTGAAAGAAGAAGAAGAGAAGAAGAGAAGAAGAAGAAGAGAAAAACAGAGGAAGACGAAGAAGAAGTAGACGAAGGAGAGAAGAAGAAGAGACGAAGAAGAAGAAGAGAAAAACAGAGGAAGTCGACGAAGAAGAAGACGAATGAAAGAAGAAGACGACGACAAAGAAGAGAAGAATAGAGGAAGAAGAAGAAGAAGAAGAGAAAAAACGAAAATCAGGAAGAAGAAGAAGAAGAGAACAGAAGAATACCTGATTTTACGGAGAAGATGCAGAATACGATGAAGAGAATCGGGCCACGCAGCTGATAGAAGCTGCAGAAGAAGATGAAGAGAGTCGCGCCACGCAGCAGAGAGCTGAATTGCTGAAGAAATGGGGTTCCACCGTTCCAATGTCGCGAGAGCAGAGGAGGGTTTCGATTTTTTAGGGTTTCGAAGGGTTCAATTTTGCGAGAAGGGGAAGATGGGGATTATGATTTTTTTTTTTTTTTTCATTTTTTCTCCCTCTTTTCTCTCGTGTTTTCGCCGTGTCCTGTCTGCCGTATCCCGTGTTTGCCTGTATCCCGCTGTATCCGTATTTTCTGATGCCGTATCCGAGCCGTATCTGTATTTTAAATATATTTTATTTAATTGGATACGTATCCGAGCCATATCCGGCCGTATCCATGTCGGAAATGTACTGGACACAGATACTCGAAGGGTTTCGAAGTATCCATGCTTCATAGGTCTCAGCTGTAGAAATCAAGCCTGCACAGGGCTAGGGCTCAAACCCAGCCCATTTCTATCCCTTTCTAGATGTGTCTATTGAGTTTTTTTTCTTTTTACTACTGTGTGCATTGAGAATTGGATATAGGTATCAATATAATCTGCCATTTACTCTTATGGTCTATCTTCATTGCAGCATTAGTACTGTCATCAATGTACTATCTTTTGTTTCATTTTTATAGTCAGGAAGTGGAGGTGAGCCATTGAAAGCATCACTTGGTTCTGTAGAATACATCGCCTCACTATGTAAATCTGAGGCTGAGTCAAGAATAATAAAGGAGGCCATTTACACTTCTGCTTATGGCAAAGATTTTGTTCATGCGGCAGTTATCCGTCAATAGAAAGGTAGTGGCATCTTTAAACTTTCTGGCTTAAAATGGCTTCTCTAACCTCCGCCCTCCCCTCCTGTTCCTTTCCCTCCATGGTACAGAGTTAGGAGGTTTATCTATACTTCTGCCATCTGTATTCTCTGTTTATTTAGATGAAGTTGCATAACATTTTAAATGATAATTTCACTTTATATGAATTTTTCTATTGGTATTTCCTAAGGGAGCAGATCTGCATAGACTTATCTTTTTAGACCTGCTGTTCTTGTTTGCATCTTGTGGGAAAATGTACTTTGTTATCTACATAATGGTTAAAATGGGCTCACTGATGTTAGTTATCTCAAATAACCTCACGTATCTCTAGCATCTGGAGTAGTTTCTTTGAATGACTAGCTAATAGTTACCATGTTTACAATTTCTAGGTATTCAAGAATTTTTCTTTGATCCTCTTTGAAAAACAGTTTCTTTACAGGTTCTGTATCTGTAACCTTTTTCTGAATTGAAACATGAAAAACAGAGGAAAAGAAAAGAATGTGAAAGTTAAATTATGAATTCTGAGTAAACTTGTGTAAAAGTGTATTTGGCCCTGTGATAGTCAAGCCGCAAGGCACAATGCGCACTTCTAGACGTGTTTTTTTTCTAAGCACACATTTCTTTTATATTTATTTAATTATATAGATTTACAGCACCAATATAAATATAATCCAATTGTCTTCAACAATTTCTAATGATATTAATGGCAAATGCATTACTTTTTTTACTCACTATCAACTGAACAATGCAATATATAATTTGATATATACTATAAAGAAAATGCATCAAATGTAAAAGCACAAGTGCATAATATAATAAGTTAATAACAAAATTCTAAATTTAGAGGCAAGTACTAAAACGTCAAATCATAAATAAGTCATCATTCTTGCAACAAAAATGAACCACCACCAAAGAGCAGGATTGGGAAGTATACAAGCCAGAAGTGAAATGGTAGTTGCAATATTCCTAATAATTCTTTAAAATATTCAAAGAATATTCTTAATGATACTTTAAAAGATTAACATATCAAAACTAGGCAGCAATGTGACCAAAAAAAAGACAGTAGCTCTGTGGAGATTGGGTTAAAGGAGAATGACCCTCAAAAATGATTACTGGAGTGCGGTGTTTAAAGAAACACATGGACAAAGTGTGGGTGTAATTTCATGCTTATTGAATTATCCGACCTTATTAGAACCATATTAAATCAATGGCTTATGGCACTACAATTTTTAAGGATACAGATTACGAGGCTAAAGTGATCAAATATGGATATAATTTCACACACATGCTATTTATGTAGTCCCCTACACATGTCATCTGGTCTGTGGTCCTTTAATCAATTTTTACGGCCATTCTCCCTAACCCATCCTCCATATATTTTATAATTAAAAAAAATTGTAGTGCCTACCCACTAAATAACTCACTTTATCCATGTCACTGTGTCACTCCAAAATCTGTTTATTCTAGTCTTGATTCACACTTTTTGCCCTAAAAAAATGTTTGTCATTCTGTGAGGGTGAGAATGTTTTGAAAGGACTGTGAGAGAGATCATTGACTGAGTTGATAGAAAGGAGTTGCATGGAATACTTCTAATCTCGGGACTGCTGAAGGCCTAGCAGGAGGTTGAGGGGATCACGTAGCAACATGTGGATGATTACTGTTACTATTTAGAATTTTTTAAAATAATTGTTGTCTGTTGAGGTTCTGAAACAAATTGAAATAACCTCAATGGGGTGAGCTTAATTTTGACCAATTTCTGTTGCCAGAATTATTGCTGTGGTTATCATTTTTTTTTTTTCTACCTGGTACTTGTTCCATACATTTCAAAGCCCAGTATCTTTGATTACATTGACTACATGCCTTCTGGTTTGCAGCGATTCTTCTTCTTTTCCCTCTACATTACAAAAACCTGATATATTAATGTTGGTTTGTTTTCCCCTCTTTTTCATTGTCTCCTCCCTTGATTCCCCCTATGTCACATGGTAGAGCCATATATAACACGTTTTTTTTTGAAAGATATATATAACACATGTTTCTACAGTGAACATGTATTTTTTAGACATGTCAATGGCTTGGGTCGGGTCGGGTTGGTTATGGGTCAGGTCTTATTTAGATTCGGATCAACAATATTCAACCCATCACTTGTTTATTAAACGGGTTAGTCGATTCGGATCTAATTCGGATTCGGGTCGCAAAATTTTAAACCCATACCATTTAAAATGCTTGGGTTTGGTTCAAGTAGTTGGGTCAGGTCAAATTTTGTCAGGTCTAGTTCAAGATAGACTTGGCAACGGATTAGTGGGGTCAGCTCAATTTTGGATTCGGGTCAACAACTTTCAACCCATTACTTGTTTATTAAATGGGTTAGTCGGTTTAAGTCTATTTTGGATTCAGGTCACAAAACTTTAAACCTATACTCATTTAAAATGCTTGGGTTCAATTCGGATAATTGGTCAATTCAAAATTTGCCAAGTCTAGTATTTTTACTTATTTTTGCAATAATATTTGATCATCATCCTCACTTTGGTCCACCCCCTTATTGCACGAGGGAAGCATTTCAAGCAAGTTGTATGTGAAATGTGTCTTGTTGCTTTTGCAATGAATGAGTGTTTTTAATATGTACATAACTGCATCCTTATTTCCAGTAATACACGAATCTTGGAGGAATTGAGCATATATGCACTATTGCCATCTTGTCAAATATGTACTGAATATTTACAAAGTTTGGATGTTTACATTATCCTTTCTATTTTCTCTATAATATCTACAATATTGCTGTTGTGACATCCAAGATATGTTAAATGATAACTTGTTTAATATTTTTTAAGTGTTGCGAATTCCATGAATATTGAATGGTTTTGGTGCAGGTAACACTATTTCATTTTGAGGATAAGCCTCGTCCTGGTGTTTCAGATGTTGTTGCTGCATTAAGAGATCAAGCAAGACTTAGATTAATGATGTTAACCGGAGACCATGGGTCAAGTGCTTGGAGAGTTGCAAAAGCTGTTGGTATTAATGAAGTCTACTGCAGCCTGAAGCCTGAGGATAAGCTCAATCAAGTGAAGAATATCTCCAGGGATACTGGTGAGATTTTTATTAATTTCACAGATCAATTTATTCTCTTGTACTATTTTTTTTATAATCTTCCCTTTTATCCCTGATACCTGACTCATTATTAAGATGTGAGGGCCACCTGTTCTTTTTTCCCCTTCTTGAAATGGAATGAGACTAACTATTTTGCAGCTTGCTTTTATCATTTTCAGTTACTGTTAGTGGTATATAAAATGGAATGGTTCCAGTCTGTATTATTTTTCCTTGAATTTGAGAGGGCACAATCTTATCAGAGTGAACTTTCTCCCTGCAAGTAATTACAGTGGGGGTAATTTTCACCTTTTCCTGTTCCTCACCTTGTGTTATGCTAATGATCTTAGGGAGAACCACTTTTAAATGAGTAGCTAGGAGCTTGGGAATAACCTTATATAATCACCCCACTGTGCTGATACGTTTGAGATAACTCGTTCGGTCACTCCCCTTCTAAATTTCTGATTATTGGGTTTTCATGGTTATTCCTATTTTTAGATTCATGTCAGTTTTTTTATGCTAACGGTTTCTGTATATGTATCAATGTTAGTTTTCAGTCCTAGGATTATGAGCAATGGACAGTAAAAAGCATGAGCTAGGCCATCTTTATCTTTATATTTTGTGCATTTCAAAGGCTAGAGAAATGATGGTCTGCGATCGAAGGCAAACATTTGCACAGCACATAGTCCTTCCATGGATGACTAGGATCCTGGATCATATTGCGCAATGCATAATACTTCATGCACAAGCCTTTTTGGAGAGATTTGATTCTCCTTGGGTATGTTGTAGTAGGAATAGCAATTCAGATATATCCTATGAAACAAAATCCACCTGCAGCCAGACCTTTTCTCTCTTTTCCTGGGGGAAGTTGTTTATTGTCCGATGACTAGAAAAACTGAAAAATATACTCCAAAGACAATTTCTCAGGATGTAATCACACATTGGGTTATGTAGTGGGAATTTTCTACTGTCCAATGATTAGAAAAACCTAAAAATATACTCTGACAATTCTCAGGATGGAATTACATGTTGGGTGGTTAGCTATCATCGTGAAAAATTAGTCCTGTTTTACATTGATGGTGAGTAGTACTCTTTTCTATTTTTATTTCCCATTTTAAATCTTTAGAATAGATGGGTAGAAACACTTGGTGGGGTTGTTTTTTGGTCTATAATACAAACACAATTAGATCTTTATTTAGCCTTGTTGTGACTTGTGGAAACCATGTATCTGTGATAAGGTTTAGATCTTTATTTAACCTTTTTGTAACTTATTGTCTTTCCTTTCAACCTTCTCTAAGCGACTTCTTTCTCATTTTCCAGCTACAGAATATGAAAGTCTTCCTCTTCTTCCATGGAATAAGATATTTTTGCCAAGAGCATAGAATATGAGACATTTTCCTCATCTTCTAAAGAATCCATTTCCTCACTTGGCAAAACAACATCTCATTCATTTTTGGTGAAAATAAGATTTTTGGTGTAAAAAACATAAAGACTGGATTTTCATGACCTGACACGATACCAGAGTTTATGACATGTATCAGATACAATTGATTGCACCCAAAGATAAATTTTCTTGCAGAATTGATTTCCTTAAAGAAATTGACCAACTCCCCCCTAAGAGAAAATGTGAAGTCTAATGTTCCACTACTGTTCAAAATTGGAACTATTTTTATTACATATACTACTTTGTTGGCATCTTAGGAACAAAATTTAGTTGAACGAGTTCTGAACCATTTTTGACAGGAGGAGGTTTGATTATGGTGGGTGATGGTATCAATGATGCGCCTGCACTTGCTGCTGCAACTGTTGGTATTGTACTTGCTCAAAGGGCTAGTGCAACTGCAATAGCTGTTGCAGATGTGTTGTTACTGCAAGACAATATTTCTGGTGTTCCTTTTTGTGTTGCTAAAGCTCGTCAAACAATTATGCTGGTATTGATCTTGTCAGCTGCATTTCCATAAATTTTTAGTGCATAGTAGTCATTATTTCATTCTAACATATATATATATATATATATATATATATATATATATATATATTCTTTTGATAGATAATTATAATATCGTTATTGCTTTTCAGGTCAAACAAAGTGTGGCACTTGCATTATCATGTATAATTTTCGCTTCTCTTCCCTCTGTTATGGGATTTCTACCTCTTTGGTTGACGGTATGTTAATACTCAATCCCATTTCCTTTTTCAGGGTATACATGAATCTTTGGCTATTTACTAAGATCATGTTGAAACTAAATACAAGCTCATAGACATAAATTACTTAGGATATGGAAAATTCCATGTTTAGGCAAGTCAACTATAAAACTCGAACTCATTAGCTTGTTGAATTTTCCCCGTGTAACTAATTTTCACTCACCACTACTTAACTTGTCCAAGTTAAACTAAGTCTGTCCAAGTATCATAATTGTTAGAAAACCACGATTTGATAACATTCTTGAGACATAATTCACTCTCAAAAGCCAACCGTTGAGAGAAGAGTGCCTCGTGTATTATAAACTGATGTGAGACTTTTGTCACTTCACATCCGCCCGCTCTGCAGTTGCACGTGGAAACTTGACACATGCAGCTACATTATACGGCTGCACGTGAACAGACAAAGCTGGCCTGTTCCATGGACAGACAGATGCAAGTCTTTATGAAGTTTGACTAAGAACATGCTTTTTTTTTTATGACCAAGGTGTCTGGCCTCTTAGAGCACCTGACTAATTATCGGGATATGTGCAAGCCTCTTTACTCACACACACCGGATAACACTACGAGAAGTGGCCCTCTAGGGTGGAGTGGAATCGAACTTAGTACTCATGCTTCCTGAGTTGGGTTCCTGACTGAGAAAGGCTTATTTTTGCTATTCAATAATTAGTTGTAATAATCACGTCAGATGGTTTCATTTCTGGTTTTATTATGATCTGATATGTTTTTGATATTGCCCCCAGGTTCTTTTACATGAAGGTGGCACCCTTGTTGTTTGCCTGAATTCAATTCGTGCCTTAAATGACCCCACCTGGTCATGGAGACAAGATCTTCAACACATGCTTAATGGATTGAAAGCATCAATATATTTTCTCCTAAGAATACCTCCCTCCAGCACCATCCAGACCGCACCTTTGTAAATTATAGTTTCCAACCCATGTATGTATAAGTAAGGTGGGTCATCAATTTCCTTAGATTTTAGTGAAAAATCAAGTTTTTTTTTTTGTAAGATGTTAATATGACTCAAACTGCAAAGGTTGTTTTTACGAGAACAAGTACTTGCATCTGTGCTATAAGTTCTTGTCCAGCACAAATTCATTCTTGAGAATAATGTTACAGAAGTTGTATCTTTTTCTTTAAAGTTACATCCTTTATATATATTCTGATGTTCACATGGATCTATGGAAATTGTTCCTATCATTTTAATGTCAAATACTTGTTTGTGATCCTCATGATCTCTCGGCAGATGGTTTTGTTAAACATTATGATAGGTCCCTTCTACAGAAGTGATAAGTTTTTCTACTTAAGCTACATTAGGACATCTCCATTTAATTTCAAAAGCACTAAATATTATTTTATTAAATTATTTTTCATAACAAAACTCCAAAATCTGAATTATTTTAGAGTAAAAAGAAATTGATAAAACAAACTCAAAATGGTCAATTTTAAGGATTTTTTTTTGAAATTGATACAAACCATCACAAAGTGAAAAGCTTGTTTATAAACCTTCTTAAAACGATACCCAATGAAAGATTCAACTCAAAAACCGGTTGAAATAATATCTTTTTAAAAAAAAAATGAAAATGACCGATAATGATCACAATGATATGGCCAAAATGTTACCCGTATTGGCTGATAATGTACTTATACAACGGATATAATATGTAGCGGCTGATTTTTCAATCCTGGCTAGTATAGAGGATTGGATTCCTTGTATCTATGGATACATTGTCTTGATACAGGATCCTCTCCACCAAATTTTAAAGAAAATTTTAATTTTGTCTTTACTTTCCTCCTCGAAAGTGAAATTTTCTTTTTAAGTTTGGTGCTTCACGAGAAAAATTCATAATGCAAAAATCACTACTCTTTCTATATGTTTTTTCAATAGTCTTTTTTCAAGTGTATTTGTTTCGGTCATGGGTTATAAAATAGTTTTGAGTGATTTACAAAATTAAAGAAAATGATAGTTGCTGAGGTGAACATTTGAAAGAATTAGTTTCAATAAAATAGATATAGTCACTTAATTTAAAGAAACAAAGGTGGTTGGACTGAAGTATAACTTTTATTAACTGTCCATTTTAATTATTTAAATCTAATAATATAGATATTCAAATGAAATTTATTTTTTACAATTTAAGGGTATTGATAGTCTTCATTTCAATTTATAAAGTAGATACTTGTAATAAACTACTCCCTCCGTCCCATTTTAGTTATTTTATTTGAAAGATTGTATTTTTTAAAGACCTCTCTATATAAGGCTAGCACTAAATGTGATTTCATCCATTTTCAACACATTTTATACTACTCCAATACAAATAGATAATTATTTTAAGACAATTCTAAAATCTATATAAGACAACTAATTTGGGACAGAGGTAGTATTTGTTACTGTAATTAACTTTGAATCACAAGGTGAAATGGGGTTTTCAACCATTGATCATGTCCCAGATGGTTTTAATTTTATTGCAATAAAATATAAATAGAGAACAAGATGGAATCCAGTGAGATAGATTAAGATAAGATCGGGAAACTATTTTATATTCCATAAAAAAGAATTGAGGAAAGCGAGTCGAAGGTGACATGAGAACTTTCTCTTATATCAACTAATTAGGGGAGGGATGAGCGTTTTGAGAGCGACTTGCACCCTTTTCTCAATAAACAAATCAGCTGATTTTTACCCTAAAAGCATATTGAAAGTAATCAAATTTCAACACTCAACACTAATCAAGGTCAAGTCATTTACATTTCAATAATTATTTATTAGTACAGATAAGCCTAAACTCTTAAACTTAGATCAAAGATCTCATGAATTGATGTATAAAGTTTACGGGTGATTTTATATATTTGTCTGACTATAATTTAAAGAGATTTTAATTCTTTACACTCTCCTCGGGCGTCTTCAGTATTAAATTATTTTTTAATATATTCTTTGATTTTTAATTTGTAGTGTCCAATTATAATAACATAATTTATATTATGCAATATATTGTCTATTGGTCAATGATAAGTAATTTAGTAAATATTATCTAATAATTTAATTTTAGCTTTATTGTCCATCTGTGCTTACTTGTAATTTAAAGAACTTTGCAAGAGAAGAGATTTGCTAAAAAATTGTGAAGTATTTTTTTCATTAATTATGTATTATATTATTTTATAAAAGAGTTGTTTACTTCAAAATTTTAAATATTAAATAAATGATTAAATAAACAATTTTGTTAACAAAAAAATACTCAATATGTTTTTACTATGCATTTCTCCGTGTGTAAAGCAAATTGATGTATTGAAATTGCTAGGTAAATATAAGATTAAGCTAAATAGATAGTGCTTTTTGCACCACAATTTTTTCTTACGGTACATTACTTTTAATAAAAAAGCAATTTTATCTTTATTTTTGAGAAAGAAGAAACGAGAGAAATACGGATAAAATTAAAATTTACTTCAAAATGGTGCACCATAAAAAAAGAAAAAAAAAAAGGTAATGGTGTAAAAATTAGTGCTCTAGACCTTTAATTGAAGGAAGGGAAACGATGGCACGCAGACAACCACACCTCTTTTCCGACCGTACACTTCCGTACGGATGAGATCGAGGGCGTAGGTTAGCGTCAACGGCTCATGTTAGCGACGGAGCGCCTTCACCAACGTCCAAGAGACAAGCTGGCGTTATGACGTCGATATTGATTGATTGATTAAAGCAGGAACACTCTCAAGTTTGACCGTTTCCATTTAACGGAGGGATATCGGCCACGTGGAGGGAAAGCTGTCAGGAAGCCCTGAGGAGGCAAAAGTCTACAATACATGATCAGCCTCAATGTGTCCAAATCATACGTGGCAAATACTTCACGAGTATAGTATTATTCTACCACACTTGAGACGAAGAAATAATTAAAAGAGGTTCATAGTATTATAGAGTCTATTTTAATAAATAAAATTAAATTTCAATAAATTTTTTACTTCGATAAAATAATTTTAGTATTAAGTTAGAATAAATCAAAATACATTAGACTAAAAAAATCTAAAGTGTATTTCAATTCAATAAAAATTGGACCTTACAAATAGTTAATTTTGTAGTCTATTATTCATCATAAAAGAATATTGAAATCTAATAGTTTTTTTGATGATTAATTTTTTTAACTCATTGTCAAATGAAACAATAATAAATTTATTAATTTTTGAAAAGGTCTTTAATTAAGTTCGTAAATATAAAAATCTCGTTTATTACATTGATCAAAATATATTGTAATGAGAACTTAAAAAATATTATTTGATTAATCCAGATAAAATAATTCTCCACCTATCACCATCCATGGACATAGAATGAATCCCATACTTTTGGCATGCAGATGAAAAGTGCACAATTGGTCATAATCGTCCTATTATCTATTAGAAGGCCATAATAGTTTTTAAATGGAAAGGAAAAATCTTAAATCAAATTTTAAATTAAAAAGTATAAATAAATTAAATAACTCAATAACAAAAGTTAAATTAAAACATAATCATTTATTTTGTTTCATTTCAGCATAAATAAATAAAAAAACATCTGCAATTATTTATCTATGGTTATTTTAGCTCATTCTTAGATCTTACCAATATAGTTTAAACTCCATTCAAATTTGATCAATTTCAGATTAATATAGGCTGAATTCAAACTCAAATTTGTTAATTACAAAAGAGATGTAAGTTTGAGTATATTAAAATGTTAAAATCCAATTTTAAAATTGAAAGGTTTATATATTCTCATAGAATTAATCTTATTATATTAAAAAAATTCCATTTCACCTACTCACATTTTTGCCTGAGCTTACCCAGGACTAGCCCCTTAACATAGGCGGCGTAGGCTGACACCTAGGGCCCATACACATTTAAACTCCTTAATAAAATATTCATAAATGGCCCTTAAAATTTCATTTTGTCTAAGACATTGATATTTTAAGAGATTTTAGAGTCGGCACATATCTTACCCAAGGCTGAGCTTATCCAGGGCCGGCGTAGGCTACTGTCTAAGATCCTAGACATAATAAAACACTATACATTTAAACTCTTTAATATATTAATTATAAAGTATAAAATCTTACTTTCTCTGATAGCTATATCAGAGTCGGCACATATCTCACCATAAAGAAACAAAATAATACATTGAACTTTATTTCATCTTTGACAGAATATCTTATGAGTTGACTAAATATCAACCATTTAATAAAAACAACAAAAATATCCTACAATTATGTAGCTCTAACTATCTCCTGAGCGGTTCTAAATTTATATGAAATCTTCATTTTCAATAAAAGAGTTAGTTTTCATCAGCCCCAAGGCCCCAACGCTCACCGACCAAACCACACCGAATCAAAATTAAGAACTGCCAGGCAGTAGGCAGTGGGTAGTAGGTACGACGTACGTACGAGTTACGATAAGGAAAATGGTCACAGATCTGCTATGGATTATGGTTAATCGTTGACATTTAGTTCCTCTCTTATCGTAGTGGATTTTCCAATGCAATGCATCTGCACCGAGCCAAGGCCCAGTACTTCCTCGTGTATTTATTTTCCATAGAACATCCGTTACCGGTCATTGTAAAAATTGAAAATAAATAGTGTCTGTTCTAATTTAGTTATTTCGTATATATTTTTAATTATTTCAAAATAGTTATATGATATTTTATATTTATAAATTATAAATACATGTAAATTTTCTCTCTATCTATCTACTTTAGCTTTTTAAATTATTTTTAAAATAAAATAATTAAAATGAGATAGAAGTATAAATTAATTTCTTCTCTCCTTATGCAAATCCATTGGAATGATGTTTTCTCAACTATGTGACAAGAGACAAAAGGCTATAATTTTGATTTATGATCTGTTTTAGATCCACCAACCATTTTAGCTTTAAATTTTATCTGATTGATTAGAAATATAAAAATTCTTACATTTATTTCCACTCGTATAATGAAAATTGTTTAAAAAAAAATTCAAAGTAATAATATTTAATTTAATTTCCACCATTTGAATAGTTAAGAGCTTGTAACGTATTTACCAACTTCTAGGCTGGTAGCTTGGTCTCTTCCCTATGTGAACAAAGGTGGCCCTGTCGGTAGTATTTCTTAGCAAATCAAGTTTGAAAAGACTTCAAAGTCATCACAGCCCAAGCTAAAAAATATCAATTGATAAAGTTAAATGATAGATTTAGCTATAATAGTAGAATAAAGACAACGTTCGATATAATTTTTCTTTTAAAATTTTATCAAAAATAGGTAAAACTTATATATGGTATAATCATATAGCAATAATTTTTTTTAATTTACGTATAGAAAATCGTAGGATATCCATTGTAAAACCTCGATGGATGAGCCTACCACCTCTATGATACACCAATGTTAGATTATAGAGAGTCGAACCCACAACCTCCTACTTTTGAAGTGGGAGACAGACACTTGAATTACGCCTATGTGTGTGATATAGCAATATTGAATATAAGAAATTGTATACCCCTATAACTATCTCAAACCTTTAAATTTATAAAGTTCATTCATAAAATCATTTTTGTCATTTTTATGAATTTTTTGCTTTTCAAAATTTTTGCTATTTTTATATTTTATTTTTAGTTGTTGATGCGATAAAATAAAATAGAATCAAATCATTTAAATGTATCATGCTAATTTTTTTCTATTTTTAGGTTTTTAAATTTTTAAATTTTAGATAAAAATGAATTAAAAAATTTAATTCATAAAATGTAATTTTTTTCTATTACTAGTCATTTATAAGATATATAAAATGTTTATCTTATAACTTAGTGGAGCCAATAATATCTATAAATGAGTCATGGGAGAGTTTTGGCACGCGAATGTAGAGAGAGGGTCGGTTCAGCTTTGGGAGGGAATGAGTGAGGTTGGTTCAGCTTTCAGGAACAGTTTGAAAAGGAGGGGAAGTAGCGAAAAAGGAGAGACATGGAGAGAGAAAGAAAGGAAGACGGGCAGTTGTCGGTAGAAGGAAGGCCGTTGGGGAAGACAGGTATACAGCTGGACTGACACGATGGCAGTAATGATCCGCCTTCCAAGTCGGTGACCTGACCTGCTCTTGTCGTTTTCTCCACGTCATCACTCTCTACTCTGGCCCTCTCCTTCCGTGCGCGGCGCTCTCACTTCTTCGCTCGCTCCTCTTCTTCCCAAAAAAAAAATATCTTAAAAGGGAAAATGCGAGCCAGCCTGTCCTGGTCAAAACTCGTCCATCCGCTCCGCGGATGTGAGCCCGCATATTAAGGACAACATCTTTTTTAAGGGGTCTAGAATCTAATTATCTAAGATCTAAATCAGTAGACTAAATTTTTACTGAATCTAATTAGATTTAACTCAATTTAAAATGAATTATTTGAATTAACTTTAAATATTTATCAAGAGAATTTTGAATTAGTTCCTCAATATTTTGAGCACTTGTATATGAATTTATATAGTGAAACACAAATCCCTTAAGTTAGTTCAGCTATTATTATTATTTGTTACACAATATGAATTATATACATGGATGTTGCTCATATATAACAGTAGGTATAGCAGATGTCCAAATTGAAGAGGACCTCTCACACAGAAATGTAACGGGATGACTCTTTATGATCGTAAAAATTGAATGATTTGATAGATTATTATTATTATTAAATTATTTTAAATACGATAACTATTATTTAACATTTGATTTATAAATTAAAATAGTCAAAAAAATTAATTAATATTTTTATTTAACATATTCAATTTGATAGTAAAAATATATAATTAGATATAATTTATAATTAAAATAAAAAATATATTTAAATAACTTAATTTATAAAAAATAGACTCGTCATAAGGCTAATAAACTCATGTAAACAGCTCAGTTAGACAAACTGTAGATTCACTGTATAGTGTATACAAAGAGATACATCAGTGAGCCAGGTCTCCGCTTCCCATTCTAACATGCTTTTTAAACTCAAAAATTTAAAAGCCTCTTCTCAGTTTTATAAATGACAGATGGGAAGTATAAAATACAGTGGGTGAGACCGTGAGAGGACGAGTGAATCCACCGTCTACTATAAAGTAAAAAAAATTAATTATTGATGAAAAATTAGTTAAAAGTTGAATAAATGATGGATTTACTTGTTAGTGTGAGGATGACAATGTATATGAAGATTTTACTATATATATATATATATATTAAAGATAATATTTTTATATTAAGAAATATTAATCTTAATATAAAAATATTAATTTTCTATTCTATCAAAACAACAACCTGTAACATAACTAATAAAGGCTCATATTGTAATTTAGAAGTTGTGAGTTCAAATAATGTGGATGTTAAATAAAAAGTCTATCCATAAAAATAATTTATATCAAATTTAAATATAAAAGTTAACTTTAGATTAATAAGACAAAATGGTTTAGACGATAATGATCATCATCATTTAAATAATGAAAAGTTACACCAGTGTCTTCTCTTATATAAAACATTAATATTTTTATGATTTCTCATTTTTAAACCAAATATATATGTCATGCAGTAAAAAAAGTCAGTCAAAACTCAAAAAGAATGAGAATTAAAAATCATTCAACTATCAAACGATTTAAAATTATCTTCATTTAATAATTTTAGCACTTGATTTTTAAATTTTAATTTTTAACATCAGGAAATAAAAGATGTATAAAACAACAAATTTGATAGTGGAATTTAGAAGTTGAGAAAGGTTACAAATGGAAAATAAAGCTCATTCTAGGAAATGCCAAAAATAAGATTTAAGACGACTTTTATTATAAATATCTAAAAGATCTGTAAATGAAATCATAAGCAAAATTAAACATAAAATATATGATAATTTGTACTCAATATTTAAAATTAAGAATTGAGAAAATGAAATACATAAAATTGAATTAATATAAAATATATGATAAAAATTTCTTAAATTATGTAAAATATATTGAAGATAAAATCAAAATTTTTTAGCTAAAAGATATAGACATAAAGGACAAATAATTTACAATTTAAATTTGATAAATTACTTTTGTAATATTAACAAATTGACTATCATAACATTTACCATTCAAATATACAATTTTTATAGGTAGGCTAACTTCTATAACTTAGTATGTAGTTTATCCTTTTAAAAACGCCAGTCTTTATTCAACGAATCAATGGTAAATCTAAATTACTTAAATTTTAAATATTTACTATTGTTATATGGTTGAATATGATAGATAAAATATTTTTAAATAATTTTTTCTATTACATATTAAATATTTAACAATCTCTATTTTTAAAAAATATAAAGGGAGGAAGAAAACCGAAATTCTGGAAAGGAGGAGTGAGAAGGTGACGTGGGCCGGGATAACAGCAGATCCGAGTGTCACGATTCTGTAATACGCGCAATCGCATTAGAGACGCGTGTCCCATGCCAGCTGTGTGCAGAAGCAACCGCCTGCCTCGAACAAGCCTTACCCACTCTACCTCAACCCCCGTTAACCAGTCACCCCAACCGGCTCTAATCGGTCACCTCAATCGCCTCCTTTCCTCTCTTTTTCTCTACTTGTATATAACCACCATTTCTCACCGCAACCCGAACTCCTCTCCCCGTAAGCCACCCCTGCCTGTCAAGAGGCCTTTTCTTCTTCTCTCTGAGAAGCTTTTATCTATTTATCTACCTATCTAATTCTATTCTAGTTTCATTTCATACTCTTAGTGTAGGAATTTTTTTTTAACAAAAAAAAGTAAGGGAATTGGTGACCTTTGGAGAAAAATCTGGACCGTCCATCGATGGCAGCGGTCGTGAAGAAGGATGTGGATCGGATCAAGGGGCCGTGGAGTCCGGAGGAGGATGAAACGCTGCAGAAGCTGGTGGAGAAGCATGGGCCGAGAAACTGGTCGCTGATATGCAAGTCGATTCCGGGAAGGTCGGGCAAGTCGTGCAGGTTGAGATGGTGCAACCAGCTGTCGCCCCAGGTCGAGCACCGTCCCTTCACGCCCGAGGAGGACGAAACCATTATCCGGGCCCATGGCAAGTTTGGCAACAAGTGGGCCACCATTGCCCGCCTCCTATCCGGCCGTACGGACAACGCCATAAAAAACCACTGGAACTCGACCCTCAAGCGTAAGTGTTGCTCTTCTCCCTCCGATGATGGGTCCGGCTCTGGATCCGGAACGGCACTAGGATCCAACTTTGATCCGATCCATGAACCGCCGCTCAAACGAACGGCCAGTGCCTCTGCCTCTGGCCTCTGCCTCAGCCCCAGCAGTCCGTCGGGATCAGACGTCAGCGACTCCTTTCTCCCACCTCCACCGCCGCTTCCGCCTCGTTCAGCCTCTAATGTTCACCTCCCTCCTCCCCAGCCACTTCCGCCTAACCCTGTCTCTAATGTTTTCCGCCCTGTCGCCAGAGCCGGCTCCGTCTTGCCCCCTCCAGAGATTGCGTCAGCACCTTCTGACGATCCCCCTACCTCCCTCAGCTTATCCCTTCCCGGCATCAATCCTTCTGATGCTCCTAACGCAGTCAAGCTTGGTTCCGGATCCGGATTGCAATCTACAGCTGGATCCGTTTCTAATCCACCACTGCCTCCATCACTGCTCTCGCCAGATCCATTGCCGCCGCCGCCTCAGCAGCAGCAACAACAGCAACAGCAGTGCGCTCTTCGGTTTGGCGATTTCGTACCATATGCTGCTCCACCGCCGGAGAAATCGTATTTCCCGTTTAGTCCTGAGTTTCTGTCTGTGATGCAGGAGATGATCAAGAAAGAGGTGAGGAACTACATGTCGGGGCTTGAAATGGAACGGAACAGATCCTGTTCCCAAGGTGATGTCGTTAGAAATGCTGCCGTTAAACGGATCGGTGTTGCCAGAATCGAGTGATTGGATAGAAAAGAGCAGCAGCAAAAGATGTAGATCGATGATTTTGCTCTTTTTTGTTGTTTTCATACGAATAATTTCGATGAAAGCTTCCTGTACAGAAATTAGATGAGGAGAAGGTGGAAGTGGAAACCGAAGGAGGAGGAGGTAGAAATCTTAGAAGAGGAGAAAGGGTAAAGGGATTTGTGAATGGGAAAGATGTTTGGGGCCGAACAGACGGTGGAAACAGAAGGCGGACGACTCAAAACGGAAAGCGTTTTTCTTCTGAACAAAAATCCTCATTGTTCCTGTTTTCAATCATTTTCCTTTCACCAGATTAGAAAATCAAAAAGGAGAGGAAAAATCTTTCCAAATTCTAAAGTTTAGTCTTCGTCTTAATTTTGTTATAATTTTTTTTTTTGTGGATTCCAGAAAATAAGATGTATCTTCATTGCAGACAACAGGATTTTCTTCTGGAAAAAATTCATCTCAAATGAAAAATATTTGGGTGGAAAATATGATATTTTCTTTATTTTCGTCCCTTTGAAAAAATAAATGTTTTCTTCGTACATAACTATTTCTTAGGTTGGTGATAATATAGCAAAAATTGATTTTAGAAAAAGCTTTAGCAAGAGTTGAAAATTTATTTTTGCAAATTTGTGATTTTTAGGACCTACTTATTTAAAAGTAAATTGCAATTACTTATAATGAAGTCAAATATGATGATGAAAAACTGAATAACGTATTTATTGATAATTTTATAGGTGTTGAATAAGTAATCGATTTATAGGAATCTAAATTTATAAGGTCGATTTTAGATTGAGGATGAATGGTTTATGTACGTGATTAAATTTGAATTTATTTAAAATAAAATTTATAACTTCTAAAATCATACAAGGATTTATTTTGTTTTACCATTCAATCTTTATTTAATAAGATATTTATTATTTATAAGATGGCAGTTTTGTAATTAAAACAAATGGAAAAGGAGAAGAGAAAGAAGGTGTCCTAAGTAAAAATTGAGTTTGAGTAAATCTCAAATAAAAATATTTTTATTGTTGGAAATATTCATATAAAATGTTTGGTCAACGTCAGGCGGTTCAATTTGAACCTTAATGCTTCAGTGGGTTGGGTTCAATTTGTGCCCCACTGTAACTTGAAAATTTGAAATATGGGTCTACTTGGGCTTGGGCCTTATCTCAATTTGAAAATAAGATTTGTTTGAATTTGGATTGACTTCTGGCTTTGCATTCTATGGGCCTAACCTTGTTATAATTTTTATATTATATTAAAATAATAGTTAATTACAAAAATAATCTAGATAAATCATTAAATTTAACAATTAATTTTAAATTTAACTCTTTATCTTTTACAATTTTTCTACCCACTCCTTTTCAAATCGAAGTCAAGCTCCCTAAAGTGGGTTAGAAACCAATCCCTTGAGTTCTTTGAATGGTAGAAGTTGGAATTTTTTTTGACGAGATTAAGGTGTTCAAGGGCTCAGGTCACACTGCTAAGTAGAGTCGAAGAGCAAGCCAGGATTCAGATTACTGGTTATTCTACACATCATTGTGCTAACGTATTACAATAATCAAAGGACCCTGCAATAAAATCATGAGATTTGCAATATGGGGTTATGTCATGCATCATTCACTGGCTAGAAAGACTACTTGCTTGCCAATATTACGCCCTGAGAAGAGTCCAACCAGCGCAGAAGGAGCCTTCTCAAGCCCTTCCACAACATCTTCAACATAGGCTATCTTCCCTTCCCTTATATACTGAATGACATGCTCAAGGAACTGCGGGTACATGTGACGGTAATCGAATTGGACGAATCCTTCCATCCGAATTCGCTTCGTAATAAGGTAGAAAAGGTTGTGTGCACCTTCTTTCTGCTCAAGATTGTACTGAGATATTAACCCGCAAACTGCGATTTGGCCATGGAGCTTCATGTTCAACAGCACTGCATCGAGCATTCGACCACCCACGTTCTCAAAATATATGTCAATGCCTCCAGGGAAATACCTTGAAACAATGATAACATGATTTTAGTCTGTTGTTAGGAATACAATACATACAATTAAAATGAAATTTTATAAAACCAACCCATCCAGAGGGTCCAGGTGGTGGCCATTGGCCGTTCAGTCTTTGAGAACTGTTCTTAGGAGATCCTTATATATTGGAGTGATTGCATTCAGAAACACTTGCAGGCAAAGAACAATAACAGAATAACATGCACAAATTTGAAGAATATAAGTAGACTCACCGTTTCAATGCTGCATTCAAATCTTGCTCCTCTTTATAATTGAAGGCGTCATCAAACCCAAACTTGTTCTTTAGCAGATCTACCTACACCAAAGGCTCAAGAAAAAGTGTCAGTGACATCAATTTTTGGATAACAGCATATTAAAGCTTTCCACCATAAAAATGTTTTTGAGTGAAATAATTATCAAGAGAAGGGGATGACCAATCCCCAGACTAGCTCTTGGACTACCAACTGATTGTTAAGCCATGAATTAGGCAGGGTCCATCATTCTTTAAGAAAATTCATATTTCAGTCAATGGGAAAAATAGGTATCCTTGATGATTAAGGTGTTTGAGCCTCTTAACTAATTCTCGGGGCATATGCAAGTCTCTTTACCCATACACACCAGGTAGCTCTATGGGGAGTGACCCTCTAAAGTAGAGTGAGAATCTTTCAGACTTAGGACTCCCCTTCCACTCCAACCCCTATGAGTTTATATATATTTTGTTTTGAAAAGCATAGCTTAATATAATCATATGCTAAAAGAAAGATAAAATACCTTCTCCTTGGATCCAGCACTACCCACTACATAGCAACCCATCAACTTAGCAAATTGCCCAACCAGTTGTCCAACCGCTCCAGATGCTGCTGATACAAACACAGTTTCCCCTTTCTTAGGAGAACACACCTCATAGAACCCAGCATAAGCTGTAAGCCCTGGCATACCTAATGACAAACATCTGGTCAATCTGCTGGGGAAACTAAGAAATGCAAATCACAAAAGATCGAACACACAGAGAACACAGATTGACATGGTTCGGCAAGATTGCCTACATCCACGGAGCGAGATTTCTCTTTCTCTATGGTTTTTCTCTTCTCCTCTCACTCACAGCCTTAGCTAATTTCACAGTGGCTTACAATAATAAACATAGAAAGAGAGAAATTAAACTAGGGCTTAAGTTATTGGACCTGGGCCGAGCCCAACAATCAATCCAGGCCCAAGTGGGGCTGGCCCACACAACACAATCAACCTAGCATTTGTTAAAAATAATGGTTCAATCTACGATTAACCTGATTGTTGCTTCATGGCTTCCATTATGGCGCTTTGCTTAAACAAATGTGTCTGATTATTGCATTGTATTTTCATACAACATAATTAAGCATACAAAATCTGCAACAAATTTCAGTAGAGAAATATATATATACTAAAATGGTAAAGATTAATTGAGAGCAGAAGACAAAGGCAATGCTAACATTCTATATAGCTACATATTCAGCTAAAACCTCCCTCTTCTGGTGGTGATTACGGGACTCGAATATGAAATCTGTAGTTCTCAAACAAAAGTGTCTGTCAGTTGAATAATCCTGTGCGAGGTCCTCTTCTTCCTTCAGATAAGTTTCTATGAATAATTGCACAGTATCTTCAAACCTTGAATTTCAATGTGTAACAAATAGTTTGGTGATCCAGATCTGTATATTTGATTTTAAACTTCACTCTAGCAATGAATTCATGAATGTCTATTTAAAAAAAAAAAACTATAATCATAATGAACCTAGAATTCCTGTATAATACGAGAGGGGTATGTCAGTATATTTGATTTTAGTAAGGAATTCTGGCGCTGTTATCAAACTGAACTCCTCCCATCCAGTCAATCCCCAGACAAAGTCACCTGCCCTGAAATCGGGATGCCCAGAGTCCAAAACTCTGGCCACACCCTCTCCAAAAATGACCTGTAACAAAAAAGAAATAAATATGGTTCACTGTTAGAATATTGGCTTGATTTGGCTCGGTCCAGTTTGACTCCAGTTTGACTCATTTATGGCCCAGCCTGATGTCTTTCTCATTTTGTATGAAAACTATATATATATGATAAGAGAGCTATGGCTTGACTTTGGCATTGTAGCTTCTCTCCGGCAATGAGAGTTTGGTTTAAGAGAGGGAGAGTCAATTTCAGAAAATGGGTTTGGGAATATTTATAATTTATTTCTCCCTTTCGTTTTAGTGAAATTTCCTACTGCTCGTGGAAGCAGGCCTTTAGTCGAAACATGTAAATCTGTGTCTTCTCTCTTTAATTGAATGAGGATTTCACATAACAAATACATGACTAGAAAGACTACCTGGAAAACTTTGAAGACCAATTAAAGAATATTTGAATTTTACTCAAATAAGAATTAAATACAAATTGAATTAGAAAAAAAAATTCCAAAAAATAAACTTGAATTTTCATTTTATTTAAAGTTAAATGTCAAAAATTAAAACAAATATGCACATCGGATCCATTTCATTTTTCTTCCAATTATACATGAAAAATAAACCATATGAATTGAAGGCATAGGTAATGGACTAAAACTAAACCAAATTTCAACCTAAAATTTAATTTCTAATCACTTGATCTTAGTGGTTAAACTCACAAGCGTCCTCACAATGACTGGAACAGAAGAGGGCGGTCTGGGTCTGACAATGACTTTCAATATTGAGATCATTTGACTTTAAATTGAATTTTGAAAAATAAAATCTACAGAGGAAATAGTTAGAATCCAGATCAGACCCGGTCCGGCTGGAACAGAAGAGGGCGGTCTGGAACGGAACCGGTTCCCTTCTCCTACCGTTTCCGTTCGAGACTGTCCTCTTCTGTTCCAGCCGGACTGGGTCTGAACCGGACTCTGCCTCTCCCAAATTCCACGCTAAACAGCAACAACAGAGGAAAATAGAAAAAACCCAGAAATAAAATGTAAGAAAAAGAAATGGGTAGTCGGGATTTTGGAGGAAGGAAAGGAGCAGAACTCACAGAACCAGGAGTGATTGGCTTAAAAAAGTCCTCAACGGTGGGCTTGGACATCAAAAGTCTCATATAAGGATCGCAAGACAAATAGAGATTCTTCACAAGAACAGCTGTTGATCCTTCTGGGACCTTTGTCTTTGCCGTAGAAAAGCTCAGGACCATGTCTTCTTCTTTTGGAAATCCGGTGACATAGTCCTTGAAGATGATCTGCTTGTTGCCCACTTCTCCGTCTCCTACACCTGCCATTTTCCCTCAACTGGAATTTTTTTTCTTCGTCTTAATCTTTTTAGTGTTTGATGCAGAGGTGCTTGATGTGAGAAGAGCTGGAGCATTAATCTCACAATTTTCTACTGAAAAGAAGAAGAAAAAAAAAAAACAAGAATTAAATGCTCGTTATATTTGTCAAATCAGCAAATGTGAGAGGAGCTGCAGCATGGATCCTCCCTGCGACAATATGTGGTGTGTACGAGTCATCATATTTACAAATATCTGAAACTGGGGTCCGGTCAAAGTCGGATTTTAATAAAGTGTATAAATCTCCGTCGATACTGTACATGGCTGAGATATCTCAGATTCTTTATGATAACGTACTTAATCGGCTGTATTAACAACGACGATACACATTTATAAAATTGATATTTATCTAAAAAATTTAAGAGAGAGATCTCCACTGAGATCGAGACATCAATATCTCAATAAAAGTAATTTTTGTACTCTTTTATAAACTCAATCTAACTCATATCTAAATTTATTGAATTTAATTCAACTCGAATGACTAGCGTCTAACCTAAATTACTATGAGACCTAAATCGCTGACTCCAATATTATTTTATAACTTAGTGTATTTAAGACAAGTTCAAATTATGTCGGATCGATTCAGATTGATTCTAAATTTCTAATTCAACCTAATCCGAATTTCATACAGATTCATATTTCCTAATCCAACCCGATCCGAAATATACAGATATATAACTCAAAACAATTGATTTCTAGGGTTAGATCATATTAGTTAAATTAAAATCGGACTCAAATTTCACCCCTAAATCTATCCAAATGAGTTAAGGTCACACCGAAGTGACACTCTTTTAAAAGACACGTGCCATTAAATGACTGTAGTGTCTTATATAATTAGATTCATTATATAAAAGATTATATATAAATTTTAATGTGAGTTGATAATTTAAGTCATATAATTTTAACTGTTAAAAAATAAATAAATAATCGTATAACTTTCTACACAACTTAGAAGTATACCATTTTGTTTATATTACACTTAAACTTTGTGGATCCCAAAATTTATTTAATAACACATTTCATTAAAATATCTCATATTTCAATAGAGTTTCCATCCACATGGCCCGAAACTTTATTACCTTCTTTCATTTTGATGGACAATCGGGTCTTCTACCCTCTCAATTTCTTCCGTCGTCATTATCTATCTAATATTTAAGATTTTATAAATTTTTTTATAAAGTAATAAAAAATATTTATTCAGAGGATTTCAATGATTATTGGGTGAAGGAGTGTCAGTCGGGTTGGTTAAAGTTAGGATAAAATTCACGAAATTTGAATTGGGTCTGTTACAAGTTACTACTGTAAAGTTCATTAAAGTGGAAAGAACACAAAATTTGAGTCTCAATCTAAAATGTTTAATATAATATATCATATTTTATATATAATTATTTAGATCGATTTTATAAATCTTAATGGACTCTCCCACATAATTATATAAAGATATTCTATTTCTCTTTCAGACCTTTTTGTCTTCATAGATTTGGAAGAATGTTAGATTCTTATATCTAGTTTTTGGAGTTTTGGGCTTGATTTTCAAAATGCAGGTATTTTGGGTATTTAGAGGGTTGGATCATGTCCATATTTTAAAATCTTAGTTTTGAAGCATATTAGTATAAACTTATAAACTTCTTTTTTTAATTTCCATGGATAACTAGTGTAAAATCTTCACAGATGAGTCGTTACTCCTAGGACAAACCAAAGTTAAGCATGAGAGCTCAAACATGCAATCTCCCACTTTCATAAGACGGCAACCAATTAAACCAATAGAGGATAAACTCTTCCCTATAAATTAAAAGAAATTGAAATGGATGAATAGTTGTTCACATTAACTATCAAAGTATATTAATTTTTTTTTTTAAGATCATAATAATATTATTAAATAAATATTTTCACCTATAATATTCAATTCAAAATTAAAAAATGCATCAAATACACAAGGTTTACTCTAATTCAACTCCAATTTATCTTGGTCAGGCCAATTTAATCAGTTTAATAAATTGATGAAATTGGATCAACTCATTTAAACTTATTTGATTACCATACGCCATTAATTTTTTATAACCCATCTCACAAAGTATGATAATCAGATGGATGGGATTCTCAAATTATATCATCTATAAAATGTTCTCATCTCAAATTCCCTTTGATATAAGCTGCTCAGTTCAGACTTCATGCTGTGTACTGATTGTGTCATTTCTAGTTAAAATTCCACCTCTCACAAATGACAAGTGTTTACTTGAAATTTTAAAAATAAAAATAAATATACTTCTCTTGAGAAGACAAGAACCAAATGATGAAGAAATATTTATTTTCCACATAAAGAACTTATTTTTTAAGAATGACTTCCTTTCCATACATGGAGCCTTAGGCTTACCAAACTATTCAGTATCTAAATAGATGGAGACAAATATTAAGCCTTAGGCTCATAGCAGCATAATAGCATGACTAACACTACTATTTGAAGGTGAGATCATTCACTGGTTCAGGATTGTATAGTCTGATTCCTTTTCACAAGGATCAGAAACCTTCTCCTCTGTAGCCTTCAAGTAGCAGCAGTAGTAAAACTCTGTGACTATGCCTTTGAAGAAGATGAAGGCAGCTCCCACTGCAAAAATTCCCTTGGGTGTTGTCCGGCAATCTAGATCACTTGCAAAGAATGACCTGTACTTAGTATGCTGGGCATTTTGAATTGAGCCCACCAGCAACAATGTCTCAGCAACAAAGAAGGTGACCCTAAGAGCATCAAAAAGAAGGAAACATCAATTCCAGTGTGCAACTAAGTCATTTTAAGAGGGAAAAATTGTTTTAAATTATTTTAGTCATCTTAGAAAACAAAGTTAAAAAGCACTAAAATAGTCTATGAAGAATGGGTATGAGTGTTTGTAAGTCTACAAGTGTCTACACGGATACGTCACACATTTTTGAAGTGTCTATGCAACATAGTGAATGAATATAATAGTGTGATTTTTTTTGTGCTATTTTTTTTATGACCGAAGGTGTCCAGGCCACTCACTCAATTGCTACCTATAATCTTAACCTCAAACACATCAACTATCCACTGATGAATTAGGCTGGCAAAGAATCTCAATAGGGAACTCGTTTCACAGATTCCACTAGCAGGAGATCAAGACATAGCTTGGGCTATGAGGAAAGGTGCAAATTGATCAACCTAGATATAGAATCATATTAAGAATTTTCCTTTTGGGAAGGTAACTCAAGCCTAAAACCTCAAGGTTGCGACTAGAACATCCTTGAACTCTATAAATGACCTGAAACATTCATCTTTGGATCCATAATGGATGGATCTTGGACAGAATAAAGTTCTCCATAAATAAGCTCTGGTATCTGATTGGAACTATTCCCATTGAACTTGGGATTTGGGTTGTTTAATGGAAACTTATACCATTCCATTTCCACTGTTGAACCATCTATCAAATTGTATAGATTGCAAATACCAGTCTTATCCATGGGGAAACACACTTGCAAATGTACAATAATCAGCCAAGTATATACCAAGAGTAACATAATCACTCCAGACAAGATTTTTGGGACAATGAAAGGTGCATTTGGATCAGTAGAAAGATTACTTTCTGAGGGATTTGCTACGGGTTCTCATATGTTGGTCGAAATTTTTGTTGAAATGCAGGAGAAAACTAGAGTCACCATATACCCTGTCAGTATCAGAAATAGCCCAAGTAGGAGAAAATGCAGATAATTTTCACAATTGCCAATTCAATCACCAAAAATCTGAGCCAGGCTTTCTCCAAGCAACTTTACACTTCTGAATCTGAATAGACCCTAATGGATATATAGAAATCTTTTATTTGCCCAATATGGATTGGAGAAGGAAGACTACAATTAACCTCAATAAGATGCTGTGAGTTTTTTTAAATAATACCAGAAGGTGGTGAAGAGGATAAGTGTGTGCACTTTTGCAGCTCCAGCCCTCATCACATCCTTTCCACAGCAAAGGCATTGTGTCACCACCATAATAATTGTTTGGCTCCCTATGAGGAAGAAGAAAGCTCCCATTCCCAACACTGTTGCAATACTTGAATCATAGACACAATAGACATAATTCTTTTCAGAATCTGCTTGTAATACAGCCTGCAAAGAGAAGGCACCATCAAGGAAAGCTAACTGCATCCATTAATACACTAAACTCTCTCTCTGTCTCTCTCTTTCTCACACACACACACATACATAAAATAAATCACTCCCACAGTCTATTTTTTTTTTTAAAAAAATCAATAGAAAACACTCTCAAATGATTCCTTGTTCCCATCTTTCAAAAATCACCACCACTATCTGTTGAGATAAAAATCAATAGATAACTAACTGCTGGGAGATCATCACAAAACACTTGGAACTCTCATTGTTCATCAAGATTGGGCCAGAAATGATTAATGGCAAGAGATTCTATAACTCCCAAACATTATAATATCTAAGAGAGAGAAACCACGGAACTAGAAGCAGATGAGATGAGATTATCCCTTTCATCTTGATTTCCCCTGCTTTGAATTTCTTTCAGGGAAACCTTCTTTCATTTTCTAGTGTTGAATCAATGTTTGGGATACTGGACTAGAGCAGTTGATTGAACTGGTTTCATTGTAGAAGGGTGTTCACAATCTTATTATACATGAAGACAATTAAAATGGTCAAAATTAGTCCACAACCACAAAATCTGGTAGAAATGATTGGTTTAACTGAAGGTTTGGCCACTAAAATCAATTTATTATACATTTCTCAGTGTTATAAGTTATGATTTAATTCAGTTGAACTGAACTATTCACCTTTTCTGTTTGGCCTCTTATCCAGTGTCATATGGTTTGGCAGAGATTTCTAGAGCATGGGATGTATTTTTGGCCAGTCTGCACTATCAAAACACTCTTAGCAAGATAAACCGTAGAGACAATCCATATCAAAAGCATGGGGATCCACATGAATAAAACCATGAAGGGTGAGTGAAGTGTCAAAATTAAAAAATCTAAATCAGAAAGTTGAGATTATGAGATACAAGTAAAAAAGTTTCCTTTCTCCAGCCCTCTCCTAGAGGATTCAAACTCCCTGACTCACCACCCAATTTTATCCAGTCAGAAGTCAGCAAAATGAAAGGAAACAAAATGTTTCATGAGGAGAGGAGAAAGAGATACAAGAGAGAGAGAGAGAGAGAGAGAGAGAGAGAGAGAGAGAGAGAGAGAGAAATGGGTGTCTCACCGTACTCCTCTTTAGCTCGGCTACGATGGCAAGGGCGAAGGCAAGACAATCGAAGACGAAGGTAACGATCAAGAGCAAGGTGGTGGCCATGCCGTCTACAGTCTAAACAAAACCCAGAGCTCTCTCTCTCTATCTCTCTCTGTGAGCGAAGAGAGAGAAGAAAGCATATAAGCTTGCTAGAAGATGCTGATGGTCAAAGTTGCAGAAAGAACGCGTTTTGTTTTGTTTTCTTTTGTTTGGAGTTTGGAGAGTGAAGCAATGGATATGCGCGATTGTGTTTGAATGGATTAATGATTGGCTTTGACTCTTTAAGAAGAAGCAACTTCGAGGAGACGACAGGCCAACAGCTAGTAAGTTGCTGACTGTTGGTCCGTCGTCATCAACGACTGCAATACTTCTCGACTTCAATATTATAAATCTATTTCATCATATAAATATTAAAATAATACATGTATTACAATTTACATCTCAGCCTAATTATCTAAAGTTAATTGACCCATAAAATAATCTGAGGTCTTACATGAAAGCTGATGGGCATTTATAAAATTCAGTAGTTTTGAAGCTAATGCCCAATTTTAGTTAAAAAGTAAGTTTAAAGCTGAAGTGAATTTGTTGGATTTTTTTACTTATAAAAGGAGATAACTTTAAATTCTAAAATATATAAATGTTATAAAAAAGTTGATAAAAAAGTTTAAACTTATTCATATTTTTGAGGCATTAAATTTTAAAGAAGCTGATCTTCAATGGTTGAACGGTCACGAAAGTGTAAATTTAAATCAATTTATAACAAGGATTTAATTTTGAGTTGAGGTAGTCTTAAACGTTAAATATTTTGAATCTATCTGGATTGGTTTGGCGGTCAAAAACTCACTTGAGATGTAGGAGGTTTTGGATTTAAGGCACTCACAACACAAAAGAGCTACTCATTATAGTGTTACTTGGTGAGTGTGAATAAGGGGTATAAAAATTCGATATTTACAGGTAAGTATCGGCCAGATAAAAAAAAAAATTCCATCGAATATCAGTCGATTTTTTATTTTTTTAAAAGAATATTGGTTGTGGGTCCGGCCGATATTTGCCTATGCTGGACGGATATTGGCTAGATATTGGCTGATATTTATATATATATATTTTTTAAAAGCCTTTTTTATTTTTTTAATTAATTTTTTCCAAAAAAAAACACTGAGATTTAAAAAAAAATGAAGAGAGAGAAAAAAATCTTGGCTAGGCCGATTTTTCAACCCCTGGTGTGGATAGAGAAGTTTGCACATGCCCTTAAAGATTAGTCGGATATTCTATGAGATCTGGACACCTTGATCTTATAAAAAAAAAAATTATATATTATAGATAGGAGAACTTGAAAAACTCCCTATTTTATTTGGAGGTTGATTATTTATCATATATTAGATTTCATATGATTAAGCGAGATAAATATTAAATAAAACATTATCAAACGACTCTTTCACTCAACTACCATAGTTTTGTAAAATGAATCATAATAATTAATGATTTATAACTATCAAATTTGAATGTTATAAAACTATAAAGTGAGAATAAATAAATACATAAGATTTTATCCGCTTATTATTTTTCTATTTTATGTAATTAAATTTAAAAATTAAAACTATGGTAGTTACCATATTAGTCTCTTAGTTATTCTATCCACCATTTTCAAACATATAAAACTTAAAATTTTCACACATTTTTCATTCTCCAACAATAATTCAAACTTCACGAAATATTCAAACTTCCAATATATTTATAAATTTCATAAAGCCTAAAAAACATTAAGGAAAATGAGGTTTATTTTTGAATTTATGTGTGGAAAATCGCAAATATCCAACATAAAATCCTTACGAGTGAACCCACTACCTCTAGTGCACATCAAAATTAGACTATGGAGATTTTAAATGAGGTTTTTAGACGATAATACCGTGATAAACGAATTTTTCTTAAAAAATCTGAAAACACTTCCACAACTGAAAGATCTAACATCTTAGTCGACTTTGTAAAGTGTAGATCTTACAAAATAGACCAAATTATTTAAAAAAGTCGAGCTCAAAATACTTGCAAATGGTGCTCAAAACCCAAAAGGTGGCTTAAATGGACTCTCCTTTTGGGCCTCACTTTTTACCTGAAAATTAATAAAAATTCTCTAATCAAGGAGACTCAGTGCTCAGCAGTACAGGGGTAAAAAAACGACCCATCCGAGGTCTCGGCTGATACGCCGAGATCTCAGGCCTGCTGAATATCGGTCGATATTTTTTCTCTCTCCATTTTTTTATAAATCTTGGCCGTAACGGTTGATATTGGCGAAATCTCGATCATATCGACTGAGATTTCGCCTGTATGACCAATACATCTCATATCGGCCGAGATATTTCGAGCATCTAAAACTCGAGATATCTCGGCCGATACAAGATGTATCGGCCGAGACTTCAACCCTTGGTTCAGCAGGAACTGCATTTTTCAGAACTGCCAAGGGAGATTGATTTTGGGTCGGGCTCAGGCCCGTGATGACCCCTTTAAGGACATCGACCGCCCACCAACCGTTCTTACTTTTGTGTGGATCAGCTGGGCCTTAGTGCCTGACAAAAATCAGTACTCCAGTCTTCTTCAGTTCTTCCTCAACAAATCCGCGGAAGCCCACCTACTAAGCAACTACCAGAAAGAAGAGAGAATTGGAGGAGGAAGAAGAAGAAGAAGAGGAAAAGATGGAAGCCACAGTTTCAAAGCAGAACCCCAATCCAAACTCGAACTCGAATCCGAGAGTGGATAAGCAGATCTTTATTCTATCGGGGCAGAGCAACATGGCGGGGAGGGGAGGCGTCCACCATAAAAAATGGAATGGCCTCGTCCCTCCAGAGTGTAAGCCCCACCCCTCCATCCTCCGTTTCTCAACTAGATCCCACTGGGAAGAGGCCCACGAGCCCCTCCACTCTGACATTGACACGTCCAAGACTTGCGGGGTGGGACCCGGCATGCCATTTTCCCACCGCCTCCTCCAATTCGGATTCAGGGTGGTGGGGGTGGTTCCGTGCGCAGTGGGAGGGACGGCGATCAGGGAATGGGAGCGTGGGGCTCACCTGTACGAGAACATGGTGAGGAGAGCTAAGGAGTCGGTGAGGGAAGGTGGGGAGATCAGAGCCGTTCTATGGTATCAAGGGGAGAGCGACACGTCGTCGCAACACGAGGCGGAGAGCTACAAGGCCAACATGGAGAATCTCATCCGCAACGTCCGTGCCGATCTTCAGTCCCCTTCCCTTCCCTTCATTCAGGTACTAACTCCGTTGCCGTCTTCTTCTTCCTTTCTCCTTTCCTCTTTCTTCATTTCCATCCATCCATCCACTTGTTGGCATTGAACGGCATGATCTCTTGGCTTCTCTCAAGCGAAAACTCTAGGGTTTCTCACGGGCTGGGTTCGGGCCGTGCTTTGTTAAAAAGCATGAGCCCGTTTATATTAAAATAGTCCGAGCCCATCACTTAAAGTCTGTATATCGAAAAAAAAATCCATTGTTTTTTCTGCTGTATAGATTTTGCATTATAAACACCAACGTGTCCAATTAATTATTAATACAGAAAAAAATCTCGGATGGTTAAGACTTGAAGTGAGGTATATGCACAGGGAGGTGTTCACAGGTTTTGAAAAATTAACTGGGTGAGACGTCCAACACATATTAATATAGAATATAAAGGATTTCAAAGCTAAGTGATTCCTAGTCATCTGTGTTCAAATAAATCTGGACATCTATATTCCTCTGTGAACTTCATTTGCCTCATCAATTAAAGGGTCACAGTTGTAGCATATGGACTCTCTTGGAAGATTACTTCTCACTTTTCACGCAAACTTCCTTACGGTATACAGTGTTAGGACCAGGAGACCCCTGCCCCAACACACATGTGAAATTGTCTACCTTTTTTTTTTTGAACGACAGGGTAAGATTCATTCAAAGGCGGGGAAAAACTCCGAAAAATACAAATACAAAAATGGACTCAATCACGAGCATCAAACAAAAGGAGAAAGCCCACAACCCGGACCAGGCAAAATAAAGAGCAACAAGGGCTCAAGGGATAAAGTTATAAGTCAAAAAAGATTCCCGTACCACAAAAAGATAGAAAGGGAGTACTCAAGTTACTAGCCCAGTTTTTAAGATTCAAAAAACATGGGTCATTTTTCTTTGCAATGTACATGTAATTAACATCTAGGTGGTTAAGAAGATCAGCAACAGCACGAGTTTGGGTCTTGAGCCTCCAATGGCAAGATGAGGGAGATGATACTGTATAAAAAATCACTCTGTTAGGGAGGAGAAACCGATCCACATTGATGTGGCTCCTCAAGCAAAAGCAAAGGATACGTTGGCAAGTAAGAAGAGAGAAAATAGTATCACTCGAAACAGAGGTGGGAAAGGCACAAGAGCTAGTGATCTGTGAAGAAGCATCGCAAAGTTGGAAACCTAAGAAGGAGAATTGTTGGTTCTGAAAAATGCCCAGAGATAATGTAGAAGAGAAGGATGGAGGGACAGAGCGATCGACAGAAGCGGGGGAGGGGGGGGTTGATTGGGGGGATGGGTTATGGGGAGGGAGGTCTCAAAGGGCAGAGAAGACAGCTTCTACATCAAGAGGTTATGGTTAGAGAGGAGGAAGAGCATCCTGCTTCTAATATGAGAGGCGATAGAAGTAAGGATCCGATTGGCACAGCTGAAGGAGCTTTTGAAAATTCTCAAATTTCTTTCTCTCCAACCGTGCCAAACAAGAGCAGGGAGGGACAAACTGGCAACCAACTTCTCAAAGAGGAAGACCTGGAGCCAGTGAGTTGGGAGGCTTGTGAAGGGATGTCCTGATGATCATGAAATTGGAATTTGGCACTCACGAGGTTCCAAATGGATTTGACAAAGCTGCAAAGGAGGAAGTGGTGGTTGGATTCATTGGTGGAGGAGCACAACATGCATAAGGATTGGCAACTGATGCCATTACGGTTGAGCAAGTCGGTGGTTTTAAGCCCATTGTTGAAGAGAAGCTAGGCAAAGGTGGAGTGCTTAGAAATACAACTAGCAAACCAAACTAGAGGAAGCCAAGGAGGATCGACCGACGTTACTGTAGTGCGAGGCAATGACCGAAGAGATGCTGAATGCCCCATCGTCATTGGCAGTCCACGAGATGATGTTAGAAGTGGGATGCACAGGCAACTGAGCATGGAAGACCAGGTTCCAAATGGAGGCCAGCGAATCAGAGGAAGGAGGAGGAAGTTGCCAATTGCCGTTAGAAATGAAAGATGAAACAGGGCAGCAAAGACCCCTCCCACACCACTCAGCCCCGATACCTCACGCCTTTAAAACTTGTCACACTGTATAAAGCAGGTGATCCCACTTAAGAGTGTCCACACCTTGTATTAAACAGGTGATGTGGGACTTTTCCCATTGGCCCTCTCACGTGTTGTACAAGTTGGCCCTTACGTGAGGTCCTAGCAGTCAGTCTACTAGGGCGGGCAGAGGTCAACATTGAATTGCTGGCCCCATAACCTAACATACAGACATAATCTGCGTGCTTTTCTTTACAAACTCATTTGATTTGGTGTTGATTTTAAGTTTAATTACAATGCAATGCTACATTTGTTTTATACAGGTTGCCCTTGCATCGGGGGATAGCCATTTTATAAACAAGGTAAGGGAAGCACAGCTGAGCATTGATCTTGCTAATGTTGTCTGTGTGGATGCCAAGGGATTGCCACTCAATGAAGATCATTTGCACCTCACAACAGAGGCTCAAGTCCAGCTAGGGAACATGTTGGCCGACGCCTACTTAAAGAACTTCGCATCTTGTTCCGGCTGAATAAGGGCTTCCTGATCTGGTCATTGGGGCCAGAGTTTGATCTGATGGGCCAGGCTCTTTCTGATGGATCATTTGTACCTTTTCTTCTTCCTTTTCTAAGTGCTGAAAATCCTTTTTATTATATTTTGATTGTGTTGGAGAGCCTAAAACTGGTGAATTGAAAGCGAAACAATTTGTCTATGGCATAAGTCTCTAAGCAGTGGCAGCAACACATTTGTGAAACAATGAGATGGCATTCCATATTCACATATTAAACACTATTTTGCTAGCTAGTAACCTTCTTATCTAAGGTTATGAAAGGTAAATTACACAGCGACTTTCAGACTAAAATCTTTTTAGAACTAGAAATGGATATTAGTATTAGTACAACAGAAACTGCATTCCTTTTGAGTGTGATACTCTTTTAACATTTTTTTCTGAAGACCCAAGTGGAACCTCAGACTCGCTTTAACTTACGTCTTACTCATAGTCCTAATAAAACTCTTGGAGAGAGCACCATAGATGCCCATGCTTCAGAGTAAGGGCCACTGGGGCTCAAACCCATGACCTCTCCCTTTCCTGAGGGGAGAAGCCACCAACCACTGTCACATATAATGGCTTCAAGACTAATAAAACTCGATTTCAATAGTCCTGGTTAAGGTAAGGTGATGTTTGGATGTCGAAAAACTAACAAATTACTTTTGTAAATTAGTCTCGTCTTTAATGTGGGATGAGGATACTCATATTATTAATAAAAAAAACTAAGGGTAGAACGATCGATTAGAGAAGTCTCTATTTGATTATGTGACCCATCAACAATCATCTCAACGTCAACAAAAAGTTATTAATTTAAAAAACAAGTTAAAGTGATCAAAATTTAAAGAGTATATAAAAAAAAAAGGTTTGATTGATCCAATCAAATACTTTTTTATAGGTTATATGATCAATAAAGGCTTTTCCAATAAATTCACTGTCACCCTAAATGATGAGTCATTTCCTTAATTGTGTATAGTAATTTATGCACTAGGTGATAGACTTCTGTAAATATTAAAACGATCAAAATTTAGTAGTATGTGTAAAATTTACAATCTTATAATTTAGAACCATAAAACCGTACAAATTTTTTTACCAAATAATGTTCATAAAATCATGAATTTATATGGTAAAATTTGATTTTTATTGATGGGATACGATCTCAAGTTTTAGGATGGTTTTTAAGAATTAAAAATTGAGTTAGGTAATAATTAAGCCAGTCATTCTAAAAAGATATGCTATTAAATAGATAATGAGTCATGTATATTGTGTTCATTTGATAGGTGATCATATGAATATAAAATATAGAATTGTTTAAAATTAATTTTTAATCCAAACATAGTGATTTTTTCTTTTAAATTTTAATAAATATAGATTATTAAATTTAAAATTTTAAAATTAAAGAATATAATGATCAGATTTTCGTGAAAATTGCACGGACATTTCGTTCGTTAGTCTCAGCAGAGAAATTCTCGATAGGGTATTTCATTGAAAATTTCTTTCTTCAGGACTCTCTTCGCCACTTATTCTCCCTCTGTCCCTCCCTGGCTTTCCTGTCATGTCTTCTTTTGCTGCACTTCTCCGTAGAGGCATTTCTCTCCTTCCTCTCCGACTCCGGCACACCCATTCCTCTGCCCGTCTCCTCCTCCCTTCCTTGTATAGAGCCTCCTTTTGCACGGCCAAAGACCCGTCTCACCCGCACGAGAATGTCAAAGGCTCGTACCAACACTCTCCATTGGACTACCCCGACGACAGACAATGGAAAGATACAGAAGCGGAGATTCTCAAAGACATAAAGCCCATCACCTGCTTCATCAAGGACATACTCCACTCCAACAGGTTGTAACCAACTGGAAATGAAACTGAAACTCTCTCTTCTTCACTGTCTCTAACGCGTTGTCTTAGAGTCATTTTTTCGAACATTTGATACCCATAACTGACGGCTATTTGCTTTGTTTACTTTTTATCACACTAATGCATTAGAATATGGTTGTGGAACAAACAGGGATCCTATTAGAGCATTACAGTAACTGTAATACATCTAATTCTAGTCTAACTTTGTTTTATCTCTGATGCCTGTTTGCGAACATTAGCACCCAATTCTAGTCAGCAACTTTTTGTTATCGAGCATATTGATGCGTTAGATCAACAAGAATAACGTTAAGGAACAAAAATAAGCTCTGTTTGGATGGATGGAAAGGAAAACGTTTTCTTGAAAAATGAACATTTTCTAACTTAAATAAGCTTAAAATGAGAAACATGTTTGGTTCCCTGTTAAATGGTTGTTTTAAAGTACTTACATTTGCATGCATCCAAATGGCGACATAGTGTCAGTTGGATCATTGTGGTAATTGTGATATATCTAAGCCTATCTGAAGTTCCTTTTTCTTCGAGGCATTTTTGCAAACATTTTGCGTCCATAGTTGATCACTTTTTATTTTTTAATCATTCAGCATATTAATGTATAGGGTTGGCTAGAATAAGCTTTTGGTACAAATTAAGGTTCCTTTTAGAACATTCAGTAACTGGAATATAAGTAAATTCTAAATGGACATTGTGTTATGCTGGAGGTATTTTTTTGAACATTCTATGCCCATAACTTAAGAATTCTTTGCTATTTGATATTTGAGCATATTAGTGCATTGAATCGACTAGAATAAGGTTTTGGCATAAAATGGTTCCTTTGGAGCATTGTATGCATGGGACCCAATTGTCATTGTCAAGCTTATAAATTATATTTTTTAAGTTGTCCATTGTTGTCCAACTAATGTGATGAAAAGGCTCAAGAAGATTCAATGTAAGTTCTTGTAGTGTGTGGAAGACCAGAAGATATAGCATTTGCTTGATTGGAAGGTGGTGTGCAGGCCTATCAAGGAGTGTGAATTACATATATGACCTATCAGCAAAGCGAACGACTCCATTTTAAAAGATAGAACAATGAAATCAATTGTTTCAGGTAGGAGTTAGGAGATATGTGTGTAGTATGGATCATTCAATAATTTTTCTTAGTATATGGAAGAAGATCAGATTTACTTGTTTATCCAAAGAGTAATTCATCCTGTGTCATGAGCAGGGGTATGGGTGGGAGGAAAGTGCTTACCGGTGGGTTCCAGTTCATTACAATTTGACATCTAATCATTGTCTAGTTGCTGATTATCTCCTCGGGCCTGGAGATTGGTGTGTAGACCCCATTATTTATTGGATTACTGTTGTCGCTGGAAATGCTATTTTCTGTTTCTGTGCCACAACCAGCCAGTAATGTCATGTTGGTTGGTGGGTGGTGGTTGGTGGGGGGACGGGGATGGAGCTATAAGATCTTGGATTGCTTTGTTGTAGGCAACTTATTATTGGGGCTAATTAGACATTACTCTCCTTGGACTGGTGATATCTTCATCTTGTGGTGTTTGCAAGTAGGGGCAGGGAGGAGGTGGTGGAAAGGGAGGATGAGGGTTATAAGTGAAGCATTGTTATCTGTTTATTCTTTCATGTTTCTCTGCCAGCATCTAGTCTTTCTTCTGTGGTTTATTTGTGGTTGTTGTCTTTATCATTATCATAGCCACTAATCCCATCTATCTGGGGTCAACTTCTTAATTTTTTTCTTCCACTCTATCCTAGGAAAATTCATACCCTCCGTTGTCCCACACTCCATACCCATTTTCACCACTTCCAACAAAGTTTTTAAAGGTCCACCTCTCATTCTCATTCCTTAACACTATCTGGCAGATTTCACTAGTGCTTGGTGCAATGGGTTCTGAGTTCTAGATACAGAATACTAGAATGGCATATTTTCTTGGTTGCTGTAAATTGGAACCTGTGGATGGAGACTCATGGAAGAGGTCTTAACTCTTAACAACAAACCATCCAGCCTTGGTCAGGTTGCTTTCTCAGCTTAAATGGAAGGCATTACTTGGGAAATGACACTTTGATAGAGTTTTGGAATCTGATTTTCATGGGGAGTCAAATGGTTGTTTATGTGGTAGGTCCAGGAGTTTAGGCTGTTGCTCCTTTTTTCCTACTTTCAGTAAAGGTCTATGAATGCTTAACTCTATTTGTGCTTCTCATCTTCAGGGGGGTTACAGGAAGTGGTGACATTGTTGTGGTGCTACAGTGAATGTTCTATTTTCATTCTTGGAGGCTACTCACGATGGTGGTGCAACTCAGTCAGGTTGGGGTGAGCTTCGTGTCAACTTATGATAGGTACAGGGGCAATGTCTATTCATAAAGATGAGCCCAGGCCTAGATCGGCCTGAATGGATCAAGCCTGAGCTTGATTTCAAGCTTGAATTGAATATTCAGACCTATTGCAAAAGCCTGATTGTTGAGCCTGTGGCCAAAAGTCTTACATACTCATATCAGGTTCGGGGCTTTAAGTTGAGCTCATTTGAAAGTTGGGTTTGGAGAACTGGCTGGCCCAATTCAAATTGGACTTTTGGCCTGAAATGGGTAGGCCTGAGCCCAGATGTTTTGACTTTTCCAAGATAGAAATACAAGTGAAGTGGAAGTGAAAGCTAAGGGGTGCAAGTTGCTTGGGCCCCTGAATTTATCTGAGTTTTTGATTGAGGGGGTTTCTCATAAGTGCTATTGTTGGGTGAATAGACAAGCTTCTCACCTGAGAAAGGAAGCCAATGTTATGGAAGAAAACAGAAGTTGGTTTCGGACTAGATTGGAGCTCCTGCTATCATCTGTATTACCTCTTAAGCTGAATAAGGGCTGATTACCTTGCCAGCTAGCCTGGTTTTGTGATGACCCGACCCGGAGTAGCGGGTCAGCAGAAGAAGTGGGTAGAATTAGTTAGAAATTGACATTGTTTTATTAGTATATTATTTTATTTTATTAAAATTATTTGGGAAAAGCACACATTCTCCTCTATTAGGTTACACGATTTAATATTTCTCTTTGATTTGAAAAGAGCTAATTAAGAGAAAGGAAGATTTAATTATAAAAAAAAAAAATTAATAATAAATTAAAAGGGAATGTTAATTTCCTAAACTTTGAAAATACATATATATGGAAGATGTATTTTAGGAAGGAAAGTTGGTCTCTATGTGATTAGATAGGAAGGCCTTCGAATTACATGTATTTAGCAAGAATATCATGCTAATCGTGTGAGCAGCTTGTAAAGAGTTGCTGAGAATCATAAAGGGATCTTGTGGGGCAGCTTGCTTTTAGTAATCACACCACGTCAGAGGTGTATTTTCTTGGAAAGAAATAGGCAGCGTTGGCTGCTATATTTAGGGCTCTTTACCTCTATATATTATGGGTGTACTGTACACATCAAAGAGGAGTATTGGGCGTGTGCAGTCTCTTGAGAGAAGACAAAGTATATCAGAGGGTGATATACTCGGTAACAACAAAGGAGAGTACATACAGACGTGCAGACTCTGCTAATCTGCCTTATCTCAGAGCGGTGTTCTGAGGTTGTTGCAAAAAGGCGCAGCAACTGTGCGAGCTTGGGACTGCATCACACAGCAGTAGCGAAGGTTTCTTTCGCCATACAGCAAACACAAGAAAGGACAGCTGATTGGTACTTGGAATTTGAGTTGGCGTCTTTATGCAACCTATCTATTGCTTGGATGTTAGGGGACTGCAAAAATCTCAACTTTGAGGTAGGGAGTACGAAACTTGATTTTTGGTGTCTTTCCTTTTAATATAAATCAAGTCATGCTATGGGTTTTATGTAGAAGATGCAATTATAATAATGATTTGAATTATTATTATTGTTTATTTTAATTCATATGCATTTTCAATTATAATGAATATTCGTATGACTTTGATTATATGTTGGTTTGTGTGAATTATTGATATATGTGGTATGATTCGATGATTATGATATTATGGTAATGACGCAAGCATGGCCAATGACTAATACCGATTCTGGATTTTAATATAAAATTTATATGCCCCGAAGAACCTGGCTGGACCCGTCAATTTAATTGAGATCCCATCACATGTGAATAATTGAAATGTTACGCACGAGTGTGTTATGTTGGGTCTGATTATGATAGGTATCTATGGGTGAGGCTTGTGGATTGGTTTGATGAATGTGTAGACCAATGGTGAGGTTGAGTGGATATCTGAAGTATGCGAATGGGACCCGTACGTTGATAAATGCGTGGAAGTGGTTGAGACTCATAGATTGTTATGGGTATTTGTGATATGATTGAGTGGTGTAGATTACATGAGATTGTGTGATGTGTTAGCCACTTGTGGAGGCTATATCTGATTACTAAGATGTCGATTGATGTGTTTGTTGGATTTGGGTTCCACGTGTTGGATTGCAGTGCATGGGCCTTATGTGTGAGTGTGATGGGCCGCACAGGGTATTCACGGTGATGTATGTTTATGGGCAGTATTTGTATCAGATTATTGATTGTGATAAGTGGCTTGTCAGGAAAGATTTCATGTGTGAGATTTGATTAAGAACGTGATACTTATCTGTCTTCTTGATGGGGAGGTGTGAGGCCAAAAGACCCAAAAGTCCTAGTGGGTGGATGATGTGTGGGTAGGTGATGGATGAGCATAGGCTACCACGCTGGCAGGCTACCTCATTGACAGGTTGTGGGTGAGGGGTGAGGTTTTCACTAATCCCATATCGAGAGCAGATGAGTGAATGCGTTGGCTATAAAATGGATTGAGAGTATCATTGTACCAGGTGAATTAAGTCCTTGTGGAGTTTGATAGTGTGATAAGTTACACTCTTTAGTTGGTTAAGTTGATGATCTAGTGCTTAGCACTAGGATGTATTGATGGATATGAGCGTCTTGAGTATGATATCAAGATAGATACGTTTAGGTGAGTTATGTTGTGGTGTTCATGTGTGTGTTGTTTATGTGATGTTGAATTGTGTTGGATATTCCGCCTTTTTATTTAATATTATTGTATGTGGGTTTCCTATTGTTTATTTGTACCCCTAATGAGATGATGATCCATGGGCAAGTGAGGCTCACTCCCTAACAGTTTTTCAGGTGATAGCTGAGAAGTGACGATTCAACTTTCGGAGGTGGTGACGTAGTACCGAGTCAAGGATGGATATTTAATTTCTTAGTATAGTTGTGGATTCATGCGATTGAATTTATTTATTTGGTAATATTTATTTTTGAAACTTGATTAGTTAAATTTATTTTTATGGATTGAGTTGTGAGCAGGTCTGTGAGATTAGATTTGATGTTGATAATAAATGTTATTTATTTTATATTGTCGATGATATTATGATTTATACGATGTGTAAAATTTGGACTTGAAGGATTTGATGGCTTAGTTATTTCATTTACAATCTTAAAAAAAATATACTTATTTTCACCCAGCTATAAATCTGTGATGTAAGGCCCATTAGATGTGTGACGCGTTGGGTGACGCCCGTTTAGTCTGCAGTTAAGCGGGCCACGACCCGTTTAGGCAGTAGAAAGGGACGGGGCAGTTTAGTTGCAGTTTTCAATCATAAGTTTAGCTTTTTTGTGCAATTTTTTTCTTCTTCCTTTTTTGTGCCCATCAGGCGTTTCCTTTTGTGGTTAGCCTAGGGTTTTCTCAATGCCTCTTTGTGGCCTGCCTGCGCTGGCTTTTTGGCTCTTTATGTATAAAATTGGATTACCTTCTCAAAGAATCATTTGGTAATTGAAACTAAAGTCGAGGAAAACTTCAACTGTAATAAACCATAGTCTTCTTTATATTTATTTGTTTTATGGATGATCTTTTTAAAGAGAAGTCCCTAGATGGTATTCTTGAGTTGTTTTCTTTATCCTTTTGATCAGTCAAAAAAAAAATCTTATAGTTTTCCTTCTCTTTCCTTAAATTATCCATTCTCCTTACATGGATCTTCTAATCAGACGTTGTGGTTTGCATTAGTCAGTTGACGGTTTGCATTAGTCAGTTGACATGGATCTGTCTGAATGCTTTCCTGCCTATTTGACAGATTTCACTGCCAACAGGTATATGGATGGAGAGCACCTAACAGATGAAGATGAGAAAGCTGTGGTAGAGAAGCTTCTTGTATACCACCAACATGCTGAAGATAAAATTGGTTGTGGACTGGATTCAATCATGGTAAACTGAATATTTTATATTATTGCAAAAAATTCAATATTGTTGCGTCCGTCAAAATGTATTCTTTTTACTGTTATTCTTTTAGTTGCTTATGACCGAAATCTTCTCTTTGCAACAATGGAATAAAATTGTACCCCGGTTAATTAATCTTTTAGAAGTCAGTTGCACATTATCTAGCATCTACTCTTGGTTAATTGTATGTACCCCAGTTAAGTTTTTTTTAAAAGTCAGGTGCACAATATCTTCTAGCACCGCTAGCTGCTTCAAATTCCTCCCAGAAGTCGTTCCTCGCCGCATCTTCATTGGGACCATATACATTTGTAAGGAGGAATCTCTTGCAGGAGACTAATTCCTTAGAACAACAGAGATAGAGAAGTCCTTAATCTCCGAGCTAATCATCTTCCAATTGTTGGAATTCCTTATTATCCACAACCCCCCCAAGGCCCCATAGAGACTTTGGCCACCCGGCCCATGTTGCTACCTCCCCAAACTGCTCTCACATCCATTTCCTCCACCTCTTGAATTTTTGTTTCTTGAAAGAAGATAATTTCAGGCAAATGATTTGAAATGGTCTCCTTCACTGCCTTTTTTTTCTGCTGCCCGTAATCCCCTTAACATTCCAATATACAATCTTCATTGAGAAACAATTGTCGTTCCCATTCTACCTTCCATCTCCATATTTTTGTCATAATTAACTGAGAATTGTAAATTTCTAAGCTCCCAATCTCTTTTCCTGGTTTTTCTCACAGCCAAATTTTATTCTCTCTTTATTTTCATCTTCCCAAAAAGACTGTAGAATTTCTTTTAATTGGACCATCCTCTCTTGCGATACAATTCCCAACATAGCTCCCACATGGAGCACCTTTTCTTTTCTTTTTTGAGGTCCGGAGTTGTCCACGCGTCGCACTTGACTAATTCCTTGGGGTGTGTGAAATCCCCTTATCCTCACACACCGGATAATTCGATGCGACCTTACTCTATACATATTCCCATGGGAAGTGACCCTTCATTGGGGCTGCTCCCATGGTTTGAAGCCAAGACCTCCCTCTAGAGATCTTGCTCCCAAACCAACTGGGATAACCCCTTGGGGTTTCATGGAGAACCTTTTCATCATCAAAAGCAGGAGATCTAACTGAGATTTCCAAGTTATTCTGTCTCACCTCCCCATTCTCTCTCCCCTCTTCCTCTTCAGCATCATCTGCCCATCTGAGAGGGATAGGCAGATCACAGTCAAATCACCAATGGTTCTTCTGCATCCTGAGATCCACACGGCCCTTTCCCCTTCCGATTTCTGACTTGAATCCATTCATCATCTTGAAAATTCTCTGCCTGAGCCGAGCCAGGAACCTCCGTCGATTGCGGCTGAGAAATATCTCCTTCCACTGTCTGCAAGTGTGGATCGTCCAGCCCAATCTGGGTCTGATTAAGACTAACAGGGCGAGAATCAGAGTAAGCTGGATTTAAACTCTGGTATAAGGAGTTGGGCTTAGGCCAGCTTGATTTGGTGGTTTGGGCTTGGGTTAAAACTGTGGATCTTAAAAGGATATGAAGTAGGGCTTGGTCTCAGATTGATGCAGGATGTCAGTAAGAATGAATCTATGCTTATGGTTAAAAGCTCTGGCAGAAAACCCGATGTTTAAATAATAAAAATTAAAGAAGATAAAATAGCAAATATAAATATATCGTTTAACCAGTTGTATCAACTACTTTGTGATTGTGGACTCTCTTAGTCATCAATCGTGTTAAGCAAATGCACAAAACTATTGATTCTAGGCATTTGAATACTATTCATTTTACCTTTCAAAAATAAAAAGTTGTACTGTTTCATTTTTATTAAGATATTTTATTTTAAGCATGCTTCACTTTTGGCAGGTTGATCGGCATCCTGAGTTCAGGTACTCAAGATGCCTATTTATTGTGCGAACTGATGGCGGATGGATAGACTTCTCGTACCGGAAGTGTCTTAAAGCATATGTTCGAGAAAAGTATCCATCTTGTGCAGAAAGGTTCATAAGGAAACATTTCACTTATGGTAGTCCCAAGTGACTTTGTCAAACTAATAGAGTCTCCGTCCAGAAGCATCTCCACAAGTGACTAGGCCTTCACAGGGCTCGGCAAGAATGTCTTTATAGCGAAGTATCCTTTCATATTTTGTCTCTCATTGGGATTTCTGGATAAGGTTTAGTGTTTATGCTGGTCGGTTGTGTTATACCTGTTACTTTTTTGTTCCTTTAGGTCCAGAACAATATCCTTGTAGGAAAATGTCCAACTAAACATGGATATCAGCTCCATTGCCAATGAATGATCTCTCTCTCTCTCTCTATCAAGGTGTGCTCATTTATAAGAACAGGGTGTATGGTGACTCTGTAAACTGTATTCGATACTTGAAACGCTGAAATTTTTGTTTGGCACACCCAATGAAGTTGATGTATTTCGGTGTGTAAATCAGTAAACAGATACTGCTATATGCACATCCTTAGTAAGGTTGTATAATTGGGTCTATTTGTGAGTTCAAATGAATGGGCATGCATGCTCACTGTAATGCAAGTAAACACAATGCATGTAGGTCCCTGCAAAGGTCTTGAGAGTGTACTCAATTGACATTTGTTTCCAATTATTCGATGTCCCAAAATCCCAATTGTTCCATCAATCTGTCATGTAGCTTGTTTGCAGATTGACTGCTCTAGTGATTGGATTTCCTTTGGTTTTAACAGGGAGCAAGATGGTTGAAGCTGACAAAATGATCAGTGGCAAGCAGGGTAGAATTTTATTTCTAAAAACCTAGAGGCTGAAAATGACTGGCCTCATGAAAAGAAGGCTTGAGCATCAATCAGTAGCCGAAATGCAAATTGAGCTTTGGCTCAGGCTTCTAGCTCATTTCATAATTGGGCGCACACTTGTATATACACAAACTTTAAAGGTTTTTTGAATTAATATGTGAGAAATTCAGACACAGTTCTATTAAAACTCTTCTGGATGAGCTCACTACCTCTAAGGCATACTAAGATTAGGCCATGGGACTTGAACCCGCCAACTTTAAAGTTTAAATGCTTACTTTCAATAAATCTAGAACAAATATTTATTTTTATATTTTTGATAATTTATTTTAGATTAGAACAATATATCATGCTATTATAGTTTTATGTTACTATCAATGTACAAAATGATTCAAAGCAGTTTGACTCAAAGCTATTTAAAACTTAACAGTGATAAAAAATTATTTAATTAGCATTGTGATTTTTAAAACTTTAGTGTTTGTCATGTGTTAATTAAATGTTAAAAGAAATGGTAGTTGACTGAGATTTTATTTTTTTCTTAGCCATTTGGCATGTCTATTGCTCATAGCGAGGGGCGTAGCCCTCTTTAAAGAATTAACAGAACTCAAACCCACGCTTAGAGGACAAGACTTTAGAAGTTTGGCCGCCCCACTCTATGGGTTTGGGGGGTTAGCTAACCCTCTCAGATCCACACTTGGAAATTGTTGACCTTTGCCCTAGCAACGGCAAAGTTACACTGTTAAGGTTAGGTCACCAGCTCATCATAGTAGAGAAAAAAAGAGAGAAATGAGATGATCCTGACTGTGACTTAGAATTTTTCCCTCCAAATATTGGAGATTTTTTTTTTTGAATTTTTTTAGTAATAAATTGTCCACCTTTTCCAATCTTATAGCATCACAATTGAAAATGAAAAAGTGTATATAGACGGAGGTACTCGTGATAAAGAGGGCTATTTACCGGTGGGTGAGATATGAGAGTGGCAATCTTATCATCAAGGGTGATTTATATGTGGGCTACGGATAGGAGGATGTGCAGAAGCAGAAATGATCTTTTCAGACATGTCTATCAATTTGCAAACAGTGTCGCAGACTTTTTGTTGAAAATTAGGGTGCAAATGCGTTGGTCGAACGTTGAGTTATTGTAGTTAGAGCTTTGATTATGGAGTGTTTGGAAGTGGTGTATCTTGCATTTAGCATATTTTCTTTTAATTTATTGTTCATGGCCTGGTATAATATAAACAACTTACTTTCTGATTTAAATGAAGTTATTCTCCGTATCTTTTCAAAAAAAAAATTCCCTTTTCAAATTATGCATTCCTCATTAATAATAAGCATTCCATTAAGCTCTGAAATATGCGTTCACAAATAACAAATTCCACCCGATACAATGGGTAAATTAGGAACTTCTATAGCAGGGCTTTTTTTATACAAGCATGGTATCTCCTTCGATCCCATTGTTGTGAAGTTTTCCTTCGCCATTACTTATAAATTATATACTCCCTCTGTCCCAAATTAATTGTCCTATATGTATTTTGGAATTGTCCCAAAATAGTTGTCTCATTTATATTTGATTAGTATAAAAGGGGTTGAAAATAGATGAGATCGTATGAGTGCTACTCTTATATACAGAGTCCTTTAAAGAATACAAATATTTTACATGAGACAACTAAAATAGGACGGAGGGAGTATAAAAAAGAAAAGTTTCCACTTGGGTAATATATCTTGTAAAAGATGAGGGTTTTGACTGTCCACATTCTGAAAAAAACTGCTTCATTTGTTAAAGGTGAAAGAAATAATAGGGTAGAAAAAGTTTTCATGTGAAAATCATAACTAAATAATAGCTTATAAACATGTTTTCACGTACTCATCTGTCTTTAATTTTTTGAAATGGGGTGTTATCTCTCTGCTTGTAGTTGCATTACCATACTCGTCTTCATATTGGTATCTGTATCTGAGCATGATCTACAGCTCAATAATAGAGTTCCACCTTGAGACTTTCATAGCATTTTAAGCTATGAAACCGAACACAGCATTGATAAGACAGGAACATGCTGTTGATATTAGATGAACATATGTTTTAAAAAAAAAAATGAAGCGTCTGATATTGACACACTGGTATCCTATGACTCGGGTATTGAACTCAAAAGACTAGCATGTTAGGTGGAACGACTCAAGTCCTTTATAAATTTCTAGATCTCCGTCTACATTTTCAATGTGATTTGGAAAGAGAATGAGAGACGTACATCAAACTCCCCATTAAACAAGCGATTCAGCCATTATGATTGCTTTTTTTTTTTATTTTTATGAATGATTCAAACATTATGATCTTCTACTTGTGGAGGCATAGAGCAGCTGTCTTGATCTTGTGTGTAAATCTGTATTCCCTGGCTTGTAGCTTGAGGCTTTGTGTTTCTGTAAACATTAACAACATGAATTATTCTTAGCTGGATCTGATCAGTCATACTACTTGGTTACCCCCAATACTCTTGCAGCCAAGGTATATGTTTGTTGTTTCGCTCCCGACCAATCTTCGGAGTATGTGCAAGCCTCTCTATCACACACATCAGGTAACTCTACAGGAAGTGACCCTTCTAACTCTACAGATAGTGGTCCTTTGGGATGGAGTGAGAATCGAACTAGGACTCCTACTTCCTGAGATAAGGTTCCTGACCATCATTCCAACCCCTTTCGGTTTGTTGCTCACTGGTTCTTCTTTGTTAGGTAGGCTCTGCTTTGGGTTTACCTAGCTGCTTTATTTTGAGATTCAACTTGGTTCCTAATACACTTCCAAACAGTGACAATGACAACTATAGTCTTCTTTTGAGTGGTCGGTTGATATCTAACAACAAGATTTTGGTTGGTAATATTTGTGCTCTTCATTGATGGTCTGATATTTAGTCTCTTTAATGATGATGTTTATCTAATTTACTCCTTTTTACTCCTTTGATCCAATGATGACTTCTCTTGTAACTGTAATGTCAAGTCCACGCCGAAACTAACATACCATAATAGCATTTAATAACATTCATGATTCAACTGAACCATAGGTCAAAGCCAGAAACTTGAGCTTAACCAAACGTAAAATTCACCTTAAAAAGCACTAAGAACCAGCTGAATTTTTCAACTCCAACATCATCGTGAAGCCCAACGAAGATTTTAGACTAGTGAAATGATCATTTTCGTAATAATGTCAGGTCCCGCATCTCCATTAGTGTTGTTATCAGCATCGACTATTTTTTAACGTGTGGCCACTTGATGTTGCAACTCATGGTTCATGCACTTCGTAAACTATGGGCGAGGTGATCCTTATAGCGAGTCCCCTTGACCTGGCTGAATCTTGTCTGACCCTAATGTTTGTAGGTTTTTACCCTAGTTCTTGGGCTCAAATGCAACTAATGGGCCAGAATTCAGGCCCTTGCCCTAGTATTTTTGCCTGATCCTTACATTTTGAAGCCACACTAACATGCTGAAGAGTTTAGAGCTGGGGCCATGCCTATCACTGGCTGAGACTTTGGGTGATTATCAAGACCAGTTGTGATCCTTCTGAGTTATGTATGATTCAAGGACAAGATCAATTTTAGGTTGTCCATTTAGCTTTTTAGGACCTGAGTTGTCAGGATTAGGGGCGGGTTGCGAAAAAGTGTGCCTATTTTACTGCCTCAAAATTTATTTTTTTTCCTACTTTGGGTTTGAAATTAAATCTAAAACCTATCCTTGTTGCAGGTGATAGGGTTAACTTATGAAATAAATAAAAATAAATGATTTTAATGAGAATGACAATAATAAATATTTCTTAAAGCGCTTATACTGGCCTCCTTGGCTTTAAATAAAAAGGCTAACTCTAGGCTCGATTTTTACACATCCAGAATTTCTGTCTTTACACACTCATTCTAGGTGTGGGTGGCTAATTACCACGATATTCCTTGTATTTTCATTCGTTCGAACGAATGCTCAGTTCATTTTGGCATTCATTCGAATGAATACATGCATACCCCTGCAATTTTGATTCGTTCGAATGAATGACTCGTATAAATTTAATTTATTCGAATGATCGAGTGAACAGTAATGCCCGTTCATTCGAATGAACTGATGGAATGAATTGATTTTCTTTAAAATTTTAAAGTTATTTTTTAAGCACTGTGTATTTTTAAAATTTCTCAAATTAAATATCCGGACTAATTACGATAATCTAATAAAAATACTTTAAGACTTTAAGGTCTTTTGGCACTCCTAAATGCTTAAAACACAATGTTTTATAAATAAGGGTATCCTTAGGCTTGTGTCGAAAATACATTTAGGAGTGTCAAAAGACCTTGAAGGTCTTAAAGTATTTTTATCAGGTTATCGTAATTAGTCTGGATATTCAATTTGAGAAATTTTGAAAATACACAATGCTTAAAAAATAATGGTCTATCTTCCATATACTACAGTAATGTATAGTATATTAAATAATAAAATCTCTTATAAAACTTTAAAGTTGTTTTTTAAGCATTGTGTATTTTTAAAATTTCTCAAATTAAATATCCAGACTAATTACGATAACCTGATAAAAATACTTTAAGACTTCAAGGTCTTTTGACAATGCTAAATGTGTTTTCTACACAGCCTAAGGATACCCTTATTTGTAAAATATTGTGCTTTAAATATTTAGGAGTGTCAAAAGACCTCGAAATCTTAAAGTATTTTTATCATATTATCGTAATTAGTCCGGAAATTTAATTTGAGAAATTTTAAAAATACACAGTGCTTAAAAAGAACTTTAAAATTTTAAAGAAAATCAATTCATTCGAATGAATCGAGTCAACAGTAACACGCGTTACTGTTCACTCGATTAATTCCATCGGTTCATTCGAATGAACGAGTGTACAGTAATGCGCGTTACTGTTCACTCTATTCGTTCGAATGAATTAAATTTATACGGGACATTCGTTCGAACGAATCAAAATTACAGGAGCATGCATCTATTCATTCGAACGAATGCCAAAATGAACTGGGCATTCGTTCGAACGAATGAAAATGCAGGGGTATTGTGGTAATTAGCCACCCACACTCAGAATCAGGTGTGTAGAGGCAAAAATTCTGAGTGTGTAATTGCCGAGCCTAACTCTAATGTGAGTAATAGACAGAGAATGAAATATAGTAAAAGTGGAATGGAAGTGATTCACTACCCCTTTGATTAATTTACACACTTAAAAAAATCTAGGCAAGAAAAACATCAGCAATCCTCCCACGGGCACTTTGCGTATATAGACACGGATTTTATCGTGATGCCCATTTTGCCTTTCACATGTCGTACTGAAAATATAAAACAATAAGAATGTCAGAAATCGGCTCACCAATCAGATCCCTTACTAGTTTTTTGGCGAGCTGATTTACTGTTTACAGGTGATTTAGAGAACTGATTTTACTGTTCACATGTGATTCGGAGAGCCGATTTTACTGTTCACGAGTGATCCGGTGAGCCGATTTTAGTTTTTGCGAGCCGATTTCTGACATTCCTATTATTTTACATTTTCGGTACGGCAGGTGAAAGACAAAATGAGCATCACAAAATATCCGTGTCTGTATAAACAAAGTGCCTATGAGAGGATCGCTCACCCAAGAAAAATAGTTTGAAACCAAATCGAACAGCGTACTAGATCAGTACCACAATGTGACATGAGAGACGAGAGAGAGAGAGAGAGAAGATCTGTAAGGTGGATGGATCAAAGGGTTTTGTTTGACCCAAATGATTCTAACATTGCACAGTTTTTAAGTGTTGGGTTGGGTGGAGAAAGGCAATGATTTTTTACAAAGAAATATGGAGAGCTGGAGACCAATATCCTCGCCAAAACTCATCATCACGCCTTCTGTAATTTCACCTTCTACTCACAAGTGCACTTGCATGGGAGATCGAGCCCCATTCATGACTCTCACAAGTAAAAAAGAAAGGGGTATTTGCCATTACATTTCCTAGGAGATAAATAAAAATAAAGATTACAATTTGATTGTATATGTAAACGAGTTCCACGGATTATCTACAAATTTATGAAGAATTTGGGTATCTTCACTTAATATCTTAACTTTTTGAGATAAATATCAAATCATATAGACTCAGAAGATCTGCCAAACGAATAAGATAATTTAGAATGGATACTCAATCCTAATAAATTTTTGTTTCTAATATTATATAAGTTGAAAAGATATCAATCAAAGTGTAATGGTTTACAACTTTAGAGTTGGCTTGCATGGTCATATTCTCGCCTTTATACGTAGAGGAGGTCTTTGGATCTAAGCCCCCCTCAATACAAACATGGTCACTCCATAATTTGCAAGGCCTGTCCTGGCATTAGACAGTGGGGGTCGCCGCCTAAGACCTTCCATAACATGTTTAAAAAATAACTTTACGTTATAGCCTCCTGAGATTTTAGGGCCTCTGTAGTAGGGCCCCTCAAATTTTAAGGATTCTCAGGGCCGGCACTGATAGTTTGTATTCAGCGTGTGTGGATAAGGAGGTTTACACATACTCTTCAAATAAGACGCACGACTAAATCAAGTGGGATGCCTGAATACCTCGAACTTTTGTGTACATATATGTAAGGTGTTGGGAAGTGGATCCCTCTAATCTACCTTAGAATAATTTGGTGTTCCTAGACACGAGTTTAAAGACAAAGGGACAGGCTCATGCCTCATACCTTTTGGTGGAGTGTCTTGTGCTGAAAAGGAGGAAAAGTGATTGGAGTGTGAACTTCAATTGGAGACGGATACGGCTTTGCATTTTGCTTTCTTTCTCGTCTTTGATTGCCTTTTGAGTGTAGAAGACCATGGAAGCTTTAGTACTAATAACTATAGTTAGTGTTAAGTAGTCACTATTACACAAGAGAAACTATTTATTATTATTGATTGCAGGAGCAAATGAAGTCAATAAGAGGTTAATTATTATTATTATAATTGTTATCATTGTCATTTAAAAGTGATATTAGTGGAAGTAGAGCTTCTCGTCTTCTGTCACCCTCTGTCCTTCGAGACACTTGATAATTTTTTTTTAAACTCTAATAATTCTCAATTAATCACTAATCTCATCTTATCTATGAACTCCAATCAAATGGAGTTTCACACTCAGTAAGGGAAAACTTATGTACCATTTTTGAATTCACAGAAGACATGAATATTTGTGTCGAAATTTGTATTAAATCTTCTAACTTTTTTAAAATATTTCTCAATGATGATGGAATATTGTTGGATTTCTCTCCCTTTAATTTATGACGAAATTATGAAAAACTGTATGGGCGTTTGGTAGTGTTGTAACTCGCTTAGTGCAATCAGTCCTCTACAACTGGCCCATATAGAATTATAGGCCCCATAAACGTTTCCTTCCATCATGTTATCTTCACTTACTATAAATGAGTGCTACATGTCTTCTTTTTTAAATATATTTGTAAATAAATTCTCTTTTTTTTTAAAAAAAAAAATTACGTTTCCAATCGAATGTTAATTTAGCTAAATATATTACCTTTTTTTTTTCATCTTCTAATCTCAATCTCTTATAAAAGTTTCTTTTAGACGTGTGCGTATCAGCCAAATCTTAACGAATTTTGAAGATCAAGTCATTGCAGTCACAGCTAATTCTACTGCCTCCATTATATAAGAAAACACTTTATCTTACTTGGATGATGTTGTTCAAGTGTTTATGAAATTGAACACAGGTGTCTTAATGTGATTGATACAGTGTTAGAGTGTTCGTTGATTTTTCATTTTTTTCAAAAAATTGATAAAATCTTGGTTTTCTAAGATAATCTCTATTTTGGAGTTTCTTATTAAAATTTTAAAGAAATGTCATACAATTTTTTATGGAATTAAATAAATAACCTTAATGTGACTGATGCAGTTTTTAGGTTATTTGTGTAATTTTTTTAACATTCTAACATTTTCATGAAATTTAGATTTTTTATAAAAAGTAAAAATTATATTATTATAAGATACTAAAGAACATGAATTTCATATCAAGGTTTTTCTCGTATTGATTTTCTGAATTTTTTGAATTTTTTTGAATTATTTAGAACACATTTTATGCATATTGAAATTTTAACTCTTAGAGGTTTAATACTCTATTAAAATATAATTTTTTAACCAATATATGCTTGTACTATAGTTTTCTGTTTTTCTTTATTTTTCTATAATTTTTAATTTAATTTTTTAAAAATTAAAAAAAGTATTGATACATATCATATTGTCAACATCCCATATCTTTTTTTTTTTTTTTTTAAAAAAAAATCCCCTCTAAGGGTTTACTTTTTGGCAATGCAATTACATATATCCAACGGTCCATTGACCATAGTTACCCTTTTCTGGCAACTCAAACAAGAATCATCTCAGCCACACAATTATGATAAGTCATTTCCTGTCACTTTCTCCTATTGCTTGTCATTATAGACAGCATTTGAATTGGGAGTAGATTTTTGGAAGAAATCAGAGAGATTCTATTATCAACACAAAAATAGATATTAAAGTCATTTTTCCCTTAATTAAAATGACGACATTGCATGATACTTAATATTTTTTTTATTTTTTCACTAAGAAATTACCATACAGTTAAATGAAGTGATACTTTCTCTTAGATCCAAACAAACTTTATACTGATCATACTAAAAAAATAGACGACACAGATTTAAAGTGAGAAACACAAAAAATTACAGCTAGTGAGTGGATGGAATTTAACCCAATTTCATTGTACTAAATCTTATTACTTTAAACTATGAAATTGACTATAACAAGTTATTGATTTTTTTTACAGATAATCTTGTAAAGCTACTCTTATTTTCTTTAAACAATAAGAAAGAAATATAATCATTAACATATAAATTGGTTTAAAAGTTTTAAACCCATGAGAGCAAAGAGACATATAAAACTATAATCATAACATTTGGAAACTATCGAACAATAAAAATGCTATCACAAATAGAAGAGACCACTATTAAGTGAGGATGCTCTTGTTGGAGCTGTGAATGAGTCCCACATTAAAAGTGTAAAGGAGAATTTAAAAATTTAAAAAGGATTTGAATTACTTTATCCTAACATACTAATCTTTTAAACTGAATATTAAGGTCCTAACAAGTGATATCAGAATCAGCTCTCAGATTATATCATGTGGACTCAGACTAATTTAGATTCCTTAGATAGACACGATGATTGGCTTCATTCGAAAGTGATTGTTGGGACTGCAAACCAGTCCCACATTCGAATTGTGGAATAAAAATTAAAAATTTATAAAAGATTTAGATCACTCTGCGTAACATATTAAGACATGACGCATAGCACAACATTACAAAATTACCAGTCTTGAATGAAACTTCCTCTTATCTTTGCAATGACAAACATCCTAAATGATGAAATAATCAGAAAAGAGCATTGAAGAAACTAGTCTTATTTTTATAAAGTCGGATGCTTTTATCATTAAAAACTTTTTAACGTTAACAATTATATAAAAGAAAGTGTCTTCTGTTAATAAAACATGTCTAAATCTGTAACCATGAATAATAATTCGTTTGATATAGAAAAATCCTTGAAATAGTAAATATACAGATTTTTGTCGTCAAAACTTGATTTTTATTGGTTACCTAAGATTTTGCCTACGTCAGCAGCCAATAAGTATTATTTGTTTTGGCCATTTGAGGAGAGCAAGGTTGTAATCCAACACTTGCAGAACAATTTTTTTAAATGATTTGCATTAAATAAATATAAAATCAAAGGTAAATAAAATAAATAAATAAAAATGTGAAAAAGACAGGCGTGAAGACCAACACAAATTGATAAATAAGACAGCCCCTTTGCGTACTCGCCAGGACTCCTTCCCTCCTTTCACTCTCTCGACTCTCGAGTCTGGAGAAAAGAAAGAAAAATGTCTCTTCCTCTGCTTTTGAGCACTCTTCTTCTTCAACTGTTCTTCCATCTTCCTCCTCTGCAACACATGTTATAATGATTAAAACCCATCTCTATTTCTTCTCCTTCTCCTTTCCTGTCAGAAGAAGATGACCCATCAAAGCCCTGATCGTCTCTGCCTCCTAAACGCTCTCCCCTGCCAAGAAAATGAGGAGACAGGTAATGAAATCGAAGGGGAAGAAGAGATTGAGAACACCGGCATTTATCCTCTCCTCTTCTTGAAAGAAGATGACAATGGCGACGATGATCTCCACTCTCTTTACTCAAAAGAAGAGGAATCCCATCCAAAGCTGCCCATACTCTTTCTTCTTAAAGATCCCTGTTTGGCATCTGCTCGTCGAGAGTCTGCAGAGTGGATTCTCAGAGTCGTCTCTCACTTCTCCTTCTCAAGTTTCACTGCTCTTCTCTCAATCAACTACTTGGATCGATTTCTTGCCAGTGTCCACTTCCAGAGGCACAAACCATGGGTGGTCGAGCTCACTGCCGTGGCTTGCCTCTCTCTGGCAGCTAAGGTCCAAGAGATCCATGTTCCCCTTCTCTTGGACTTGCAAGTAAGCAACAAACACAAAACCCACAAAGATTGCATACTCTTATCCAGTCATTTGGGTATAGAAATATGAAGAAAATGATTTTGTTTGTTGGTTCTTTCAATAGGTAGAGGAAATGAGAAACGTGTTTGAGGCGAAGACGATACAGAGAATGGAGCTGTTGGTTCTTTCCACACTTGAATGGAAGATGAATCCAGTTACTCCTCTTTCTTTTGTTGAGTTCGCTGTTAGAAGAATTGGATTGAAGCCCCATCAGCGCTGGGACTTCTTCAAGAGATGCGAGCGCCTCATTCTCTCTGTAGTTGCCGGTAAGATCATTGACATCACCATATTAAGTTCTCTACTTTAGATTCAAATATTCACAGTATCTGATTTCTGAAATGAAATGCTCCGATATTTCAGTATGAGCCAACATTTAAGTCTTAGATATCAGCTGCTCTGTGTTAGATTGCATTCAATAGGGTTGTATTTGAATTGGAGGCTTCTGAATTGAATTGGGTTCTACTTTTTTCCATTGATTTATTGCAGATCCGAGAATTGTGTATAGTCTTCCGTCAATATTTGCTGCCGCAACGATGCTGCATGTAATCTACCAGATGGAGCTCTGTAATTCTCTGCAACATGAGAACCAGCTTTTGGGTGTTCTCAACCTCACCAAGGTAGGATTTCTCCTCTCTCATACGATATCAAGGAATGCTCCCAGCATTTTTTAGAGAGTGGAGATTAAGCAGAAACATTTTATTTTCACATTTATAAATTTATATTTTACATTTGATTTTATATTCAGCATTTTATTCCCATATTAAAATATTTAACCGATATCCTTTTGTAGTTAGATTGTTGAATACTTAAATGCTGAATAATAAGGTAAAATATTAAAAAATAAATTTAAATATTAAATACTAAGATAAAATGATAAATGTAGATATAAAATATTGAATGTTAAGGTTAGATGGTAGAAAGAAAAGTTCAATGCTGAATTGACAAATGATACTGAATATAGAGATAAATGTGAGACTATTGTAGTTAATTGATTGCATAGACTTAGATTGGAAAAAGAAGATGTCACAATTTTATAAAGAAAATTTTATTTAAATATATTTAATTTAAAGAAAATGTTATTTTTTTATAATTAACTGTTCATTTTATTAATTAAGATTAAGATGAGGCAGATATACGTATTAAATTTTTAATCTGCATTGATCTATCTAAATATTCCAGCTCATAATTATACATTATCATTGTGCAATACTACAGGCCGAATACTGTGTCTATTAGTACAGATGAATAATTTTGTCTAATCATTATCATCTAATTACTCTAAATACATAATTAGATTCTTATTATTAAAAACATTTAGTGTGCTGATTAATTCCTTAATAATGATAGGCTTTCTCAAGAATTAGTCCACAGCAAGCAGAAATTATGCAGCACTGGGCTTTTTTTAGCAGTTGGGTTTTTAAGTTTTAACATACGATTGCTCTAAAAATAAATTTACAAAGTTAAGACTGAAATACATGAACATTTTTTTATCATGGCGTCTCATTTGTGTTGAGGCACAGGATATTTTTTTAAGGCGAGGGATCATCCCACGGGCACTCCTGTGTATACATACACATATTTTACTGTGATGTCCATTTTGCCCTTCAATTGGTTTGTAAAAAATATAAAACAATAGAAATGTTAAAAATCGTCTCGTCAAGAGCAAAATCAATTTATCGGATCACTTGTGAACAGTAAAATTGACATTTCAAATCACTCATGAACAGTAAATTGACTCGTAAAAAATTAGTAAGAGATTGATTGATTGGTGAGCCGATTTGTAACATTTTAAACTTTTTCGGTACTGCAAGCCTTAAGGACAAAATCGACATCATAGTTAAACTCGTATATGTATACTCAAATGTGCATGGAAGAATCACTAATTATTTTTTAATCTAATCAATCTTTTGGACATATACAATAATCCTATGGAGAGTAGTCCATTAAAGTTGGATACATTAACATTATTAAGATGATAATGATGAACTGTTGACCTAAAGTAAGAAACTCGGACTGTAGTTAATCCAATAGAAAGTATACCTCTCTTCTGTTATAGTTGATGTCATTAATAAATTTGAAGATGATGTCATTCATGTCAGTGAAGCTTGGCTTTAATAATAAATGATTAAACCCTTTTCCATTTCCAAACAGGAGAAGGTAGAAGACTGCTTTCATCTGATTCCTGACTGTTGGTTGAGCGGTGGCCGGAAGCGGAAGCTGGCCTCTCCACCCGGCAGCCCAAAAGGTGTGATCGGCCTGTGTTTCAGCTGCGAGAGCTCAAATGATTCGTGGGCATCTTCCTCTTCCTACCCACAACCTCTTTTCAAGAGAAGGCTTCAAGATCAATAAAATATATTTGGGTTTCTGTATAGAAAGTCTACCTTCAATGGCTGCATTTCCAAGCAAAAGAGAGGGTGAGGTGAGGAAGAAGAAAAAGAAGAGAAGGGTAGCTGTTTTGTTGACTATATATTCTCATACATATACAGTTCCATGTTTGTACACTTGAACGGTCAAGATCACTTGGATTAGTGGCCTCTCCTTTTATCCATGCAAATCTATTTTCTTGTACGTATTTGGAATAAATAAAGTTATGCATCCACGCCGAAAGAAAATTTGAAATGTGTGGAAGAAAACTGCATACACGGCATATTTCTTTTTAGGATCTGAAATATTGACCAAATTTTTGGGTCTGACTTCAGATTGAAATATGAATTTTTTTAAAAAAAAATCAGCTAATATATTCAAATTTTGCTCAAAATTTTCAGTCCAAATAAGAATCTGAAAGTTTTCTCTCAGCCAAAATTAGTAACTGAAGTCCCAACCCAAAATGCAATTTGAAAAGATAAAGCTTAAATTAAAATATAGGGTCCTTTAATAAATAAATGGATTTTACTTTAATAAATAATTGGTGAACAAATCTGTTTACTCAATATAAATATCATAAAAAAATGTAGCTCAATATAATATATTAATTGGATTAATAAATAAGTTGATTTAGTTTATGTATTCAAAATTACTTAGATTTGAATAAAGAGTTCAAATCGATGGTCCTGATGAAATATAACTAAACTCTGACCTATTTTGAAAACATGAAAAGAATTGATTTGTATATTGATTCTTTTTTAAAGGGTATATTGATTTTTTTTCCTTTCAATTTATCATGTTAGAGGTATAAAAATTGTCTTTATCGAGATATTGGTGTCTCAGTCGAGATCTCTCTCCTAATTTCTTTTGGACAAATATTGATTGTATAAATATGTATAAGCAGATATCGGCAAGATCTCAGCCAATATCTCGGTAGTACGATTGATATTGTGTGTATCGATCGATATCTAAACCGATATGCATAGATATTTATACCTTGCTCCCACCAATGTATGAAGGCTTGCTCCAAAATGTGCCAATTGGTGCGCTCCAAAATGTGCCAATTGGTGCATTCATTCAAGATTTGGAGAGATTTATTGAGTAAATTAAAAACTAAATAATTTCAACTTAAAAAAAAAAAAGCCTAAATCAATCCCCTGTTTGCCTCACTTACATCCATCCAGGAGTACAAAAATTGCATTTAACGAGTCTCGGTATCTCAGCCGATATCTCTCTATCGTAAATTTTTTTAGACAACTATCGGTTGTGTATCGGCATGTCGCCCAGATTTATATCCCTGCTTCCACCATTGGATAAAGACTGGCTCCAAAATGTGCCATTTGGTGCATTCATTCAAGATTTGGAGAGATTTATTGGGTAGATCCACTTTGAATGTATTGGTCCAAATACAAAATTTGGGTGGACATTTCCTGGAAGAAGGGTCAATCAAAAGGTCTTCCAGTCTTTGTCAATGCCAGTGTATTCCTGTGACTGGTGTGATGGGTGCTTTTCTGCACCAGTGGAAGTCTTTTGCAATCTTCAAGCGTCACTTCAGTTAAAATGACTTTTTCACAACATGTTAGTGTGATTAAGACATATATTATTACTTAGAGTTGAATAATTCTGTGTTAAAGTAAGAATAAATGCATAAAATCTTAATGTGGCAAGCAAGTAAAGTAAAGAAAATGGTAGTGTTAGAAATGAGGAGAGGAAGATTATCAGCACCAGTACAAAACGACAACCCTCGATGTTGGAGCATTAGAAAATTCTTAGTGCCACTGATAATAACAAGTCTTGTATATAAAATCGAGGGTAATTTCGTTATAATGGAGTGATTAGCAACTATTTACGTGCATGAAATGACCAAAACATCTATGATTGTTTTGAGGAATTTAAAGAACATGTAATAGGACATAGATAGAAGTATACAAATAAAGAAATAAAAGCATATTACTTAACATTTGAAGGGTTTACTTGGTGCTTAAAATCGTTTTAATTTGTGAGAATTTTTAAAATAAGCCTTTTTTAACACAAAAAAAGTCGCCCAGTATATATAGATCGAGAGGTTCACACATGTTTCAATAATTAATTCGGTACATAAGTAGTGTGTAAAAGACTAAAGGTGGAGAATATTTTAAAGACAATCAAACAACACAATTCAATATAGGTGGAGCTGATATGGTCCCTAAGATAGTTTTGTCAGTGATTTAGTTCATTCAAAGACTATGGTTATTTTATTTTATTTTTCAAAACTTCTTTCTCTAAAATCATCATTTTGCACCATTGCTTTATAATATCATGTTTCTAATGTGACTTTCTAATTTTCATAGTTTTTGACATTTATTTTAATTTAAACAACTTACAATAATTTACTATATTACGTTGATAGCACAGATCAAATGATTTGATCAACTGTTGAACTTAATGAGACCAAATCATTATAAAAAGAAGTTTGTGAACTCATGAAATTAAATTATAGTGAATAAATGACATAAAAGCATTAATTTGGAACAGAACAAAACTTGAATGATGCTTGATACTCAAAATACTATTATATACCAGTTCTGCAAATTATTCTTGCAATCTGTTTCATGGTGCCCCACATAAGAGAGGAGAAAAGTTTTGGCTTCTTTTTCAGTCTGCTGCATGCCATGACCATAAGCAGAAACTGCGAACCCAGAAATAGGAAGTGTGCAAGGCATGCACAACTGGCAGGTGTCTGTTTGTGTGAATATAAATGAATGCAGCACTCAAGATTCAAAGACTGAGTCATTCAACGGACATGAGACTCTAGTTCAACTTGTTGTCTTCAGACATCTTAAGAAGTAGGAGGAGGTTGTAAATTCAAATCTCTATGACCTACCCTTAATATGTCTTAGAGATAGTAGGCTCATTCGTAGAGATTTTAAATTGGGTATTCTACGATTTTCTACATATAAATTAAAAAAAAAAAACTGAGTAAAAGTTAGGAAAAAGAAAAATAGCGAGTCATGAAGAGATAAATTAGAGAGAATAGTGGGAAATGGAAAGGTAGAAAATCGTGGGTTTTGTTTGCATGTGAAGGGAAGAATAAGTGGTCGGCCACTGAGAATGTGGTTGTTTTTATTTGGACTTTGGCCATGGCTTTGACCTCGTTGGAAGAGCCCCGTGATCATTTCATAAAAAAAGATCGAGCCAACCAAACCAAACCAAACCCATTTCTACTTCCATCTCTATTTCTATTTCTTTGACAAAAGTCTCCACTTCTCCACTTATGTTGTGTTAACATCAATTTCATTTTCATTTCCATTTGATAGTAACTGCACCGGCAAGCTCTTGACCAGCATAATGGAGTTGATTGTGAACGACTCACTTGATAGAAAGTGTAAAAGAAAATTTAAGGACTTATAAAGAATTTGATTCACTTTATCTAATATATTAGTCTTTTAAATTGGATATTTAGATCCTAACGAGTATTATCAGAGACAGATCTCAGATCATATCTTATGGATTAAAGAGATCTCCTAAACAGATGAGATGACTGACCTCTTTCGAGAGGGTGACTGACTACGAATGACTCCTATATTGAAAGTGTAGAGGGAGATTTATAAATGACTTGACCACCATACTCATTACACCTTGCATCTGCTCATTTTCCTCTTTTCTTGCAGCCTCTGCGATTATTTCATGATCACATGATTCTTAATTGTTTTTTTATTTAAAATTTAGAAGTGGTAGTGGGTACTCATCCATGGCAAACACTTCAAAAAATTAGGTTGGACTTGACTTGGCATGTATGATCTTAGAGTCAAGAAACTGAGAGTGATATTTACATTGGTCTCAGTTAGGATTTAAGAGTTCAAACTTTCGAGTTTTTTTTTTTAAAATCAGTTTGCTCAAATTATATTTGCTCAGTTGATTGTAATAAACTAAACGGTAGAGTACATCATCAAAGTTGAACATTATTTTTACTATGAGATGTTTATGATTTCCAAACATGTCAATAGTCAATAGCATAGAGAATCTTCTTCTGCTAAGAAAATAATCCTAGGTTGCTTAATTAAGCATAGAGTTAGGGGTGAAACTTAGGTCGGGCTTTAATTTAACCTGCATGACTTGATCCAACTTGAGTGAGGTTTGAAAAAAACTTGCATGAAATTCGACTTGGACAGAGCTCAAAAATTTAAAATCAACTTGATCCAACCTGAGTTTCAGATAATATAAAAAACCTGCGACTATTTTCTTTTTACTCCAGTCAGGTCGGGCCAACAACTCGGGCCAGCTCGAGTCGAGTCGCACTCAATAATTTTTTTATATGGGTTGAGTTGGATTTATTAAAATCTGGCCCAACCCGTTTCAATACTAAGGAAAGTAGACATCTAAATATATTTATGAGGCAAAGTAATCTTATTAAATAAAAGAAAGTATCTTTAAATTAGTTATGCATTGAAATTTAATCAAGTAAAATTTTTAGCCACCTTATCTAGAGCTATGAAAAGGAAAGTAGATTGATAAGTAATATTAACCATTCATTGATTCATTCTATGCATTTAGATTAATTTATTAAAAACTTCATACGACCTATATTTAAAGGAGAATAATCTATAAAGACTCTTCATTAATGTATTCATTTATCACATGAAAGATATAATGTCCATACTAATTGATATATAATTAATGTACTAAGAATGTTACATCATCATATAACAATTTAATAAACAATATATAATATTTTAGATACTTTTATTTGCGTCTAACCCTAGAATATGGTGGTCCCTTATAATAAAGTCTAAAGTGAAGATTTAAGGAATAGCACAGTCAATACTAAATAATGCATGCACATGTCCATACTAAATACATGTGCAAGTTGTGAGCCTCTAGTGACTGGTCAAAGAACCAATCTATTTGTTTTGACCTCAAAGGAAGAGAAATAATCTTAAAGAACCAATCATTTGAAAAAAAAACAAGGCCATACATGATTATTTTATGTTAATTAATATAATTTGTGACCTAAGTATAAACATATCGTCGATATGTCCGAGTGGTTAAGGAGACAGACTCGAAATCTGTTGGGCTTTGCCTGCGCAGGTTCGAATCCTGCTGTCGACGAATTTTTTTTATCTCTGTTGATCTTTTTATTTTATTTTTACTTTATCGAGTGATTTCATCAAAATAACCCTTCATAATAAAGTGATTTGTTTAAAATATATAAATATATATCTTAAGTATAATTAATCTTTTATCTCTGTTGATCTTTTTATTTTATTTTTACTTTATCGAGTGATTACATCAAAATAACCCTTCATAATAAAGTGCTTTGTTTAAAATATATAAATATATATCTTAAGTATAATTAATCTGTATGAAAATCAACCTTTTAAGTTTTAACTGATCCCAATCCAGATGGCATGATCAACACCGTTGGAAAATTGTAGTTAACCAAGCTGTTCCAAATTTTCAGTGTAGTCATTCTATCAGCAATAAATTCGAAATAGCAGCTATTATAGATTTAATCTAAACAATATATCAGTCTCGATTCACACTAATACATGTGGGATAGAGGATTCGGACTAATATTTGGGATACTAAGATATGGAATCAATTAAATAACTTCTTTTGAAATTCAATAAGCATAAGTACATAATGGTGTATTTACACCATATTGTACAAATTAAGTAAATTTTATTTAAAAATTGGAATAACTATATCAACTCATATTGACTGATACAGTATTAATATAGGAGGTCTCAACACATAACGGCCAGAAGTTTGATTGACATTTCAAGCCTAATTCCACCACACTTGCCTACCATTTGAACACAATAACTTCTTCTTCATCTGTAGTTGAGACAGGCACACAATCAACTACTACGATAATTTAGTTCAAACTTCAAAGACAACGGAAAAAATTCATAAAGCACAGTTGACTTAGATGCTTTTTTATAACTATGGTGTCCGGGCCTCTATGAGCCTCTGATTAATCCTCAGAACATGTGCAAGCTTCCTTACTTAAACACACAGAGAGAGTGGCCCATTGAGGTGGAGTGAGAATGGTTGACAAAGATCCTTTTTGTCGAGACAATTGAAACATTTCAGCTGCTTGCACTGTAAAAATTATACCCAGTTGGAACCTTTCCACTTCTATCTTTACACATTTGGAAGGTATATCATAATACAAATGTAGGGCTACATTTGGAGTGAGAATTTTTTTAGAGAATTCTTTTAGCATATGGCATATCAGGTGTTTGTAGATCATCTTAATATTAGAACATACTGAAAATAATCTGGATTCTCACATGGTGAGAGGCAGAAGGGTTGAATGGATTACACACTTACAGATTACAGAATACAGAACAAAGCAAGGAATTGAGATTGATCTAGTGCAGATTTATGCAAGCAGGTGACTTCCAGTCCATTTCTTGGTGCAGCTTGCATATATGGGATTACTCCATCTTTGAACGATGTTCTAAACATTATTATGAGAAAAGTCAACTTACATGGTGGATCGCATTTTTGAGGTTTTGTTGTTGTTTAAATATGTATTTGGGAAAAAAGAAACCTCATTTAAGCACCATCCGTGTATTACAAAAATTTTGATCACAAATCAGTATACAACTTTGCATAAAAAGAGATAAAGCAAATGCTACAATGAAATTTAATTTGATATAATGGAATAACGAGATGCAAATTACATGATTAATTCTCTTGCTGTCAGGTCTCATCTCAGAACTACATTCAACTTCGTCTGCGCTGCTTCTCTGACACTCCACTGCACCCACAAAAGAAAATTTAGAAACATGCTTTCATTGAGAGAAGGTAGAATTCCTGAGATCAACTTGGATAAATTTCTTTTTTACCTGTAACTGGTTAATCTCTTCATCTGTGAGTGAACGCTCCATTGATCGGTATGCAATCCTATAACAATGACTTGTCATTCCCTTCTTGTTGGTGAAATTGTCAATCAACCGCACCTATCAGTAAATACAATCCAGGTGAAATGTGTGAGAGAGAAAAATGAAATTAAAAAGGAAAACAATCATATCCTGGTGATAGATGGTCGCTTGGAATCTCGATGCTTTTAGTATCTATATACATATAGGTTTTTCACAAATGAACATGTAGGTCTAGAAAAGGAAGGGTAGTGATTGAGGTACTTCATTTTATCATAAAAGATGGAATCCCTTGCTAACATAAGTGGTGACTTGTGTGCAAAAAAGCAGAAGGTAATGCCTCCTATAAAAAATGGGAGTGCTTAAATCACAATTTAAAAGGAATCCGAATGTAAGCGGAAATAGAAATATAGAATGTCTTATCAGCTGAATCAAATTGTCCCAATCAAAACTCAATAGAAATATCATACCAACAATGATGTCTGGGAAAGGGATAGCTGCAGAATAAGCACGTTTTACAGTCCCTGTACCAGTTAATTTAGCATACTGTCTGGCCTACTCAGCCTTAAAGATGTTAAATCAGAAGATCAAAGATGTAAATGTCACTGGTATATCACAAGAAAAATGGCAGTTAAATTCCAACTGAAAGAGCATTGCCAATGATGCAACGGAGTAGAAGAAGTAATTGGGCTCTTTAATGAAAGCCTGGTTTTGGTTCGAGGACCTCCATAATCTTAATGGATAATTTCGACTTGCTTGTTCACTTTTTTATTATCTAAAGAAATTTACCGTTTTCTCTCAAAAAATGTGAAGACATACCTCCTCCACAAGATCACCAGCAATACCTCGAACAACTTCACAAAGATTGTTCTCATGTGAATGTGTCGCTAATCCAGAAACTCATATCTTTATAACAAGGAGGAAACTGCAAAGTATACAATTCAGTTGTTAATGCTACAAAAGTAACTGCAAGATCTACTACATATACATATGACAATGGTCTTTAACAATTAAGAATTTAATAACTTATCAGCATAGTGATTCTTTCAGAAGGATAGTGGTACATCCAATTTATTCATTAGTGACTTGAACCTTATACACATGGCATGCATGCATGCATGCACAGGATCTGAGCAGATCACCCATAATCACTCTCTCTCTCTCTCTCTCTCTCTCTCTCTCTCAATCTCGATTTCAATAGGCAATGGCCTATCAATGATAATCATGCAAGGAACCAAGTGTGAACCAGGATAAAATCAGTGGTAACTTTAACAGGAAGAAATACATTAACTAAATACATTTGGAGATATAGAACAAAACACATTAACTAAAGGGAAAAAAAATACGGTCCACCAATCTCGCATTACATTTCCAATAAATGTTTCAAAAAAGTCAGGATTTTCAGATGAATAAGGGAATCAGGCAATGGCCTATCAATGATATATCATGCAAGGAACCAAGTACGAACCAGTAGTAACTTTAGCAGGAAAGGCGCAAGTTACTGCTTAAAATAGAACACACTTAGCAGGAAAAGCAATATCAGTATCCAGATTTCTCATCTTTTAATCTTCTTATATAAAAATAGAAGCCACCCTTCGATGATAAACACAGCATTCTATTAGTGTAGCATCCATACAAAGATGACATCAGTATTCCATACCTTCGAGAACGGCTTAAACTTGACACCAAGCTGACCTTTAGAGAACTGCACATAAGCATATCTATATCAGGTGCAATACAAAAAGCAAACTCACTGAAGGAAATAAACCTTGAAGCACTGTGTTGCTCAATAGAACAGACTAATGGCCCATCAACCAGACTAAGCACACTAAATAGCCCATTAATATCACAAACTAAAGAGCACATCATGCAGAAACAGACCAAAATACCCTCGAAACCTTTCCCCTTTCAGAAAAAAATCTGTTTGTCAACCAAAAGAATGCAAAGGGAATTACAAGGGAAAAAAATGCAGAAGCCAGGAATTCTTGAGATAGTTAAGACAACGCAAGTAACAAAAAGAAGCATTCAAAAAATGAGCAGTAGATGACCTAAAGCTCGACTACAAAAACAATGCCAGTAGATGCTAACATGTCAGGGAAAAATTAAAAAAGGCATGAGAAGGCTGGGCCAAAAGTATTGGGGTGAGACAGGGAAATCAGTAAAATGACAGCCCAATCAACAAGAAGTGAAAATGCATGAAGCAATGCAGCTTCCAGGGGCTGTTGTCCCTGCTACTAATATGTGGATGTATCACTCTAAGTCCTACTAATGCCTGAGATTGGATGAATTGTTACTCAATATAACTGACAGCAAATTTGAGTAAAGAACCCAACTTCCAACTTGAAAGCAGAGGGGCAAGCATGGAATTGATCAGACCAACAGATTGGATGACTCAAAAGATTCTGATTGGCATCTGAAGAGAACCTGGCAAGATGGATCTGGGAATTGATCATACCAGGGCACTTTCTCCAAAAGGATGGCCCTTTTAAAACCATCAGCTTGAAGCAACCACAATCATCATGGATGTGCACTCCAAAATAAATTAAGCAGCAGTTTCAAAAGTTCAGAATAGCACATTTTGGTAGTTATTATGAACTTACTGGAAACATTTGCATGACAAATGTACTTATTGAACTGCAATGGATAAAGATCAAAAAGCTTATTCACATTAATGCCTAAAATCACAAAGAAAAAAAAAAGATCAAAGACTTCCTTTCCAGATTTGTTTCACCTTATCTCACAATAATCTGAATTTGGAAAGAACATGGACAAACTGAGCCATCATCATCATTATCGTCATTGCAAAAATTCCATCTATCAGGGGTCCGCTTTTCTAATTGTACTCCTCCATTTGACCTCAATATAAAGCATACAATTACAGTTGATCACTCCATTATCTGTCATTTCTTACTTTATCTCTTGCTGCATGTTTTCAATGGTCTACCCTTCCTCCCTGTACCTACAACTTGTAACCTCTCAACTCTACATACTGGGGCTGCCTCCAGTCTTCTACTTACATGCCCAAACCACCTTAAAGACGTTTCTCTCAGAAGTAAATATATGTTAACATCACAAATAATTTGTAACACCTGATTCCATGTTTTAAGTGCTATCCTATGATCCACTACTGAATGCATTTAGGGATGTCAACGGGCCACATTTGGGTTGGGTCCATGGTGACCCAATTCTCAAGGACTAGACCAGACCAGGGATCCAGACCCAATGTAGGTCATGCTTGTTATCGATCCAGACCAAACCCCTCATGGTCCTTCATATTTATAAATACTATTATTCTTATCGTGCATGTCTATAACATGAGCTACCCCTATGAAATATATGGAAAATACAAGTATAATAATTATATTTATGCTATTGAGTTATGGGTCTAGAACATGGACTTGCACCCAAAATGTTCAACCTTAATCTGAACCATTTGTAAATGAACCAAACATAGACCCAAGTTGATCGATTAGACTGAGTAATATCTCAATATTTACCGTCTTTCATGCAAATGTGCCCAGTCCAACAACAGTTGCACAAATGGGGTAATTTATTTTTCAGTCATTTCAAGCAGTGTAAGGCATCAATGTCAAATAAGGAAAGTGAAACAGTATACATACTTGAGAGGTAAATCGTGGATCATTAGACCAGAAAAGCCGAATATCAGGTATTTCAAATAGAACCATAGCAAGCCGCTCCAGTCCAAGTCCAAAAGCCCATGCGACATTATCCATTTTACCATTTCTCTTTAATATTTCCTGCTCAGTCACACCACAACCCAAAACCTCCAGCCATTTCTCCTGAAATAGGGTTCGCCAAGCACAAATGAGTTTTTACAACACAAAAGAAGCTACTAAAGGAACTTAAAGTGATACATCAGCAAACACATTGCAATCTTCTTTCAGAAGTTCTTATTTTCCCATTTTTCATGGCATTCATTATCAACAATGTTAATCCAAATAGAACAAGTGCAATGCAGTCAACAATGAAGATTAGTAATCTCAGAAATAAATTGGGCAATGATTAAATGCAACAAGCAAGAATTTGAAAAATATCCTGCTAGGTTGATGAGGGAATCATATACCATCCTTCTACATTGATGAATGAATTATCTATGTACATAAAACATAGTCTTAGCATCTTTTCTCTTCTTTTTTCCTCTTTTTTATAGAATCTTCTAAGGAACTCTCTCCCCCTAGGATCACATTTCAAAACCTGTCCCCACAACAGGTTGATATAACCACAGATGCATCAAACTCAAAACCTGTCATCCCCCCATTAACCATTTTTCACATCCATGAGAAATGTAGATGCCATTTAATTATTAAATATTAATTAAAGACAAGAACATAAAAATTCTTATATGGGAAAAAAAAATCTTTTTCTGAATGGTGACTTGGACACAATGCTCATGGTTACAACAATGAGCACTTTCCAACTGTTCTATGGTCAATTGTCTATATAGAAACGATAGTTAAACACCCATTTCTGATTTTCACTACCTCTGAACCCATTACCATTTCCAGTGCCACCCTCGTCCCTACTGCCCAGTGGTAACATTCCTTCACCACCGGGTTTCTTAATCAACAATGTTTCTTTGGTGGAGAGCCAGCATCTTCTTTTCCTTCACTTCCCCATTCCCTTCTCTTCCCCATCCATTCAACAACGTTTCCTTCACCCAGACAAAAATGAAATACAGTGAATGATTTCATATTTCAATTTTTTTTTCCTTACTGAAGGAGTTCTGATTGGGATGGTTTATCCATCCAATTAAGGACCATTCATATCTTCATCTCTCACAGTCCACCTTATCCCCACTGAATATGTTGGCGTTGATCATGAACCTGAATGAAATGGTCATTTCATTTGAATTTATTGCCATTTTCATTGGACTTTCCCTCAATTAAGAAATAACTTTGGGTACATCCTAATATTTCATTGCATCAGTTGTTGATTGCATTGGAGTTGCATAAACATTGGGATAACTTGGAGAGGCCTGGGGTCATGTCGAAATCTGACATAGGTATGAGGTCCAACTAGCAAATCCCAAAGTGAGTTCTACTCAAAATTATTAAATAGTAAAAATAGTAAATTTCTCATTATTATAGTTAGATGTCAAAGAAGATACATGATACCATATTGTCACCATCCAAAATAATGTTAAGCTAGTAAAAGAAGAATCAATCAAGATTCCACGAAGAATCCAACATGGAGACATGCCCCACAAAGGCACATCATCAATTCTATAGAATCTATGTAACATAGACATTGGGTAACTCAGAAATTATACACAAATCCAAACATAAACTAGGCCTTATTAAGGCGCTTTAGGCCATAAAGTATCTGGTATCTGGAACAACATGGATAGGGTTTGACTAAAACCAGGCTTAAAATATCAGGCTGAGCTGGACACAGCCTTCTGAGCATTTGCAGTTCTCATTGTAATGTCAAAGTTACTTTCCATTGAGAAGTTACAGCAGTTCAACAGATATGGCACTTCAAGAAGCAACATGTGCATGAATGAATACTATATATAACAGAAAACTTTACACACGAACCTGAAAATAAATCTCTAATTCAAAGGAAGGATTGGTAAAGGGAAAATAGGTATCAACCCAGCGCATTTCCACAGCACCTGAAAATTTCAAAAGATTTGGACCAGTACTTCAGAGAAGGATATATTCAAAAGACTACAGTTACAATAACATCATTTTTTTTATATCAAGTAATTCTCAGGAAAAAGGATACCAAATAGGTGTTGTGCAAGACCCTCAAGGGTCTTCTTCAAATCACAAGCTGCATAAGATGTTCCATCCATTCCAGATGTGCCCCATTCATCAGGAGAGAAAACTCGAAAGCCTTCCATCTGAGCAAGTGGATTGGAAATGCATCAGACATGGATCATATGTAACTGCATAGAAAAGCCTAGATATGCCTAGAATGAAAATATAAAAACCTCATGGAGTCAAAGTAGTGAGTTGAATCGATGTAGAAACCTGATGGAATACAGGGTAGTGAGTTGAATCAATAGAGTCCCTACGGTAAACATCACCAGTTACAAGGAAATGAGTATGCCCTTTCCTCAATAGCTCTGCCTGATGAGCACTTGTATGGCACCTCAAAACAGTTTGAGCATCAATATAATATGTATCATTATAACTTCGGCTTACATGATCAGCAGGGACCAGTACATCATCAAAGTTCTGCAAGAAAGTGAGAAGTTACTATATGAGTGCACCTACTTCAGACATTAAGATCCAACATGGAAACGCATGCGCGCACACACACAGACGCATGCAGATACACAGAATAAAACTCTAGTGTAAATGTTGCCTTAGGTGCCTTAGGTGCCTGCTGTTGCAGGTTCAAAATATTTTTTTCTAGAATTAGGGCCATCAATAGGCTAACTCAGATTGAAAAGAATCATGTGGCTACAAAAAAAATCAGAAGCACCCTAAAAATCTATTGAAAGATAGAATATAGGGATCCATAGCCTCTGCATGTGTTAGAAAATCGACAACAAGAGATTTTTGAGGCTTCTAACCAATCTAGCAAGAATTAATCGATTCCTCTGCTGAAATTTTGCACAAAGGTTTTAATTCTGGAATGAACCTAACCAGCACTATGCCGACCGCAACTGTTTTCCATGAGAACTATACTATAACATTACAGAGGACTGCTCATACAGGAACCAAAACATGACATAAAATAAATATATCATCTTCTTTGAACTTCAACTTTTGCTAAAGAAATCAGCTACCAGGTTAACTGATCTTTTGACAGTGCATGAAAGAATCTTGGTATTTTTTTTTTTTTTTTGAAAGGTAAGAAGCTTGGTATTTATTTTATTAAAGAAATGCCCACTCCAATGAGAGTTATTTTAGATTGCTCTCTGGAAGTACCTACAGTACTCAATTTTACATTCCCTCGATTTCCTTCCATTTCAATGGAACCAAATGAGCCATTAATAACTCATGAGATATTTATAGGGGAATTGATTCATGCACATCCCATACAGCATTTGTTTATTTCCAGAAGTAAACTAGAAAAAAGGCAGGTTGCATACTCTTAGTTGAAGGCTAGTCCACTGCCTATGAGTACCTAAAAGTACTTCGTTCATCTTTTTAATTATTCTAAACCCTTTTGAAAAGCAAAGATTGAGCAAGCTACACTAAAAAAACACCAAAATGAAACTCATCATAAACTGATGTGCATAGGTATATAGTAAATTACATTCACCTAAATGATGTAGAAATTTGAAGGCCTACATGCTATGAACACAGATTTGCATTGAAATCAGTGAAGAGTACATTGGCATTGAATATGAGCATATTCCAATATCTTGTCTCACAATCATTGATAGTTAATGCTAACAGGATGCCTTCAGCTTTATGCTAAAATTTAACTGCAACTGGAGTTAAAATATATGTGGAGAAGAATGTTCATGAATTAATATAAAGTATTCACACTTCAATTCGTAATCCCCACATTTTACAACTAACCCCCACCCTGTTTGAAATTCAATTAAAAGATAAGACATGCCTAATTCAAAACTAACATGAAGTTCTCATGTTCACATATTTCCCAAGTATTTCTTTTCATTAAGGAAGAAACCTGCATGCTATAATCAAATCCACTAACTTAGTAAGATCAATTGCTTACCAATAAAGTTAGGGATACCTCTTAGAGTTGAAGGTTAATGAGCTAAGGTTGTATACAACATGTATGGAGTATCTCTTGGTTGCTATTTGCACAACATTAGCTGCTAAAAGTTGGATAACACAGAAATCAGCACCTGAACCAGTCAATTGTTGAACGGTTGGAAATAGAACTTCCATTAAATTGTGAAAGAGTGACACAAAACATACCTAATAAGTATAGCTGAGAGCTCTAAGGGGAACGAGATTGTTACACTGGTGATGCCATCCTTAACAGCTATACAATGTCAATGTAGTAGAAAGTCTTTGGGAGAAAGTGGTGGAAATTTTCTTTTTTTTATTAGGGTCTGATAGAAACTATTTTCTCCCAAGTAGTAGAAAGTAAAGATGTGATCTCATCTCATAGCTCTGAAGTTTCTCCTCTAAAATTATCAAATGGTGACTTGAGGTGAAACTGATTTGACTTTCCCTAGTTTCCACAACTTGCTCCCAGTCCAAGTTAAACAGAAGTCGCTGTGCTTCATCTTCCATAGAAGACAAAGTCACTTGGTATAATCTCCTTAATCGCCTTCAATGCTATCAACCTCAATAAACTATGTAAACAGAATAACCAGTGAAACAAAACCAATGCGTTGAGACAAAGAAAGTTAACAAACGAAATATACCCATGACCAAATTCAACAAAATTTTCCAAATTTAAGACTAAAAAAAAAGAAAATCAAACGAGAGCATAGCCATACCGCCTTTACAGAAACAATTGGACAAAGGTCATCGAATTTTAAGAAGCTGTTTGCATAATTTGAATCGAAGTACTCATAGATTGCATTCTTCAAAATCCCAATTGGGTGATGATCTCTCCTGTGAAGCTGCAGACCAAGTTTCGAAAATATCGAGTCGGGAACGTTGTTTGTGGGGTCACTTTCCCGCACAACATCTAAAACAAGAAGAAAATATCATTACCCATCACTCAAGAGTCAAGAACCAGCCTAGTATCAAGCGTACCAAGCATAAATGAGTGAATAGAGCGAAGTTAAGCACAAACTATGTGATTTTGGGAAGTGGGTAGTTACCGTCTTTGTTGACCTTGACACCGCCAATATCAAGCAAGGAGACAATGGGCTGTTTGGATTTATGCTGAGGTTTATTAAGAGAAAGAGATGGAGAGGAAGAGAAGAATGAAATGGGAAGAGATGGTGGTCTGAGAGGATGAGAAGAAAAGGATCTGCGCAAGAAAGAAGAGTGAGTAATGGATATTGCTGCTGCGAATACATGTTTGGGAAGAAGCGAGGATTTGCAGAGAGTAGAGTGGGATATCGACATTGCTGATGAATTAAGGTTTGTTTACAAAAGGAAGAGGCGCAAAGCTGTCGAAGTCTCTATGGAGTTTGGATACAGAGATAGGGAGCTGAACTTCCTCGATTCACTTGCTGCTGTTCACATTCAATTGTTATGAACTTTCATTGATAATATGGATAAAAAAACTATTATATTTTATTTTTTTGAATTCCTTCAGTAATTCAAGTTGAAAACTGTTTTCTCTATTTTTTACACATACTAAAAAAAATTCCTTTAAAATATTTTTTTGAACAATAGTCATAATTTTTTGTGTAAATTTAAATAAGACCGCCTATCCTAACACGGATATTTTTTGTTAGGTTCAATAAGTTTTGACATAAATTGAATTGGATTTATAAAATTTGGTCTGGCCCATCTCAAGTTCAGCCCTATAAAAATCCTAACTATGATAGAGACTTGGGCTTAATTTGACAGGAAATATAAGCTCGTAATTTTTCTTAAATAATTCTAATACAAATTACAATCAACTAATTTTCAATTCTTCAAAGGACAATTTCATTTCTAAATTAGTAGAATAGTAGGATTAAGAGAACATTTTTGTGATGGTAGATTGTTACTAGTTCATCTAATTTGGCCAAGTTAAAAAGTTGAACGGTTTATTGGATCCTAGTTAATGGTTCATAGTTTGAAGATTACTGGCTACATTTTATTAGAGATCTCAATTTGCTAAGTGTAAGGTTAAATAAGTTATATTCATCCTTTTATTTTCTAATTAAAATGGGAGGTCACAATTCAAGGGTCAGGCTGGATTCAATTCAATAGAGGCCGAAGTCCAACTGGAAAAGCTTGATTTCGCACCAAATTTTGAGCCTGAAACACAGTTTTGTTTATGTTTTCTAAAATGTCACAAAATAAATTTTATATAATATTTAATTTATTTTCTTATAAGATTAAACAACTTAATCCAATCTAAGCCCAACAAAGATCTAAAAAGCCAAGCCCTGATACGCCTGAAATTTTCAGGCTGAAAACATTATTTGGGTTTAAACTGGGCTTTGGCCTTGCTAATTGCTATACAGGTTGGCTGGCTTTGGGCTTGATCCAATTGCATCGAGTTAGGATGAAGCCATGAAGCCAAGGAACTGCGGCCGTCTTCTACACGGTCCGGTTTTGTAGAAAACCCATTTGGAAAGAAAAACCTCAGAAAACCTTGTTGGATCGCGAGCTAATACGGTTTTATTAATAAACTGTGACTCGTGACCCGCAGGTCAACACAGTAGGAAATAGATAGAAGGAAAAAAAAAAATTTGCTGGCTGCTGCTTCTGCATTTTTTTCTCCCAGTGCTACTTTTTGTTTTACCAATACACGTTTCTCAAGGGAAAATGGGTGCTTCGCATGTGTATTTTTGCCTCCAAGATGAAAATGATATATATATATATATATATATATATAGTTTTAGCTTTATTATTTAAAAAAAAGGCCTCCATTGATACTTTTTATGTTAAGATTTAATATTAATACTTTTTTTTAAAGGCAATCATAAAACTATTGTCAATAAGTATAGTTATTATCTTCTTCAAAAAATTGTGAACCATAATTTATAAAAAAAAAAAACCATTTAGAAATTATAAAAAAAAATATTTTTCAAAAAATTCAATATATTTTTTAATTTTTTTAAAAAAATCTTAAAATTTTATTTCAACCCATCAATTAAACTTTAATTAAAATTTTAATATTATTTATATTACTATATTGATGGTATAAGTTTGACCGGATTTGACCATATTTGAATCTGATTGAATTTTATATAATCCAACTTTCTTCATAAACGGTTCATTAGATTGTTCAGTTTTCTAATAACATTGGATTAACCATGCAATTAAAAATCGAATTCAGATTGGCGTAAAGCCCGGCTTTGGAGGCCTACGTAAAATCCATCAGTTCTCATTGAAAATTATACAATGGTCTCTCTGGAGGCTGTTTTTTCGTGTGCAACACATTTGAGATTACAAATAGATGGCTTAATTACTAATTAGACCCTTAAAATTCCAAATTATAGACAGGAAAGAAAGGGTGAAATTGTAATTTTATATGAGACAATCCCACTTGGCAGCTGGCACATTTCTTATGTTTCAATGAGTTTACAATGGGAGATGTTTTTGACTTTTTTGCTACTTTTTGTTCCCGTGGATTTCATAGGTAAATTTAAAAAATATATATTATTAGAATATTTTTTATATTATATTTGTATTTATGGGTCACTACACTCCATTGTATTAAATATGATATTATAAAAAATCTTAACGTCTGAACTTAGGTTAAAATCTATTTTTTGGCCATGAGATGGCTTTTAATCTGAATGTATTTTGATTGAGCAATCATTTTTTATCTTAAATTTCTTATTTGAAATATTATACTTTATATGCTATATGTGAAAAATGTAATATTAAAAAAATTCTCTGTAGCAGAGTCTATTGGCGGATCAAATTCTCTAATACATTGAAATGACTATTATCCTCCCGTTTAAATTTTAGTATTATATATCATGTGAGATGAGATTAACAACTGAAGGTGTATTTTAAGAAAAAAAATAGAATAAAAGGGTAATATAGTGATTTAAGTAAAAGATAAAAGTAACAGGGAAATAAACATATCCATATATATCACCAATAAATGTGGTTTTTAAAAAAAATTAATAATAAGAGAGAAATTTCTCGATCGAGATATCGACCGTATCCAAGATTTAAATCTCTGGATAAAACTATTCCTTTTAGTGGGATCTTCATCTCACCTCACTCCTACAAGATTTAGATGGGTGAAAATTTAAAATAGATAAAATTGAAAAGATATCGGATAAAACTCTCTATAAAAATCAAGTTTGTTGAATTTGATTTTTTTTTTTTTTACATATTAACGGTTAAAATAGGGCTAATTTTGAATTATTTTTATCTAATAATAAAATCAATTCACAATAAATTGAATTTGGATAGATATTCAATTTATGAGAGAGAAGGGACAAGAACGAGGATGGACATGAAGTCATACTAACCTAGCTTAAACTTAGCTTATATAGTTTTAAATAAAAATTAAAATTGCGTATACAAAACATTATCTAAAAATATTCGAGATAAATATAAACTAATCCTTTATTTTGTGATTCTTAAAATTATATTTAATATTAAAAAACTTGAATAATTTAATAGTAAATATTGGTTGAATGCTGTTAAAATTTTAGAATAGTCACGTCATAAGGGAGTACCCACTTCAATATGAAAGTTTACACTTTTGTGGACTCTTTCATAGTTCCAAATTATCAAATGCACAAGAAATCATGTGTGCAAATATTAACTTTAAGCACTAAAGTTAATCTTTAGATTTTTGTCGCTTTTAAGCTAATGATAAATATTTAATAATTTAAAATGAATTTTAATGCAGATAAGATTTAGCTCAGTATTAAGAATTTTCTTTTACTCATTGTCTTAACATATAGAGATTTCTCTTAAAAAAAAGAGAGTAAAGGGTGCCGTTGGTATTTATCTTTCTTTTTTCCAATAAACTTGTAAGTGGATGAGAAGGTGAGAAACAAATATAATGCACAGCTTGCAAGTGGAAAAGGGGTTGGCCTCGAGTCAACAGTCAAGAAATGTGTGGGGTCTCGAGTATGATTCACGCTCAACTTCAATATATCATTTCTCATAGACTTAAACAATGTGAATGTATAGTGTCTCGAGTGTGATTCACGCTCAACTTCAATAGATCATTTCTCATAGACTTAAACAGTTTGAATGTACGGAGTTTCGAGTGTAATTTACGTTCAACTTCAATAGATCATTTCTCGTAGATTTAAATAGTGTATGTGGATTAGGAGATTTATACATGTGTAGAATTAGTCTCACCTTCAATATAAAGTGAGAATACCTATATTATAAAAAATATATAATACACTAGTTGGAAGCGGAAAAAGGAGAATTTAGCATCTATTATTTTATTGGTTTGGATGAATTTTAAAGCTCAAAATCCTTTACTTGTTTGCCAAGGTGACTACAAAGAAATTGATAGAGAGGTCACATATATTTGCATGTGGAAATTGTGGGGCTCGTATGATTTTTTAATAAAAAAAGTAGTAAAGAAGAGTCTTGAGGGAACAATTAGATGCATTTTGATAGCCCAAAAGTCCAAGAGCAAAGATTAATTATGATTTATGAATCAAAAGCAAGATTTTAGTATAATCCCTATTCCCTATTCCCATGATTGGTCTCAACTTTCAAGTCTCAAATCAGATAAAGGGCTTAAGGCTTATTCTGTAAAGAGGAAGCCCTATTCTCCACACAGACTTTTCCATACAAAAGTATAAATGAGAATAAATAAAAGAAAAAAAGGTTGCTCCTCGTGCATCATGTGCATGGGTAGAAATCTCGACCGACAGCAAGTGGTAAAATGGCTGACATCTCGATCGATTTTTATTTTTTATTTAAAAAGAAGATAAATATCAGCACGGGTCCAGTCGATATTCATTTGTATCGACCGATATCTATATTTAAAAAAAAAAAAAAAACCTTTTTTATCTTTTTAAAACTGATTTTTTTTTAAAAAAAAACCCACTGAGATTTTGAAAAAATAAATGAGGAGACAGAAAAATCTCAGTCGAAAATTCCCCTGAATTCATGTGGGACCATTCAGTAAAAAAAAGTATATAAGAAGCCCACATGGTTGTATCTCAATTGATAATCTCCCATCTTAGGAAACGGGAGGTGTGGTTCGAGCCTCCGTGACTCTGGCGGTTTTTCACATATAAATTCAAAAAAAGAAAAGAAGGTTGTGCTAAGAAAATAAGGAATATATATAAAAGAATCATTCATTTGGACACCATGGAATTTGGCCATCAGTAGTTTAAGATTGTATCCTTATCAGTACTACAAAGTATAGTTCTCGGTATAATAACGTCGATCGATAATATCGGGATATTTTCAAAATTTTGGATTTTTATTGGGATATTGACGGAAAAATCTCACAAAAATATCATATTAAAAAATAAAAATAAATAAATAGAACATTAATAAAATAAAAATCTTAATATTAAATTTAACGGGAATTTACTAGGAATGTATCGGGATATTACCATTTATTGCGTTTTTAACGCGAATTTATCGTGAAATTACTGCCTTGCCGATAAATACGCGTTACTAATACGGTAATAGTATTTTGGCGATAAAAACGTGGTAAATTTGAAAATACCGCGGGTATTTGTGACTATGATCAGTAATACCAATAAATATTTTATTATAAAAAAATTTAAGACCTCCATACGAAAACATTAGAGAAAACTCTAGATACATAATAGTCCCAACAAGCTACGGGGATCGAGTCACTACTGAACTCGAACCGATTTTAGTATTACATTCAATATAAAATTTAGATCTTAATATTTTATAATTTTTATTTTGTAAATGATCTCATCTAGTGCTGTGTGGCAATTAAGGGGTAGAAATCTTGGTATCGGCCAATAAATTTCTTTCTCTTATTTTTTTTTTACAAAAACCACAAATATCTACCGATATTAGTGATATATAAAGGTTTTTAAAACCGATATTATCACCCCTGTGTCATATTGGTGAGTTTTATCATCTTTAAAGATAAAATGAAAGACTGTAGATCAACTAATTTAAAAGAAAATATTTTATTTAGATATTCTTAACTATTTAATTTAAAAGAGTAGTTATGAGGTATGAAGTACGAACTTGGCATCTCTTTACAACCTAAAATTATCACCTAAGGTTTTATAGTTGCCCAATTATTTTATTGAATAAATATTCATGTATTTTAGAGAAGGAACAATTTTATATCTCATATTATGATTAACACATAATAGTTTCATACTTTAAGTTGATAAGATTAGTAGGCTATTCGGCGGAATCCACGCCACATGTTATTGGGTTCAAATTTGAGCCAAAAGAACTCCTGATTCAACAACTATGTTGACTTAGAGTTATTAGTGGATAAATATAAATAATCATTATTATTTTACACATTTCTATGTAAAATTTTCTGTAGTTTATAGAGATGAATATTTCTAAAATATCTATATTTTAATATAAAATTTATAAATAACTATTTCACTTAATTAGATAAACAATATTTTTAAATCAATAAAAAAGTTAACTTTAAATTTCATAATATTTAACAACGATCAAATTTATGTAATTAAAATAGTTTTAGTACACTCTATATTACATATAAAATTTTATATAAATAAAAATAAATTTAACAAAAAAATATACAGGATAATACGCCATTCACGATCGCATCTCTAAATTAAGAGGAAGCTTGTCCAAAGCATTTGCCAAAGAAGAGCATCTCATTGGGCTCTTTTCTCTTTTACCACTTTTCCCTTTAATTGGAATTTCATGTCATCCACATGCTACTTTTGTATGACGGGGGGTCCCACATTATTTTATCTTGGATCTGATGATCCTCATCATGAATTGAATTAGGGTTATCATTCACCAAAGTTCTTTAAAAAGGATATAAAAGTTAAAAGAAAATTGAGAATAAAGAATCACATTAGCTCATTTATTTTTATTTTTTTATGATAAATAAATCTAAGATCTCTATTTCTCTTTGAGTTTTTGAGGGTATTTAGGAAAATTTTAGATACATGCAGTCTCAAAAGTCAAGGATATTGATTGATAACATCTCATTGCAATTTAGACAAGAAAAAAAGATCCGCGGCAAGTTTTTTGTTGCATTATGTTATGAGCAAATCTCGAAAAGCAATAGTAAGTGTTTCTATAATAACATAATTTTGTGTATATTTCTATCATGTAGATAGTGATGAATAGACAAAATAAATAGATATTTTTTTATACAAAATATTACTATTTTTATCAATTCTCGTAAATTTTGACTGAGTTCCTCCACTAGCCATTAGCCAAAATAGTGGAAGCCAACTCTACGTATAAGTACAAACACACATACCTTTTTATCAAAAACTATTATGCAGATTACTCCAAATGGTCAAACACTATACAACACGAAAGGACGAAAATTTCATAAATCATGGATTATTCAAATCTAATATTCTAACACTTTTGTTTTAGATACATAGAACATTAGGGTCATATACATCTAAGTAGGGTGGATTTCTAAGGCTGTTATTAGTATAATTGGGTTTTGATTTGGGATTTCAGTGTGAAACATTAGAGAAATTATTGAAGTAATATTTTTATTAAAAAATTTAAACAAAATTGTAACTTGATCTAACTAATTTAACCTAATTCTAGGTCAAATTAGATAAAGAAAACTTGATGAGGAGATCTTAATCATCATGGATCAAGAGGAAGAGGAAAAGATCTAAATTTAGAGTACAAAGATATGTTGTGGGAAATGCTCTCTCTCTCTCTAGAAGATTTTCCACATCTTTTCTTGATCTAACTTTGATATCTTAGAGACACAAAATATTTAATTTTGGAAGATTCTAGCCTTAGATTTTTCTCTAGTCTTAATTGGAGTCTTGGCCAAACCCTCATACATTGTGTCCTAAACTTGTAGTTAGAATACATCTAAACCTGACTATACCTAACCTTAATTAAAAATCATGCATATAAATTTCATAATTCTTTAATTATATAGTCCTAGGCTATGCATTCTATTCCCCTAAAGTCAAAATCATAGATTATTACTTGCATTGCCCACATATCAATTCCTCCCAATGAAAATATAATGATTTTTTTTTTCACTTTTTTTTTTATCTTTACTAATGAAATTCAAATTTGGTTAAACTGAGTAAAATGACTCTAGAATTGAACTTGAAATATATATATATATATATATATATATTATTGAGTTGAATAAAAACTAAATTCAAATATATCAATCCAATGCCATACCCATTAGAGAAACCACATCAACCAATCTAAATTATGTAATATTTGAAAAATCAAAATGATGTCCCTATGTAATAAATAATCTGCAGTGTACAAAGGCCCAGAGAAAAGACAGAGATCATCCCATCCGTCCATCCAATCATCTTCACAGGCAATCTTCTGCAAAGGCCAAAGGGGGATAAAAATGAAGACTAAAGCAAAAGAGTGGAGTGAGAAGGAAGAAGTAGAGAGAATCGGAAAATGAGAGGAGGATTGTGGTCCCTCTTCCATCTCCGGCGTCCTTCTCTCTTCTTCTATTTATTCTGCTCACCTTCTTCTCTTCTCTTCCATACTCTGTTCTCTTCTTCTGCTTTTCTCTGAACCCCTTTAAGATTACAGAGAGTCATCTTCTGACAACTCCAAGGCAATGGAGAAGAAGATGGATGCTCTCTCTTCTTCCAGAATTCTTCTTGCTTCCATTGTATTTTCCTGCTTGGTGAGCATTCATAGTGCTGAGATGGTGGAAACTGGTAAGGGTGGCGGAGGCGACCCGCCACCTTCAACTGGAGGTGCATGCCCCTTTCCAGGATCACCTATGGCACCTCCTCCACCGCCCCCACCACCCCCACCACCTAATCCTGTATGCCCAACACCTATACCATCACCCTCACCTCCACCTCCACCACCGTCCCCACCTCCACGTCCAAAACAGCCGCCGCCGCCTCCACCTCCATCACCACCTCCGACTCCAAAACAGCCGCCGCCTCCTCCACCTCCATCACCACCTCCGACTCCAAAACAGCCGCCGCCTCCTCCACCTCCATCACCACCTCCGGCTCCAAAACAGCCGCCGCCTCCTCCACCTCCGGCTCCAAAACAGCCGCCGCCTCCTCCACCTCCATCACCACCTCCGGCTCCAAAACAGCCGCCGCCTCCTCCACCTCCGGCTCCAAAACAGCCGCCGCCTCCTCCACCTCCATCACCATCTCCGGCTCCAAAACAGCCGCCGCCTCCTCCACCTCCATCACCACCTCCGACTCCAAAAACGCCGCCGTCTCCACCCCCATCACCGTCATCTATACCTGCGACGCCTCCTCCTGAATCACCTCCAAAACCGCCATCTCCAGGTGGGAATCTTGTTTTCAAAGACGAAAGGCTCCGCGCAGTTTACCAGGTAATTCAAGATTTCAAGAAGACCATCGACTCCGACCCGATGCGAGTGACCGATACATGGGTCGGAGCTGATATATGTAGATACAAGGGCTTCTACTGCGACAACCCGCCGGATAATCGTTCTGCCATTGCACTTGCGGCCATCGACTTCAATGGCTTCAAGCTCGGCGCTCCAACCGTCTCCAACTTCATCGAAAGGCTTCCCGATCTCGCTTTCTTTCATGCAAATTCCAACAAATTCAGAGGCACGGTACCAACCAAGCTTGAAAAGCTCCCCTACTTTTACGAGCTTGACGTGAGCAACAATCTCTTGACGGGCAATTTCCCGATGACGGTCCTACTCATCAAGAACATCACCTTCTTGGACCTCCGTTTCAATCGATTCCAAGGAATGGTTCCCAACCAGCTATTGGGGTTCAACATCATCGAAGTTCTCTTCATCAACAACAACAATTTCATGAGCCCTATCCCGGAAAATATCTTCCGGCTACCAGTGAAATACCTCACCTTAGCTAACAACAACTTCATTGGAAGCATCTCAAGGAGCATTCGCTTCGCCAAAAACTCCTTGTTGGAAGTGCTCTTCCTCAACAACAAGCTCTCCGGTTGCCTTCCTTATGAGATCGGATTCCTTCAACAGTCGACCGTCTTCGACGCCGGATACAATCAGATAACGGGTCCTATTCCTATGTCATTTGGGTGCTTGAAGAAGGTGGAGCAGCTGAATTTGGCCGGAAATCAGCTGTATGGGCATATACCGGAGTCGGTGTGCAGGCTCGGCAACTTACAGAACCTCTCCCTCTCGGATAACTACTTCACGTCCATCGGGCCCTCTTGCAGACAGCTGATCGTGAGAGGAATGTTGGATGATCGGATGAATTGCATTTTCGGCCGTCCAAACCAGAGACCAGCTGAGGATTGTACTGCATTCTTCTCAAAGCCACTAAAATGCGAGCCCCATTCTTCCTCGTTTTACACTGTCCCATGCCAGCACTCCAAACACGCTTTGGAAGCCTCATCTTCGTTGTCGGCTTCTGCTAGCTCTTCTCCCTCTCCCTCACCTTCACCTTCACCTTCTCCGGCCTACTCTGCACTCACTCGGAATCGGTAGAGACTAGAGAGTAGAGACCTACTTCTCAGTCTTCATATTAATTTGCTTATATTAATGATTTAGTGGATCTTTTCGTTTTAATCTCCTTCCTCTGTCTTCATATTAATTTGCTTGTATTAATGATTTGATGGGTTTTTCTGTTATATTCTCTCTCTATTGTATCTTCCCTTTTATTTGTGTGTAATTCTCTCTCTGCTGTAATCTTTATTTCAGCATTCAGGGCCATTGGCTTTGAGACTCTGGAAGGAAATTAATTTGCATCGTCTTTGTTATTATGTATTTCGGTGACAATTTGCTTGCCATAAAGATGCTATTGAGACCAAGTCAACCTTGATTCGAACTAAAATACAAGTAATCGCTTGACTCGAAATAGTAAGCTCTAGATCTCCATTTTTTTTTTCTTTGGTAAACTTTTGTTTGGATTTCTTTTAAGATATAATTACATTTATATTAACATAAGACTATTCTATAATATTGTATTTTTCTCATTTATTTGATTTACTTCTTTTATTTATAATTTCCTTTCTTTATAAATAAAATTCAAAGTCTCTTCTTCTTAATTAAGGACGAGACAATAATATTTTACAATTTACACTAAGTTTTCTATATTTCTTAGTGCCAAGCTCAAGCTTTGTTTGACCAATTTCTACAAGCTTCAGCTTAAAACCTTTAATGGGAAGACGATAGGTTTGCCTCTTACTAATTTGAACGTTGGCATTCATTAGAGCATGTAATTGGGCACAAGGGTCTAAGATGTGGGTTGATTGGGTTAGCTGAGGTAGCTGTCATGTGTCAGGTGAGGTGGCAATGATAGGTCAGATGAAGGCTATTTATTATTATTCATGTTCATGAGAAAGAGGGAAGCCAAACACCGTCCGTCCATCCTAGGGTCAAGGGTGCAACTGGGGCCGAGACTAATTTGAATCCAATCAAGTTGAGGTTGACTGGTTGAGCTCAAAATCAGGTCTGAATTAGCATTTGGATTAAATTCAGGGTTAGTAGATAAAAATCTGAGTCTTTTTTTTTTTGAATTTATAGATGAGTAAGTGTGGGAAATCTAAGCATAAAACTTCTCCTGCTTCGTGAGAGGGATGAAAGTCCGAATTTGATGTACAAGCCCGCATTTTACTTGCATTTATATGGTATATAGTTTTTATTTTACAAAATAATAATAAAAGTTTCCTTTTAGACTTGAACAAATTCAAAGTCGGATGGGTCCATATATAGAAATTAGGGTGGGGTGAGCTTGGATTTGACTTGTTCAGGTTGTCCATTCACTTAGTTTAAATTTATTGGAGACAATTTCACTCACAATCTCCTGCAAAGGCCAAAGGTATGTAAAAATGGTGGAGTAAAGAAAGAGAGTGGAGTAAGAAGGAAGAAGGAAGAAGAGTGTGACAGGAGAGAAGAAGAGAAAGGAAACGTTTTCCATAGTAAATGAGAGGAGAAATGTGGGCCCTCTCGCCAACGCCCTTCCCTTGCTTGCTGGTGATCCTATTCACTCTGCTACCATTTATTCTGCTCACCTTCTTCTCTTCTCATCTCTTCTCTCTCCTACTCTCTTCTTCTTTTGCTTTCTTCCAAACCTCGTCAAGAAAATGGAGAAGAAGATGAGTGCTCACTCTACCAAGTTCCTTCTCACTATCATTTTCTTTTCCTGCTTGGTGAACATTCATAGTACTGAGATGGTAAAAACTGGTGAGGGTGTAGGATTTGGCGGAGGCGACTGTATCGGTTGCCATCATTATGTTCCTCCTCCTCCTTCAACTGGAGCTGTATGTCCATTTCCGGGATCACCTCCTCCACCACCCCCACCCCCACCACGTAATCCTGTCTGCCCAACCCCTTTACCACCTCCCTCACCTCCACCTCCTCCACCTCCAAGTCCAAAACAGCCGCCTCCACCACCTCCTACTCCAAAACCAAGTAAAAAAAAGCCGCCGCCTCCACCCCCATCACCTCCAAAACCACCATGTCCACCTAAGAATCTTGTTTTCAAAGACGAAAGGCTCCGCGTAGTTTACCATGTAATCCAAGATTTCAAGAAGACCATTGACTCCGACCCGATGCTAGTGACCGATACATGGGTGGGAGCCGATATATGTAGCTACAAGGGCTTCTTCTGCGACAACCCGCCGGATAATCGTTCTGCCATCGCACTTGCGGCGGTCGACTTCAATGGGTTCAAGCTCGGCGCTCCAACCATCTCCAATTTCATCGAAAGGCTTCCCGATCTCGCATTCTTTCATGCAAATTCAAACAAATTCAGAGGCACAATACCAACAAACCTTGAAAAGCTCCCCTACTTATACGAGCTCGACGTGAGCAACAATCGCTTGACGGGAAATTTCCCGATGACGGTCCTACTCATCAAGAACATCACCTTCTTGGACCTCCGTTTCAATCGATTCCAAGGAATGGTTCCCAACCAGATCTTGGGATTGAACATCATCGAAGTTCTCTTCATCAACAACAACAATTTCATGAACCCTATCCCGAGAAATCTGTTCCGGCTACCGGTGAAATACCTCACCTTAGCCAACAACAACTTCACCGGACGCATCCCTGGGAGCATTCGCTTCGCCAAAGACTCCTTGTTGGAAGTTCTCTTCCTCAACAATAAGCTCTGTTCTTGCCTTCCTTATGAGATCGGATTCCTCGAACATGCAACCGTCTTCGACGCTGGGTATAATCAGATAACGGGTCCAATTCCTCTGTCATTTGGATGCTTGAAGAAGGTGGAGCAGCTGAATTTGGCCGGAAATCAGCTGTATGGGCCGATACCAGAGTTGCTCTGCATGCTCGGCAACTTGCAGAACCTTTCCCTCTCCGATAATTATTTCACATTCGTGGGGCCTATTTGCAGAAAGCTGATCATGAGAGGAGTGTTGGATGATCGTTGGAACTGCATTCTCGGCCGTCCAAATCAGAGGCCACCTGAGGAATGTACTGCATTCTTCTCAAAGCCAATGAAATGTGACTTCCATTCTCCCTCGTTTTACATCGTCCCTTGCCTGCTCCACCAACATGCTTTGGAAGCCTCAATTCCACCGTCTCCTTCTCCGGCCTACTCTGCTCTCATTAGGAATCGGTAGAGTAGAGACCCAATTCTCAATCTTCATATTAATTTGCTTTAATCAATGATTTAATGGCTCTTTTCATTGTTTATCTCCTTCCTCTTATCTTCAAAACAAGTTGTATGAAGACTTCAATCACATTGTTATCATCAAATCATTTGTCACATTTATTTTTTTTATTTACATACGAGAAACTCAGAAATAATTCTACTAAAATCTCTGGGTGAATCCACTACCCCTAAGGACTAAGGCATACCAAACTTAGACCACGGAAACGGGTGGCAATATAGACACCGACACTTTCTGTTAGCAGACACCGATTTCTGAAAATTGAGTGGAAATTACCATTCTGCTCTTTCCGCGCGAAATCGTGCGATCGGTGCTGCAACGCCATTTCGCGTCGATCGATCGATCTGAGGCGTATACGCTCGATCTGAGGCGTATACGATCGATCGATCGATTCGACAGTTCATTTTCGAATCGATCGATCGATCATAACACGGGTTTCAGTCGATCGCACGGTTCCATGGGATCGTGCGATCGATTTTAACTGAGACGTCGACGGTTTGACAGTCGACCGCTCCCACCAAGATCGATCGCACGATTGTATCTGATCGTGCGATCGACTGTGACCCATTCAAAGATCGATCGCACGATTGTATGTGATCGTGCGATCGATCTTAACTGAGAGTCGACCTCTCATCTCAAGATCGATCGCACGATCACATACAATCGTGCGATCGATCTTCTGTTTAGGGCAAGATCGATCGATCGATCACTGTGATCGTGCGATCGATCTTGAGATGAGAGGTCGACTGTCTGACAGTCGAGCTCTCAGTTAAGATCGATCGCACGATCACATACAATCGTGCTATCGATCTTCTGTTTAGGGCAAGATCGATCGATCGATGACTGTGATCGTGCGATCGATCTTAACTGAGAGTCGACCTCTCATCTCAAGATCGATCGCACGATCACATATGATCGATCGATCGATCTTCTGGTTAGGGCAAGATCGATCGATCGATCACTGTGATCGTGCGATCGATCGATCAGATATATATATATAACCGATCGATCCTTTCGCCCTTTCCTGCGATTCAACCCTCGAAACCGAAGACCCTTTCTCTTCTTCTTGTCGAACGATCGATCGACCCTTTCCTCTTCCCCAAATCGAGCGCACGATTCTCCAAATCGTGCGATTTGCCCTCTCCGGAAACCCTTTCTTTCTCCGATTTCATCTTCGGATCTCCGATTTGCCCTCTCCGGAAACCCTCTTAATTCATCTTCCTCGCCGGATTTCCGGAAACCTTCCCCCTTTTCTTGCCTTTCTCAGATTTTGTCTTCCTCGCCGGATTTCCTTCACACCACTCCTTCACATGGCATCCAAAGCCTCTACATCGAGAGGGAGAAAGATAAAGGTACCTGTAACGTCCCGACCCGCTACGGGCGCGTTAAAACTGATACGAACTCCTAAAACCGATCCAATACAATTTCGGATACTTTTTTTTTTTTTTAAAAGGGAGACGCCGCTCCTGCAACCCACACTAACCATAGCAATCTACCAATAAGTCAAAAACCGTAAGCATCAATCAGAATTACAAGTTATAGCATCATCACATTATTACATTCATCCAACTTAGTGAAATGTACACATATCTCAAATACATTAGCAATTTCCGATTACAAGATAAAACCATGATAAGTACAAAGCTGCAGTTCTATACCCAAAGTCCGATTGAGGGTCCCGTCGACCATCCCTGTATGGAATACCTGCGAGGCAAGGGGTGAGCTCTACATGCCCAGTGAGGGTAACACACGCGCCAAATGTCACCCAGCATACACTATGTATATATGTGATCATATGAACATACCAATATCTATGGAGTTTACATGCATGACTATGCAAGCGGGTGCCCTACCCCTAACACACAGGCCCACATCAATTGGGCTACTAGTGCATCCTCTGACCCACTCAACGTATCCGTCGTAATTCATCCGTCCTCGGTTACACAGACTGACCTCCAACCGGGTTAGGATCCCTCCTTCTCGACCAGACCTATAACTCTCTCATGACAACCAACCAACCCAAGAATCGGACTCACTAGAGTCCTAAACTGACTACCACACAGGAGTAACCACCTCACCAGTCCTCAACGGACTGCCAACCAAAATCATCCATGGTCTCCTCAACCGAGCACCAGAGTCTCGATAATCAAACCCATAATCTTGGACCCTATATGCTGGTCTCCACACGACTGATGTATCCACCTCCTACAGAATTCTATAGCTCCTCTACCGAGTGAGCCGGCCGAACTCACTCGACAGGCGTCCATAAATTTCTGATGAGTCAACACCCACAACACAAGTCTCAACGATGAACCCCAATACTATAACTGCGGGTAAACGCACTACCACCTCACACCACAGGCTATCCCCACCACTCAGGTGTCCTAGCCTAGAACGTCTCATCACATCACATCGCACCATCCCTCGATCAATAAGTGGCGAGCACATCCTCTGCCTACTTGGTCATCCGGGGAATCACAGACCATACCAGCGGGAGCTGTCCCTCACCGCATCGTCCCTCGACCTAGGCGAGCACCTCCTCAGCCTACTCGGTCATCCAGGGAATCACAGACCATACCAGCGGGAGCTGTCCCTCACCGCATCGTCCCTCGACCCAGGCGAGCACCTCCTCAGCCTACTCGGTCATCCAGGGAATCACAGACCATACCAACGGGAGCTGTCCCTCACCGCATCGTCCCTCGACCTAGGCGAGCACCTCCTCAGCCTACTCGGTCATCCAGGGAATTACAGACCACACCAGCGGGAGCTGTCCCTCACCGCATCGTCCCTCGACCTAGGCGAGCACCTCCTCAGCCTACTCAGTCATCTAGGGATCACAAACTATACCAGCGGGAGCTGTCCCTCACCGCACCATCCCCCGGCTAATGAGCGGCGAGCACCTCCTCAGCCTCCTCTGTCATCCGGGGGTCACCTCATCCATCGCACATTCAGGAATCGGAACCGCGAAGGGTTTCTAAGGTTACCTTGAGTGAACCAACATTCAGCCTGATGGCCTATCTGGGGTTAACATAATTACTTCCCAATTAGTCCTTACCTAGGACTCCCAAGGCACCTTGTTCCCTAAATCAGATCACGCCCCTCATAGGTACGTCCAGGAAATGCAAGACGGACCGACTATTTGATCCATGCGAGAGGTTACGATTACCCGTTTCCAATCACAAGGGAGTCTGAATCCAACCACGTCTCCACTGCGCGGTCCCACATAACATCCCCACCCTAACTACCCGACAAGCTAGGGGGGTCTCTAGATCCTGATGTTACCTAGTACCCTTGCCCCCATCGACATCCCACATACGTCAGTTATATGTATGCACAATTAACTCTACACTTACTAGCATAGTTTGTCATATAATAATCAGGCATATGCATCACTATTTATCACGGGCTGACATGTTAACATCCAAGCATGTTGTATTGTCTAGCAGTCCAAACTAATCATCACATGGTTACATGGCATATCATCAACAGAACTATATCACACCATAATCAGGCATATACCACCACATATCACATATTCATATATTGGCATATTAACAGACTGTCAATAAAAATAAACTCCAAATCATGTCACCACACAATCAATCAATTGTGACATCCAATAATCAATCCATATATGCCTCTGCGGGCATCGGATATGAATACACCCGGATGGGGACCCGCCACATAATGATATCAACAGTTCCCTTGCCGAGTGGCTCACAATATCAGGGACCCCCATTCGCCGCATTCCGTACCCGCACATCTAATAGAGTAGTAATATGCATAGATGCATGCTAAAAGCGGTGATAAGTTCCCTCACCTGTGTGTGTCTTTGAAATCCAATGCGAGAAAACAAGTCCGGGGGTTAAAGGAACTCCAGTCTGTTGAAACGAGAACACAAGGATAAGTAACCGGACAAAACGGGTCAAACTAAGTCTGGGCTACAAACGGGCCCAAAAGCGAGTCGGGCCCACACCGGATTGAAACGGGCCCAAAACTAAAAACTGGGTCCAAACTTGGACCCGGGTCAAAACTGAACCCAAAACTGGAGATTGGGTTTGAAACTGGGTCGGGCATGAAATCGGGTCGGGCCGAAGGCTGGGCCGAACTGGGCCAAGAAAGGCCCGAAAGGGAGCCGAGCTGGGCCTGGGTTACCAAAGCCCAGAAACGAACCCAGCCGAGTCAACTCAGTGACTCGGCTGAGTTGGCTCAGCACCCAGCCAAGGAAAACTGGGAAAAGAAGAAGGAAAAGAAAGGAAAACCAGAGGAAATAGGGAAAAGGAGAAAAGGGAAGATGAGAGGGTACCTCGGCCCAACGGGATCAATGCCGGACGGCGGCGATGAGCGAATCCGAACGACGAGAAGGGGCGAGTCGAGGTGGAGCGGCGACGGGAGAGAAGAGAGATCGAAGAAATGGTGACGGCGACACTTAGGGTTAAGAAAGAGAAGAAAGAAAAAGGAAGAAGAAGAAGTCGAGGTCGAGAGGAGGAAGAGAGGGGGTCGAGAGAGAGAAATGAGTGGCGGCGGCGGCGGGGGTTAGGGTTTGCTAGGAAGAAGATGAAAGAAAAGGGAAGAAAGAGGGGAAAACGGGAGGGGTTTGGGGGCGGCGGCACTGTAGCAAATGTGCTACAGTGCTGCGGGAAAGGGGGGAAAAATAGGCTAGGGTTTAGGGTTAAGGTATAAATATTTAAATATTTTTATTATTATTATTTTTTTTTTTCCAAAAAAAAAAAAATTAAAATCTCAAGCTTTTGAAAACAATTTAAAATGCGATATAAATCAAGCGACAAACGTCGGGGAGAAAACGTGTGATTTTAAAATATTTTTCTTTGACAAAGTACACAATAATGTGAAATTACCAAAATGCCCCGAGTCTCCGAACTCGAGATCAGGCAAACCAAGGCCCGCCACGGGGCCTACACTCCTCCAACTGCCACCGAAACTCTAAAATCCCGAAAAATCGGGTCGGATTATTACAATACTACCCCCTTTAAGGAATTTCGTCCTCGAAATTCACCTTAGGCTCAAATCTCATAAGAAAATCTAAGTAAAAACTGTCTCCGCAGAACTGAAACTCACCCTCAAACCAATTTCCTCACCACAAACACAACATCTGACTCAAAGGAATAACCTTGCCATAAGGCACCACGAACAGTTGAACCACTTAGACAACAATCTGGACCACCTTCGAAACTAATGACTTCTACCTGATCAACTTCCTCAGCTCGGTAGTCCCTCTGAACATATCCGGTCTCAACAGAATTGCTTCAAGATCTCCACCTAATACAAAGGCAATTTACAAAGTCGGCCACATAGTGCTTCGCAAAGAACTGTTAAACTGCCTGTATGAGGCTGTCACTGTGCTCAAGCCCTACCAAGAGTCAACAATCTTCTGAAATCTGCATGGTTTGTCCTAACCGGCTATCTATCCACAAACAGTCCGCTGAGTTGTAACACGGTTGAGCACACAACTCTCTGTAACATTGTCTAATCTGATGGACAGGTCTTAAATCTCGAACTGACACTGTTGACACTGCCATCTCACACAGACTAACTCTCTGCCCAATCCAACCTGGTCCAAAAAGTTCCAAGAAGTCGGGCATCCTTACTCCAAGGAGATAAGTGAGTTCTGCCAATCCATCCACTATCATCTGTACCACTAACCCATGATGAAGGAGTTGAAACATCTCCACCTGGCACCACTCAAGCTGAGCTATTACCAACCTGCTCTAGAGAGTCAAGTCGCCATCAAGTCTCACAGCCTAGATGTCTGGTCCACCACCATACATCACAAAACCCCCAAGTCTGACTGTCTCTGCACTTGAACGCTGGTTCTCCGGGGTTCTGTCACCCAACACTGGCTGAACCATCTCGTTGTATTGACTGGCCACTATAGTCTCTGCACCTGATCAACAATCACTCCATCAACTTCATCCATCACGTCCGCATCATGCTCAATTCTTCCCGAACAAACAAGTGTTCAAAACCACAGTAACGGGGGATACTCAGAATCTCTCTCAACAATGGGTATCTCCAACCCGAGCGCAACGCCATCAACATCCATCCCGAGCCATTAGTGGAAAGTTTTACTCATCGATATCAAGTCGTCTCGAATCAGAAACAACCAATTAATCATCCTGTATTAGCACATAACCATTATCATCCTTGGAAACATCACAATAAGCTGCACGCCCACAACCTCTTCTCTATCTCTAGTACTATCATCACTAAAATGGTCGTCTGCCTCCACTCAAGAAAAATTGTCTCACTGATATCATACCAAGAGTTAACCGTTCTCTCTGACCAATCTAATGTAAGCACGGTCACCTGGAGTAATCTGAATAAACTGCCAGACACAACCTCAGTCCCATCCTGACAAACCTGTCGCACTACCTGTCGAAACCACATTGCCAGATAGCTACGTCTATGGGGTCAAGACTCGTACCCGATAAGATCTCGAATGAAAACACATCTTCAAGTAGCAACATGGGTCCTTCTAGCTGTCTCAACTAGTCGTCAATTCCCAGGAGGAAAAACCTCACTCCATTATGTAACTCTGCTCAATCGTCGACCATTAGCACAAAATCTCAACAAGTCACCATTCTTCTTGGCCAACAAAGTCGGAGCATCCCAGACGAAATACATGGACAAACGGGTCCCACCGACTCTGGCCCGTAAATCAAGCCTCTAAGTCCAACACCCCTGTCAGTGTCGCCCCAACGCCTGGCATCCCAGTGCCCTCTCAACTCAAACTGACTAACAAGCCACACGGTGATTAGGTCCCTCAATACCCTGACTGACGGTAAAACACTATCTCTAAATAGAACATCTCCAATGGTTAAGAGATCTATCTTTTGCTATAATACACTACATATAATCCTGCACAATATTCGCCAATCACTCCAACGGAGACGTGACAACCAAGGCGTCTCCACCACACATACTCCCAAACTCAAACCACGACGAAGCTCAAAGTCATCGAGGGAGCCACGTATCTGAATCAGGTCAAGTTTCAGAACAAAAAAAAACAAAGGGGCACTATCACATCACTCGCATCAATAGGATGTATCAACCCATACGGGGTGTTGCTGCCACACTCAGATTATTGCACTGAAGTCGTACTCAAGTCAATTACTCTGACTTCTCGCTAGCAAGATACTTCGGGTCTTTCGCATACACACATTGACGACGGAGATAAACAATCTGCTCACCAACAATTGGTTCTCCAAAGTCTCTATCACAGGTCGGGGAATCTCTAAGGTCACTGGGTCACTATCCCCGGTACGGTTTCCCCTACTCTAACAGGTGCTCATTCTCACCACGAGTCAATCCACCAAACGAAAATCTGACCAAGCTCAATACAAGATGCGAACCCAAAGTAAAAATATATCTCCAGTACTCAAGTTCAAGGGCAACTCCATCAGGCTTACCATAACAACTTAGGGAAGTCAAAACACCACTATGGAAATAGGTTCCATCTACCCTGTCAGACAAGGGATGAAATTAATCTCTGGTCATTAACTCACACATCTCTGACCCATGCACAGTCCGAGAGTTGAACCGTGCTCTGATACCAACTGTAACGTCCCGACCCGCTACGGGCGCGTTAAAACTGATACGAACTCCTAAAACCGATCCAATACAATTTCGGATACTTTTTTTTTTTTTTTAAAAGGGAGACGCCACTCCTGCAACCCACACTAACCATAGCAATCTACCAATAAGTCAAAAACCGTAAGCATCAATCAGAATTACAAGTTATAGCATCATCACATTATTACATTCATCCAACTTAGTGAAATGTACACATATCTCAAATACATTAGCAATTTCCGATTACAAGATAAAACCATGATAAGTACAAAGCTGCAGTTCTATACCCAAAGTCCGATTGAGGGTCCCGTCGACCATCCCTGTATGGAATACCTGCGAGGCAAGGGGTGAGCTCTACATGCCCAGTGAGGGTAACACACGCGCCAAATGTCACCCAGCATACACTATGTATATATGTGATCATATGAACATACCAATATCTATGGAGTTTACATGCATGACTATGCAAGCGGGTGCCCTACCCCTAACACACAGGCCCACATCAATTGGGCTACTAGTGCATCCTCTGACCCACTCAACGTATCCGTCGTAATTCATCCGTCCTCGGTTACACAGACTGACCTCCAACCGGGTTAGGATCCCTCCTTCTCGACCAGACCTATAACTCTCTCATGACAACCAACCAACCCAAGAATCGGACTCACTAGAGTCCTAAACTGACTACCACACAGGAGTAACCACCTCACCAGTCCTCAACGGACTGCCAACCAAAATCATCCATGGTCTCCTCAACCGAGCACCAGAGTCTCGATAATCAAACCCATAATCTTGGACCCTATATGCTGGTCTCCACACGACTGATGTATCCACCTCCTACAGAATTCTATAGCTCCTCTACCGAGTGAGCCGGCCGAACTCACTCGACAGGCGTCCATAAATTTCTGATGAGTCAACACCCACAACACAAGTCTCAACGATGAACCCCAATACTATAACTGCGGGTAAACGCACTACCACCTCACACCACAGGCTATCCCCACCACTCAGGTGTCCTAGCCTAGAACGTCTCATCACATCACATCGCACCATCCCTCGATCAATAAGTGGCGAGCACATCCTCTGCCTACTTGGTCATCCGGGGAATCACAGACCATACCAGCGGGAGCTGTCCCTCACCGCATCGTCCCTCGACCTAGGCGAGCACCTCCTCAGCCTACTCGGTCATCCAGGGAATCACAGACCATACCAGCGGGAGCTGTCCCTCACCGCATCGTCCCTCGACCTAGGCGAGCACCTCCTCAGCCTACTCGGTCATCCAGGGAATCACAGACCACACCAGCGGGAGCTGTCCCTCATCGCATCGTCCCTCGACCTAGGCGAGCACCTCCTCAGCCTACTCGGTCATCCAGGGAATCACAGACCACACCAGCGGGAGCTGTCCCTCACCGCATCGTCCCTCGACCCAGGCGAGCACCTCCTCAGCCTACTCGGTCATCCAGGGAATCACAGACCATACCAACGGGAGCTGTCCCTCACCGCATCGTCCCTCGACCTAGGCGAGCACCTCCTCAGCCTACTCGGTCATCCAGGGAATTACAGACCACACCAGCGGGAGCTGTCCCTCACCGCATCGTCCCTCGACCTAGGCGAGCACCTCCTCAGCCTACTCGGTCATCCAGGGAATCACAGACCATACCAGCGGGAGCTGTCCCTCACCGCATCGTCCCTCGACCTAGGCGAGCACCTCCTCAGCCTACTCGGTCATCCAGGGAATCACAGACCACACCAGCGGGAGCTGTCCCTCACCGCATCGTCCCTCGACCCAGGCGAGCACCTCCTCAGCCTACTCGGTCATCCAGGGAATCACAGACCATACCAACGGGAGCTGTCCCTCACCGCATCGTCCCTCGACCTAGGCGAGCACCTCCTCAGCCTACTCGGTCATCCAGGGAATTACAGACCACACCAGCGGGAGCTGTCCCTCACCGCATCGTCCCTCGACCTAGGCGAGCACCTCCTCAGCCTACTCAGTCATCTAGGGATCACAAACTATACCAGCGGGAGCTGTCCCTCACCGCACCATCCCCCGGCTAATGAGCGGCGAGCACCTCCTCAGCCTCCTCTGTCATCCGGGGGTCACCTCATCCATCGCACATTCAGGAATCGGAACCGCGAAGGGTTTCTAAGGTTACCTTGAGTGAACCAACATTCAGCCTGATGGCCTATCTGGGGTTAACATAATTACTTCCCAATTAGTCCTTACCTAGGACTCCCAAGGCACCTTGTTCCCTAAATCAGATCACGCCCCTCATAGGTACGTCCAGGAAATGCAAGACGGACCGACTATTTGATCCATGCGAGAGGTTACGATTACCCGTTTCCAATCACAAGGGAGTCTGAATCCAACCACGTCTCCACTGCGCGGTCCCACATAACATCCCCACCCTAACTACCCGACAAGCTAGGGGGGTCTCTAGATCCTGATGTTACCTAGTACCCTTGCCCCCATCGACATCCCACATACGTCAGTTATATGTATGCACAATTAACTCTACACTTACTAGCATAGTTTGTCATATAATAATCAGGCATATGCATCACTATTTATCACGGGCTGACATGTTAACATCCAAGCATGTTGTATTGTCTAGCAGTCCAAACTAATCATCACATGGTTACATGGCATATCATCAACAGAACTATATCACACCATAATTAGGCATATACCACCACATATCACATATTCATATATTGGCATATTAACAGACTGTCAATAAAAATAAACTCCAAATCATGTCACCACACAATCAATCAATTGTGACATCCAATAATCAATCCATATATGCCTCTGCGGGCATCGGATATGAATACACCCGGATGGGGACCCGCCACATAATGATATCAACAGTTCCCTTGCCGAGTGGCTCACAATATCAGGGACCCCCATTCGCCGCATTCCGTACCCGCACATCTAATAGAGTAGTAATATGCATAGATGCATGCTAAAAGCGGTGATAAGTTCCCTCACCTGTGTGTGTCTTTGAAATCCAATGCGAGAAAACAAGTCCGGGGGTTAAAGGAACTCCAGTCTGTTGAAACGAGAACACAAGGATAAGTAACCGGACAAAACGGGTCAAACTAAGTCTGGGCTACAAACGGGCCCAAAAGCGAGTCGGGCCCACACCGGATTGAAACGGGCCCAAAACTAAAAACTGGGTCCAAACTTGGACCCGGGTCAAAACTGAACCCAAAACTGGAGATTGGGTTTGAAACTGGGTCGGGCATGAAATCGGGTCGGGCCGAAGGCTGGGCCGAACTGGGCCAAGAAAGGCCCGAAAGGGAGCCGAGCTGGGCCTGGGTTACCAAAGCCCAGAAACGAACCCAGCCGAGTCAACTCAGTGACTCGGCTGAGTTGGCTCAGCACCCAGCCAAGGAAAACTGGGAAAAGAAGAAGGAAAAGAAAGGAAAACCAGAGGAAATAGGGAAAAGGAGAAAAGGGAAGATGAGAGGGTACCTCGGCCCAACGGGATCAATGCCGGACGGCGGCGATGAGCGAATCCGAACGACGAGAAGGGGCGAGTCGAGGTGGAGCGGCGACGGGAGAGAAGAGAGATCGAAGAAATGGTGACGGCGACACTTAGGGTTAAGAAAGAGAAGAAAGAAAAAGGAAGAAGAAGAAGTCGAGGTCGAGAGGAGGAAGAGAGGGGGTCGAGAGAGAGAAATGAGTGGCGGCGGCGGCGGGGGTTAGGGTTTGCTAGGAAGAAGATGAAAGAAAAGGGAAGAAAGAGGGGAAAACGGGAGGGGTTTGGGGGCGGCGGCACTGTAGCAAATGTGCTACAGTGCTGCGGGAAAGGGGGGAAAAATAGGCTAGGGTTTAGGGTTAAGGTATAAATATTTAAATATTTTTATTATTATTATTTTTTTTTTTCCAAAAAAAAAAAATTAAAATCTCAAGCTTTTGAAAACAATTTAAAATGCGATATAAATCAAGCGACAAACGTCGGGGAGAAAACGTGTGATTTTAAAATATTTTTCTTTGACAAAGTACACAATAATGTGAAATTACCAAAATGCCCCGAGTCTCCGAACTCGAGATCAGGCAAACCAAGGCCCGCCACGGGGCCTACACTCCTCCAACTGCCACCGAAACTCTAAAATCCCGAAAAATCGGGTCGGATTATTACAATACTACCCCCTTTAAGGAATTTCGTCCTCGAAATTCACCTTAGGCTCAAATCTCATAAGAAAATCTAAGTAAAAACTGTCTCCGCAGAACTGAAACTCACCCTCAAACCAATTTCCTCACCACAAACACAACATCTGACTCAAAGGAATAACCTTGCCATAAGGCACCACGAACAGTTGAACCACTTAGACAACAATCTGGACCACCTTCGAAACTAATGACTTCTACCTGATCAACTTCCTCAGCTCGGTAGTCCCTCTGAACATATCCGGTCTCAACAGAATTGCTTCAAGATCTCCACCTAATACAAAGGCAATTTACAAAGTCGGCCACATAGTGCTTCGCAAAGAACTGTTAAACTGCCTGTATGAGGCTGTCACTGTGCTCAAGCCCTACCAAGAGTCAACAATCTTCTGAAATCTGCATGGTTTGTCCTAACCGGCTATCTATCCACAAACAGTCCGCTGAGTTGTAACACGGTTGAGCACACAACTCTCTGTAACATTGTCTAATCTGATGGACAGGTCTTAAATCTCGAACTGACACTGTTGACACTGCCATCTCACACAGACTAACTCTCTGCCCAATCCAACCTGGTCCAAAAAGTTCCAAGAAGTCGGGCATCCTTACTCCAAGGAGATAAGTGAGTTCTGCCAATCCATCCACTATCATCTGTACCACTAACCCATGATGAAGGAGTTGAAACATCTCCACCTGGCACCACTCAAGCTGAGCTATTACCAACCTGCTCTAGAGAGTCAAGTCGCCATCAAGTCTCACAGCCTAGATGTCTGGTCCACCACCATACATCACAAAACCCCCAAGTCTGACTGTCTCTGCACTTGAACGCTGGTTCTCCGGGGTTCTGTCACCCAACACTGGCTGAACCATCTCGTTGTATTGACTGGCCACTATAGTCTCTGCACCTGATCAACAATCACTCCATCAACTTCATCCATCACGTCCGCATCATGCTCAATTCTTCCCGAACAAACAAGTGTTCAAAACCACAGTAACGGGGGATACTCAGAATCTCTCTCAACAATGGGTATCTCCAACCCGAGCGCAACGCCATCAACATCCATCCCGAGCCATTAGTGGAAAGTTTTACTCATCGATATCAAGTCGTCTCGAATCAGAAACAACCAATTAATCATCCTGTATTAGCACATAACCATTATCATCCTTGGAAACATCACAATAAGCTGCACGCCCACAACCTCTTCTCTATCTCTAGTACTATCATCACTAAAATGGTCGTCTGCCTCCACTCAAGAAAAATTGTCTCACTGATATCATACCAAGAGTTAACCGTTCTCTCTGACCAATCTAATGTAAGCACGGTCACCTGGAGTAATCTGAATAAACTGCCAGACACAACCTCAGTCCCATCCTGACAAACCTGTCGCACTACCTGTCGAAACCACATTGCCAGATAGCTACGTCTATGGGGTCAAGACTCGTACCCGATAAGATCTCGAATGAAAACACATCTTCAAGTAGCAACATGGGTCCTTCTAGCTGTCTCAACTAGTCGTCAATTCCCAGGAGGAAAAACCTCACTCCATTATGTAACTCTGCTCAATCGTCGACCATTAGCACAAAATCTCAACAAGTCACCATTCTTCTTGGCCAACAAAGTCGGAGCATCCCAGACGAAATACATGGACAAACGGGTCCCACCGACTCTGGCCCGTAAATCAAGCCTCTAAGTCCAACACCCCTGTCAGTGTCGCCCCAACGCCTGGCATCCCAGTGCCCTCTCAACTCAAACTGACTAACAAGCCACACGGTGATTAGGTCCCTCAATACCCTGACTGACGGTAAAACACTATCTCTAAATAGAACATCTCCAATGGTTAAGAGATCTATCTTTTGCTATAATACACTACATATAATCCTGCACAATATTCGCCAATCACTCCAACGGAGACGTGACAACCAAGGCGTCTCCACCACACATACTCCCAAACTCAAACCACGACGAAGCTCAAAGTCATCGAGGGAGCCACGTATCTGAATCAGGTCAAGTTTCAGAACAAAAAAAAACAAAGGGGCACTATCACATCACTCGCATCAATAGGATGTATCAACCCATACGGGGTGTTGCTGCCACACTCAGATTATTGCACTGAAGTCGTACTCAAGTCAATTACTCTGACTTCTCGCTAGCAAGATACTTCGGGTCTTTCGCATACACACATTGACGACGGAGATAAACAATCTGCTCACCAACAATTGGTTCTCCAAAGTCTCTATCACAGGTCGGGGAATCTCTAAGGTCACTGGGTCACTATCCCCGGTACGGTTTCCCCTACTCTAACAGGTGCTCATTCTCACCACGAGTCAATCCACCAAACGAAAATCTGACCAAGCTCAATACAAGATGCGAACCCAAAGTAAAAATATATCTCCAGTACTCAAGTTCAAGGGCAACTCCATCAGGCTTACCATAACAACTTAGGGAAGTCAAAACACCACTATGGAAATAGGTTCCATCTACCCTGTCAGACAAGGGATGAAATTAATCTCTGGTCATTAACTCACACATCTCTGACCCATGCACAGTCCGAGAGTTGAACCGTGCTCTGATACCAACTGTAACGTCCCGACCCGCTACGGGCGCGTTAAAACTGATACGAACTCCTAAAACCGATCCAATACAATTTCGGATACTTTTTTTTTTTTTTAAAAGGGAGACGCCACTCCTGCAACCCACACTAACCATAGCAATCTACCAATAAGTCAAAAACCGTAAGCATCAATCAGAATTACAAGTTATAGCATCATCACATTATTACATTCATCCAACTTAGTGAAATGTACACATATCTCAAATACATTAGCAATTTCCGATTACAAGATAAAACCATGATAAGTACAAAGCTGCAGTTCTATACCCAAAGTCCGATTGAGGGTCCCGTCGACCATCCCTGTATGGAATACCTGCGAGGCAAGGGGTGAGCTCTACATGCCCAGTGAGGGTAACACACGCGCCAAATGTCACCCAGCATACACTATGTATATATGTGATCATATGAACATACCAATATCTATGGAGTTTACATGCATGACTATGCAAGCGGGTGCCCTACCCCTAACACACAGGCCCACATCAATTGGGCTACTAGTGCATCCTCTGACCCACTCAACGTATCCGTCGTAATTCATCCGTCCTCGGTTACACAGACTGACCTCCAACCGGGTTAGGATCCCTCCTTCTCGACCAGACCTATAACTCTCTCATGACAACCAACCAACCCAAGAATCGGACTCACTAGAGTCCTAAACTGACTACCACACAGGAGTAACCACCTCACCAGTCCTCAACGGACTGCCAACCAAAATCATCCATGGTCTCCTCAACCGAGCACCAGAGTCTCGATAATCAAACCCATAATCTTGGACCCTATATGCTGGTCTCCACACGACTGATGTATCCACCTCCTACAGAATTCTATAGCTCCTCTACCGAGTGAGCCGGCCGAACTCACTCGACAGGCGTCCATAAATTTCTGATGAGTCAACACCCACAACACAAGTCTCAACGATGAACCCCAATACTATAACTGCGGGTAAACGCACTACCACCTCACACCACAGGCTATCCCCACCACTCAGGTGTCCTAGCCTAGAACGTCTCATCACATCACATCGCACCATCCCTCGATCAATAAGTGGCGAGCACATCCTCTGCCTACTTGGTCATCCGGGGAATCACAGACCATACCAGCGGGAGCTGTCCCTCACCGCATCGTCCCTCGACCTAGGCGAGCACCTCCTCAGCCTACTCGGTCATCCAGGGAATCACAGACCATACCAGCGGGAGCTGTCCCTCACCGCATCGTCCCTCGACCTAGGCGAGCACCTCCTCAGCCTACTCGGTCATCCAGGGAATCACAGACCACACCAGCGGGAGCTGTCCCTCACCGCATCGTCCCTCGACCTAGGCGAGCACCTCCTCAGCCTACTCGGTCATCCAGGGAATCACAGACCACACCAGCGGGAGCTGTCCCTCACCGCATCGTCCCTCGACCCAGGCGAGCACCTCCTCAGCCTACTCGGTCATCCAGGGAATCACAGACCATACCAACGGGAGCTGTCCCTCACCGCATCGTCCCTCGACCTAGGCGAGCACCTCCTCAGCCTACTCGGTCATCCAGGGAATTACAGACCACACCAGCGGGAGCTGTCCCTCACCGCATCGTCCCTCGACCTAGGCGAGCACCTCCTCAGCCTACTCGGTCATCCAGGGAATCACAGACCATACCAGCGGGAGCTGTCCCTCACCGCATCGTCCCTCGACCTAGGCGAGCACCTCCTCAGCCTACTCGGTCATCCAGGGAATCACAGACCACACCAGCGGGAGCTGTCCCTCACCGCATCGTCCCTCGACCCAGGCGAGCACCTCCTCAGCCTACTCGGTCATCCAGGGAATCACAGACCATACCAACGGGAGCTGTCCCTCACCGCATCGTCCCTCGACCTAGGCGAGCACCTCCTCAGCCTACTCGGTCATCCAGGGAATTACAGACCACACCAGCGGGAGCTGTCCCTCACCGCATCGTCCCTCGACCTAGGCGAGCACCTCCTCAGCCTACTCAGTCATCTAGGGATCACAAACTATACCAGCGGGAGCTGTCCCTCACCGCACCATCCCCCGGCTAATGAGCGGCGAGCACCTCCTCAGCCTCCTCTGTCATCCGGGGGTCACCTCATCCATCGCACATTCAGGAATCGGAACCGCGAAGGGTTTCTAAGGTTACCTTGAGTGAACCAACATTCAGCCTGATGGCCTATCTGGGGTTAACATAATTACTTCCCAATTAGTCCTTACCTAGGACTCCCAAGGCACCTTGTTCCCTAAATCAGATCACGCCCCTCATAGGTACGTCCAGGAAATGCAAGACGGACCGACTATTTGATCCATGCGAGAGGTTACGATTACCCGTTTCCAATCACAAGGGAGTCTGAATCCAACCACGTCTCCACTGCGCGGTCCCACATAACATCCCCACCCTAACTACCCGACAAGCTAGGGGGGTCTCTAGATCCTGATGTTACCTAGTACCCTTGCCCCCATCGACATCCCACATACGTCAGTTATATGTATGCACAATTAACTCTACACTTACTAGCATAGTTTGTCATATAATAATCAGGCATATGCATCACTATTTATCACGGGCTGACATGTTAACATCCAAGCATGTTGTATTGTCTAGCAGTCCAAACTAATCATCACATGGTTACATGGCATATCATCAACAGAACTATATCACACCATAATCAGGCATATACCACCACATATCACATATTCATATATTGGCATATTAACAGACTGTCAATAAAAATAAACTCCAAATCATGTCACCACACAATCAATCAATTGTGACATCCAATAATCAATCCATATATGCCTCTGCGGGCATCGGATATGAATACACCCGGATGGGGACCCGCCACATAATGATATCAACAGTTCCCTTGCCGAGTGGCTCACAATATCAGGGACCCCCATTCGCCGCATTCCGTACCCGCACATCTAATAGAGTAGTAATATGCATAGATGCATGCTAAAAGCGGTGATAAGTTCCCTCACCTGTGTGTGTCTTTGAAATCCAATGCGAGAAAACAAGTCCGGGGGTTAAAGGAACTCCAGTCTGTTGAAACGAGAACACAAGGATAAGTAACCGGACAAAACGGGTCAAACTAAGTCTGGGCTACAAACGGGCCCAAAAGCGAGTCGGGCCCACACCGGATTGAAACGGGCCCAAAACTAAAAACTGGGTCCAAACTTGGACCCGGGTCAAAACTGAACCCAAAACTGGAGATTGGGTTTGAAACTGGGTCGGGCATGAAATCGGGTCGGGCCGAAGGCTGGGCCGAACTGGGCCAAGAAAGGCCCGAAAGGGAGCCGAGCTGGGCCTGGGTTACCAAAGCCCAGAAACGAACCCAGCCGAGTCAACTCAGTGACTCGGCTGAGTTGGCTCAGCACCCAGCCAAGGAAAACTGGGAAAAGAAGAAGGAAAAGAAAGGAAAACCAGAGGAAATAGGGAAAAGGAGAAAAGGGAAGATGAGAGGGTACCTCGGCCCAACGGGATCAATGCCGGACGGCGGCGATGAGCGAATCCGAACGACGAGAAGGGGCGAGTCGAGGTGGAGCGGCGACGGGAGAGAAGAGAGATCGAAGAAATGGTGACGGCGACACTTAGGGTTAAGAAAGAGAAGAAAGAAAAAGGAAGAAGAAGAAGTCGAGGTCGAGAGGAGGAAGAGAGGGGGTCGAGAGAGAGAAATGAGTGGCGGCGGCGACGGGGGTTAGGGTTTGCTAGGAAGAAGATGAAAGAAAAGGGAAGAAAGAGGGGAAAACGGGAGGGGTTTGGGGGCGGCGGCACTGTAGCAAATGTGCTACAGTGCTGCGGGAAAGGGGGGAAAAATAGGCTAGGGTTTAGGGTTAAGGTATAAATATTTAAATATTTTTATTATTATTATTTTTTTTTTTCCAAAAAAAAAAAAAATTAAAATCTCAAGCTTTTGAAAACAATTTAAAATGCGATATAAATCAAGCGACAAACGTCGGGGAGAAAACGTGTGATTTTAAAATATTTTTCTTTGACAAAGTACACAATAATGTGAAATTACCAAAATGCCCCGAGTCTCCGAACTCGAGATCAGGCAAACCAAGGCCCGCCACGGGGCCTACACTCCTCCAACTGCCACCGAAACTCTAAAATCCCGAAAAATCGGGTCGGATTATTACAGTACCGGCTTCATCTAGAAGGAAAAGAGCGAGATTGACGGAGACACCACCTAGGGAGACAGAGGCCTTCGACCCGAACCACTTCAAGTCTTTGGAAGCCACCACACTATACCGAGAGGATTTGTACTCTCGGCCGATGATTTATGGTAAAATCATGGACCTAAGCTTTTTTTCTGCATTTGAATTAAGAATCGATGAGTATATTTACAGACTTGGATGGGGAGGTTTTTTGGGAATCAAAGAAGATTTTTACCCAAAATTGGTGAAGGAATTTTATGCAAATATGTCGGAGGACCGGGCGAGACACTCCATAAAATCCAAAGTTAGGGGGACAGAAATTGATATTTCAACTGAGGCATTGGACAGAATGTTTGGGTATCCCAGTGCCACTATTTCGAAATATGAACCAAATTCATGGCCCACCGATGTTGACGGATTCGTTCCCTCGGAGGCCATGACCCAATTGTGTGGGCGAAGTGATGGTGCCAGAGGAGATAAGATCGGGCTTATGGAGCTAACCCTAGAGGCCCGAATTGTATATTACATTATTAGGAAAAATATTTTACCTAGAAAAGGGCTTAGTAATCAAGTGCCGTATTTTGATAGTTTCTTGATATGGTGCATCTTGAATGGGAAGCAAATTGATATATCCTTCATCATAATAAAACACATGGCTGCATCTCGTAAGATTAGAAAATGTAGCCTTCCATATGGTTTGTTTCTGTCTTACTTGTTTCGATTTTGCGGAGTCACCCTCCCTCCTGATGAGAAAATAGAAATGAAGAAAACCGATATATTCGATGCGTCTACTTTGGGCAAGATGGGATACAAACTCGACAATGCACGTTGGGTTCCCAAAGTAGAACATCGTCCTATTGAGGTTGAGGCACCTGAGGAGGGTGACATACCTGAAGTTGGGGGGACTGAGGCGCCTGAAGTTCAGGGAGCAGAGGCACCTGAAGTTGGGAGTGGTGAGGCACATGATACAGGAGTTAGTACTATGCTGATTCTTGATAGCATAGAAAAATTGAATGAAAAAATTGATGTAAAATTTGTCGAGATTGAAGAAAGGCTTATGGGCAGGCTTGAAGGGATGGTTGATGAAAAATTAGGTGAGATGGAAGGAAGATTGATTGGAAAGCTTGAGGGATTGGTTGACGATAAATTGGCTCAGATGGAAGGGAGGATGAATGCCACAATTGATAAGAAAAATAGTGAGTTGGTAGGAATGACGATGAGAAGGCTGAATATTTTGGAGACTCATACGGTAGACTTAATGAGAAACTCTGTTCTTTTATTGCAAAAAGGAGGAATAAATTCACAACTTGGACGCGATTCGGGAACCGGGATCATCAGATGTATGCTAAATGAGAAGAATATAAAGAAATCATGGGGGATAGCCTCTTCGTCCACTGACACGAGTCAGACTCTCTCGACTGACATCCCACAGTCTCGTCCGACTGGCGCCACTCAGCCTCTTCCGTCTGGCCCCATTCATCCTCGTCCGACAGGGCCCACTCGTCAGGTGCGTTCGACTGTCCCCAAGCATAGTGCGACTGGACGTCGTCCATTGGCACCAACACCTCCTGATCCTGCAGCAGTACCTTCTTCATCGGCACCAGCACCTCCTGATCCTGCACCAGTACCTTCTTCATCGGCACCAGCACCTCCTCATACTGCATCTGCCCCAGCTTCTACATCTGCACCTGCTTCTACATCTGCTCCAGCTCCTGCTCATACACTCTTTTGATATTCATATGTAACATCGTTTGTCAATATAGTGAATGTTTTCTTTTTATTACATCGTTTGTGAATCTCGAATGAACATAGTGAATGATTTCTTTTTATGAACTATTTCGTCTATTTGAATGAACATGGTGAATAGAATGGTTTGTTTGTAAACAACTGAATGAACATGAGACCCTTTGAATGTCAGTAAATATGGGAGCAGTGAATGGTCTGTCACCAAATATGGGACCCTTGAGTGGTCTGACACTAAATATGGATTTTATAGTTTGTCGCTAAACATGGGACCTTTGAGCGGTTTGTCTCTAAATATGGGACCTTAGAGTGAATTGTCGCTAAACATGGTACCTTTGAGTGGTCAGTCAACAAGCATGTAACCTTAGAAATCAGATTTCCTGATTAAATAAGAGTTTTAACCATTAGTGAGAAAATTTGTCAAGGAATGCTGGAGTAAACGACCAATGCTTGTTTAATCCAGTATTCCTTGACAAAATTCCTCACTAATGGTTAAAACTCTTCTTTAATCAGGCCATCTGATTTCTAAGGTCCCATACTTGTTGACTGACCACTCAAAGGTGTCATGTTTAGCGACAATTCACTCTAAGGTCCCATATTTAGAGACATACCGCTCAAAGGTCCCATGTTTAGCGACAAACCATAAAACCCATATTTAGTGAAAGGCTCACGCAAGGGTCCCGTATTTCGTAACAAACCACTCAGTGCTGGATTCATTTAAAAAACAATTGTTGCTTGAATACATACTTCAGTACATCGGAATTAAAATTAATACAATTTTTTGGAAATGAAATACATTCTTGCAACTGAATACACGAAAAAATGATAGACATCCATCACTGATTCCACCAATGCTGTAATTCGTCAGGATCTCTAACATCACCAGAGGTATATGTCGAATCGTCATAGAAGCCATAAGAACCAGTCGGCTGTGGAAAAAGGAGTACGTGTTAGTATTTTTCACCTTATTCTATATGAATGAAAATGTAAATATGTATCTTATGTAAACGAAACTTACTTCGGAAAATTGAGACAAACTCGTTGCTTGCGATTCAGGGTAATAATCATTAAATGGTTGAGGTAAAGCATTTAAATCTACACTGCAGGATGACTGTGCAGCACTTCTATTCGGACATGTTCTCTTTGTATGACCAATATTTTTGCATAACCCACATCTTCTTCCAGTCAATTGATTCTCTACAATCTCAAACGCAGAAGGATCTCGTCTTGTAGATGTTTGACCCTTTGAGGTGTTTGAACCTGGATGACGTCCTCTGTTGTACTGCATAATAGGTTGGCTGATATGCATCTCATCACTGGCAAGATCTTGGATATGATCTCGGAGCTCATCTTGATCAAATGTAGACAACTTTCCATATTTTTTCTTAATGGTTTCCCAGTGTACATCTAATTCATCTCCGGGTCGATTCATTTCAATGTTCAAGTCGTCAAATGAAATCAAATCGATTCTCCATTGTGGATGGATCTGATCCAAATGTAACTTGTTCATAAATTGCATTCTGTGAGCACAAGGTAAACCCATAGAAGCTGTAAACTCATGTGTACAATTGGGTAAAAATGACATGTTTATGAGCATAACATATTGCTTGTAAACCTCAGATAATGCAAATTGTGATACTCTGCCGTTCACTTCATCAAAGAAAGGAATCGATACAGTAAGAGCAAACCGGATTTTCTCATCCTCCATTTGAATCTTGAACTCTTGAAACTGATTTTCAATTGCATGGGATATCTTCCTTCGGACAACATATAGATCGCTAGTGGAGTTAGCTATATATCGTTTTAACACTGAATGTGCACTTTCAACCCTTGAAGTTGCTGCATTTTGAAAGTGTAAACTCCAACCGATCCATGCCTTGACGAATTGCTTCTTATGTGGGATCCATGTGCGTCTTATATAATTCACTGCATCCGAATAATGTCGAAAATCTTGTTTGAATGCCTCAAACGCTTCATTAAATGCAACTTCGGATGGAGACTCGACGCATTCATTCCATTGAGTCAAAAATGCATTCCATTCTTCCACTTTATTGAAAAGAGGCTTACAATGAGCAAGAATATTCTTGTTGATGTGCCAAATACAAAAGATATGTACAGCATTAGGGAACTCTGAATCAATGGCATTCTTCAACGCCAAATCTCTATCTGTCAAAAAAACTTGTCGATCATGATTTACTCCTAATACCTTCTTGAACATCTGTAACGCCCATACGTAATCTTCAAATTTTTCATTCCTCATAAATGCAAAGCATGAGTAGAAAGTCTTGTTGAAACTTGTGATACCAACGATATTAAGCAATGGCATATGATATCTGTTGATTTTGTAAGTGCAATCCATGAGAAATACATTATTATAGGTCTTCATAAGTACAACTGACAGTGGATGTGCAAAGAGAAGATGAGATAAATGACCTTGACTGTCATAGTTGAGAAAATATTGGTAACCACCTACTTGAAGATCTTCTAACAAGGCTTCAATTGAAGTACGACCTCTAAGTTGCTCTTTTCGAACCGATGCCAAAAAATTGTACAAATCATTAGATGATACTCCAATCTCTGGATTCTCGTTTCGAAGGGTCGTCATAATTTGTCGGGGTGGTACATTGCTGTTATACATTTCAATGATCATTCTCTTCTCCTCATCTGAAAAACACCTTGTACTCGGATGACCTACTAATACGCTCGTCAGATCATGATTGTGCTCCACATTTTTTATAGTCAACTTCCATGACCCATCAACAATTTGTTTCCCTCTCACTTGAAATGGACAATTAACAAGGCGAGAATATGCTTTCTTCTTCCTCTCGTCATCTTTCAAATTAACTGTGCTACGATATGTACCCCCTCTATCGCAACCAAAAATAACTACATTGCTTCTATTGCATGACCTCTTAATGGTAGCTACAAATCCTTGCGCAGTGCAAACCTCCTTAACATGCTTCACTAAATCATCACGACTTGAAAAACACCTCTCAACAAACTCATTGTCAACAATATCATTCTCAACAATCTCATCATTTTCACAATCCATAGTACTAATTTTAAAGAAATTTTGAGAGTCTTGGGTTTGAGAAAGAGTTACCTTTGATTCCGGTTCGGAGATTGAGAGAGTAACTTCTGAGAGATACTTTCGAATCAATATAGGCGATTTGAGAGAGTATCTTCAAATAGTGGAGTGATTCATTTTTTAAAGCGGGTTTGGGGTTTCAGGGAAAATAGTTTGGAAAGGAGTTTGAGAGAGAGGGGTTTGAGTGAGAGGGGTGTAGAAAAGGCTTTGAGGAAGAAGATTTCGAAATCGGGGAGGTTTTGAAGGAGAAGATTTCGAAATCGGGGTTCTGAGGGACTAGGGTTTCGAAAGGGGCGAGATGAAAACGAAAAATGAGAGTGAAGAGGGGAGCAATTGAACTTATACTTAGTTTCGCGTGATCGATCGATCGCACGATCACAGTGATCGATCGATCGATCTTGCCCTAAACAGAAGATCGATCGCACGATTGTATGTGATCGTGCGATCGATCTTGAGATGAGAGGTCGACTGTCTGACAGTCGAGCTCTCAGTTAAGATCGATCGCACGATCACATACAATCGTGCGATCGATCTTTGAATGGGTCACAGTCGATCGCACGATCAGATACAATCGTGCGATCGATCTTGGTGGGAGAGGTCGACTGTCAAACCGTCGACGTCTCAGTTAAAATCGATCGCACGATCCCATGGAACCGTGCGATCGACTGAAACCCGTGTTATGATCGATCGATCGATTCGAAAATGAACTGTCGAATCGATCGATCGATCGTATACGCCTTAGATCGAGCGTATACGCCTCAGATCGATCGATCGACGCGAAATGGCGTTGCAGCACCGATCGCACGATTTCGCGCTGAAAGGGCAGAATGGTAATTTCCACTCAATTTTCGAAAATCGGTGTCTGCTAACAGAAAGTGTCGGTGTCTATATTGACACCCCACGGAAGCTCGAATTTAAAACCTCTCATTTCCTAACGTGAGACACAATCACTTAAACTACACCCAAATAAGTATCCTATTTAATTTTAGTTGGTCATAAAAGTATCAAATTTACTGATATCAACAATCATTGAAGATAGAACCACTGTGGGAATTCGTCATTAGCCAAATCAGGTCATTTAATTGTCAAAAGTATTATTTTGCACATGATTTATGCTCTTGAATAAATCACTCTAAATTCAGTAGACACTCTCTAATTAATTATTGTAAATCTGCAAAACATATCTAAGATATTGCTAGAAAACACTCACTCTCTCTGCATTTAATTCTGGTTCTGTAATTGTCGCTTGGTCGAACTTTTTGAGATTGAGATTCAAGTGTCGGCAAGAAACAAGTTTGTGAAGGTAAAAGTCTTGGTCTTCCGGGCTGTTTTTAAGAGGAAAAGTAAAATAAGCTTTACAGAGTGAAAAAAAGATTGGGTGTGTTAAATCACCTGTTGGAAAGCTAAATGATTATCAAATAAGCTTCACAGAGTTTTTATTTAAAAAAAATCAAACTCTCTTTGACAATTTTTTTATTGGAGAAGAAAATCAAACGATATCTTTATTTATTGGAAATAGAATTGCACAAATAATAGTTGAATCAATCACATATAGAGATATACAGATTTATTGTACACACGAGTTTAAACTAGATCACTATCTTCACAGGCAAAAAAGATGTAGATACTGCTGTGCATATTACAATTTTCACTTTCTCATTTTTCAAAAAAAAAAAACATTATATACTACTTCAATTAAAGCTACAAAAATATATAATACAAAAATTATAAAATTGCCTTTCATTAAAAAATTTGACTTGGGGGCTCTGCCCTAGTGCCCTCAAACAAGGGAGCATTGCCTGCCTCTCTTTGACCCTCCGCAAGCTCAGCGAAGATCTCGACTCCTGAACGGGCCAGTGGAGATGGAATCACCAGTAAATATCTAACAATTAGACTCTACAAACCTAACAATTTTATCATAATTTCTACAATGTTTATATGAATAGCAAGTTTCCACTACTTTTTTATTAAAATTTTCTCACTACTATATGAATAGTATAATTAGATATAAATTCTTTAATTAGTTTTTAATTAAAATATAATTTAGTATGCACATGATTATCATAATCAAATGTCATAATTTTATAAATAAATTTTGGACAATGATCATCCCACGGCATTTTGTGCAACGAAACACAGGATTTAGGGTATTACTTATTTTATCCTTCTACCACCGTACGAAATTATTTAAAAAAAATTCAATGATTCGGTCAGTAATTCAATTTATTGTTCCATATGAAAAAAATATTCTCACTTAAATAAATTTCAGTGTTCTGATCAATGATCCAGTCAGTGATCTGATGAACTGATCAGTGAACTGATTTATAATACAGTAATCCGACGAACTGATTTAAAAAATAAAATAGACAATATGATAAAATTCATGCCGATACAAAATGACCTTAGAAAAATGGCTACTTAAAATTTTTGAAGTTTACTTTATCATTAGCTTTTTCCATTATGAGTCTTGGATGTGACATTACATGTCCACAACTGATGACCCACAATTCACAAATAATGTGGACAATGATGAAGTCTATCAGAGAGCCAGTGACTGAACAAAACAAAAACCTGGTGTACGTGAGATACGTTCGGTTTCATTTGGAATTTGGATGCATGGGAACTCCTATGGTTGGTTTTTGGCTCAGAACTTTAGCAGCCTAATTTGACTCGGTCGACTCAAACTGACTCAAGAGACACAAAATCCTCCGAGTTTAATGATCGAGTCATTAAGTTTACAAACTTTGCTGAACACAAAGTTGAGAGCAGATATAAGCCATTAGTAAAAACAATAACAACAACAATAATAATAACAATAATAATAATAATAATAATAATAATAATAATAGTAATGAGTAGAGCAAATCCAAATAAAATCGAGAGAGGTAACAATGCACAAAATGGTTGGATCATTGGGTTCCTGAGTTTTGCATCCGATCCATATAAGGTTGGCTGACCCTAATATTTTGAGTCAATAATAATGAGTAGAGCAAATCCAAATAAAATCGAGAGAGGTAACAATGCACAAAATGGTTGGATCATTGGGTTCCTGAGTTTTGCATCCGATCCATATAAGGTTGGCTGACCCTAATATTTTGAGTCCATTTATTAATGAACTATTAATGCTCAACTCTAATTCAATTTTTATACGTTGACTTTGGGTCTAGTTAACGAGTTGAGTAAGAAATTGGAATTTCAACTTGGAACGAGGTTCAAGATACCAAATCTTAAATAATTTTCTTAGGTATCATATAAAATAAATAAGAATCCATTATCATTGATGTTTTTATTATAACAAAGATTCATTTCATTTATATGAAATCAGTATATATAACATGAAATAAGAGTACATGGGTATAACTCAATTGGTTACCTCCTACTTTAGAAAGCGGAATATTGTGGATTCGAGCCACTATGGTCTAATCTTAGTATACCTTAGGGGTAGTGGGCTCACCTGTAAGAGTTTTACGTTGGTTATCATGTAGTTTTCCACACGTAAATTAAAAAAAAAAGAGTACATGGATGTGGGCATGAGAACATATACAGTGTGTGTGCCTTCGGGCACATGCTTAAGCAGGATAATAAGTCAATTTGGATATATGGGGCTCATTATTTGGATGGAAAAAGGTACATATAGACTCAAAATTTCCATGTGATAATTTTAGGGCTGCAACTCAGGTCGGGCGGGTCGGGTTCCTTAAAATCCAATCCGACCTGAGTTGATATATATGAAATCTTATCCGAATTCTCAACCCTAACTTCATAACCCGACCCGACCCAAATTCTAACCCGAATCGACCTGAATTCTAACCCGACCCTTATTTTGAACATATTTTAGCCGGATCGTATCGGGTTGGGTTGGATCGGGTCGGGTAAACTTGTAAAATCCTCAACCCGACCTGACCTGAATTTCATGTGGGTTTTTAAGGCTGCAACTCGAGTAGGGTTTTGACCTGACCCGCATGATCTGACCTGAGAAATCATGCGGGTCAGTTGAGAATTTCGGGCCAATGAGTCGGGTCGGGTTGAGAATTTTACAAGTTAACCTGTCCCGACCCGAATCAACCCGATCCGACTTGCTGATCCGAAATTCTCAACCCGACCCGCATGATTTCTCGGGTTGGATAATGCAGGTCGAGCTAAAACCTGACCCGAGTTGCAGCCCTAGATAATTTGTATTACAGTTTAATTTTTCTATGTAATTTTTTAATCTTAACCTATTGATTTGGGACTGAATTTCGGTGTTGTAACTTGCAATGCAACAAATGGGCTCATTTTAAGCCCAAGAAATTTAAAGTGAAGTTTGCATCGGAGTTTCTACGTTATAGACTTGAAAAGAAACTAAGGTTCAAAGACAAACGCTATCTTCATGATAGTGTGATCCATGCTTAGGAAATCATGTATTCAACTCCAACTCTAATTTGAAAGAGAGTCTCCAATATTATCTATTTATAGAAGTATTGCTAAAAAGGTGATATTGTTAAAAATATAATATCTGAAAATTTCATATTCATATTTAGTGTGACACGTTCAAGAAATAACTTTTCCAATGCACTCATTACTACTTTATTTGGTAGGCTCTATATTTAGGTGATGGGCGTAATACACCGTACACCAATATGTGAGTCATCATGCAACACCTACTCTGAAATTATATTTCTTTATACCCTTTATGTACACTGGACAAATCAAAATTGGTTGGAATTTAAAGATTGAACAAGGATATGAGTTAAAATGTCTTACTACCTCAACATAAGATTTAAAGAGTACAGTTTTAATATAAGTTTGACATTTTCTTTATCTATTTTCAATGAAGAGCATTACTAGAGAAGCATGGAAATTTTTGGTGCATGGACACAAGGGTCCCCCGTGGGACCACTTTATTTTGAATCCAGTTCATTAAAATTATTCTATTCATTTTAAAATATCGATCCAATCTTTCATAATTTCATTTGTTGGATCGTCAACTATAGATCAATTATGATAGGCCAAAATATCTATTCTTGATTTTTAATCTCAAATTGGCTAACATAATTTAATGGGTCTTATTTTTTAGAGTATGATAGATTTCATAATGATCATCAAGTGGAGCTCCTATTTGACATAACCCATCAGAATACTTAAATCTTTCAGCCCAAACATCTACCAGACTGACCCTTCACTGAATCATGCATCAATTTTGTTTGCCCTTCATTACTGCCACAACTTAGGTTCAGGGTCTCGGTTAAGGCCGGAAGTATTTTAAGTCCCTTGATAAGTTATAGAGTTATTTTTTAACTACTGTATATTTCTAAAATTTCTCAAATTAAATATCCGGACTAATTACGATAAACTATAAAAATACTTTAACACTTCAAAGTCTTTTGAGACTCCTAAATGTTTAAACATAGTGTTTTACAAATAAAGGTATTCTTTGACTGTGTCGAAACATATTTGGGAGTGTCAAAAAACTTAAAATCTTAAAGTATTTTTATCAGGTTATCGTAATTAGTCTGAATATTCAATTTGAGAAATTTTGGAAATACACAGTGCTTAAAAAATAACCGTAGTGCATTAGTTAAATAATAAAATATCCTTTAAAACTTTAAAATTATTTTTTAAGTAAAAATGTGTATTTTCAAAAAATTTCAAATTGAATATCCAGACTAATTACGATAACTTGATAAAAATACTTTAAGACGTTAAGGTTTTTTGATACTCCCAAATGTGTTTTCGGCACTTGAGGGATATCTTTATTTGTAAAATACTGTGTTTTAAGCATTTGGGAGTGTCAAAAGACCTTGAAGTCTTAAAGTATTTTTATCAGGTTATCGTAATTGTAATACCCTGCCCCTAGATTAGGCGTGTTTTAGCTTGTTAATCCTGTTTAGTTGGTTAACCTCGAAGATTTTGGTTAGGGCTTTGAGGAAAGCCCAGGTTTGGCTCGATCTGAGCCCGAAAACTCAGTGATCTGGCTCGTCGAGCTGGAGGGGCATTTTGGTAATATACCACTTTTAGTTATTATTTTATGAATATTGTTGATATGTGTATATTATTGGCAAATAATGTTCTCCTAAATAAAGGATTTATATTTCTGATTTTAAAATGAATTTATTTTCAAAAAATAGTATTTAAATCCCGCCCGTCAAAACCCCGAAAGGGAGTATTAATTATTTTAAAGGGTTTTGAAAATGAAATAAATTTTGAAATTAGTATTTTATGGTAGACCATTTTAAGAATGGTCTAGTTATTTCATTTCATCTCAAAATGATGTTTCTAAATTGTTTATTTTAACAATTCTTTATTTAAGTAAATAATATAAATTTATGATTTTTATTTAAATAAATGGTTTTTAATAAGAGTTAAATTCCAAAAATTTATAGTGATTAATATTTTTAAAACCCAACCTATCTGTAAGGTTGGATTAAGTTTTTGAGCTTTTGAATTTTTTTTTTTTGGTTAAAAATCCAGTTTTTGACAAAATGGGGCCCTTTCTGCAATTTGGAAAAAGGGGAGGGCTGATTCGCAAAAAAACTAAAAATTACCTGTAGCAGCATCAGTGGCGTGCAACGTCTCTGCTTGGCCCAATTTTCCGTCGTCCAGTCCCATCCTCGCGTAGCCGGATTTTCTGGCAAAAAATCTATATAAACCGGCTTAGCCTTCGGTTTTTAACTCCCACAAACCTTCTTCTCTCCTCTCTGTCTCTGTTCTCAGCCAAAACCCAGACCGGCCGACTCTCTGTTTTGCAAATAGTAGCTTAAGAGGGAAAAATTTTCAAAAATCCGGATTTCGGCCCAGGAATTCAATTTAAGGTAACCACTGCATTCCCCTTTCAATTTCGATCGGTTTTGAATCAAGAAATTTTGAATTTGGCTCTGTTTTCAGTGAGAAAAATGATTTCAAAGTTTAGGGAAAATTATAGGGTTCCTCGTATCAATGAGCTTCCGGTGCTAAGATTGGATGGCTTACTGAGTTTCAAAGCACCAAACCTCTCCCTATGGAAAGAGGACTCCCGGAGGAATCCATCGGACCGATCAGATGTAAAAACCGAATCCAGAAAATCCCCCATTTTTAAATCTGTTTTTCACTATTCTCGACCGTTCACTGTTTGTTGCAGACCGTGAACGGGAGGAAGAAGAAGAGAAAAAAAAAAGGAAAAAAAAATTTATTTGATATTATTGTTCCTTGTGATTTTTAATGTCAGATCCCATTAAAAAAATGAATAAATAATTGAATGAATAAATATTATTATTTTATTCAAAAAAATATATTATTTTGTTAGATTATGTGATGTGATGATTAGTACCCCTTTTTGTTAATTAAAATTGTACTAACCCTCTTCTCTTATTACTTATAGTGTAAATACTATTGTATCCGCTTCCAGGCCGACCTTATTGGTCGGGCACTGAGTGATTCACTTTCAGGCCGACACTATAGTCGGGCACTGAGTGACCTCGAGGCCTACTCAAAATGTCAGATCTGGTCCTATCCAGAAGACAACCGAGAAGTGACCCGAGGATCTAGACCTAACTCAATAAGTCAATCTGGTCAATGCCCAGAAGACAATATGAGTTTGGACTGAGCCCCTTTTTATTTATTATTATATTGTGGATTATGATAATTTAAAAACGATAGAAACCAAGTAGGAGACTCAATTCCATGAACCCTGGATATTTTGTGGGAAAACGTATGATTTCCAAATACTACGTATGTGTACGTATTTATTATGTATATTGATTGTGCACTTGTGTGTTGTTTGAACAGAGACAGCGTAACCACAAATAACGGTGAAAGAACTTAACTCTACAGATTTTGTAAACAGGTTTTATTATGAGATAAGTATTGAGCAATGAGTGGTTTCAATTTTGATGAACCCACCCATGTGCCTATACGCGATGCACTATGGTAAGAGTGCTGATGTTGATTGAAATATTACGATGTTGATCGTATGAGTATGTAAGACTGCTTCCACGTACCTGGGCTATTGAACCAATATCGGCCATATGAGAGATGGTTTATGTTTACTGGACCATGGGCGGACCATGCTGTCGTCAGTTGTTGACTTGAGGGTGTCAGTATCGGTTTAGTTAGAGCCGGAGATGTAATTGCAAGGATATATTTTAACCATGTCGGGACTCAATACTGGTCTCAGCGTAGTCGGCAGGCGTTACGGTAGATGATGGCAGTGTTGATGATATTGATGTATTACTTGAGATTATGTTTATTGTTATCAAGCATGTGATATTGAACTGTTATTAACCTGTTTTATATTTACTTAATTTGCATTGTTATATTTCCTTCACTGGGCTAGTTAGTTCACACCACTCACCTTTCAGGCGATGAACCCGAGGAGAAGGACCCTGTCTTTCAGGCTTACGGCGATTAAGCTAAAGCAGTGTTTTGAGATTCCCCCAGAGGGGAATGCCCTGATCCTTTTCTGTTGGTTCTTGGAACCGTTGACTTTTATTAAGTACCGGATGTGGTGCTTAATTTGTGTTAATTTGATGTAATAGGCTATGCTGCCTTTGTAGTGATTTGAGACAATGTTTTGCATGTTTAAATCAATGGTTGATTTTCTTATGCTATGTGTTGATGTTGTTAATGTCTATTTTATGGGGTAGACATATGGTACATGTTTGATTCCACATGATGGGATCATGTGTGACCCTTGGGCCCAACTGTTGATCCGGCCCAATTAGATTGCGTATGCTTGTGGTTTAGTTTATCTTTCCAAAAAAAAAAAATCAGTCGCGTTCCGGGCCCACCCTTCGGGTCGGGGCGTGACAGTAATTAGTCCAAATATTCAATTTGAGAAATTTTGGAAATACAAAGTGCTTAAAAATAACTTTAAAATTTTAAAGAAGATTTTATTATTCAAAATGCATTGTGTAAACAGTCGATATCGGCCGATATGATACGGCCGATATGATATGAAATCGGCCGATATAGTGCTTTTAAAAACCGATACATATCGGCCGATATTTCGACCCCTACTGTAGCGTATGCCATGGAATTTAGGCATGAATAATGGTCCGAATAATGAAAAAATGTTCTTATCTTACGTTCGGACCACATTGATACGAAAGGACAACGTGGTAATTTCCTTCAAAAAACTGAAAACTCGTGTCTGAAGAAAAAAATACCCGTGTCTAAATAATTACCCTATAATAATATGTTAAAATTTTAATTAAATATTATTTATAATAATATATTAAATACGAAATAACATCCGTTTAAATTTTTTGCTTTAGGCCTCCACTTGTGTCTAGCCGGCTCTGCTTAGGTTGGTCAGACTAGATTTTGGGTTTATTTAAACTCAGGCCCGAAGCCGAGGCCTATCTTGATCAAATTAGCTAAACCAAGAATGGTTTAATTTTATTTGTAGAATCCAATCTCGATTTCAATCCTGAAATATCTATGCAGGCTTATTCATACTTGAGCTTATTGGGCCTCTGCCTAACATGAAAGTTTCTTATTATTCTATTAAAATGTAATTACATTACATAAAGTTTATAATTACATTAGATTAACTAAGAATTAGAGTTCAAATTGAGTGAATTCGTCAACACGTCGATCAGAACATGCCACTTGAGCAGTCAGTGTTTTTGAACCCTAAGTACCGAAAGAGACGTTGCTGTGTCTGCATGCATGGATGCAAGCCGAAAAACGGAACTCTCACAGTTCCACTGCATTACGTATCTAATCTCACCCTAACAATTGAATTACCGCATCTAATTAGGAAACCCAGTTGCCATGAAACACCGACGTCCAAATCCACCGACTGAACGTAAGTATATATAATTCTCACGGAAGAATGAAAATCTTGTTCTCTACTTCCACCGCCTCTACCCTCTGTTCTCTCCTTCCTGTCCACCTCCACCACCGCCTCTACTCTCTACCTTCTCTCCTTCTCTATCTACAATTCTTTAGAAAATCTGCTCTTAGTTTTCTTAGGTTTTGGGAATGGCCATTTGGGCGGTGTCATACTTCCTTCTCTTCTCTTTATTCATCGTCGGAAGGTCCGATGAGACAATTGGTATGAAGGTGGGGAGGAGCGATAAGGAGGTGATGGGTCTGTACGAGGCCTGGTTGTTCAATTATGGGAAGGGCTACAACACTTTGAGCGAGAAGGAGAACAGGTTCGAGATATTCAAAGACAACCTTCGCTTCATCGACGAGCACAACGCCGGCAACGATGAGCACAAGGTGGGTCTCAACAGGTTTGCAGATATGACCAACGAGGAGTATCAATCTGTTTACTTGGGCCTGAAGCCTAGACGCCTTTCTTACCTGGAGACCGACCGCTACCGCTATTGGCCGGGGGAGGAGTTGCCGGATTCCATTGATTGGAGGGAGAAGGGTGCTGTTGTTCCTGTAAAAGATCAAGGAAGATGTGGTAAGTACCATATCCATTTCTATTTTTGGATAGTGATTTTTGCACCGCTATTTTCTCTCACAGTACATTTTTTAAAAGAAAAAATTTGCCCTTATTTTTTAGAAAGAGAAAGAGGGGATAAGAGAACTAAATGTAAAATTGAAATTTTCTTTTAAGAGAGTGAACCATAAGAAAAAATTGTAGTGCAAAAATCACCACTAAAACCTTATTTATATTGTTTTTTAGAATATTAAAAGTGTGGGCAAAACCAATAGAACCTTATTTATGTTGTTTATTATCTTTTTGTATTATTATTTAATGCTATAATCATGTTGTTTACAAATAAAACCTTATTTATGTCGATTGTCAAAATTTCAAGATATTAAAAAGTGTGGAAGTATTATTCTATTACAAATGAACAATATCAGTCAGGATACATACACATAAAGAATTGTATCAGTTAGGATAATTTATTCCACCTTGTACGGTCATGCTAGAATTTGGACTAGAGTCGAGTTGAGTTATCGAGTTTTAAAATTGGGTCAGATTAGATGGGCTCAGCGATATATGATTTGAGTAAGCAAACTAATTGAGAGCTACATCTTACATGTTGCTCGCCTAATTTTTCTTATAGTGGAGCCATTTCCTAGGTCACTTTGATGTAGTCATTTTTAATTTTTTAATTTTTCTTTTAAAGCTCCTCTAGACATTCATCTTAACATATTTTTAATATTTTTTCTTAACCTATTTACTCCGTTTGTCAATCAAATAATAGCTTTATAAATTTATCCCTTTAATTACCTATTTACAATTTAAGATGTTCCAAGGATTTTTCATAAACTAGTAACAAAGCAAAATCGGAAAAATGAGAAAGCAATGAGCTATGTATCAAAGGGGTTGGCGAGACGGTCAAGATTTCCACTTTGTGAAGTAAGATTTTAAATTCGATTCACGTTCAACCTCTTTGTATCACTTTCCATGGGGTTATTCCCCATCAACTTAATCAGTGTGTAGATTGGGAGGGTTACTCCTTGTTGACTTAATTAGTGCATTTGAATTGGGAAATTTACATATGTTCGAGAGATTAGCTTTATTTTCAATATGAGATAAAGATATCCATGATAAGAAAAAATGTATCAAATTTATAAAGGCGTATTAAGACTTCATTTATGCAACACTTTGGAACTATTGCTCTAAATTTCTTAAGCTTTGCTACATACATTAGAAGAATACTGATGTTTTTTTTTCTTTTTGGATCAAATGAAAATGAAAAGGTTGTTGTTGGGCATTCTCTGCAATTGCTGCTGTGGAAGGGATAAACAAGATAGAGACCAACAGCCTGATTTCTCTTTCGGAGCAAGAATTGGTGGATTGTGACACCTCTTACAACCAAGGCTGCAATGGGGGTGACGCGGAATATGCTTTTCAATTCATTGTCAATAACAGTGGCATCACCACCGAACAATATTACCCATTCATGGCTGCTGATCAGAGATGTAACCAATATATGGTCAGTGTAAACCAATCTAAATTGCCAAAACTCAATGCTTAATCAAATCTATATTCTCAATTCTGTAGCTCTAAAATGTTGCTCAATGTTTCTCTTTAAAAACAAGTGCAGAAGAATTTTGGAGTTGTTACCATCGACGGATTTGAAGTTGTTCCGACTAATGATGAGAAGGCACTGCAGAAAGCTGTAGCAAATCAACCGGTCAGCGTTGCCATTGAAGCTAGTAGCAGAGCTTTTCAACTGTACCAATCGGTATGTCTAACTCTTCATTACAGTATATGGTACTTAATGCCATGCATATGATTGATATTTTTACTTCCAAGTACATCATTTAAAGACCAGTTTCGGAGTTAGAGTGATGGTCCAAAACCTGCTTCGAGAAGTGTGGTCTTCGATTTTCAATCCACTTCAAATGACCACTCCCACTAGATTTACTCGTGTGAGGCTTGCACATTCTCCAAAGGTTAGGCGAATGCTTTAAGAGACTTCAATACTTTAGTCATAAAAAAAAAAATATATTATTTAAGATGAAATAAGAGCTTTTTAATAATCTCCAGCTTTACTTCTTATAATATGAAGTTATCGGGAACTACTGTTAGAACTGGACTTTCAGCCCAAAAGAGTAATCTGATAGGTGGAGATATCTAGCCTCATATAAGTCACTATATTTTCTCCCTCTCACTGATGTGGGACTCATTCTTATCCCAACAATCTCCACTCGAACGAGACTCTCGAGTGTATAGAGAGTCGCCAACCATCCCATTCGACTAGGAGATCCCTGAGTTCACATATAGTGGCTTGGAGAACATATCTCTTAGCTTAATATCAGGACGACCTAAGACTATACTAACACTGATTGAGGTGGCTTTTTTGTAGGGTATATTCGCTGGGCCTTGCGGCACAGAGCTGGATCATCAAGTTGTTATTGTGGGCTATGACACAGAAAATGGCGTGGATTACTGGATTGTTCGAAATTCATGGGGTGATAACTGGGGTGAGAGTGGATACATGAGGCTTGAGAGGAATGTTGCAGACACACCAACAGGCATGTGCGGCGTTGCGATTCAGGCCTCCTATCCCATTAAGCAGGGCCCAAATCCCCCAACCAAGCCCTACCCACTCTTCCCCTCCTCCAATTATCTACCACCCCACTGTATGTGATGGTTTCTGCTCTTATCCAAGTTATCACCGTGAACATGGCGATTATCCCTTTTCATAGGAAAGCTGCTCCCTTGAATCTGCTGCCACTTAGTAATTCAAATTATTTAAAAAATTAAATCCAATATTAGTTACATAATTAACTTTTCATATTTTTGTATTTCTTAATTTGTTAGATTCCCTAATCACGGGATTGTATATTATTGATTCTTTTCTCTTCAAGAGATCTGTAATTTCTATATATATGAATTTTAATGAGAGAGACATCAAGTCAATTTGTTTCCAAATTCTTCATTAGTAATCACAGTTGAGCTAAAATTGTCACACATCTCTTCTTTTTTGAAATCTAATGCACCCGACGTCATCACTTGACGTGCAATATTGCTATTAGTTTATTGCTTTACTTTGAATCTAGAAGTTAATGGTCCTAAGAAAGCTTTATTTCAATCAAATGATTATAATTGTGTATTAAGACTACATACACAAACATACCTATAATGGTTAAATGGGCCTAATGGGCTTTTCAATGGTTGATTTTACAACATTATATGATATCAATAGAAACATTTAATGGAGACTTTTGGACAAGTCATTATTTTCAATTCAATAATTGACTTTACAACATTAAATGATATTAATAGAAACTTTTAATGGAGACTTTTAAAGAGACTATAAGTTGTCAATTTACACATCAATAGTTAATTTTACGACATTATATCATATCAATAGAAGACTATAAGTTGTCAATTTCAATATGAATGGTTGATTTACAACATTATATGATATCAAAAGGAATTTTTAATAGAGACTTTTGGAAAGGCTATTAGTTGTATCTCATTTGATAGAGTAAGAAACTTAAATAAAAATAGGATGGTCATTTAGACATCCGGTATTTCTTTTAAGAGACACTTGATTTTAAAATTTTGTGTGAAAATTACCATTTTGTCCCTCAGTTTTAAAAAAAAAATGATTCCTTCACACAAAATTGAGGGGTAAATGGTAATTTTCACATAAAATTTTGAAATCAGGTTTCTCTTAAAAGAAAAGTCGGGTGTCTAAATGGTTACCCTGCAAAATATATATATTAATGCAAAGTCTGTAACGACTTGACCCGAACACAAAGCTTAGGGTCTAACTCAGCAAGAAATTGTCCGCTCTGGGCCTCTCACACATGCGAGCTTGCAGGGTTTTTGCTTTTGGACCCGGGCCCACATGGCCTGGCCCTAAACGCGTCTTATGAGTTAAGAGGGCTTGGCCTCATATAAGCACCCATTTCTCTTCCTTCTCTACCAATGTGGGACTCCCCACTTTGGTTCCCAGGTGACAGCCCATCTGGGCAAGGGTTTCACAATCACCCCCCCAAGGCCTCGAGCCGCCCCCGGCTTGACTTGGCTAAGCTCAACAACACCAAGGAAGGAGGAAGGCCCACACAGTCCGAGTGTAGAACTGAGGCTCTGATACTATTTATAATGATTCGATCGGAACAAAAAGCTTAGAGTCCAACTTAGCAAGAAATTGTTCGCTCTGGGCCTCGTACACAAGCGAGCCCGCACGCTTTTTGCTTTTGGGCGGGCCCACGTGGCCCGGGCCAAAATGCATCTTGTGAGTTAAGAGGGCTTCATCTCATATAAGCACCCATTTCTCTTCCTTCTCTACCGATGTGGGACTCTCCACATCGGTTCCCAGGTGATAGCCCATCTGAGCAAGGGTTTCACAAAGCACCTCAAGCAATATTTAGTCATTTGTCGTAGACCAATGTCTCTGGCCAATTGTTAGAACAAAAATAAATGCAAGTAATTCGGTAAGGGTCCACACTCATGAATCAATGTAAATGGCTGGGTTAGACCTCTCATCAATATTGGTATAGAAAATTATAAGAAAGTTTGTCATCCATTTTGTGTGTTTATTCATTTTAATTTGAATTAATTGTATATGTATCGAAAAATGAAGTAATTACTCTAGTATGAATTAGTTTAAATAAGAGTAGTTTTCTGGTATGTAATTTATTTATTGGTTTTATAGAAAATTACAATTAAAATAAAATTTGTAGCTTTAAAATCTTGAAAGTTTAGATAGTCTACGTATAGAGTTTGGTCAAAGGTTTTAGCTTTAAAATTATTTAAAAGGTTCTGTTATTCAATTTGTAGAAAATTATATTCAAACATTTTTTCAATATTCCTGTGAAGAATAATGCTTGGTGTCTCTCTCCAAAAGAGAGACATATATTTTATTTATAAAAGACATCAAATACAAAGATAATGTGAGGACTTCAAATTCAAATACAACAAAATAATGTAGATAAAGTTGAAAGCAAATAAAAATAAATCCAAATAAAGAAAATTTAATCCTATCTTAGCACGCCCATGCAAACTGAAGCATGTATGGAAATAATGTGAAGTTCGAAAATTGTAAAAAGTTAAACTTACATCACATTGACCGACTACAAAGATACGACGCAGCATATTTAGGATCGGATAAAGTTGCTGACTAGATGCAAAATGACAAACTAGATGCAAAATGACAGACGGAGAATACAGATAACGGATTAATTTTTTTTTTAGATTTTCTTAACTCCTAAGCAAGCTGACGTTCCACATGATTTGTAAATTGAAATAAAAATAAAAATAAAAATCAGAAAGGAATGTTGTTAAAACCTCCACCATACTATGTAATTGAGCATGATTTCACCTTCTCCAAGCATCTTGAAATTGAAGGTGTACAAGCTTTCCTTGCTGTCATGACTACCGATTTCAAATCCATTCCAATCATAGGTACATTAAGCGTTGCTCTCTCTGTCACTCTCTCTCTCTGCAACGTATTGTTGACCTACTAAATAGGAAAAACGGAAAAAAATCTTTGATTTTCTTGTTGTGTATTGATACAGAAACCATCTACTTGTAGTTTGGTCCAAATATCGGCATACAGCTTTTTTTATTTCTTTTTCTTTTGGTGTATGAATTAGCTCAGTGGGAGTTCCCATGTACTACGATGTTCTCCGGAGTTCTTGAGGCTTTTAGATCATACCTATCTATGGCAATTGATTATTGAAAACCTTTAGATGGCATTTTTTAGTTAATTTTTTGAAAATAGGGCGACACAGGCCGGACCGCATCAGTATTGTGCCCATGCAATCGGGTGTCTGGCTCATATGCCGATACAGTACTGATACTGACATGTATCGGTTTCCAATATTTGGATCCATGCTAGCTATTTCGGTTTCCTGTGTCTTTGATGTTTTTGATTCCAAAGAAATTGCAAGAAGTGATAGGAGAAAGGCTGGCTAGTCCCCTCCAAATGTGCAAATTTTCATTTTCCTCCAGAAATAGAAATCCATTATTCCCAAAAATGTTTGTGCACTTGAGAGTTGAATCTTTGAATCTCCCACTGAAATTAATTGGAAGATCCCTGAAAAAAGGGTAGTTGTGGTTGCTAACGATGACTGATGGAGGTGGTTAAGCACGTAAGCTGTACAAATTGATATGAAATCTGATTGAATCAATTCTTTAAAAGGAATACATTTGATTTCAGCTTTGCTTATGGAATTCAGAGGATTTAGTTTTTGGTAGATGGCGGATGTTCATGTTTGTGTTGTTAGATAGAACAATGAAAATGTTACTAGTTCTAGGCCTTGAAAAGCTCTGGTAGATGTAATTAATTACAAATTGGACTTTTGAAATGGTGATAGAATCATCCTCTTGATCCAACTGCTGGGCCTGGGATGGACTGCTGGTTCAAGAGCAGTCTTGATCATTGTCTGCCATCGAAAGTTCTCAATATGGGAAAAGGCGGATGCCTCTCTCCCAAGTTTCACTCCTAGCTAAAATTGAACACAAAGAAATATACAAAAGGTTTTGGGAAGACTCTCAAGCTTTCACTCTCACTTGCTAGAACTCTTGGCTAGCTTGGGAGCAAATGAGCTCTTCACACCTATTTATACTTGAGATCAAGGATCATCAATGGCTAAGATTGTGCCATATGGCGACAATCCAATGGCCATTAATGATCTAGATCTTTTCTAGAATTCGCCATGTAATTCTTTTATTCAAAATGTCTTAGATATTTCTAGACTCCATAAGACTACAAACAAACCTAGAATCTTCCACACTCCTACACAACTACATGTATCTTATATGTATACATACTCTTGTACAATATGTATTCATATGGCAGACTTATACTTTTCTACACTATACTACTCTTAGACATTTGAAACCTCTTTTGATTAGCTGGCCTTCTTTACTTGTCTCGGGCAATCGACCTGTGACATACAGCTCTAGCATATAGCGTGTGTAGTATATTAAGTTTCATGGTGTAATGTATGTTATAGGCTGACTTCGTTGGTTGATCCTTATGGTGGTGTTTGTTTTGTCAAAAGAAAATGTGCGGGCAATTCAATTCCTTGTTAATTTTATGACAGAGGCCCATGACAAAATCCTTATTCTCATGGTGGTTTCTAGAGGAGAAAAGATTGACTGTAGATTGTGTGGTGTGAGGTAGTGTAGATGATGGAGCCACTGAATACCTTTTGGGTTAAAATGGCTACAAAATCTGTGCCAACTCTGTGTGAATCATTGAGAAAATTGGCATGGTTACAGTTCTTGATGTGGAAAGTTGTTATGCACTACCACCAGTGAAGCATGATTTCTCATCTAACTATGAAGCAAATAATGAAAACAAATTGTGGAAAAATGTTGTGAATGGTAACACAATGGAATGCTCAGGGCATTGTTTAGAGTCTTCATCTGAGGGTCCTTTCATACTGGAATGATGAAATTCTTAAGGGACATTGGCCAAGGCAGGCTCCTAGAGGTATCTTCTTGGAGTTGGCAGCCTTCACCTGAAGTAGAGATTTTACTCAATCATGCATCTCATAGACCTGTAGACCACTATAAACTTTGTATTTCCCCTTGCTGTGAAGGGAAGGAGTAAGAGGAATTGGTAGGAAACAGGAAAATTCTACAGTGGAGTTGTTTGTTTTACCGATTCTTGGTTTTACAAGCCGTTGTAAAGGGCAGAATATGATATTGCAATCTTTAACTCTCTGGTCGATCATATGCTGTTATAATTGGTTACATAGATTTAATGTTAATGACTGGCATTGTATTTGATGGCTTATAGATAATAGAATAATGCTATTTTCTTTTCCTTGCTGTTGTCGTAGCTTCTATTGTCATTTGAATATCATCATTTCAATCTTATCTTTTGCCTTTTCTTTTTTAAAAATATTTATTATCTCTTCTTCATTTTACAGATATTGGCCCTCTTCTAGATAAGTGCAATGACCCAAAAATGGCTGAAGATCAAGGGGTGTCTAAAGTTGTTAGAATGTTAGATCAGGCTTGCAGAGAGACGGGATTCTTCTATGTGGTATTCAGGATACATCCATTGGTTTAAGTCACAAATTATATATGCAATTTATAGTAACTAAAGAATGTTGGTATTACTCAATTAAGTTGCTTACTTATCAAGGTTTGAGGCTCATCATTTGAAAGTGCAGGGTACAATGTGGATAGGGTGTGGGTGAAATTTCTCACCCGTTTGATCATTTGATGGGTATTAATATTGTTAGTTTGATGCTTGAAAATTGACCATCGAATTCATCCTTGCAAATCACAAGGCTAGGATGATCGAATGGGATTGAAACTTAACTTCCCTCCTACCCATGTTGTCCCCTATGTCCTATCCATCTGGGTAGGCCCATGTGCAACTTGACCATTTGTCTCTTCAATCAAGCAAACAATTTAATCCTATGGATATTTTGAAATGGATGGATTTGATTTCATACAAAAATGCACAAATGCTTATATGATGTATTATCCAATTGATTTTGACGTACATGTATTTGTATATACATTTGTTCACTGATGCATACATGCATATATACCATATTATATATAAACTTTAATATTAATAGAATACAACAATACTCATTCAAAAACCTAAATACATTGGCAACTAAACTTCCAATCACATTATGTAAGCACATATTATATACATGCACAAGTATTTTGTCAAAAAATTAAAATTCATTATTAAGTATTGCTAACAATTGTTTTACCTTAATTATAATCTTAATAGCTATTAAAAAACTTAAAAAAATAGGCTTATTATGGGGGAAAAATTTCTAAAAGAACCAAGTGAAAGCCCATGTGCAAAAAACACTAGGTGAGCTGCAAAATGGGTCTGGGGAAGTACAATCAAAGCGTGGTTTTGACTGCTATGATTATAATATCTCTTCCTCCTGCTTGTTTTTCTCTTGTAATAACTTTCTACCTTAGTCTTCCTAATTTTATTGGATTCTGACTACAGTCGATACCATTGTGCTTGTCCAGGAGGGCCATGGCATTCCTAATTCACTAGTCAAAGAGGTCAGAGATGTGGCACGAAAGTTTTTTCATCTACCATATGAGGAAAAAGTTAAGGTCAAGATGTCTGCAATTACTGGATACAGGTTTGCTTCTTGGAGAAGTATCCCATCTTTATGTTTGGGGGCGAGTAGTTTTTATTTTTATTTTTATTGTCTGGTTGTCTGGTAACTTTTTGAAATTGTGAGCTAACATTTGAAAGCAGAGGATATCAAAGAGTAGGAGAAAATGTAACCAAAGGCAAACCTGATATGCATGAGGCTATTGATGTAGGTGCACACCTGGTTTATTCTTCCATTACAAGTTCTGAATTATGCGTTCCATTGTCTTTTTATCAGATTATGAAGTAGCCCTCTGTGTGTGTAGATAAACTTGTAATAAGTCCTATTTCTGATGTTAAAATGGAAGCTGGTATAAAATGTGATGCTTTTATGAATTTAGTGCTATAGGGAAGTGGAACCTGGGACATATGGAGCTCTTGGTTCAGCTTTAGAAGGATCAAATATGTGGTATGTGAACCTTGTGCTCTATATTTTCTAAATTATTGTGAACTGGGAAAGCTTTTTCTTTTTTTCTTTTTTGTACATGCTACATTGCTACTGGTTCTGGACTGGGGCTAAACGTTGGAATATGTAAGCTAGCATTTGTTTGTTGTTGTTAGTGTTTTCTGGATTGATGGACTATCAATGTTTCTACATGAATTTGGTACTTAACCTGATTTTTACTACATATTAATAGCGTACAGGTGACAAAAGCTTTATGGTTGGCTTTAATGTTTTTCATCCAATTTTCTTTTAAAAAGACTCCTTAAACTCTATTAACCCATTCTCGGTATGTTGATTAAATATTGATTCTCATGATTTTACTAGAGGGGGATAGTATTATCATAGTAATATCAGAGTAAAATCAAGCACTGTTGGGGACAAATAAGATCGGGTTGATTCCCACTCAGAGAATTTAGTACTTGTTTGTGTCAAGGATGAGAATCAACTTGAAGTTTATAGGGCTGAACATGGCATTTGAAGCTGGGGCCTATATGGAATGTCAACAGAAGACGAATAACTAGGCCCACCTCCTATAGTGCCTCACATCATGACATAGACTAGTTTTTTGGACTAGTCTTTTGGGTTTTGGTTCCTTTGAACCTTATCTGGCGTAAGTTTGCCTGTTTGCAAACTTGCTTGCCTTATTCATCTGGCACCCGTTCTCCCCTTTCTTTCTTTTGCAACACGTTTTTGGTACCTTAACCACAGCTTGTTATCATCACAAGTTGAATATGTTTTAGGTGGAATTGATAAGAAGGGATCAAAGTATCTTCATAAGGATCTTCGCTGTCCTTATAATTGTTGAAAGGAGGTGGAATAGGCATCATCACCGAACAAAGATTTTTCTGAGTTTGAAATTTGATAGTGTGGTGGTGTTCACTCCTTGACTGGAGGTTCTTGTAGTCAGATAACTGCACTTTGAGTAAGTTGCAAATCAGAAGTGGCACCACTAGCACATATTCAAAGAGATTAATTGTATGTCCACCACATGTATTGGGAGTCACTTCGCGAAAAATTGAAATAAGGTGCTTTGCATGGTTGACAGACTTAACCTGTCCAGTTTCAACTTGCAGCTTACCTTATGGCTGACAAACCACCTGTCCAGTTTTAACTTGTAGCTATTCTTCTTCTGATCGGTGCATACTCTAATAACCGTGAAGTTATTGTATAACCTTATTTAGTGAAGATTTTGACTACAGGCCAGATAATCCTCCAAATTTTAAACAGTTGATGGAAGAGTATATCGCCATCCTTACAGGTGCTTTTTCTTAATCTTAATATTCCTTTTGTATCATGCTTTGTTAAGTTCATATGTGCATATCTAATATTCTGTCTATTTATTGTTTTCATATTACAGATCTTTCAAGAAATATCATGCGGGGAATTGCTTTAGCTTTGGGTGGGCCACCAGACATATTTGAAGGGGAAAGAGCTGGAGATCCCTTTTGGGTATTCCGGATAATTGGTTATCCTGGTTCGACTGACATGAGAAAGCTGGACCTGCTAGATGATGGCATTGGATGGTAAGACAAAATGATGCTTTTACTTGTTAATGCTCTGGATGTTTGGATTTGCCTTTTTGACTTTCACAGGATCTTGTATAACAAATTTCTCCTTTTGTCCTTCTCATATACTCGTCTCAACAAACAGTGGGGCCCACACAGACTATGGTAAGCACCTATACATATTTTCGTCTAAATGGCATGATGTATACTAGTTTTGGCACACTTTAGATATCTTATTTCTAAGGATTTTTTTTAGATTCCTGCATTGCCCCTGCTAATTGCAACAGTAACAGAAATGTTGTTATTAGTATTATGATTATTGTTATCATTATTATTATATCTCGAAATCATGGGATGCTATTTAATCTTGTTTGCATATACTTTTGGACATTGAGATGAAAGTCACATCCTTCTCTCCTGTGAATGAGTGGGTTCTTAGGCGTGATGTCTTGGTCCAAATGAGTGACCAACAGATCTACGCTTGCTTGCTCAGTGCATGTGGCATGAGCTAGTGTTCCACAGGTTGGATTTGAAGGTAGATTTGGCAAAATTTGGTTGTACCTGAATCCGAGCATTTAAATGGGTACGAGTTTAAAATTTTGTGATCCAAACCGTAAAAGGACCCGAACCAACTAACTCTTTAATAAACTCGTAAGTAATGTGTTAAGGGTTGTTGACCCGAATTCGAATAAGACCCGACCTATGTATTGGCAGCAAACTTGATAAAATTTGACCCAAACTAAACCTGAGTATTTTAAATGGGTATGGCTTTAAAATTTTGTGACTCGAATCCGAAATAGACCTGAACCAACCAACCCATTTAATAAACAAGTAATGGTTGAGGGTTGTTTATCCGAACCCGAATAAGACTTAAACCTGAAACTGACCCAAACTGATGTGTTGCCAGGTCTATTTGAGGGTGACTCTACGGGTCCATGATAGGGCCCCCCTATTCAAGCATGGATCTTTCCAACAAATCCATCCACATGGGTCCTTTATAGAGGTGTTTGTAGGAAACAAAAAAAAAAAAAAAGCACATGCACACACACCTTATTAGAAGGAATCATAACATTGCAAGTAAAAGGTACTAGGGGAATGAGGGAGGGACGTGAAAGACATGGATTGAGGTAGTGTGAAAACACATGGTAGTTTGTGTAGTGGAAACTATTATTTTTTATTTGGTGGAGTTCAAAGAACTTAAAAAGCCAACCCCAAATGGATTGACAAATGTTGTACTTTTGTATCTTTTCATTAATGAATTTTTTTTGTTAGTTACAAAAGATTGGACAAATGTCTTGGATGACGATGAAGATGATTCTCTGTTTGGATCCCACACTTCAGTCGTACCACTGCAGGTTGAAACTTGATAAAAATATATGCCCATTTGCTCCGATTTTTGTGGCCTTCGAACACTGTACATAGGGAGATCCAATTTACTTGATCTTTTATGCCCCCTACTCAAGTATGTATCTTTCAAACCCATCAATCTCATGTTAGAACTTATCCAAGTTGGCAGGGGGCAGCTTGACAAAGTCTTGCACAGACAAGAAATCATCATCATCATCAATAGGGCCTTATCTCACCTATTTGTGATTGACTAATTTGTGTTCTCCACTCATTTGTAGTTGGCCAAATTATCTACCACTCTGCAATTGCTCCTAGGTCGGGTGTGGTGAGGTATGGGGAGAAGAGTAGGTGATTATATGGAATAAAGATGGGAAAATACTTACATATGTAGGTATAAGGCCCAAGGCTTAATGATTTTATGAAGTTCAGATTAAATTAGTTATTAACTTAAAAGTCCAACAATTTACAATTTTACATAAGGGGGATGGGTGTATATATGGGACATACCAATAGACAAATTATAGGTGCTGCCAATGATGGGCAAAATACTTACATCTGTAGGTATAAGGGCCAATGTTTTATTGATTTTATGAAGATCAGATTAAATTAGTTATTACCTTAAAAGCCCAACAATTTACACAAGGGGTATGGGTGTATATTTGAGACATATCAATAGACAAGTTGTTGGTGCTTGTCATGAGTTTGTATTGTTTATGGGTATTAGGAAGTTTGCTTCTTAGTCTATATGGAACATACCGATAGATAGAGTGTAGATGCATGTCAAGGGTCTGCATTGTTAGGTATCAGGTGGTTCACTTGTTGAACTTTCCTACAAAAGCTGTTTTTTTATTTTTTTTTATCTTTTGAATGATAAACAAAAACTAGATTTCATATTAAAAAAGGTCCAAGCTATATAAAGTAAATGAACTTTTGATACCATTTGGTCATGATGCATGGAAGGGGTGATATGTTGCCAACCTTTACCATGATAACCTTGCCGCGCTCCATGGTTGGATGAACCCAGGTAGACCACACAGGTCATTATTTGGTTTGCATATAAGGGTTTTAGAAAAATTTCTCAATGAAAAAGTTTGGGCAATCCTTGAAATGTCAGCACTAATTGCCTGCTGAAATATGGATTATGGTAACAAAAGTTGAATGTTGTGGATGTGGGTGAAACTTCATTTACCCCTTATGCACAAGGTCTCCTATGTATCCTGCTCATCACATTGTAGGACACCTCTAGGTGGGTGACACTAGTCCCATCTTCAATTACTATCTGACGAGATAAGTTCTTTTCATTTTTTTGTTGTTGTATGGAATGTGCCAATTTCTTGAGTGCTTAAGCTTACTAATTCAATTTTTTACATTCTTGTTTGATGTTGGTGTACTTAAAAAGGATCTTAATTGGCATTCTCCTGCACAACAGGTCTTTTGACGTTGGTTAACCAGGATGATGATATTTCTGCTCTCCAGGTACATTATATTTTCCATTTTGTTTTATTAGTTCCACACTTTCATTGATCGCTTAGGTATAGTAAAGTCAAATTTCATTGATATTTCCCTAGAGATAAACATACAGACTGGTTTGCAGAATATTGGAAGCGTAGGTTGGCACTAGAGCCCTTTAAGAATTGCTGAGTGAAGTTGGGTGCCAAACTATGTGAAAGCATCTTTGAGCTCTTATCCATGGTGATATAGTTGAAATTTCAGATTCAAAGATGAATGTTTGTTTATCCATTCTAGGCAAAGTTTTTTTTTTTTGAAAAGTCCTTTCTACACAAAGTTATATCATTCAAGTAATGAAAATAAAGGATATGTAATGGGTAAGCAAGCATTGCAACAAGAAATAGAAGCCATCTCTCTCAATTGGACATTGTTAAATGGGATATTTGAAAGGTGGCCCATTATTTTTATGTAGTTTGAAAAAAAGTGCCATCCATTTCCATATTCTAAAATAAGCTCCAATGCTTTTTGTAAGTTGTTTGAAAAGCAACCCCCTCTGTCCTCATCTGGCATATTCTACATGAATTTCGGAAGACATTGTCCCCCTGACCTTCCCTGCCCCACACACACCCAAGAAGAAAGAAAGAAACTAGTAGTGCAACAGGCTGTAGGCTATTGAAGCTTTTCCTTCATATAAAATGGTCCACTTGGCCACCTACAAATTACTGATTCATTTGGGACATATATATAATGAAGCTACCATATTCTTGTCACAGATACCTACAAATCAGGATTCATTTGGCCATTTGGGCATGTGATGCTTTCATCTGAAGCTCATTTGAATAGAGTGAAATCGGGGAAAGCCCATTAGATAAAAATAGGGCCAATATGAATTTATTTTTTACCTGAATTGAACCTAGAGTTGGTGGAGGGAAGAAGGGCCTCTAGAGCATCTTAATGGACCCACTTGCACCCGAATAAGAGCCCATTTAAGTCAGTTTGGGTCTAGGCCCATTTGGGAGTACATTTTGGGTCCAAAAGTGCAATAAATCAAACCAGTTTACTGCCTCAAGGGTCCCACTTCGACCATCAGCTGCTGACTCACCACCATGTAAGATCCCACCTGGAAAGCCAAAATAGCAGAAAAACCCAATCAATTCAGACGTGAGCCTTGTAGGCCTGTTTGTGATCGAATTTGGAAACCCAAAATTAGGAAAGATTCCATTGGCGTGAGTTGCTGCTTTGGGATGGAAGAACCAACCCACGTGCTGTTTTTAACCAGCAAGAAATCCAATTAATGGCTGGAAAAACCCACTGCAAAATTCAGAAACTCAGCAGGTCAAGTGTAAGGACTGCATATGGGCCTGATTTTGGACCGAGAATTGCAAAGAAATAAAATAAGATGAGGGTCCAAACTCAAGCATGTTTTTCGCCCAAATCTAGGCATCATCTTGGGCGATTAGGACCGCTCAAAATCAGCAACCAGCTTAGAAAGATGACACCACAAGAATTAGCCAGCCGTGTGCAGACTGAGTTAACGAGATGGGCCTGGATTTGAGTGCATCTTTGAAATCTGTTTTTCAAGACAACTCTTTCAATAAAGGCCCAGGATTGATCAAGCTTCACATGAGGGACTGGGAAGGTAACAGTCAGTTTTCTTCCATTTTTTTTTTCTTTTATTTTGGTAAATAAACACCAAATTAGGATAAGGCACAGTTCAGCCTAGAAAATGGGCAGTCAGGAGATCTGAGTATTTTTTTCTTTTATTTCTTCTTCTTTTTTTAGTCTGATTGGTTCTATAATTCAGTGTTTTGTCAATACATTGCACACACAGAGAATTGAGTTGAATTTAATTGGGTTAATTCCAAGAAAGAGAAGAGTCTCTTTTGATTGCATGTGTGCAAGTAATTAATTTTCTTGAATTCTAGTTTCGGGTTTTATGCAGTTTGTTAATTTAATTTCTGCAAACAAATTCAACATAGGTGAGGAACCGATCTGGTGAGTGGATATGGGCAGTTCCAGTCCCTGGTACCTTTGTTTGCAACATAGGTGACATGATGAAGGTCTGAATCTTCATATCTAGTATCTACATTATATCGCCTTGTGAAAGTTTGATAGTGATTACTTATATTATTCTGCATTTTCAGATTCTCTCAAATGGTATGTATGAACCGACATTGCATCGAGTGATAAGTTCTTCAGAATATCGAGTCTCAATACCTTTCTTTTATGAGGTGATCTGTCCCATTGTACATTTTGGTATCATCATATACTTGTTAGCATGTTCCACATCGTTTTTGGGTTTTGGGATCTTAAGGTTTATAAATGTACGGGCACTCTCTCCTTACAAGACAGGTTTTTAAGGATGAGTTCTACTCATGTATTTTAATATGGTATCAGAGGAAGGTTCCACAGGGATAGATCGGGTTCGTATCTCCAGCCCTCTGTAGGAGGAGGAGAGCCGAGTGTCTCTATTCTTGGCATTGAGGGAGAGTGTTAGCATGTCCCATATCACCTGTGGACTTTGGGATCGTGGGGTTTAAATGCATCTCTTTTAACAATACTCATTCCCATTTATGTTGTATGTGCAGACAAATTTTGATGCAGCTATAGAGCCCTTAGATTTTTGTATAAAAAAAACCGGTGGAAATTAGCAAGTTTCAACCTGTTGTTTACGGGGAGCATCTCGTCCGTAAGGTCACCACCAACTTTGCAGACTAAATGATCCAGCAACCTTGACATGGTTAAGGGTTTCTCAACATAAAATGAGGTTGATTTGTTATGTAATTGGTAGCATCATCAGGCAGTGGCAGTCTGGCCGGTCACCACCATTCAAATATTTGTATTTCCATTACTTGGAAGATTCAGACTCTTAAAATAAGGGGTTTTGTTTCCCTATATTCTATAATGTCAGTTACTATCCAGTAACTTATATAGGTGTAACATTCATGAATGAGAATAAAATTATTGGCAAATTTCTTAAATTCAACATAGACTTTGTACTGTATTTCTCCTCAACTTGAAACCATGCCATCACTAATTTTCTTATTGGGGTTCACATCAGTTAGCCTACTGTTGAACTTGATGAGAATTTTACTCTGTTATTGTTGTATAAGAGATCTTCAACATTTACCTTAGAATTGGCCAATGACTCTTGGAAGTCCAAACTGTCGATATGTGGAGTTTTATGTATGGTGAAAATCTCATGGTATATGGAAGGGTCTGATATATTATATTCCATCTGTTCTAAATTAGTTGTCTTATATGGATTTTTTATTATCTCAAAATAGTTATCTCATTTATATTGGAGTAGTATAAAATGTCTTGAAAATAGATGAGATCACATGGAGTGTTAGTCTTATATAAGAGTTCTTTAAAAAATACAAATATTTCAAATGAGACAACTAAAATGAGATAGATGGAGTATTATTTTACAAGTATTAACAACTTTTTTCTATCATCAAAATATTAATAAGATGTTTTGATTTTAGACACATGTATTAGCTTCACATATGATTTTTTTTATGATCAAGGTATCTAGATCTCTTAGAGCGATTATTTCTCAGAGTATGTGCAAGTCTCCCTACTCACACACATCGTCTATGGAGAGTGACCCTTTGGAGTAGAGTGAGAATCAAACTCAGGACTCTTGCTTTTTTAGATAAGTTTCTGACCATCACTTTAATCTCTTTGGAATTTTTTTTTTTACTTTAAAAATATCATAACTGTAATTTGAGTTTCAATTATTTTAGCATTATGCTAACATCATGTTTAAAATAGTTTCATTCAACAATTGAATTTAATCAGATTAAATCTTGATAAAGACACAATTCTCATCACTACGAGCAAAGGAAATTTCACAAAAGCTTCATACCTAATTTAGACCCAACCGAATTCTCTAAATTCTAAAGACAATATTTCTAGATAACAACTTTGGGACCTCTCACTTTGCTCATGAAGGGAAGGGATCCAATGGCTATGACCCGCCAATTAATTCATAAAAGTAGGGAGGTTCATACCTAACAATTAAGGTAAGGAGGTGGCTCTCTTTATTCTTCAATAAAAAGGGGATTTCAGAGGGAAAAGAAGAAGAGGTGTAGCTATGTTATGTGTTTCAATGACTTACGTACTACACTATTCATAGCTGGCTCTTACAAATGTCCATTTCAGTGGTATCAAAAAGTATAAATACCCCATACAGATGACATGAAAGCCTGTAATTCAAATATGAGGGCAAAATCAGACCAATTTAGATCCAAATACGTGGGGTCCTAATTCCTAAATCCATATCTGCAACATTTTATTTTAGACATAAAAGTTAATGTATATATTTATCATATTATTATATAATTAATAAAAATTCTACTGAGATTTTCTCTACTGTCGAGACATACTAATGAGATATGTCAGCAAATGGATCTTGTGGTTCAAATAGTTGAATGTAATGTAAAAAAGACTAGGTGTAATTCAAGTGGTTGCCTCCCACCTCAGAAAGCAGGAGGTTGTGGGTTGGAGCCCCCATGGCCTTGATGTGTCCTAAGGGTAGTGGGTTCATCCGTAGGAGTTTTAGTAGGACTGTGTCTAATTTTTCCACACGTAAATTAAAAAAAAAAAAGTTTATGTATGATATTTTACCTCTTATTTAATCATTTGATCTCTTGATGTTAAATTTAAAAAAAATTAATAACCTATAATCATGAAAATTTAAAGACCTAAATTATGTGACTTAGATTATCAAGTGATAATGAGATTTTATATACTTAATGTCTATATAATCATTATCGAATGAACCCAAATATATTGAATTCATAATCTATTTAATAACATATTTTTGTTAGAGTATCTTGATTATCAGAATTGACCCACCTGGGTTGGGAAAAAAGTCTTCAAAAAAATCAAAATATTTTTCCATTTTATACAAAACTCCATACAAGATGAAAAGAGATATATTCGTCCACCAACAATGATATTGACAATGACCCACTTTTGCTTGCTCTTAAAAATTAAGAGGGTAGAGAAGTAAGAGTTTAATCTATATTAAGTGTAACTTAATATGAGCCCAAATTGGTTAAAACTGTGAGTTCGAGGATGGACTAAAATGGCCACATAAACTAGATACCAAAAAATTCCAATTTTAATATAAATAAAATTATTACCACTTCAATAGTATTATAGATCAATGCTCATCCAACAAATAACAGTGATGTATAGTATAACTGGTAAAGACTCAATATTATAATTTTAAAGGCTCGGCATTTACACACCCGATTCTGCATTCGGGTGGCAAATTACCACGGTACCCTTACATTTTCATTCGTTTGAACGAATGCGCTGTTCATTTTGATATTCGTTCGAATGAATACATATATACCCCTGCGATTTTGATTTGTAGAACGAATGTTCCAGTATAAATTTAATTCATTCGAATCAAGGGATAGTTTCATTCGAATGAATTGATTATTTAAATAATAAAATTTTCTTTAAAATTTTAAAGTTATTTTTTAATCACTGTATATTTTTAAAATTTCTCAAATTGAATATCCGGACTAATTACGATAATCTAATAAAAATACTTTAAGACTTCAAGGTCTTTTGACACTCCCAAATGCTTAAAACACAGTGTTTTACAAATAAGGGTATCTCTAGGCTGTGCCGAAAACACATTTAGGAGTGTCAAAAGATATTTAAGTCTTAACGTATTTTTATCAGATTATCGTAATTAGTCCGGATATTCAATTTGAATTTTTTTAAAATACCAGTGCTTAGAAAATAACTTTAAAGTTTTAAACGAGATTTTATTATTTAATATACTATACATTACTATAGCATATGGAAGATAGACCATTATTTTTTAAGCACTGTGTATTTCCAAAATTTCTCAAATTGAATATCCGGACCAATTACGATAACCTGATAAAAATACTTTAAGACTTCAAGGTCTTTTGATACTCCTAACTGTGTCTTTGGCACAGCTTGGGGATACCCTTATTTGTAAAACACTCTGTTTTAAGTATTTGGGAGTGTCAAAAGACTTTAAATCTTAAAATATTTTTATTAGATTATCGTAATTAGTCTAGATATTAAATTTGAGAAATTTTAAAAATACACAGTATTTAAAAAATAACTTTAAAATTTTAAAGAAAATTTTATTATTTAAGTAATTAATTCATTCGAGTGAAACGATCGTTCTTTCGAATCAATTGAGTGAACAGTAATGCGCGTGACTGTTCACTTGATTCATTCGAATAAATTAAATTTATACGGGGCATTTGTTCGAACGAATCAAAATCGCAGGGTCATGCATGTATTTATTCGAACGAATGTCAAAATAAACTGAGCATTTGTTCGAACGAATGAAAATGCGAAGATATCATGATACTTTACCACCTGAATTCAAAATCGAGTGTGTAGAGACATTTTTCTAGATGTGCAAATGTCGAGCCATTTTAAAGAATTCAAATTTCAAATATATCAATTAACTTATAAAAGACGATTTATTATATTTAAATATAAATGACAACTCTAAATTAATATAATAATGATAATAACTCAATCATTGCATTAAATCAGAGCAGTTGCAATGAAATCTCTGCACTTGTTTGTCAATAGCTTAAAAAAAAAGCAGCATTCAACCACGAATCAAAGAAAGTAAAGTAGCCATCCAAGGCAAAAAGTCAACTGCTAACTTGATCCAAACCTGGCAACCACAACTACTATTTTAACCTTTTATCACTGTGGGGTGCAATCAAAGATTCCATGGTGTGACTGTCTGAATTGTCAACAGATGGATAGAGATAAACATGGGTAATTGAAGTTGAAATGGTGGATCAATTTGCCCACCCACCGACTTTCCAATTTTCAATGCAGGAGGGACAATAAGCCCCCTTCCAAAACCCAAATGTGATACGACTCTAAAATCTAAATCATTTTTTCTTGTAATCCACACATAACAGAGGGACCCACATAATGGAATGGACAATATAAATATTAAAACATTGAAAAAATAGTCCACATACGCAACATCAGGTGCAATGGATCCGCAGCAGCTATCAAAGAAATTGACCGCATCTTTTGGAAGAAGATGGAAGGGGGATGAGGGTAGGGTAGGGTGGAACTTGGTGGAAGAAGGGGATTAGAAAAGGGTAAAAAGGAATAGTAAAGAAATAGACAGACATAGAATTAGAGGGATTGATTGTTGGGTTGGGTGTATGAGTATGAAAGGGAAATAACATGTTTTATCTGAAACGTGTGTATGAGAATGAGAGGAAGATGAGCAACCAGAACCAGATAACTATCACCCACCATTGCCAAATGCCAACCAGTTGCAGAGAGGTCAAGTGTTTGTTTCAGGGTAGATAGATTTTGTAAGTTTCTTCTCTATTCAAATGTTAAAATAATAGGAGGGCCAAAAACAGTGGACGAGAGAGAAGAAGGGAAGCAAGTGAGTGCAGCATACTTTTCAAAATAAGATAGATTTAGAGGCAAATAAAGCATAAGAAAAGAAAGAAAAGTATTAGCTAATAAGTGGCCAGCGATCCTCACACAGAAATTTTATATATATAGACACGAGTTTTACCGTGATGTCCAATTTGCCCTCCATCTGCTGTACCGAGAAAAAAATACTAAAATTTATGAACAGTACAAATCGGCTAGCTAAAATTGAAAGTCGGTTACAAAAAATCATAAACAATGCAAACTAGCTCATCAGAATTGTAAGTTGGCTCGTCAAAATTCATAAACAGTACACTTCGACTCTCCGAAATTACAAGTCAGCTCACTAAAATTCATAAACAGTGCAATTCAGCGCTTTGAAATTTTAAATTGACTCGTCATAATTTATGACCAATGCAATTTGACACTTTAAAATTTTAAATCTACTTAGTCAAAATTCATATGAATAGTAAAAATTAGTCTTAAAATAAAACTGATGTCTCTGAACATAAAATATCTGTAAAAAAATCACTCACCCTGACAAATGTAAGTAATAGATTCCAAGACAAAACCCCCAAAAGAACATAGGAGAGCAGAGCAGAGTAGCAACCAAATGGCAAGCGGGAAAGACAGACAGGCATTCCACCCAATCCTTTCCTCCATTATTTTTCATTTTCCTTGAAATCAAATCTAGATTTCAAGGATTCCATTTCCGTCTGGGTTGGCCCTATGCCAGTTTCTTTAACACTTGTATTTAAGTGTAAAAATAGGTATTGAGTATAAAATAGAATATTTTAATTTTAATATTCAAATTCAACTATCAATTTTTATAGTTTCATATAAAAAATCTAATAAAAATAAATCGTAGGAGTTATTAAAAAATAAAATAAAACCTGACTGAGGGCATAAAGCTGCCTGAGACTGGATCCGTTGTCCTTTGCAGGTGTAGAACGGCATCTGCACACGCACGCATGCGTAGACCACCCACCGACCCACCGACCACCACCTCCACTCCCTCCCTCCCTCTCTCTTTCTTTCACATCAACTTTGGACTGGACTTTTATCATTATTTGGGAGGTGTAAAATCATGGTCGCTGGGTGTTATATTAACGGATACTAAAGTAACATTAATAAAAATTATATTTTTCATTAATACATTAACGGATCTTATTGGATTCAAAATTTAATTTAGGACTGAAAGATGTTTTTAATAGTTCAACACAATATTAGAGTAAATATTAATTTTAATTTATTTGGATCAAATTTTTAATCTCAGATACTGTACCATCATATCTAAAAATGATGTCCTTCGATGACCTATTATGTGATAATTGTAAAAAGAATGTATATTTTTATATTATAAACTAAAAGAACAGATATTTATTATTTTAATATAATTCCATGTTAAGATATTGATGAATTTTTTCATAGAAATTCTTATAGTAATAACAAAAGTAAATCTCAAGTTGTTTAAAGAGTCAAAATACTAAAATATAATAAATTTTAATATATAAAAGAAGCTCTTCAATATATTTTTTTCATAATTTTTTACTCCGGAAAAAAAAAATCTAAACTTCTAACTTCTCCTTTCGCGTCTCTTTCTTAGTCAAAATCATGATTTCTCTTATATTCTTTTGTCTCCTGCTATCCTTCTTTGTTCTTCCTACATAAACTTACTTCAACAAAGAAGAAGAAGATATTTTTATATAAAACATTTATTTTATATAAATTAGAATATTTACCTTATACCAAATAATTTTAAAACTCTTTTGAGATAGGAGAATAAATCTCCTTACCCCCCATAACTAACAATTCTACTGAGAATACCCTAATAAATCGAACAAAAAAAAAAGTTATTAATCAGCTTTCAAAACAAATCCAAAGCTTCTCCTTGCATTCTATCTATCCATTCATCTAAAAAGCACTAATTGGACACCAGAACTATGTTAATTTAAGCATGGTTATGGTTGTTAATCACAATTAGGAGATGAAAACAAGAGAAAGAAATCACCTCTGCCTTATTTTATTTTATTTTTTCTTTCTCCTGCTAACAAAATATCTCTCTATATTTAGTTATTTACCACAAACAAAGAAATTCCCCATCCTATCCATCGTCTTTGCTACTATTGTCAACTCTCTTACACCAAACCCAACAAACCAAACACCAAACTTAGACATTAGCAATCAAAGTAGGCCAACCCTGTTCCCCATCTCTCTCTCTCTCTCCCCCCTCTCCCTCATCATCGCCACTGTCCAAACACTTCCCAATCTAAATGAATTAAATCATTTCTTTAAAAAAAAAAAAGTAATAATGAAGAAGATGAAGATAGGAGAAAGAGATTTCACAATTTTTTTCTTCATTACTCAAGTCACTGATCTCTCTTAGAAAGACATTAAAGAAGATGAAAACAACCAACAAATAAAAGAAAAGAGAAGAAAAGGGTAAGGAACTTGGAATTTAACTTCATGTATTTTCCGGTTGACTTCTGTACAAAATTCTTCCTATTTTCACTAGTGATTCGCTCCGTAGCTTCTGCCTATCTGGTTCTTGCCGGGTTTCGACTTTCATCTCTACTAGCATCTCTTCCTCCTAATCATCATGAACACCCTTTATTGGGGGCGTTGGATTTACATACAAGAAAAGCCAGAAAAAAGGGTAGAAAGGAAAATCTCCACTCCAGCGAGTGGAGAAACAAAGAGAGAAATTGCTCTCCCTCTTGGAATCAGCTCATGAGTTGAAGTTTTTCCCCCTTTTCAAATCTCCATTGAAGTTCGCTTGTACTTTCACCTCAGTTGAATTCTTCGTCGGAACTCTCAGGCAACGGCTTCTTGTTGAGATCAGGCTTCTCAGAAACGTGGGGTCGAGAAGAGAACTCGCCGGGAAGGTGGAGACGGGTCTCGATTGCATCGACTCTAGCTCCGACCTCGATAGCCTTCTTCCTAATTGATGCGGCCGACATGTCGTGAAGCTCTTCATCGTCCTGACCTGCAAATTCCGGGAAATTGAGCCGAGCTGATCGTCCTCTCAGGTAGAAGACAGCAGTATCATATGCTCTGGCTGCCGCGATGGGCGTGGAATACGATCCCAACCATATCCTCGATCGCTTGTTTGGCTCCCTTATCTCCGCTACCCACTTCCCCCACTTCCTCCTCCTTATGCCTCTGAATCTCTTCTCTCCTTGTGTCGATCCCTTCTCCGCCCTCTGCCGCTGCTGAGCAGGCTGCTGCTGTGTCTCTGCTCCTTCCATCTTCGCTTTCCAATCTAAAGAAAACCCCCTTCTCTCACTTCAATTTTACCTCGAACCCACCGATCTTCCCACTTCCTCTGCACATATACGTTTGATTCTAAACAGAAATCGCAAGAAAGCAAGATACACAAGAATATTTGATGTTAGAAAGCCGAATGCCCCCTTTCTACCTCAACCTCCGCTTAAATCTCTCTGTTATCGGAGAGAAATCAAATCAACAACAGAGAGGAGCACCTCGGGCTAGAAATCTCGGGATGGGATTTCACCTTGAACCCATCCAAGAAAAAAAATCTTCCCCTCTTTTGGGTCCGATCTAAAAGGGTTTTATTGACGGGAAATTGAAAAGATAAAGAAGAGGGCGATTTGACAGTATAAGACTTGGGAAGTGAAGGGAATTATTTACCTTGAACCCTCCAAATTCCCCTCAACCCGTGTACATATATCTATCCATCTGACATCTGGTGGGTTTTTAATAAAGAAAAATCAAAAGCAGCAGAAAAAGAGGGTATGCAAGGACAGAAACAGAGAGAAAAAATGATGGGTGTGATGTCAAAAGGAAGGATTAATGAAAGAGAGAGAGAGGGAAGAGGGCGAAGTAGAAGAAGGGAAGGAAGGTCGGTGGGTGGATTGAGATTTGGGAATGGAAATGGGAGAGAGCAGGCGGTGGTGGGGAAAGAGCATTTATCTTTCCGTCCACGCAATGACGTTTCCAACAAGTGGGCACAGCGATGGAATTAAATACCCGCTTTGCTTCAATGCTCTTGATATTATCTCCCTTCCTTTCATTAATTTATACTTTAATAAGAATGTCAAGGCGACTGCATCACACCCCCACCACCATCACTTTTAATAATAATAATAATAATAATAATAATATAAAATAAAATTATTTATTAACAAATGCCATCTATTGTAATTTAATTTAAATTTAAAATAGTAAAGTATTTACTTGCACAAGTGCTTAAGATGTCTATTTTGTATGCACTTTTGTTTGTTATTTTAATTATAGATATAAGAGAAATTCAAGGGAATGAATTAAGATTGAGTATAATAGAATTATATTTTTAAGTTTCTCAATTAGTTTAAATTATTATTAATATAATTTTATTAATGACTAAATGTACAAAATTTAGATCACGATATATATATATATATATATATTAAAATTTGTTTTTTTTTTTTTTCACTTTTGTTGAGGGTAAGATCTATCATAAAAACAATAAATTGAATATCTTTTAGTATCAACATTTTAAATTATTATTTCTAAGTCAACAAAATATTTTAATTAAGATTTTTTCTTTTATGAGAATACCTCAAAAGTCATGAATTCTGGTGGCAGTGTCTCCAAAATCTTTTTTTTTGAACTTAGAGTGTGTTGTGATAAATTTAAAATGAAAATGTCTTTTGTTGCGCTGACACAAACTAAGTTTCTCCAAACACATGAAATGTAGCCACCCGAGCTACCCGTTCTAACACGAATAGGATGTCTTGTGCTACCACAAAGCACAACTTGCATTTGATAAAAACATAGAACTTCCTCTGATGCAGAAATCTATGTTCTTATCAGTTAAAATGTAAAGGTTTGTATTCTCTTCTCAATCTTCCACTCTCTTTTTCTCTACTACCGGAAACAACACAAATGTTGCCATCAATGTTGTTCTTGACACACCTGGATTCCCTCTCACTCTGTTAGTGTAAAGAGATCAACTTTCGGTTATAGTGCTCAGAGAGTTTAGAACTTGTTCTAATGATCCTGTGGAACCCCTTGTCAGCCGATGTGGGGAGTCCCACATCGGTTAGGAAGGGAGAGAGAAGGCAGTGTATAAGGGGGTAAAGCCCATTAACTAATAAGACGTGTTGTAGGCCGGGCCAGGTGGGCCTGGGCTCAAATGTAAAATTGTGCGGGCTAGCTGTGTGCGAAGCCCAGAGCGAACAATTTCTTGCTGAGTTTGAGCCCTAGAATTTTGAAGATGTGAAGTTTATAGTGACTATGCTAAAAGGGGAAAATTGTGAAAAGAATCATGGAGATATGAAGCCAAAGATAAAAGTAAGAAGTAAAAAAGAAGAGTTTGATTTGTGTTTTGTAAATTTGAGCTAAAACTTAAAGTGAAAAAAAAAAAAAAAAGTTGTTTCGGTTTTGAAGGGCATTATTTCCTTTGAAAACAGTTGTCGTAGTAGAAAGGCATTTTCGTCCTAAATCTAAAATTAAATGTGACTATCTGAACTAACTTTTTTTTAGAGATACTGTCACAAGAATTTACAAATTTTAAGGTATTTTCACAAAAAAAAAAAAACTCCTCTTTTATTAATTTCTATTTATATTTAAATACTTTAATGAAGTGTCACGTAAAATTAACACAGACACCACAAAATAAAACTCACGTGGATTGCAGACTGCAAAATAAAAAGGGAAATTTTTACAGTAAATTGTATAGAAGAAATAATTTTCATTACTTTTTATAGTTGAAAATTAGCATTGTAGAATGGGTGATTTTTAATAATAAAAAAATGTGGCATTACACCTCAGCTAAAAAGTCTGAATGTTGTAAGTTACTTCTAACAGGTAGGGACTCTATTTAATGATTAAAAGATATTTATGTGTAGATAGGTTATGATGGGAGCTATCTTACTCTCAAAGTAAAACCGATTAAATTATATTAATTTTATAATTTTTAAAATAAAAAATAATTCAACAAATAAATATTTTAATCTATCATAATCAATGTATGAAAATGATTTGTTGTTAAATTTAAATATAAATATCAACTCAAGATTGATAAGATAAATAATTTAATAATGATAGTGATTAAATCAATTATGAGGACATATAAATGAAAATTATAGAATATATAAGTGTTCTGGTCTCAATAAGCACGATGACACTCATATTAATCATTATCTTCTACTAGTTTCTTATTTAAATTAAAAAATAGTCACAAATTAAAAATTACATTTTAATTTAATTATTCTATATCTTCAATTAAATAACTAAAGATTTAAAATAAACTAATATTCAATGTTGATTAATATAAAAAAGATACTCTTTCATTTAAAAGTAGTAACATATACACCTCATATTTATTTTAAAATATTGCCACCGACGTTCATCAGTCATTATTATTGATTGTTGAGATTTTTTTTCTTTATTTAAACTTCGCCGACTCCGACGGCCAATGGCAATTGTACGTTACACATAAGATGATCTGGACCACACATCTCGCATCTCAGGTTCACACTTTTTTTAAGTCCAATTAGTGAAGTTAGGTGTCTGGACAGTCCATGTCAAAGGATCAATTGCCTTTTGGTTTAAGGAAACATATTTAAAAATCAGTCATGGTTTTAAATAATGTTGAAGATGTATTTTGTGTTTGTATTGGCAGCCCAACCGACCTGGAAGGGTCCACTATTTCTAATTGAATTAGTTCATATAAATTTTAAATAGGGTAGCGATTTTTCCATGGACATTTTGTTTAATCCGACACGGGTTTTACTATATTGTCTATTTTGTTCTTTGAATCGGTTCGTTGAAACCTTCGAATCACTTACAGTAAAAGATTTTTGTGAACGGATTTGAAGGGCAAAATGGACAATATACTAAAACCTGTGTTGAGTTACACAAAAGTCCGTAGGAGGATCACTATCCTTTTAAATAATCTTATATAATATAAAATATTATTTAACTAGTGTATATTGTATTTCTTTATATATTATCAATAGTTTGTTTTTATATTAGTAATAGGTTTGTTAAAAAGGTCTTTTATATATTTAAAATATATAGTTGATTAAAAAGTGATTATCTACTCATTTGTTGAAAGACTTTTCTAATGAATCTACTATTATTTTATTTGATGAGCCCCATTTCTATTATATACAATAGGATAATGTTTTTTTTCAAACGGTTCATATATTAATATATAATATAAAAGACACCGAGAGTATCAAATACATAAATAAGAAAGAGGAAAACTACAAGCGCACGAGAAAAAAGATAAAAGAAAATTTCAAAAAATTTGCCAAAAACACTAAGAGTTCGAGCGAGATCAATTTGTGATTGGTAGTCCTTTTCTATGTAAAGGCTTTCTGTAAAATTGAATCAAGTGAGAGGTACGCAATGTGTTTGTTGTGAGGTGTTTCAATTAAAATTTAAAGATTGAACTAAAAATAATTGATTGATAACCTACAACTAAGTAATGCCCATAATAGAGTCATTAATTTTGGAGTACCCACTAGAAATAAAGTATAAAAATCCAAAACTTTGGAAGTATAGAAGAGTTAAAATATTTATTTAAGAAATAAATTATCAATGGACGGCATGTGCACTGATTTACTGCAGTCCCTTTGGTAGATAGAGAAATTGCCTTCCATGGAGGCTAGTTAATATTCCTCATTAACTCTTGCACAACATTTAAATTTCAGATTTAACTTGGATGTTGTCTAGCATATCTAATTTGATTGATTAAATTGAGTTTAGCTTGAATACTTTGTTGACCCAAGTTTGAGCTCTGAGGATCAAAGCTTTACTTTACTCTAAAATTGAGTATAACTCATCTTATTTTCTCAATCAAAGCACAGCCATAACTAAGTGAGAAGAGAATTCATTAAACAAAAGAACGAGATACAAGAGAACAAAAGACAAAGTAAAGTGAAATAAGAAAAAGGGCTTAAGAGAGACAGGTACAAAGACGAAAAAAAAAGAGAACCAAAAGAAAACAATCTATACAAAAGCAACTAACCTTCCGACAAATAAAACAATCGCTTCAAACTATTCGAATTAGGCATTCATTATATCATCTTAATCTTTGATTTTTAAAACTTCAAAGTAGGATAAATATTTTTTTATATTTCATTCAATGATGAGGATGAGGCAGATTAAAACTAATCTTTGATAGATTTAAATTCAGATATGACGGCGAATTATTAAAAAAGTTAATTAATCATTTGATGAAGATTATGATGGAGTAAAATTCTGCTCATAGTTTTCTAAGGGTGGATGGACACAAATATGCATACATATACACCTAGTGAAGCCTATTGTCCTTGATTTATTTATTCTTGAGTCGAGTTTGAACAAAATCTAATCAATCCAAGTCAAGTTAGTTCATGAACTTGGTTGGCTTATAGCCCTATCATCAATGGACAAAGGTCAGGCCATACCTAATTAGGATTTTCTTGGACAAATAATGTTACACAAGATTAAGAAAATCCCATCAAATCAGGGTCCACTTAACTGGACAAGATTAAAATAAGTATTGATATTTTCTTGCCATTTTATGTTTGCTTTTTCTTTTAATACAAATGTAATCCTATAAGAAAGTATAACCCTTTGAAGCATGACAACGAAGTTTATATATATTTTATATATATTTAAAAACAAAATCACCATTGATCTTTGTCATTTTGAATAAGAGAGTTTTCAATATAAAAAATAGATATTGCGTCTATCAATACTCTCTCAAGTAAAAGGTCTAAGTATTGCTTTGTTTTCAATGATAGAACAACCAAGACCAGGGCGGAGAGAGAGAGGTTGCACCTTGACCTTTTCTCTTTCATGATTTTCAGCAAGTTCCAAAAAACAAGAACAAATTTCTTGGCATAAAAAAATGAAGTCCAAGTGATGCCTTAAGATTATTATCAAATTCCAAACGTATACTGCACAAGAATGCTTCCAATTGAATAAGTTTCTAATTTACTGCAACAAGGAGAATTTTGACACCAGGCATAGTTCTTCATATTCTAGAGTAATTTACAGAATTCAAATGAAACAAAGAGTAGTTCACAGCAGGTTGCACAAACGCGGCCTGGAGCAAAATTGTCTCCCATTTGCTTTCATCACAGCCATTACTCCAGCAGTAAAGCCAGCCAATACAACTGAAGAAATGAAATGCTGTGCGTTTCGTCCAGCTGCAGAAAAAAAAAGAGAGATTCACGTTTGACCATTGCATTACTTGAGGTGAAAAGACACTCGGTGGAAAAGAAAAAGAGAGTTTCAAGACCTTGGTTAAGAGTGAATGTTGTCAGTGTTAGGCCACCAACTATTAAAGCCGATGCCACAGGGAGATACTGTAAAAAAAAAAATTATTGGATCAATTCGTTGCAGGATCATTGTCATATAAAGAGTTAAGACACAAGAACAGCCATCAAGGGAGAGCAAGTAAATATAGTACATGAGAAGTGGAAAATGAAAGTAAGGAATACTAAGCCAGTCTTACTATTCAAAAAAAAAAAAAAGCATAGTAACTTGAAAAAGCAACAGGTATGCCAGTGACAGTATTGCCACACAAAAAGAGGTAAAAGAAATTTGCTTACTGAAAATGATTCAAATCCATTAAGTTGGAAAGGAGAAGGACGATGTCTGTTGATAGTATAGCGACCACTGATGAGATCCATTGCATCCTGGTGGAAACCAATTGTCATGAATATTAGGATGGGGCATTTTTACTGTTGTATTAGTATTAGCAAGTTTCAAATAACTCTCTTTCAAGTTTAAAGTCTCTATAAGAAAGCAAAAGAAACGAGTGCATGAATCTCAAAAATGGGAGGCGCTGAGCCATAGTTGGAACCATGTGTAACGGGAAGGAGAATCAATTGAGTAAAGGTAAAATGAATAAACAAGTTAACATTATATATGTTGCATGCCTGTCGAATGCCATCATGGAAGTTATTCAAGTAATATCGTGAAAGAGCACTCATCCCATCCTTAATAAGCCCAGATAGAGTCTGTCTTCCATATCTGCAGTATCATGAAACCGGTAGTTATAAGTAGGATATACATCAGAAAACTCTCACTGAACTGTTCTTGTAAAGCAACAAATGGCAAGAAGCTACCTGATGAGGTCTCCTTTCAAAGCATGTGTCCCAGAATATTCAATGCTTATCTCATCACCTTGCTCAGCCCATACTAAAACAATCACAATGCATGATAAGATGCAGAATTGCAGGCACAAACAACAATTTAGTTCACATATGTGCTGTAGTGATGAAAGTTTACTTACACAGTTTGAACTTTTCATCAATATCAACATGCATGGATATGCTCTCACTAGGAGCAAGCGCTTCCATCCTCCGCAGTTGTGAATCTAATGACTTTTGAGCCAGATAACTCTGAAAGCAAGCAACATCAGCAGAATGATTAAATTAACACAGAGGAATGCAGATTGACTATCCCCAACTAGAGTACAAATATAAAATAGTCATTTTCTTTCCAAAGGGGGCTATATTAATCATTTAACAATGCTCACTTATTAATTGGCAATCATGTAGTATTAGAACAACCAACAAGCCTTTGCTTCTGCTGATGATGGTATCTAAATATGTTTGCAAAAATAAGTTTAGTGTTGACATATCATCATTCTTTTTTATTTATTAGTACAGTCGTTGATATTCTTTATATAAGGTTTTTTTAATGTACTCTAAAATAGAGATTTATAACATAAATGATATTATTATGCATTTGCAAGAGTAAACTAGCATGGTAGCATATGCATATGCTTCTTTTTCTTTTCTTTTTTCTTTTGTTAATTATTTGCTGTAGTATTATGATTTTGTATCTACTAAAAACAAGACTACACTCTCACTACTATAATGAGGAATTTGACATTTTACTAATAACTAACCGGCAGTCCACTTCTCACTTGGTGTGAAAGGTGTAATTCACCTGACACGTCCAGTGATTGCGTACTAGTGAGGTGATGATGCAAAAGTTCTAGTAATAACCTAGTATGGAGAGTTGAACTGTTTTACCTCTTTCCCTTTTTTCATGTTTTCTTCTTTATGTTTTCAAGGTATTTGAAACCAGTGTCTTATTTCCTCTCCAAGGTGTCAATACAAATGATCTTAAAACATGGAGGAACTTAACACACCCAAACTCATTCTCAACCTCTTCTACCATCTTGGTAAAGACCATCAATTGTATTGAACTTGCCCATCAGAATGGCTGTTGAACCACTGAGAGATGTTTAAATTGGAGGTGTCTTGGCTTTTAGAGAAGGGTGGCTTGGGTTTAGGAAATATTAGGTAAAAATGGTCATTGGTTGCGAAAATTTGGTGGAGGTTTGGCAAAGAGAGAAAAGCATTTGGAAAGAAGTAATCAAATTAAAATATGGAAAAGTTGATATTGAGTGGTCATTGCAAGAGGTTTCTCGTAAAGGGCTACTACTCAAATTTGGAAAGGAATTAAAAAAAAGGAAGGGTTGAACATCAAGTTAGTTCTGCAATTAAAGATAATTCAGAACTTGGGGTATTCAGAAGTTGGGGTAGGGATGGAGCTAGGATTAAATTTTGGGAGGACAAAGGGTATGGAGATGAGGCCTTGAGATTTTCAGTCCAAAGATTGTAATGATGTCCAATTAGAAATATAAACTTATTTAAGGAGGTGGTGGAAAATGTGGGAGGCAGGAAGACATGTGATGCAGCACAGAACAGAGAAGGAAGCTTCCCAGCCGAAGAAGGCAACTGAAAAAGAAGGAACCCAGACGAAGGAATTGAGGGGATTGTTGTTTCTATTTTTATTTATTTCCATTTTTTATCTATCTCAGTTTCTTTTTTCTTTTTCTTTTTTGTTTTCCTTTCTAGTGTTTTTTTTTTCGATTGTATAAAATCCCAATTGGGGATGTGAAACACAGATTTTATTAATGTATTAAAATTGGAATTTTCCCTAAATTTCTCCTTCCCTTCTCCGATCGATTCCGGTTCTCTCCTTCTTTTCTCTTCTCTTCTGCATCTTCTTCTTCCTTCTTCTTTCTCCTTCACTCTGTGATGACCGTGGAATTCCCACGCTCTGCCATCATTGCACACAGAATTTCACAGTTTCTCTGTTTCAACAAAGAACTGCCGACCCAGGCCATCGGACGGGCCTTTTCCCATCCGCCCATACAGATCCGATCAAGCCTCCTTACCCAGCCTTGCACTGTCCTGCGCCGCCTCACGTGTCGCAGCCTCCCAGCCACCAGCCACACCGGGCCAGCCGCTGTACCACCTGAACCAAATAAGGCAGGCCTCTCCTGCTTCCACTTGCTTCACCACTACCTCCATCTTTCCCTCACCTCTGTCCCATTGAAACCCATCTCTGTCCAAAGCCCCGATTCCCTAGAACCACTGGATCGTCCAGCTCCCTGTATTCTATTGTCTTGACCCTGCTTTCAATCTCTCTTTCTTTATTTGTTATTCAACCACACCTTTTGAGTTTTGACCTTTCCTCATCTTTCCCTTTGTTTGACCAAATCAAACCCCAAAACCCATTTACATCCCACTTTCTTTTACTTTATAATTAAATCTCACTTCCCAGGTCCCATTGTCTCCAACCGTGTCCTCTAACCTTGGGCATTGACCAACCTTTGACCGTGGCCCCACAGTTTGACCCACTTTGACTAGGCCACATCCACCCCATTAAACCTCCAATTCACCATTTAATTTTCCCGACAATTCCACTAATTCCATTTACTAATCCCATCTACTAAACTGATCCTACCCGCTGTGTCAATATGGGTGCTAACATTTAGAAGGAATTTAATGAATTATGAAATTTCAATGTTCAAGGACTTACACTCAGCTTTGATTAGGTGTTTCCCTGTTGGGGGTGGGGAAGAGAAGAGAGTTTGGAAAAAGGAACCAGTGGGAGCTTTTCATCCAATTCTTATATTCTCATTCCTTAAACTAAATCCTCATTCCCTTTTTCCTTTCAAATATGTTTGGAGGCCCTTGTCCCTATAAAAGTGAAAAATTTTGGTCAGACATGTTCTCATCAAAATTTTGACCATTCATAACCTTAGGTTGAGAAATTTTTCTACCCCAAATATCTCTTAGCTTTATTGGAAAAATGAGGAGTCTGTTGATCACTTATTCATCCATTGCCCATTAACTTTACCTATTTGGTATCACTTTCTTTCTTTCTTTTCTCATGGGTGGATAGGGGCAGGTCCCTTTCTCTAAAAAAAGACCAAGTGCTTAGGAAAATGATTTCATTAGCCATAGCAGGGTGTGTGCGAAGGGCGAAATAGGAGGGCACTGTAGGACAAAGTATTACAGCAATCTTCTCTCATTAGAAATGTTATTTCCTCAGTGATCCATTGGAGTCTTACTTCAACAAAGATGTCTGGCCTATTGACATCTGATACTTGGAAATCATTGGTGCTTGGTCATGCTACATAATGGATCTCAAGCTTCATTTCTTCCATGCTACTTAGATTAAGTGACTTTCTTGGCCACTATGTTTTCAGGTCCTTTTCTCTTATGGATGTATCTGCTCGTGTTGCATATGTTTTCAATAAATCTATAATTCATATTTTATAATTTCGAAATTGCCAAGAATGGAAGTAAAATCTTTACCTAGATATTAATGCTGAAAAAGGAGAACTAAAAACATTGCGTTCAGTAGTTAATTATCAACAGGAGCAGCAAACCTGGGTAACATTTGTACGATCCAAGCAATCAATGCAATTCACTCTAACAACGCCTTTTTGTTCCAACAATGTTTCTCCTTTTGAGTTAATTAGCAAGTATCTGCACAGCTGGAATACTATCAAATTAAAAATAGTATATTTGTAGCTAGTATAAAAGGAAATATTAGAAGTTCAAAACATTGTCACTGGGTCAACTTTGCACTAAATGTTATTTATTTTAACTTGATTACCCTTGCTTCTCAATGTCATCAGAGATTTGGTCATAAAGAAGTTGCAAGTTTTCAAAGTTTGCTTTGCCACAACAGTGATGGAAGTCAAAAGACAGATATCTGCAAACCATTTTTTCAATATGTTAGAATCAAGCTAGCAAGTCTTCAAGTAATAACACTTCCATAAGTTAGGATTAAAAAGAATGAAAGAATTTATCTGTACAAAGAGAACTATATATCCAAAAATAACAGAATCAACTTCAATACGTCAGTAAGGAAATATTCAATGCTCAAGGTCGTCATTGTTTTTGAGGTTAAAATTTTGTTTAATTAATCAATCAACCAAACTCTCCAATTTCACCTAGCACAGTCCAAATTTCGATAGGGATACCATCCGGTCCAAGTACTATATGTTTCTTAATCCTTTTCAAGGCCAAGTTTACATCTGTTTCTGATATTTTGTTCCCCAACCTCTAACTTTTGGCACTCCTTCCTTATAAACTTCACTTTCGCATTATGTATTCAAAAGTTCTTTAAAATATATTCCCAACTATTCTTTATTTCGTTGTCTTTAATTAAGACCCTCTACTTTTTGTCCCTAATGCATCTTATGTGATCAAGATCTCTACTCTACTACTCTCACACCTTAGCAAGTTTATTTTTCACCTTCTTTTGTTCCTAATTGCACATACAAGCCATCAAAGGCTTCATATTTAGCTTTACTTACCACTTTGTCTGCAGCTTTTCGGCCCAATTTTCCATGTTCCTTGTTTATTGTAATATCTTGAAATGTGTTTTCTTCTCACCAATAGCTTTTTGCACATCAGTGTTCCACCACCACGTGTCTTTACGCACACCTATCTTACCTGGTTCATTGTTATGATTTACTATTTCGTTGGAGTAGGTTCATTTCATCGAATTTGTAGTTCAAGTTCGCTAGCTTAAATGAATTAATTTAATTTGTTCAATTAAACATAGTTTCATATGGTCTATAACCTAGTTCAACTGATTTATTAATAGAAGTATTGGAATGCTAGCTACCATTACATATCTAACCTTTTTTTTAGCGTTCATTACATATCCAACCTTAAATAACTTTGTTAAACCATATATATTAATATAAAGTAAAGAAAGTTACTTAATTACTTAAATGACTTGAGGTGACAAACTTCCAAAAATTACTCCTTTTTTGTTAAGACATTCTTTCTCAAAAAAAAAAAAAGCATTTTAAAATATAGTATAAAAATTATCAAACATTTTGTATACAATAAAAATAGAAGTACTGAACTAGATTGATCTAATTCACAAAATACCCTGAATTAACACTCAACTATTCAACAAATTGAATTGACTGAATTATTTGAATGAACTAGTTCGTAGTTTGAGACTGGTAATAACGAACTAGGTAACTATGGTAGAAACTAGTTTCTATAAATGAGTTAAGATGCAAAGATTATGATCATGTTACCATCTTAGAGGCAACAACAAATTCATAATATCTTGAATTGACAATGCCAAAAAAATTTCATAAGAAAAAGGAGATATATGCAACATGGTAAATATGCACAAATGTCAGGACACATGATAATAATTGTACAACTGTATAGCTGAAGATCACCTCACTTGAGGAAGCTTTTGCATTTCTGCAGCAAATGCCTTGCTTAACTCACCTTCATCACCATGCTGCAATAGCACGACATGAATGATTGAAAAACTCAAGGAATCTGACCAATTCAAGATAAAAAAGCAATAGCGTTCATGAGCTCATAAAAGAATAATCACCCATTCGATCTAATACAACAACCCTCTATCTAATGACCCATTGACGACTTGACTCCAATATGAAATGGGAAGGTGTCCATGTAATCTGTAGCCTAATCTCATAAAATAATTTAAAAACTGCCGCTCATGTAGCTATTAAAAAAAAAACTTGTGCATAGTGCAAAATAGTTCAAGATCTATTGCGAGCTGGAAAGAAATAAATGTAGAACACATAATTCAATTCTTCCTTTGGGGTCATTCACCCAAACATGAAGCCACAGCTGCGATTTGAAACAACATGCTAAGAATGCCTCATCACAATATAATTGGCAACTTCGAAAGATTCATCTCTATAGAAAATAAAAGAACAAGAAAAGATAAAGCTGAAGAAATTAGTGAATATGAAATAATCTTACCTTATCAGTGAGATCAACTGCCAAAATCTCTTTATAACTTTGTTTAAGATCATGAAAATGGCGTTCCACAACTTTTGGCTACAACAATCATACATACCGCATGATGGGTGCCACCAATTATAAACCCAAAATAATGTCATCACATTTAGAGAATTTCACGTACCGTTTCCACATGATTAATAATTTTAAGTTGTGGTTTGTAGCTCAGATCCACAATCTGCTCCCAAAGAAGTGGTATTGAACCTCTAACCTGAGAGAGAATCAAACTTCTTTTTCATTATAAAAGGAAATCACATCCATTTCAATTATCATGGAAAAACCCTATACAGACGCACTACACAACTGAAATAATTTTGTAGAAAAAGAAGTAACTTTAGTAAGTCAATTGCACTAGATCAAATTTTTGGGAAAAAATATATAAAATCAACATAGACAAATGGATATATATGTACTATACAAAAGTAAGACACTTCATCATCATCATCATAAATACTTAATAGTCTTCCCATGTATCTTGGCTCAGCTTTTTGAATCCTATATTTCCATTATACCCTATCAAAGGTCACATCCTCAGTCACCTACATTCTATCATGTCCTTTACCCCCCTCTCCCCCCTCCTGATCCATGTCTTTCTGAGACCCATACCTTCTTAGTGCTTACCACCTTCAGTTTAAGTTCTTTGTATTGAGGCTTTTTTTCAGTCTTCTATGGACATGTGCAAAGTGCAAACCATCTTAGATGTCCTTCGCTCATCTTGTCATTTATTGGGGCTATCTTTTCCTAATGCAATCATTTCAAAGTCTTGTTTAACACAATCCACTCATCCAGCACAAGCATGACATTTCAGTTGTTTGTACTTTTCTCAGTAGTCTTTTCTTCACCGCCCAACATTTGGCTCCATAAAGCATATGTGGTCTAGTTTTCATCTTATAGAACCTCCCTTTTAGTCTAGATGGTACTCTTTTATCACAATCGAACCCTACTACGTGTCTTACATTTTGCCTACCCACAGCCATTCTACTAGCTACCGCTAGATGGGGATCTCCCGTTTATCTCTATGGTTGAACCTAAATATCTAGAGAAAAAATTAGGTGTAGGAGACCTGATCATAATAAGGTCAGGTCTTGCATCTAGACCATCCATTGTTTACAAATAATGGACTTCAATATTCAATAACACCAACCATAGCAAGCACAGGCACATAATAGTCTTAAGACATGCCTCAGAATGCAGTTAGGGCAGAAGTCAATATATGCTTGATTTGCCATTTTGAAGGAACCTAAGGTAAAATGAATAGATGATGCCTCCTGAATGAAAACCAAGTAATCGTTTGACCATGAAAAGTGGGCCCCACAATACATTAAATGATATGCATGCAGCAGGCATTTTCCTTTGCATCTTTGGAACCATTCATTGGATTAGTTCGCCACCTTGACTGGTATTCCTTGGACCAAGATGCCTCAACAATTAAGTTTCAAGACTGAAATGTCCATGGCCCACTTTTGATTGATTGAACCACATAAGGTCGGGGCAACTCCTCCCCCCACCCCCCAGTCTTTTAACTATTCCATTTGATCTCATTGGCTTTTGATTTAGATGGATCTATCAACCCCTGGAGACCAATATCATGTCAAAACATGTTGTTTTGAGGCAAATTCGAATAATTTTAAGCACCAACATGTGTGCATGTGTCTGTGTGTATGCGTGTGTGTGGAGGAGCAATTGCATCAGTTCAGTGCATTCTGGAGAAGTACTCCTTTAAGGCCTCACATTGTGGGCCTACCAAAGGCAGTGAGTACATCGGGGTAGGAGGGTAGTGTAGCTAACCTTGAAAATAGGGAATGGACCAAATATCACTTCAATAAATCATCCTAAACCTTGAGTTTAGGGCCTCAAATAGTGTAGTTTTGGATATTTTAATCCAACAGTAGGCACAAATAAAATGGCTATCAAATTCAGATGCAGGGCAATATACAACCGGGTAATGGACTGATAAGTAGATAGAGCATATTTCAGGGAAAAGAGGGGGTGGGGAAGAGAGCAAGAGAGTTTCTTTTAACTCAAGCATTTATCTTGTGAACATTCATGCTCATGATTACAAATTGTCATGCACTGATCATGATATTGAAAATCCATTAACCTAAAAACTTTTTCTTTTTTTCTGAGGATAGTATTTCTATTAACAAACTTAACAAGCACACTTTTAGAAGGATAATAAAATTACCATTGATGCAATCAAATTTCCATATACAACAATATTATTAATCCACTAAACGGCAGACATGGTGCCCACCTTGGATCTTTGGTCTCTCCTCTCATTACCTTTATTGGATGATTGATTACCCATCAATTGCTAGCAAAGCAAAGGCTTGGACAATTGATGTCAACCAAGCAGCAGGGCAGAGGAAGCCCATGGGTCTTCATGGGTGGGCACCATTTAATTAAGTCCCCTCATAGGAAGATGGGCCCAACTATTCAAAGCATAGTATGATGCTAAGGCTTTGTAAATGATCTTCCTGTTCTTTAATATCAGCCTGTAGAGAAAGAAACCTTCTTGGCAAGATAAGGATGCTTCAAAGTTAACCAAGAAATGCTATCAATACCTGCAAAAATGAGGATCTCAAGCCTTTGAACTCTAATAGTTGCTCAGTCTCAATGAAATTCGCAGTGGCCCCTTCAAGATTAGCTCCTCTTCTCCACATCCGTGTTCCTGAAACTCACCATATTAGTAAAATGTAATCAATGATATCAAAGTCATCCCACTGTAAGCATAAAAGTGTTGCATGTACAAATAATCTCCATAACATAATACCTAGACGCCGCATGCACCTTCGTGAGATTAAAGTAATCTTGGCAGGTGAATCTTTAAGCTTGAACTGTACTGTCTGAAAGCCTGAGCCTCAGTTAAGTTAAAACTTTTAAAGTCATGTTCATTTTCCTCGGTAAGCTTGACTAGAATTTGTTGTAAAACAAGAAAACTAGTGTTCAACCCACTTGCCAGGGATAACATGTGTACGTGTGTGTATCTGAGAGAGAGAGAGAGAGAGAGAGAGAGAAGCATGATCAATGGAAAGCTTTAGGATATTTCCTTGTATTAAAGGAATGACGAATGTATCAAGCTGCAAGGACCACAAGTAGAACACATCAGAAATAATAAATGAATATGATTTTTCAACCTTCAGAAGCCCCCATACAGTAAAGAAATAAATGATATAAAATTGAGGCATCAAAACTACCTTGCACTCAATTAACTCCTCCAGCAAACTTCTGTTCCAAATGAAGCGTGGGTCAGCCTAAAATGCAAATGTTCCCCAAAAAAAGAAGAGAAGAAAAATGAGTAGAACATAGCTAAATAGGAAAAATTTAGCAAAAGAAGATTCACCCTAATAAATCAATCAAATCTCTTGATTACATCAATTCAACCTAATATCAAATCATACTAAAATTAAAAGGGGAAAAAAAGGAATGAATTGTGCTTTACAGAGGTACATGTGAACCACCATACCACCACAAGTATGGTACTCCAAAAGGATATGAGAAGATGACCTTTCTCTACAAGCTAGATGTGGTTGAGAAGTTGTTTGCAAAGATGAATGAGTGGAGTATAATGAATGGATATAATTAGATATGATTCCATCAGAAGACATTTATGGTTGCTCAAATAGGAGACAGAAATCAAGGAATACAAATTGTGTTTAGAAGCTGAAACAATCAATAGCTTCTAAATACCAAATAACTATAAAAGACCAAATATTGCAGAATGATATACGTGACCCCAAACAACGATGAATAGAGAACTTGCAACTCACAAAGTTAACTAGAGAAAAATGGGACCAGGCTTTGATGATGATGAAAAATGTATATGTAATTGTTTACCAATAAAAAGAATGCCTTGTTAGTAATTACAAATAATAACCATACACTAAATATTGGTGCAGGGATATTGATATCATTGTGGATATTTTTTTTTTTGAAATGAAATATCCTTACGGATATTAAATTCGAGTTGATTATATTAAATTGGAGAGGCATAAAATATTCCATATCTGTACCTGCTTCCAAAGTGGTTTGCTCATCCTGCCGTCATCTAAATTCCATGTTCTCTGTAAGCTGGTTGACATTATAAAACACATTGCATACATCAGTTTCAACAAAATATGCAGTTCAGTGTTGACATTGTAGTAGAAGCAAAAGAATAAAGCCTCGGGCTACAAGTCATTTAGAAAATAAATGTTAAGCTACTGGAAAATTTACTTCAATAAGATGCGCAACTTCCAACAGAAGTTGCTTTACCATGCATGATACCAATAACACTTACTTCAGCGTCAAATCAACTTCATATGAATAATACAATCCTGGAGTGGATTCCACTGTTCTCAGCAAGCTCATAAAATAAGCCTCATCTCTTTTCTATAGCAAACCAAGTGCACTATGTGAACACATTTCAATAATGTTCTAGATGATCATTTGAAAGAAAAATGGTAGCAGGGATTGGAAATGAAGAAAATAAACAAGAAATCATACTTCTTGGGATGTGGAAAGTTTCAAAGCTTGGTTGCAAGATAGAAACTTCAAAGACATTACACGGAAAATGGGGAAACCGAGATAAGTCCCAACTTCCTTACGAGAAGTAATTGCAAGCACATATGTTCCTGAATGTAAACAAGATTAAGCCATAAAATAAGAAAACAAAACTCATTAGGAGAAACACAATGGGCATGAGAAACAATTTTCCATGTCATTTTTAGGGGTAATGCTCAACAAAGTTCCAAGTGTTGTATCCAAAGTCAGAAAAGTGGCACATGCCTACAAATTGCTAGTATCCTTAGTTCTATGTCATGAAATGTACATACAGCTTTATTTGATTACTGCATCATCCAGAATTAATTGTAATGAACCCCAAGCCCTATCCCTAGACCACAACTTCAATTGACGTAAACTTCAAGAGGAGAAAATGTTGAGAAACACACAAACACACACACAGAGAGAGAGAGAGAGAGAGAGAGAGAGAGAGAGAGAGAGAGAGTTGAAGTGCATGAAACAATGACATGGATTGAGGCGATGTAGGTTGGGCAATGAAGAAAGGACAGGTAGGTAAAATGAAGGTGATGAGATGTATATGTTAATCTGGATGTGTGGCACAACAAAGAAGATAGGATTACAACTTGAGTGAATCAGAGAAAACCTAAAAGTTGCTCCTGTAAGAAAAGGAAATGTAAGTTAAGATGGTTTGGCACATCCATAAAAGACTAAAAAAAGTCCTGGTACAAAGAGTTAAAGGATAATAGATAAAAGGTAATATGAGAAGAGGGGAGGCCATTAAGACATGGATTGAAGTAGTAAGACAAGAGATAATAGGATGTGGGTTGACAGAGAACATGATCCATGACGGGGTTGAGTGAAAGAATTGAACTCAAAAATCTGATCTCAAATAGAAAGGATAGGCACTGATAATAATGATGCATGTGAGACCAACATGGATCTCTTATCTTCCCAAAGGAGAGTTTTTTAAGTAACTTCTCTGATAGGCAAGCCTCCTATGCTGCATCTAAGTTTTTGTTTGACACAACTGAGCAAGTGAAAAACAGGCACTCCATTCATGAACTTAGACATAAACTGGCTATACTGAGCAAACTTCATGCCAACCAACTGATTCATATTTAATGACACAAGTGTTCTCCTTGATTTTCATGAGTTCAAGTTTCTCCCAAGTTCAAACTACTTTTCTCAAGAATCACAACAACAACCAGAAGTTCAAACTACTAGTCTATGCACACTACAAAACTCTAGGATGATGTTCAGGGGAAAGGTGGCAACTACAAAACTCAATGCAGTGATCAAAAACATTTTGAGTATGTACTTGGATAACGTTCTTTACTAATAAACATTGTATTCAAGGGGAAAGCAATTATGCTTTAGTTATTGACATGCCAAAAGCAGATTTATTATTAATGCCCCCAGAATCACAAATCATCTTTTCTTCTTTAGGTCCATGATGGTAGCCCTACACTATATTAGATCATAACTAAGGTGGTGATATCAATATACAGTACAGCTAATGAAAATGGACGAAAAAATTACTTGATTTAAAATCACAAAAAAGGATACCTGCAAGTAACCTAATAATTCCAACCACTCCAAATATTTGTGAAACTTTTATTGGAGTTTCAAAAGAAGAATCACCTGCATAGTATAGCACAAGTAGAAATCAGTATAGTTTCCACCAAGACTTCTGCTGACTACAAATATTGTTATTTAATTGTTTAGAGTAAAACTAGAACATATTTTCTATTGGAGTTATTTTAGCACCTTATTTTCATAAAAAAAATTAAATAAAATTAAATTTCTGAGATTTATTTAAATATGGTGCCTTGTCCCCATGTCCCTTTTTTTATTGTTTGCCATGTCTGACACCTCGGACCCATATCAATGCAACTTAGTAGCCATGAATTTGTAGATGTAACTGTACTTGTATGGAATTTACAGAAATCTAAAACAAGAAGAAAAGAAAAAAAAACTGTTTGGTGAAACCACAGTTCTAAATGGGAATTTAGATATTCCACACAATTCCAAGTCCAGGGAATCTATAAATCAAAATCTGAAAGCGCCAATTTGGAATTTGGAAGTCTGAATCACTTTACATTGCAGAATTCTTAGGCTTTAGCTAATAAAGACACCAAACAAAGAAATGCTATGCAGGAAATCTCTAAAATCTAAATCAAAGTTATGAATGTGGGAGAACTATGAATTCTATTGCGGAGCAGGCCCTTAATGTCAAAATCCATGAATCCAAATGAGCACCAAAAGATGCCTAAATTTTCCTTGCCCAAGAATTTAAAGGTGGGGTGCAAGAAATTTTGCTAAACCCAAATAAATGTAATGCAAAGAGGAAGTGAAGAATATTTGGATTGAAAAAAACTGACCCATTTGGTGCAATCCCACCTGAAATGATAAGAAATGATTGATTCAAATTAAAAAATCAGTAGAATTTGCTAATTTCGGATTTTGGGAGAACTATGGACTCTGCTGAAGGTTTCTACCAGACAGTCCCTTGATGCCAAAATAGCTGGAAATTGTAAAATTCATGATTCAAAGTCCATGCATCCAAACTAATACCAAAGGGTACCTGAATTTGTCTCAACCAAGAATCCAAAGATGGAGTAGAAGAAAATTTGCAAAACGCAACGAGATGTAAAAAGCAAAGAAAATAAGAAGAATAAAAAATTGGATAGAAATCATAGTTGTTACTCCCATTTCGGCATTCATTTTTTAGGGACTTAACTAATACGCCAAAAGCTATAGAGCTGTGGACTGCGTAAAACAAGCTCTTTATTCAATCCCATGCACCCAGCCCCACACCTCTGTTGAGATGTGGCTCGGTTCACCACTTATTCAGACGGGATTTTCTCACAGAAAATACAGCAACTCCTATAATGGGGTACACGGCAATTCCCTAGATTCTTGGATCGGTTCTTAGAAGTGGAAGGTGCTTAGATGGTATTGCTATAGAGGGAATAGGAGTCCAAAGAAGGAAGGACTCTGCAATAGTAATAACTGTTTATAGCAGAGGACCAAGGAGGAAATTACCAAAGAAACCACCGTTTGCAAGAGTGTATAAATTACACACGTTGGCTGGTCAAAAAGAAGAAAACACACGGCAAGATGTAGATCTTGGCCTTGTGCCGCATGTGAAGAGGGCCACATATGGCCGCATGCATGTGGTGTGGAATCCCAAGTGGACACCGAGAGAGGGAGAGCAAAAAGTACGGCCTTTGGCCGTGGGCCTCTAATGGCCGAGTGGAGTGGTCCATTGCAGTGGTGGCAATAGAGGTTTGCTCTAAACGGTGAAGATCCATGGAAGGAGCCGCAGATCTGATACTATCTAGAGGACAACTAGATGGCCGGAGAGGGGTGCAAGCAACAGTGCAATACCGCTGTAGATCTGGGTTCTCAGATCTGTGAGAGGCAGCCAGCAGGAGTGCTGCTGGAGAGACGAAGCCCCTTCGCCAAAGCAGAGATGGAGATCTGTGTGTGTGGGACACACCATCATCGGAGACGCTCGCCTTTGAGAAGCATGTCGGGATTGCTCGTAGGACGCAGGAAGCGTAGAGGGAGGAACACAGAAGTTGGGTTCACTATTCTGAGTATGAGAGATATTCACATCAACTGAGATGTGACGTCGATGTGTCATATACATGAGTGTACAAAGGGCTCAGGACTTCGGATTTGGGCTCATGACTCAAGGGAGTCATTATTATTGTACATGTATTTATTTCTCATTTATAGTGAATATTCTGTCGCTCCGTGGACGTAGGCCAGGTGGGCCGAACCACGTAAAAATATTGTGTTGTGCTGTGTGTTTATTTCCGTTCGATTTTTCTTGTTTCCGCTCGTAACGCTAACAAGAGGCTAGGGCTCCACAGCACGTGACAAGTCATCGATGACTCAACACTCCCTTCATCGTTAACTCATCACACTACAGAACCACTATCATTTTCCCTATCGACCTCTTTTGATGGCCAACCTCTCCCTAGGTTGCCTTCACTAGGATTCAAACACAGGACCTGGTGCCTGCTCTGATACCAGTTGTTAGAGGTTTGCTCTGATACACAAAATGCTTCAGAGCTGACAGGGAAACACATGAAATCAAGCCCTTTATCCAATCCCATGCGCCCCTCCTACAGGCACGTGGCAACATTCGTTTCATTCTGTCCATTGGAACTGGCCCATTTGATGCTGTTGTTGGTTACAGAAAATACTCCTGCTAAACACAAAAATGACGTAATAGGAATTCTCCAATTTAAAAATTCAGCAGAATTTGGTAATTTCAGATTTTGGGAGAACAATGAATTAAGATGGAAGTTTCTACCAAAGAGGCCCTTAATGTCCAAATCGATGGAATCTTAAAATGAACTCATCCAAAGCTCTAAAGAAATGCCCAGGTTTGCCACAGACGAGAATTCAACGTTGGTGTTCAAGAAGAAAAGCAAAACCCACAGAAATGTAAATCCAGAGACAAGAAGAGGAATAATAAATTGGGTGGAAAGAACTGACCCTTATGGTGCTGTTGGGTGATAACACCATCAGAACGACCGATCGAGAAGGACTGGGAATCGGACTCTGAATCGATGGCTCGAAAGACGAACTTGTCTGGAAATTCTTGGAGCTCGATCTGGGTGCAGAGCTTGAATCCCCCTTCTCGATTCACTTCCATTCTTTAATGGATTCCTGTTAGAATCAAAGAGAAAATCGATGGAAATGGAAGACGCAGAGCAACGAACGTTCCAGGCTTCTGGCGCAAATACGCCTATGATTCCACTTCGGTTTTTGGCCCTTTTTTTTTAAATTTTCTCTAATAATAGCTTCCAATCATTTTCAAATTATGCATTAAACAAATTTTCCATTTTAAGACAAGGTATCTAAGCGTTCATTTGATTAATACACTTATCGAATATTGAATTTAGGCTAAGATGGCTAGATCCCAATACCTCTAAAAAAAATAAGAGTGGAAATTGACCCTCAAACTAATCCGATTAAACCAATCTAATTATTCACTTAATCTATAGTCACAAATTTAGTTCTCATCCAATTTTCCATGATTTATCCTTGTTACATTGTTCTAAGTTCTAACATCTGCCCCTCCATCTGCATTTGGTTCATTTAACGATTGAGATCAAGCACACTGACATGTACAAAGCCAGCCTTGAGATTTCAGGGGCCCTAAGTGAATTTTTTATATGGGCCTTTTATATACTCAAAAAAATAAAATTATATATATATATTTTTATATAGTATAAAACATCTAAATAAAATATCATAATCAAATTTATAATAAAGTATTATTTAAAATGTATTCTTCTGTGATATTGAGATGTAAAATTACTAATTAAATTACTATATTCAATTTTTTTTAACATTAATTTTCAATAGATAATATAGCTAATCAATTTAATCTTTCTTTTGACATTATAGACCTAAAGATAAGATTTTATCAGTTTTAACTTTGAAAAACTTCTTTTTGAAGAGGTAACTGTAACTGGTATAATCAACATTATTCTATAAGCAATTCATGTATTTAGAAAACAACAATTCATTCTTTTTATATAATTTAGCAATTCAATTGTTTTTTTTTTTTACTTTTTTTGGTACTGCATCTTTTATCATATTCGAGTGCGACACTAATGCAAATTCTCATTTGAAACGAAGATATTATTATTTTAATTTTTCAATTTTTCTAGATTTTTAAAAAAATTAAAAATTAACAATATCTTAATTATAATCATTTATACTTGTATATTACATCTAATAAAATCTATATTGATCAAATGAATAAAGTTATGTTTTTTCATCTCTTCAAATTTTAAAAGCTTTAAATTATTTTTAATTCAAAATTATCAATTCAATATAGGTTTCTCTTTCGCTCTATTTAGATGATACATATGTTTTAAAAGATTCTTTATTAATTAAAATTATTGTTATTTTTATTATTATTATTAAACTCAATAAAATTAGGATTATAATAATTATTATTGTGATTGTTACTATCATTATTTTAATTTTTTAAGAAACACACATTTTAAATTGAGTAGAAAAATTATCAATATATAAATTTCCAATTTTGAGTGTTTTAAGTTCGAAATAGTTAAAAATAGTCAAATGATTTCAAATTGTACTAACTTAAAATTTATAAATGAGATTAACTGGGATTTGAATGCTGGTAAAAATAATTATAATTTTTATAATCACAGTTGGGATTTGAACTCAGCATCATAACCGGACTAGACAGCAACATTTTTGTTCTTTCATTATGTATTATAAACTATTTAAGATATAATAAAGGATCTTATGGACTTGGGACCCTATTTATTTGGGGGCCCTAGGCGGCGGCCTACTTCACCTGTACCCAGGGCTGGCTCTGGAGATGTAGCATCAAGCTCCTTAATGAAAGAAAGAGAGGTATCCCTTGAGCAGCATCACCCTGGCCAATCGACCCCATTCATAGGCATTTTTATCATATTTGTTTCCATCCATTTATATCTAGCCTCCACATTTTCCATTTTGATGTCAACTTCAATCATTCTATCATTTTGACTCCAAAGTTGTTCTAAGTTTAATTTGGCAAGGGTGTGCTAGCCTAAGGTTCGCCTTGAGTCAACCAGAGGCATTAACAAAGCTAGAAAAGCCCATTTTGTTTATATTTTCCTTCTTTACACATATATATCATTCATCTAATAATAATTTATAGTTCTATATGATATGACTCCTTAACCAAAAGTTAAGCCCATCTCAGACCCAAAGAAAGACCAAGGTTAGATAAGCCTGAATTAGGGCTACAACTCAGGTCGGATTTTGATCCGACTCGAGAAATCATGCTGGTCAGGTTGAAAATTTCAGGTCAACAGGTCAAGTCAAGTTGAGAAGAAAAAAGCCCACATAGAATTCGAAATGGGTCGGATTGAGGATTTGACAAGTTAACTCAACATGACCCGATCTAACCCAATTTGACCATGCTAAAATTAAACTAAAATAGATTCAAAATGTGGGTCAGATCAGAATTCTAGTTGATTTGTGTTAGAATTCGAGTCAAGTCAAGTCGAGAATTTTGGGTTGAGAATTTGGGTCAGGTCGGATTGGATTCTATCAATATTAACTTAGATCAAATCGGATTGGCCGAATTACAGCCCTTAGTCTGAATGTATAATATGGGTTTAAAATCAGCCCCCGTCATTCCAAATACAAGTTGACACAAGCTATTGATTTCCAAATTGGGCCAATCCTAGCCCAAAACTTGGGCCTCGTAATAATAAATTAGTCATGGAATTTTCCTTACAATAACAAATAAAACATTGGTTCAAACTTCAAACAAGTCAAAAGCCGAAATCAATCAACGTTAAATATTTATATGTATACTCAATTGAATAGCATGTAGTTTGTGTGCATTTAAACCCATTGACTAACAATTTTCTCTGTCAGTCAGCCGTTAAAATGTCAATAACAGCGTTAGGAATTCCCAACATTCAATCAATTAAAATTTTTAATGCCCATTTATTATTTCAAAATGGCCTACTAATCCTAAAGCTAAAACCCTATCGCCACTATCAATTTTTTATCCTATCTCTTCACTTTCATGCCAAGAAGAATCACTACCTGTACAAAGAATCCACTCCAAACAGATATTGACTTTTTTTTTTTTTAAAAGTGGACTCTATCTTCCCAGTACGAGAGTTAGGGTTTGAAGATTAAAAAGGGGCTTGAACTTTCACGTCCATCTATTAAACAATTACCATTAGTGAATCAAAATAAATATTCTTAATTATTTGGTGGACCTACATGTCAATATACTGGCATTTTATTAAGGGGAGTAAGTGGGTACAACACTGTTAAAAAATTATCACATGATAATATTTTTTAGACAGAACTCAATTTCAAAATCTAACTATTAAGAGGAAGGCGCATCAAGTATTATATATACTTGATTTCTCAAATTAACCGATGTATAATTTTCTTTCAAGAAACACCTCATTTTAAAATTTAAGTGAAAATTATTATTTTGCCCCTTGTTTTTTAAAAAAGACGATTCCTAAGGTAAAATAGTAATTTCGCATAAAACTTTAAAATATGATTTTTTTAAAAGAAAAGTCAAGTGTCTAAATGACTACCCTTTTAAATATCCATCAGTTAAAATAGTTAAATGGTTATTTGAGAATAGTTTTAAAAGTAAAAGTAATTTGGTAAATATTAAAATCACTAGCATTGCTGGAAATTATAGGATTTTTTTTTTGCAAATTATCCAAATTGGAACCTTTTCATCTTTTTGCTAAACTGTTCAATTCACTAGAAGGCTTGGTGCTTGCCATGCACAACTCCATTTTTTTTAAGTGGTAATGATGATCCAATTGCAGCTGATTTCAGACTTTCTCCACATAATGATTTTTTTAATAGCATTCTTTTGAAAATTAAAAAAAAAATATATATTTTATAAAATTTATGTCAAATCATGAGGATGAATTGACTGCTTAGGTTATTTTGAATAGATCACTTTAATTATGATTTAAAAGACTATTATTCAAAGGACCTACATTGGTGGTGGGTGTAACTCATGTGTTCAAATCAAGCAGGGATTCAATTAATCAAATAATAATTTGAGACGGGAAAAATTTGATAAACTTCATAAAAAATGCTCTCAGAGTTGTTGAGGCATTTTAAAATCCTTCAATAATTTCAATGAAATTTGGCAACATATGCATTCCCCCCAAACAATTCATCTACTGAAATCTCTAAGTAATCAATAAACTTGTTGGAGTGCACTTGGAAAATAAACTTCTAAGAGGTTAGCTCTTTTCTTTTAAAAAATAATTTCTCATGGTGAGAATCGATTATTTAGATTAAAGTTAAAAATTTTTACTAAAAATATAGAATCAAATTTCTTATTAAACTAAAGAGACATGCCCTAAGATTTTATGAAAAATGTCTAATTTTTTTTTTTTTATAATATGGATATACCCACTTCATAATCGAGGTGAGGTGATACTAATCTCATGAATACATGATAAATTTGTAAGGATTTGAAGTTAAAATCTTTATTCTAATTTTAAAAATTTAATTCATGTGAGGTACTCTATTCATTAATTTTTGTTTCAGACAAATCTGAAATGAGGTTGAAAGAAAGAGACCGACAGATCCATGTGAGTTTTCTGTATCTAATGTTAAGTGCAGTTAATGCCTACTCACCATATGTTTGATCTTTGTATCAGAATAAATATTTAAAAAAATCAATTTTCTATCAATCACTCAAACTTTAAAAGTAAAGAATGAAGGATGGGACAATTTAACTAAGAGCGATTTGAACAAGCACCTAATTTAATAATTTCATAACATCAACTTCGAAGTAACTTAGCCCGATGAGTCAGATTTTTACTAAGTAAAAAATATATATATTAACAAAGTAAAGATTTCATTTTATATTTTTAAAAAAATAAATAACTATAGTATAATAGAATAATTAAAAAAAAAATTATATTAAGTCATGGGTGAAACTTGGGTGGAGTTAAAACCCAGTCCGCATGACTAGTTGGAGAAATAAGTAGATTGAGTAATGTATTTGTAAATTTAGGTTCGGGTTGAGTTAGAAAAATCTACATGGGATGTTAGTTTGGATTGAGTTCAAAAAGTTAAAATCAACTTGACCTAAGCCGAATTGACCTGAATTTTTGAATGAGGTAACACTACAACTGGTTCTCAGTGATATTGCTTCTGAAATGTTCTTATTTTTTTAATGAATTGTTGGATTTGAAGATGATGCTATTTTATATGATTAATTTTAGTATCAAAATGACTTTTTACTGATTGAATAAAGTTAAAAAATATATATATAAAAGTTAAATTGTTGCCAATTTTTTTCTCAAAATTGTGCAAAAACAGGTTGGGTTGCAGGTTCAAGTTGCGTCAGGTCGGGCCAACAACTCGGGTTGCATCAGGTCGAGCTCAATAATTTTTTGCTGAATCAGATTAGATTTATTAAAATTGATCTAATCCCACTCAAATTTTGATTGACATAAAGTTAAACTCAATCGAAATTAGTTGAACTGCTGAATCACATCAATCATCAATCAAATTTCTGAAATACCTAAAGTTGAGACTAAAATCAATTGATTTGATTGAATTTTAGAAGAGGAGAATAAATTCCCTAATATGTGACATTTGATAAGAAGAGTATTAGAAGGCTGTGGTTCAGAAACAAGTTCAGGAGTTGAGAGTAGAAGAGTGGTACCATCTTTACTTCACCCACTCTTCACTGTTAAAGCTCAAGTTCAATGCATGTGCTCTCTTCTCATCTTCTATGCCCATCCATCCTTCTGCCTGTCAACTATGCAGTCTATCGAGTCGGCCATCGTTTGTTTGAGAAGATCCCCAGAAATGACCTTGCCTTTGTTTTACTATTCTCATCTTTTGGAAATTCTAACAATATATATACAACATTAAAATTGGATCTTTCAGTTCAATTGAATCTGCCCATCAAAAAGAAATGGAGGAAATTCCCTTGACAGAACTAAACAAATCGTGGATTAGATTGGTTCATATACTAAGAAGCACTTCAAGCAGGTTAGGTCCCTTGCCCCTCTCTCTCTCTCTCTCTCTCTCTCTCTCTCTCTCTCTCTCTCAATGTGAATGTTACATGGGTTCCGCTATCTTAGACACAAATACTTACAAAACATGGTTCTCTGACCATGTACCACCCCACCATGATGAATTTATAATGTAAAATGATCACCCACCAGTTATAATTTATACAGATTCCCCTCTCCCTCTCTTCCCCACCATGAATTATAATTTGTACCATTTCTTCACGCTATATCTTTTTATAATGAATAGAGTACATTAGAGAATCCATTTAGATAGGCAGAAGATCTACAGAATATTAATCCTAAAATGACTACTTTATTTAGAGATGGCTTTAGTTGCAAAAAATCTTAAGACATCTACAATCTATGGAGTGTTCTACATCTGAGGCCTGACCAAAATCTGCATGGCTGAGTCCTGATAGTTGAGTGCTGACCAGAGTCTGCAATACACGTTGCTGGTGGCTTCGTTGTATCAGGCTCGAATTCTTCTGCTAGCTATTAGAATTAATTCATTTGTATTTTCTAAGAGGACACTTTGAAGAGAGCTCTTTGAAGTATTTATTTTTTATTTTTGAAGACTAAGGTATTCAAGTATCCCACCTTGAATTTTTCAAACGTCCTACCTGACTAATCTTTGGAACATGTGTAAACCTCTCAATCTTCATACGCCGACTACAGAACTAAGGGGATTGACTCTTTTTGTGTTGAAGAAGACTTGATCCCAAGACCTCGTAGAAACAAATGTGGAAATTAACCATCAAGCTAACCCCTCAGAGTTCACCTTGAAATATTTTTAAGAGGCATCTTGAAGTATGTACCTTGGGTAGTGAGAAGTGTTTTTAGAATTAGCCAATAATTGCCTAGAGCATTAACCTTGGATAAGGGAAGGGTGGTACGTGGTTCAATTCTAGAGATAGTGGTTAATGCCTAGTTTATATTAGCCTATAAACTTTCAGGTGAAAAATCAGCAAGAAATATTTATCCTTTCTTGAGCATCTTCTCTTCTACGAATAACAATTTATAAAAATTCTTCTAGAGATTGAAGCATGATCATTACATTCCGTTGCGCCAAACACTGGTTAGACCCTAGGTTAAGATATTAGAGATGACCGCACTCGTCTTTCCAAACTCCTGACCTATTTCCATAAACAAAAAGATAAAATTGCCATATGGGTGGTGCCATTTAATCTAGAGATACCTTTGACTTCTACAGGGCAGTAATGGAGAGGATGGAAAGACTTGACATATCGTCTTACCCTCCACCCTTTCGCCACCCCAACCTCTACAAACAGCCTTCAGGTTCAGACCCACCTCCTTCAAATCATCCCAACCATCAGAACTTGGACCTCCCAATCATAGACCTTCAAAATCCAAACGCCCAAATACTTGATGAAGCTTGTAGGAACTGGGGTCTCTTCCGTTTGATCAACCATGGCATCCCTCAAGCTCTCTCCAACCAAGTCCGGTGTCTTGCCAATCGCCTTTTCTCTCTTCCCTTTGAATCCAAAAAGGCCCAATCCACCCAACCCATCACTTACTTTTGGGGCACTCCCACCCTTTCCCAAAGTGTTCAAAACCTCAATTGGGTTGAAGGCTTTCACGTTCGCCTTGCTGAACTTTCGCAAGAAGACAAGAGGCTTGATGAACCCATATCCGAATCCTTCAGGTACTTTCTCCCTCTTTTCCTTTTACATTTATTTTTCTAAAAGAAAATGAAAAAGATGTGAAAAATAAGCAAAATAAAAGATTAATTTGATAGGTGGAGTGAGCCAGTCTTTTATAAGTCCTTAAATTTTTCCCTACAGAGTCAAAATAGAACTCTCGTTCCACTCCAATAAAATATGAGTTTGATGGTCTGATAGCATCAAGAAAGATAGAAGAAGAAGCAGTCCTTGTCCCATCTCTTATGTAAAGACTAAAGATATTGGCTGCTTTGAATGACAAAACTTGTTATGGTAGATTTCAGTAGATAACATGTAGAGCTGTATGATTTTATGGCTACTGGGCTACGTCAATATTTTGAAAATTGAAAATAATGCCATTATCTAGTACCTGCTATTCAATGAAATGCTACCATGTGAATTGGTAGGTAGGTAGTCAAATACCACTTCATTTAAAATAACATTCACTGTTGGATTGGACAAATTAAAATATATTGTTATTTTCATTTTTTAAGTTAATGGACTCTTTTTACATGTTAATATATTTATATTGAGCTGAAGTAAAAATTCGGCCAAAGCACTATGTATCAGCTGATATTCATATTGGTTGATCCTGAATCGTATCAGCTATACGAAATAAAATTCAGCTGATATGTGTCAGTAAAGGGCCATTTTGTATCAGTTCATTTCGGCTGATACACATTAACGATTTATCGTATCGGCTGATGCAATATGATTATTGTTTTATTACCCTTGACATTGAGTATTACTCCCTTTTCTTCGCATGTTGATAAATTCTCATGGAATATTTCTACAATTGTGATGAATTGATGATATCCTCTCGAAAATTTCTTCAATCGTAATAATGTCATGGGCTGTATTTGGACAGGAAGAAGTAGAGAGACTTTTCTAAGAAGTTGAATTTCTTCAAAGAAAGTGGGTTCTGCAGATAATGAATTTTCCCCTCCTTTAAAAGGAGATGGGCAAAAATTCTACCGTTACAAAAATTTCATGTTTCTATTTAATCTTCTATGAACAAGACTTTTATGGATGAAAATGAAAAGAAAGAGAAAAATCTTAAGCTCTGGAATTGGATAAGTGTCCATTTATGGGAGGATGGCTACCTCTCCCTAGTTAGGTAGGATCTTGTCATATTATTTATTTGCAAGGACATCAACTGTCGTTGGCCATCAACTGCAAGTCATATCCCTAAGATGAGTTTAGGACATGAAATGCCCTTCATACCCTAATGTGTATTCAAAATGTTCTATGTTCAATTCTTCTGAATCATTCTTCGACTTACTCAGTGTGTAGATTGAGAGGTTTACACGTTCGTAGGATTAGTCTCACCTCCAATTTAGAGTGAGGATACCCATATTACAAAAAAAAATATGTTCAAAAATATAAAAATCCTATGTACGTGCTACATGTCCAAGAAACCCATATACCCAAAGTTGGAGACTTCGGACATGAGATTTCCATATGTAGCACGACACTAGGTCTTACAGGCTGAGTCATATAAATGTTAGGTAGAAAGTTGATCTATAGAAAATTGTCAAATTTAATTTTGAATTTTAATTCTAAATAGATGAGATAAATAACTGTGATGATGAGTATCTAAATAATTTTTCAAAGACATATTTTGAAATAACATGAGTATCTTTACTCTACATTGAAAGTGAAACTAATTTCACAGAAACACGAAATTACCTAAAAATCTTGAATAACATATTAACTTGAGTGGAATGTAGAACATTTAGTCTAATTCTAGAAGCATTTTGACACATTACAAGAACCATACAGGACCTATCATTGATTGCCCATCTATAAGCAACTAACTTAGTTAGAACATGGTAAAAAAAAAGCATATACAAGTTAAAAAACATAAGCTCAAGAGTCTACACATTTTATGGACCTCTCTTGAAATCCCTAGCCCTAGTTTGATAGTGTTTCCCTTTGAAAAAACATATTCCCCCTCTCCTAATGATCTCTTTTGTTTTTTTTTTAATGTGTTACAAGGTCATTGTTAGAAGAATATGGAGAGCACATGGGTCGAATTGGGAGGGAACTCTTCGACATCCTTGCAGAAAACCTTAACCTGAAACTATCTCAAAGGGCATCATACCTATCGGAATCCGGCGGACTTCTACGCGTCTACCGGTATCCCTGTGGCCCTGAGGGAGACCAAGTCTTTGGCATGGATGCTCATACAGACAGCTCAGTTCTTTCCATTTTGAACCAAGATGAGGTTGGAGGCTTGCAAGTCCTCAAAGATCAGAAATGGGTCCAAGTTGCACCAATCATGGACACTCTCATCGTCAACCTCGGCGACATGATACAGGTTTAGTTCAGTTTACATCCTAATCTTTATACTTGTTTTTTAGAATTTAAAGCTTTTAAGTGATGTTTTTGATGATGGGTCTGTTATCATTTGTAAGGCTATGAGCAACGATGAATACAAGAGCGTGGAACACAGGGTGATGGTGAATAGGAGAAGAGAAAGAATGTCTATCTGCTACTTTGCTTTTCCTGTAGAAGATGGAGTGATAGACAGTCCAAATTACAAGGCATTCACATACAAGGAATTCAAAGCCCAAGTTCAAGAAGACATAAAGGCCACAGGGTTCAAAGTTGGGCTTCAACGTTTCAAGGTAGGAAAGCACGAATAAGGGCACAGTCCATTTGGGCCCTGTTCCTTTTTCATCTTCTCCTTCTTGTTCTACTGTTTGGCTGAGGAAGAAAATAATAGAGACATCAGTGTTTGAGGATGCTTAACTTGCCCTCTTGTTTTTTTTTTAATCTACATGTGGGAAGCTGCGGATGTAAAATCCCATGGGTGATACCTACTGTCTTTAGGGTACAGCAGGTTAGGTCATAGGAGCTCGAACTTGGCACCTCTCACTTCCTGAAGCGGGAGGTTAAGTAGTTGAGGATGCTTAACTTGCTCTCTTGTTTATTTATTAATATTTAAATAAGATACACTAATGTTCTTTGTTATAAAAACTATCTTATATTATTTTAATGTTATTGGAAGTTGCTTGAAGCAAATAAATCAATTAGTATTAGGCTAGGTAATTTTTTTTTAAAAAGTGAAATATTGGGACTCTTAAATTAGACGAGAGAGAAGTTAAAAAGAGAAGTTCACATGAGATTGAGTGGTATGATCCCTGAAAGATCCTATTTCCATTAACACTAAAGAGGCTCTAAGAAGGTGAGTGGGATAAGATTCAACTGAGTGGTCATTCAGAGGTGGGTCGGGGATGCCAAAATGCATTGACTTAATCAATAATTATGATTTTTTTTTTTGAAGAAAATGGTTTTAAAAAACTTTTTGAAAAGATAATTAATGAAATACATAATCACATGTGATACGTAGAAGATCATGTAAACAAGAGATGAATAAAGTTTTACCTTCATTTGACCATCTTAACTTCATAATTTGATTCTTAGAAAAAGAAAACATGATTTACAACGGTTGATTTTTTTAATCGTGCAAAAGATGAGGTTCGGATAATTAAACAAAATGAAACTCCCTATTCACTATTTTTTTTTATTTTTGAATGATTAATATATTAAAATAAAAGGAAACACCTGAAAGTGCAAGTAAAGAACATAAAATATGAATGAAGAGAGGAAAAACTATAACCCGCAATACCCAATACACTTTTGAAGAACAGACAAAAGATAAAAGCAACACTAAAAAGGATCTAAACTAAATCAGCACATTCTTTCCAAATACACAAATTATCATTGATAGAGATATTCTTGAAGAAACACAATTCAGACATCTCGTTGAATACTATTTTTTATTTAGTAATAAAAAGAACACAAACAATGTCAGTAGCAATTTTATATCTTGTTGATTATTTCATATCATAGTTTAATATCTCAAAACTTAGACTCGACTCAAAATCTTATCGACTCTAATAATTCGAACTATTTTTTCAATTCAACTCAAAAAAGCTCTATAAATAACGCCACGTCACCTATGAAGTGACAGAAAACATGAATCCTATTTGAATCAAGTAGGTAAGTGGAACTCACGAAGCCACTGAAGATAGGAAAAGTAATCCTTAGTGATGATAATGATGATATAATAGTTTGATGAAGTGTTCTGCAACCATGAATGGTTCTAAGTTTGTAACATCTATGCTAAGAGTCTCGCTTTCAGTGTGGCTTGTACCGTAGGAAACATGAAGGCCACATTGATTTATGTTGTCTGGCAGTTCTAATGGCTTTCCCTTCACATGAGACTGAGTGGTAGGGTCCATGAAAGATCCTGTTTCCATCAAAGCTTGAGAGGCTCTAACTCTAAGAAGGTGAGTTGGGATAAGATTAAATCAGTGGCTATTCAAAGTTGGGTGCCATTAACTCAACAGTAGATTAGTCCGACGGTCAAAAAGCATATTTTATGAAGAGAGATCCTGAGTTCGATACATTCAATATCCATCTGGATCACTCCCCGTAGTTGTTTATGTGGTATGTGGGATTTAGAAGCTTGCACATGCTTCAATGACTAATCGGATTAATATACTCCCTGTTCAAATACGGGTGAGACCCCTAAACACCTTAATTGTAAAAAGAAAATTGAATACCATTGATTAACCATCCATACAAATGCTCATAATGACACTTTTTGCTTATGAGATGTGTAAGTTCACTTTAAAAAATGTCAAATTTATATGAAAATTGGATGGGTTAAGGACATGAATACCACTTCATATATATATATATATATATATATATATATATATATATATATATATATATTCGTTTAAGGTATTTTTTAATAAAAAAGAGCATTTGTAGAAAATAATTTTACAAAAGAAGCAATTATTTGCAAATGAAAAAAAGTGAAAGATCTTTTCAATAAAAATATACATTCATATTTATATAAAAATAGGACAAAAATAGTCCTTTTTGTCCTAAGGACTAATGGATGAGAAAATTGATTTTCCTCTTCAATTATTTTTTCTGTAGAAATAATCATAAACAATATTAGTGCATCTGCACACGTTGACACTAGGATACAAATCTTTAAAACCATGACTTCCTATAAAAGATACTTAATTCTTATCAAATTAAATTTATTTCTAAAAAGATATTAGCTGTCTGATTTAGGATAGTAAAAAATAATATCTGACCTAAAAATGGAATTTTTTACTTAAAATAAAAATATCACATTTATCGTCTGTTTTCTTGATTTTATATCAAATAACAATTTTAAAAATAAAATTTTAATACAAATAAATACGGAAATACATTTCATTTGATATTATTACTAACAATGTATAAATTTTATAAATTCCACACCGAATTCTCTTCACGTAGGGCAGCCTGGTGGGCCAACGATATGGACGGTGGTGATTCCATTACATGTATGCCACGTGGACGACCGATGGGGTTTCGTGGCAACTGTTAAAAAACTGCGTACATAGAAAGCCGTCCAGCAAGCGCCGATAGAAAAAGAATAGAAGAAGAAGAAGAAACTTCTCGTACTAAGATTCCATCTTAGGATTTTCCCCGATCTCCGCCTCATCTTTTCTCATCCGTAGACTTTTCTTCTTCCGGTAATTTCTCTGCTTTAATCCCGAATAAGTTTGAAGAATTTAATTTCCTTTTTTCGGTTGATTCAAGGATTCTAGAACATTCTTCAATTATTTTCATATAATTCGGAATTGGGACTCACTGACTCAACCCTTATTTGTTATTCCATTGCTCAATTTGTTTCTCTCTAATAAAGAACAAACACTAATCATTATAGTTTTTTTTTCTCATAAATTAAGGGTTGGGACCAGTTCTAGTCTGACAGATGATTTTATACCTTCTTATTTCTTTCATGTATATGTGGGAATTGTTTGATGCAGTGACTAGTGAGTAATAGGCTCTGGTTGTTCGCTGTTCAAGAATTCTTGTTTAGACAGTTCATACCATCGATACAAAGTGTTTCAATATAATATTTCAATTCTGCATTTCAGCAACAATAGTAACATTGAGGTAAGATTAAAAAATATGGAATAAACAAGTGTTTTCCACTGCTCTACCACCTGGTCAATTCCGTTCTTTAACTTTCATGGCCACATCTTCCCAACTAAGGAATGGAAAATGTTTCTGCTGTAAGTAGTGGAGCCTACCCTGTAGCAGTCTGTTAGAAAACCCGAGCTTAAGAGGTCGGGTGTTTACTGACCTACACATTTCTCGTAATATAATTTGGATATACTTTTTAAAAACAATCCATGACAATTCCACTTTGATGGACTACCCATTGAAATATAATAAGGATGTGAGAAGTTCTGTAATTTCAATCTTTTGGAATTGTGTTGCTTTTCTCAAGCTTGCTTTAGATCATCATGTTGGAACTCATCTTAGCAGTGTTAGGGACTGATTGTTTTAGTATTTGTTGGATAATTGATGTTAGGATTCTGTACACATACAAGTGGAGTGTTTCAAAATTCATATTATTGAATATGGTTCTTCTTTTTCTTGGTGAACTCCATGTTTATTTAGGGGTAATTCATATAAAGCATCCATGACCTATCAAGGGTTATGATTGTTAAGTGCTCATTGTGGCAATTATAAAGATTGTGGATTCAAGTCATCTCACCATCTGAAAAAAAGTATAACCTGTCCTATGTTTTGGAAATTGTAAATGCCTACCCTATGTTTTGGAAATTGTAAAATCCCCCACTGAGCTCTGGGGTGTTGATTAAAATTCACTTCTTCCTTTTTTTATTGGAAAGGTTGATTAAAACACATTTCCAATGTTCCACCAAAAAAACATGATTGCCATTTTCAACAAAGTTTTGACCTTCCTAGACCATTTGTTAAATATGGTCTTTGCATCTAGAGAAATACGGTCTAGAGGAAAGGATGGGAGCGAAGTTGGAATATATACCATTGCATAGGGTATTAGTGCTTGTGATGGGTTTGGATTGAATAATTGATCATGCGTCCAGTATGTTCTCTATTTTGCTAATAAAGAACCATTCTCTATAAAAAAAAAAATCCGCAAGATTACAGTCACGTTGATGGAGTGAAATGATTTTTAAGTGGGGGACTGAAGTGTAACAATATATGATATGTTTCAGAATAAAACAATATACAGTATACTCTTCTGGAGATTTCGTAGTACATTCACCATTTGCCATTGCCATAGTGATGCTGTCATATTTACACTAATGGTCCATGCATAGAGAACAACCTGTTGGTTGAACTACCACTGCCACTGCCTCCCCCACCTCCTGTCCCCCCCTTCCCCCATCATCCCTAGCTATTAACCATGTGAACATTTTTACAGAACTAGAAACTTAATTCTGCTCAAGTCTTGAGTCCTGACACCCTACTTGTGCTTTCTGGCTGATGGCTCTTTCCATACATTCTACAGGAATGTCCTTCACTTGCTGTTATCATTAGTGGTTTTCACATTCATCTGGGTTGGTCTTTTGAGATGTATGTTTCAATTCTTTCCTATTTTCCTATCAAAGACTATATTCTATGTTACTCCACATTCTATCATGTCCTTTACCACCTTGATCCAAGCCTTTAAAGGCTTCATCTTCTTGTATACCTGCCACCTGTGGCCTTTCAATCCTTCATACTATGACAGTTCTACTTGCTTATGGACATGTCGAAACTATCTAAATGGCTTCCCTCATCTTCTCATCCATTAGGAGTTTAGGACTATCTTTTATGTTCTCCTAAATCCTAATTCTATCTTTCAATGTTAGCCTGCTCATCTATTCAAGCATACATTCTTTATTACTAGTACTTTATCTACACATATTTTCTTCACTATCTAACATTCTAGTCCTCATAGCATTGTTGGTCTATTCATAGTCTTTTAGAATTACCCTTTTAATTGAGTTGTTACCTCTTATCACATGGAACCAACTTGCTTGCCTTCATTCTGCTCCCTATGGCATTGCTGGTCTATTTATAGTCTTGTAGAATAATCCTTTTAATTGAGTTGTTACTCTCTCATCAGATGAACCAACTTGCTTGCCTACATTTTGCCCTCTTAGGTTCATCCTACTATCTCCAAATTGGCTCCTATATTGGCTCCATACTTGCACCTAAGTATATAAATTGAGGAAATAAATATAGGTACTTTTGCAGGGCTCACTTGGGCCAACAATGATGCACTAAAATGTGTTGAGACATGTGAAAGACAACATGGATAGAAGTTTTATCCTTGTCTATCTTTACCTTGTCAAATGAAGTTTTATCCTTGTCTATCTTTACCGTTGTCAAATGGGACCATAAGACTCAATGGTTACCAATGTTAAACTGTTATGGACCAAAATCATGGCTCTAGGATGATTAAATGGGGATGAAACTGTACTCAATCGCCTATGTGTATGGTCAACTACAAACTTACTCATCTCTGTGTATTGTCGTAGCCTAAGTGGGCCCAGAAAAGTTGCTGCTTCATCGTTCCCAAACAGTATAGGCACCAAAAGGGCTCTATTGCAAATGATTTTCTAAAATGAGGAAGATATCACAATTATTGAAAAATAGGGACATCTAAAATTGGCTGAAGAAATAGGGACATATATGTAAATTATCCTACATTTTCATAGGTTGAACATTGTGGGCTTTTATTATCTTTCAAAAATAGAAAAAAGAAAAAAAAAAGAACATTGTAGGCTTTAGTTGTTCTCTCACTTAGATGAGCATACTGCTAAGTGGTAACTCCTTTTTGCAGTTTTTCTCAAACTGGATTCACTAGATCATCTCAAGGGTAGCAGTGCCCCTGGTCTAAGTAAAGATGGTCATAGTTTTCCGGCAACAGAGCAGCATAGGTCAACAAGCTGCGATGAGAAAAAAGCTGCAGCTCATGCAGAAATGGAGAGAATGAACAAGCTTCCTACTAACAGCAGCTATGCTACACATCGCATACGAGTGCTAAACAAAATTCTACACCTTATGTCCATTCAGGTGAGAAGGTTTTAGAGTGTAGAGTTGTTATCTTCTGTATTTACGTGCATGCACACTATTTTGCTACTTTGAAAACACCCACTCAACTGAAACATGTGCGGAACACATGTATGACCCACCATGATGGGTGCATCATGTAGGGATCTCCTGAATAGGGAGTGTGAAAACCCCCAAAAAAAAAAAGAGAAGAGCGTGGTTGGTACCTTTGCCCATGTTTTAGTTTTGGCCACTGATTTTTGAAACTATGATGGAAACCGTATTCGAGGGTGGTTTTATCTAAGTGGTCCCCTCCATGATGTAGCTACCTTGGTAAATTGGTTGGTCATACCTAGGAACCCGCCTCAGGAAGCGGGAGTCCTGAGTTCGATTCCCACTCCACCCCAAAGGGCCACTCCCCGTAGAGTTATCCGATGTATGTGGATAGGAAGGTTTGCACATGTCCCGATGATTAGTCGGGTGCTCTAAGAGGCCTAGACACCTTGGTCATCCAAAAAGAAATTTTGGTTGGTCATACATGTGCAAGGTACATGTTTTGTATGACGAGGTTCTTTTGTGGGATTGTATCCTGTGTATGCCCATGTGCATATATACTTGATGGCTTAAATTTTGTAGGCCAAAGATCAATTGTTAAGAAGATTTAGTGCTGTCCACTTCGAATGATTTCCCACTTCACATGATTCTTTAACCATACATGCCGCCTACTGTATTAGAGGGTGGGGCTCTTTCTCTTGCACTATGCACTAGATTACTAGAAAGCTCCAGATGCAAAAGCATGAGCTTTTTATAGACCATATACATATATAATGGTACATGCATACACGTACACACAAGCACAGTAAGAGTGAATACATCTGTGTAGTCTGCGACACAGTAGAGTTCACATTTTGGTCAATTGAACACCCCTGTGGGCAGGAATGTCACCTCTGCAACCTCATGCATATGGCTATGATAAGGACTATTGGCTTACATATAACAGCATCCTCAATCAGGCAGCATGGAACACAAGAAACAAAGTGATCTTGACCTCTCTTCTTGCTCTTTCAGAGGTGCAGCTACTGATTGCAATGAAGAGAGCTTTTTTTTTTCCGTTTATTATTCTCTTGTTTATAATTATGGTGAGGCAAACATGCATTGGTCTTTTCTGTGTTTCTATGCTTAGTAAAATCCAGAATTTTCAAAAAAAAAATCCATTTTTATTTTTCATCTATGGTAATTGACGTGAAAAAGATTGCTCTTGTCCCAGCAGTTGATCACAAAGATCATGTCCTGCCTACTATGGGGCTCACACGCAACAGCAACTTAGATCCCACTCTTAGTGGCCTTCATCTGACAATTCAATGAATTGGTTGAGTAAACCAATTCATGAAGCTGATGTGGTTGTTCATCCTAGGTGTCTGCATCGCCTGCATTTTAGCATACCTGGACTGGCAAGCCCATCATATCAGGGTTCTGAATCACAACCAGGAGTCTCATAGGTGTAAACCCAGACCATAGTAATTGAGCATTCCTGTAGTGAAGGATCACATAATTCAGATCATAATGGGTCCCATAGTCTTGGATCTTCAACTAATCAACTGGGGTTTTGGATCAAGCATATTCAGAATTCAAGTAACTCGGAGCATTAACATCCATTTTCTTCTCAGAATGGTTTAGAAGCTAATAATCAACAGTCAGGTTAGTTTGATTTTTCTATGAATTGGAAGCCACAGGATGACCGTTTAGATCCTCTTGTAAAGTTTTAGCCCATGTCACTCATTTGGTAGAATATATGGTGGGGTTCATTAGTTCATCCAATTTAATCATCAATTTTGTTGCGGGGAGAGGTGGTTCACCTGTTGATTGAACATGAATTATTTATGGGAGGAAGAAATTCATTTTTCATAGGTAAAGTAGCACACTTCAGTATCCTGTCCATTTTGAATTTCATACAGGTGTCATAAGTCTCCATACCTGATTGCTTATAGAAGGTGTAATTAGGCTTGCCACAGTTTTAACCCACAACTGAGCTCAACGTGTGAAACATTCTGATCTAATTATGCACTTACATCCTTACGTAAGTTTCATTTTATTTTAGCCCATGGCTCATTGAAGTGGTTGTACTCCTACAATTGACTGGGCTTGAAAATTTGCCTTGATAGGATTATTGTACTACAATTGGGTTGGTGTGAGCTTCCCTCCATTTTTTCTGGAATTTGTATTTTTTTTTCTCTTCTTTGTGTTGGGTTAAGTAAATGACCAAGAGGAAAAACATAAACATAAACATAATAGCAAGGGTAAAAACACAAAAGATAACAGCAATGGTCCATTTTGAAGGCAACTGAGATCAAACTGCTCGAAGGTCTATTTTTCCTTTAATAGTCATATTATTATTTTTATATCTCTTTGAATTCTTATATAGATTATTTAGTAGGCATGGAATCTATCACAAATGTGCTATAATATTTGTAACTTTCTGTGATGCATTTTGTTAGCTAGTTTCCTGTGATTTTTTATTGGATGATCATACTGTTATTAATTTTTTTCTGCTAATGGCATACACATTCTTTCGAATTTCAAAATGAAAGATTTTGTCCTGAATGTTGTTTACTTTGCCATGTTGGCAGAGGACGGCCTCACAGAATGAGGAGCTGGAACTGCTGTTTGCAGGACTTTCTTTGTAAATAGCAAAGCTTACATTGTCTATATGTCAGGCAGTTGTTATTTTGCCACAGGAAAGGTAATGGTTGGTCTGCTTTACATGGAGAAATAGTAGGACTTACAATGGTTGTTCTTTAAGCACTAGCTGCGATCTAATGTAAAACCTAATGTATGGTAATTTTGTAAGGAGACTTTTAGCATGGTGCTACCAGGGTTTTAAGTCTTAGAATCGATCTGAGTTGGTAGGGAACTAGGGAAATTATATCGACTCAGTAATGCCAGATGGATATTGGTTGGACCCAGCTAAGTGTAAGCCTAAAACTTGGTATTGGACATGGCTGAATCTGAATTGACATGGACCTAGCTGATTTTTACCCTGGTGCTTAATCTTGGTTATCTCTGTAGTCATCAGCTAAGGTGCAAATATCGGCCGATACATATCGTATCGGCCGATATATATCGGTTTTTTCAAACCGATCAATATCGGCCGATACGATAAGTATCGGCCGTACTGTAGTATTATCGGCCGATATGGCCGATATTCGGTCCGAAATATCGGTCCAAATATCGGCCGATATTCATAAATATCGGTATTTAAAAAAAAAAAAAAAATTTAAACACCAATACGGTTTTTACACGGTTCTTGGCGGTTTTTTGTGGTTTTTAACGGTTTTTCACGTTTTTAACGGTTCAGGGTTTACTGTTTTCACGGTTTTTGGCGGTTTTTGGCCGTTTTTAACGGTTTTTTGCGGTTTTGTCACTGTTCATCACGGTTTTTTGCAGTTTTTTCACGGTTCCGATATTGGAGGAGAGAGAAAATGCCAATATCGGAAGAGAGAGAATTTTCTCGGCCGATATTGTGGCCGATATGCGTATCGGCCGATATATCGGTTGTGGCGATATTTTGACCCCTGGTCATCAGCATATTATTTCATTGCATTCTTTCTATGTATGAATGGCCCAGAATCTGATGATCATCTCTTCATTACGAATGTGTTGGAAGTATGGCATTTGGTGTTAAAGTGGGTGAGGCTTTGGTGTTGGAATCCCTCACCCAAGGGGCTGTTGAAGTCCCGAGTTCTTCATTGAATCATTGAGGAGATCACGTTGGCACCACTATTTTTCTTTTTCGGCCTGCTCTCTGGTTGCCTGCATGTTGTGCTCCTTCCCTAATTGACTCTTTTTTTTTCTTCTTCTTGTCCTCACGTTTTGAAGTTTCCTACTTCTCTCTCTCTCTGGTTTTGGGGGTTGGGGTTATTGGGTTGGTGTGTGTACCATTTAATCACTTGGTGGCGTCCAAAAATAGAGTTGATAGAAAAAAAAATCCACAACATGAAACAATTTAAAGCAAAATATTGGGAACCATCAGTATTTAACAGGAATCATTTCAATCAGGTGAGTAGTATGCTTCTATCTTTTATTGTGGCCTATCCAACATGGGACCCAATTAAATAATAATTGTATATTTTGTATGACTCTTCTATTCAGCTCATCTATTTTATAAGACGAGAGTAAGTTATTTCAGAAAAAAAAAAACCCATTTTCATTATCTTTTCTCAAATACTTTTCTCCATTTTTTCCCATATTCACCCTCAACACCTGCGCCCCCACCAATTGGGACACTATTTTTCTGAAGGAACCAAAATCCCAGGATTTTTGTGTTCATCTTTTTTTTTTTTTAAAAAAAAAAGGAGAGGTCATCCAAACTCACTCAAATCCGCAACCCAAATTGTATCTTTTTTTTTAAAAATTTTAAACCTGCAAAATTGTATTATTTTATTGTCATGGCTGGCGAGAATTTTCCTTTTTCTTTTTGATATATTTATGTTCGGTTTGAAACAAGAGATAAGAACAGATGAAGGTGAAAGTTATTGGTATTTTTCATGATTGTACAATTTTTATTTTGGACAACTTGATCAAATAAGATTTTTTTCTGAAAACAAAACAAAATAGAATTGTTTTTTCATTCTTTCCTATTGTAAATTCTGTCTTCTTTTTTCTAAATACTATTATTGATATTAAAATTTTAAGTCATACTAAAATAAATAAATAAATCCAGTCTACATTGTAGGTTTCGGCTAAAATTTGTACATGAAAGCAAATAGAAATTTATATTTGTCAAGTCCATTTTAATGAAAATGTTTAATGAAACTTCCACTTGAACCATGAGATACAATCAATTTGCAGACGTTCTTGTTGGAGACGATGGCTTAGTTGCATAATTACAGATTCAAGTAGAAAATTGTTAGTACAATTTGTAGGTAGGCAACCAAATCTTTGGTGCGCTTGCTTATGTAATGAAATTAGAAGTCTCATCTTTTTCAACTCTACTTTAAATTAAAACCTTATCTAAACTGATTGTTTGATGCCTACAATTTATTTCTCTATTCTAAAGAAGTTCTTTTTCTTAATAAAATTGGTGCTTTGTTTGTTCTCTCTCTGTCATGGATCTATGGATGCCTCCTTGCGAGGAGAATGTAAAGCAGGAAACTCCAAATCACTTGTATGTTTAGGATTTTCACTTTTTAATTCTTTCTCCACTAAAAATGATTGATTATACAATTTGAGGGTGCAGGATTGATTACAAGAAGAAAAGAAAGAAGGAACAAAAACCCAACTCTTGAATAAGCAGAGTAAAAAACTAAACAATGTATGAAAAATATTTGAGAATGAATATAATTCAGTAAACAAAGTAGAAAAATATTTGAGAGTGAATATAATTGGCACGTAAAGGTGCTACGTTTGGGAGATGATTCGTGTGTATAGGAACTCATTCCAAGTATCAGGTACGCCGGGGAGGCACCAATGGATGCAATCGGCGTAGTTGGCCGGGTCAGCCTGCTGCTCCGGCGTTAGCATCTTACCCTGCCGGATTGTGTGCACAGATGTGTGGCCATCCTTCCGAAACTCCGATAACGTCGTTATGTTCTGTACTTGAACAGGGATCTTCATTGACCGAGTCACATTTGTAGCTACTACAAAGAGTCGCCGGTCCGTTCCAACGTCCGGTGGAGTCGACACGTTCAGTATAGGAGTAGTCTCCAGTGCACACTTGATCCCCTTGGGATTGTTCCAATCCAGGCTCCTACAATTAGATTAGAGTAAACAACCATCATTGTTGTTTCCACTAGAGAAGATAAGTGGGTCAAATTGCCCAACGATCCCATTGAAAACATATTCCAATAAATGATTGCAGGGGGCTTTAGCTTTGATTAGGTTATTGAAGAGTATTATTTTATGAAAAAAAGAAAAGAGAAGTGGACATCAAAACTATATGCATCTCTCTGGAATTATCTATTCTTTCGGGTGAACTTGTGGGTGCAGTTGGTAACGAGCCAGACCCAGAATTAGGCCATTGGCAGCCCTACGGTGGGCACAAATATATCATGTTTTTTAAGGATGCCAATGTCTATCATCTATCGTTGCAACCCGATCCTGCCACAGCCCTTATTTGCAAGGTGTGGACCCAGTCCAGAAACGGGTCCTTCCAGTTGGACCCGCATGTATTCTGAATCCAGGCATCAATCGTTATTGTATGTGGACAATGTGGACTCAGACCCAGATCCAGACCTAAATTGTGATAGACACAGTCGTCAGGAGCCGAGTGCATTATGATGGACACATTGGTTGGAGCCAAATAGTCACGCTAGTGGTGCAAAATGCAAAATTTGTCCCACATAACTTGGGAAGAGTGTCCGGATCCTTGGATATATGAGGAACATGCTCCCCATCTAGCATATGATGTTTTTCTAGAGACGAGTCGAAGCCCATAGGGAGACAAAACCGGGAGGGTCAAAGCCCAAAGGGGATAAAAATATGTTGGGTGGGCCGAGTTATTACTAATGGTATTAGAACCTATGATGGCTCTAGTTCCCAAGTGGGGGGATTGTGATGGATGCACTTGTAAGAGCCAAGTGCATTATGATGGACGCATTGGTCCAGAGTCAAATGAGTGCGCTAGTGGTGGTAGGTGCAAAATTTGTCGAACATTGTCTTGGAAGAGTCTCCAGATCCTGAATATATGAGGAACACCCTCTCCATCTAGCATATGATGTTTTCCCAAAGATGGGATCAGAGCCCATTAGGGAAACAAAGCTATGGGTCAGAGCCCACACGAAAACAAAGCCATGTGTGTCGGAGTCCAAAAAGGATAAAAACATGTTTGGTGGGCCGGGTTGTTACATGAATAAAATCAGGTTCCAAAGCATGAATTGAACACAGTGGGTTTCAGATTCCTTTGGAGATCCTCAATTGTTTTTGGTTGTCTTTGTTTTTAATTATATATAAATATATTTATTATTTTCAATCAAAAGAGAAGAGATCCCTCGTTTAAGTCCTGAGACAAGAAAGAAGAAAAAGGCCAGTTTAGCGATCATGATTAAAGTGGAGAGAAAAAAAAGAAGAAGCTTTTAAGGACAAATGACCGGTGAGAGCACTTTCCCCCAAAATTTTCCTGTGTGCCGAGTTAGACGCCACTCATAACTCAATCCCAATCGTTTCATTCAACGGTTGTTAGTTGTCGGATCACCAAACGTGGACCCCTGCTTTGAGCCAGTAATCATATAATATCTTGGGTGGTTTATATTAGGATTATTTTAGAACAAAACCCAATTCTGCCCCATTTTATATCTTGAGTTGTTGTTCTCATCAACAACTTTGTTTTATGTTAATAACTTAATATTATTTAAGTGATAGGAAATATATAATGCAGATCGCCCACTTTGATAAGGGATTTGAAATTGAATAGACTCAATGAAAGCAACTCTTCACCAACGTAGAGACTAGTGCATCGGTTACATCTTCCAGTCTGCAAGTTGGATTCTAGAAAGTTTTTTAAGATTTGAAGTTAAACAACAAAAAGGGTGTTTCACAATTTATTTTTAATATCAAGCTGTCACAATTATTTTTTTTTATATTAAGCAGTCTTTATTTCTTAGAGTAATCGATTAATCTTCAGTACATGGGCAAGTCTCTTTAAAAAAAAAAAAAAATCTTAAATATATAAAAAATGGTAAAAGGGTCATAATATTGTCCTTGATAAGATAAAATGTCATTCTTGCATAACATTTCTGCTTGTTATATCCAAAAAAGAATGAAATTTCTGCTTGTATCTGTTGGGAAGTTCCCCTTCTTTCTCTGGACGCAACAACATTATTTAAAGTAAAAAATTAAATTAAAACAAAAATGATGGCAATGGTAGGTAACCACTGTTCAAATTACATTGCATCATCTTCATTTCACCTCTCTTTTTCCCCCTTTTACAATCACTTTTGAAGAGAGGTTTACAATTCATGGCACATTTCAAAAGATCCCTTGAAGTTAATATATATATATATATATATATATATATATATATATATTTGGGTTTTAAATGTCTTTAATGTGTTAATTGTACTACCCATATTATGATCCTTAGCAGTGCATGAAGAATTCAGCAATAAATATATCAGATTAAGCAGAAAAATAAATGTGAGGATTTATTTACTTGATATGGAGAGGAGAAGCGCCGCTGAAGAACACCATTGTGTGCTTTGGATCGATATTTTTATCTATCCATTTTGCCCAAGTTCTGAGGACTCGCTCGTATGCAACCGTTCGATCGATCTCGTCGTAATCTGAGGCTCCCTGATCAAATGATGAATGCCTCCTGGCGAAGCCAACCCGCAGAGAAAAAACAGATGAAGATCATCAATTGGGTTTCAGAGAAAAAAACTATATGAGGAGCAATGGGGTCTTGCTAATGGAAGTATGGTACTCACAGGACTTTCATCTTAGGAGTGTTCATCCACCATATATACGTATTGAAAATCAAGAAATCGACACCTTTCCAATTTTCCCCATGCTTCTCGATCGAACTGGGTATGATAATTCGATCCAAAATGCTGTGCATCTTGGGATTATCGGAGTTGGATTCGACCAAGAATGGTGCCCAGTAAAACTCAACTGTAGCATCATATTCCTTCACAATCACAGATGAATTTGGATGGAAGAGAGTAAGCAATTAGCATAAAAGTGAGCTTCAGTGTGACTACCAAAGGTGAAATATCTATAGACAGGCCGGTTCAGGCCGGCTTTTCTCACCTCGGCTCGGAATATAGAAAGAGATCCTATTTCCCTGACCAAGCTCTTCTTCCCTGGAGGGATGACTGATTGAACCAGACAAATCATGGACTCCCACTGGTTCCGGTTCAGAGAATCTCCAACGAACATTAGCCGCTTGCCTCGAAGCTTCTTGAGTAGCAGCTTTGCACTGAATCTTTTCAAGGAGGAATAAGAAACCACTGTCAAGAAAACGATTGAGAAATTCAGAGGGTATGAAATTGAAAGGGAGGGGTGAGCTTTGAATTGGGTTTCTTACTTGGGCAATGAACAGTCTCGAGGCTGCCATTTCCAGTTCTGAAACAGAGAGTCTTTACGCCCATTTCTCATACAGGTCACTTGTGAAGTGAGGAACTCGCAGTCGTCTTCTTTGTAGATGGGATGCGTTACATTGTCAAGGACCCATTCGCCTGTGAAGAGATCACAGTCGTCCGCTACTTTGAACCACTTCTTCATCCTCTTCCTCTTCCTCTTCTTCATCCTCTTTGAAGGTGGTCATTTGAATTCCCCTCTGTTTCTCTTCTTTCGCTGCTGCTGCCACCGCCTTCCGGTCATCGATGGGTTCTTGGGTTTCTTCAGCCTTCTGCTTCTGGGCTGTCTCTGTTCTCGGATTCAATTTGATTTGCGGGTCGTCTTGGCCAATTTCTTGAATGGGTTTTGAATTGGAACTTGAGAGCTGTTGTCTGGAGAAGGGGAATTCAGCTATGGATTTGCACATCTTCATTGTACATGAAGCCTGCGAAGAGGAAGATGGAGAAGACGACTACAAAGATGGAGAGGTTGTTCCCCTTTCGGCCGCCGCCTCCCCCTCCGATGGCGACACCATGCTTCATGGCAACGGTGTCTAGGACGGGAAGAGACGTTTTCCGGCGAGGTGGCTGCATTGGAAGAAAATGGAAAGGTTAGGGAGAGAGAGGGAGTGAAGAGGAAAAATAAAAGGATTGGATTCATGAGTTTGGTGAGACGTGATTTTTTTACGAAACTGGTGTAGGAGAGCCAGTGAGATTGTTGTCTATTCCTTTTCCAGTTCGCTATAACTGAAACAATCCAAATGATGAAGAAACTAAGAGAGAGAGAGAGAGAGAGAGAGAGAGAGTGAGAGGAGAGAGAGAGAGAGAGGAGAGGAGAGGAGAGAGGAGAGAGAGAGAGAGAAGAGAGAGAGAGAGAGAGAGTAGAATGCAAGCATCCGAAATGGCCAGAGATCAATTAATCAATTAGGTACAAAAGAAAGCATTAGGCAAAACAATGGCTACAGGAAGGGGAGAAAAGTGGAGCCGAGTTTTGCTAAAGTCAGTCAACTCATATTATTAATGCCGCTGAGCCCGACCTAACTCAGTTCAAACTTTCTAATTTAGTCCAACCCCAACTTAAGAAGTTCACCGGTCTCAAATTTAAGCTTTGTGAATCTTTAAGATGATTTTTTTTGCTAATTTCGATCTATTTAAGCTTTGTGAATCCAAATTTGACTGCAATTTATACTTTACACTTGATGTTGGAAGGAGATCACACCCTCTTTGAATCAATCCATAAGTGAGGGGACCATGATCTTATCATCATATGATTGTTGATATTTCTTACTTTCAAAGGCCTAAGAGACTCACATGTAATATTAATATATCTTCAGAAAAATATAAATATATTTTGGATAATTTAATAATCTAAACATTTGGCTCAAAATAAATAATTTTGATATAAATTTTAATTTCCATAAAATTTTAATTTTAGGCATCTAATACCTAACAAAATTTCTTACATGCACTTGAAGATATACCTTATTTTCTTATTTGCATTCTTAATATTCCATTTCTCGAGCACACAATGAATAGTTATGATAGTTTGATTTTTTTTTTACCATTGAAGAACTCTAAGACTTTCACTTTTTTTCGAATACAAAAGTGTTAGGATGAAACTCTAAATGCATGTAGACCTCCACAAATCACGATCATCAAATTACTACGAGACTTAAACCTAAGACCAGAACTTTGATTAGGCGAGCGATCCTCCCACGGGCATTTTGTGTCTAAGATACGGATTTTAATCGATCTCGATTTTACCCTCACAGGCCGTACCGTAAAAAGATAAGAATCGCAAGAATCGGATCATCCAAAAGGATCCATTAATGGCCCTCGGCGAGCCGAATTCCCAGAATACTAGAATGTCCAAAATCAGATCACCAACCAGATCCCTTAATGACCTTCGGCGAGCCTAATACGGAAATGTCCAAAATCGGATCACCAACCGGATCCCTTAATGTCCCTCGGCGAGCAGAATACAGGAATGTCCAAAATCGGATCACCAACCGAATCCCTTAATGGCCCTCGGCGAGCTGAATACAGGAATATCCAAAATTTCAATGGGCTAATTTTTACTGTTCATGTGAATTTCGGCGAGCCGATTTGAAATTTCGGAGAGCCAAATTGCACTGTTCATGAATTTCGGCAAGCCGATTTGAAATTTCGGAGAGCTGAATTGCACTGTTCATGAATTTTGGCGAGCCGAATTGCCTGTTCATGAATTTTGGAGAGCCGACTTGCAATTTTGAAGTGTCGGTTGGTGATCCGATTTTGGACATTCTTGTATTCGGATCGGCGAGGGCCATTAAGAGATCCGATTAGTGATCTGATTTTGGACATTGCTGTATTCAGGGAGTTCGGCTCGCCGAGGGTGATTAAGGGATCCAGTTGGGTGATCCAGGTTCTCGATATTCTTATCTTCTTTACGGTATGGCAGATGAAGGGTAAAATTGAGACACAGTAAAATCCGTGTCTCTATACACAAAATGCCTGTGGAAGAATAGCTCGCCCTCTGATTATATATAATAAGATGGTATAAGTTACACAAAAGATTTAAATTTGATTTGTACCTCACTTGGTTCGGTTGACACAAATAGACTTTGGTCATTCTATTTATTTTATTTATAGAGAAAGTGAAATGTGGCATGATGGTAAAATCAGCAAAATCACTAATTATGATAACACCTGGCTAGAACATCAAAATTTGTAATCAAGTCATTGGACATGATGACACGTGACTAGAACATCAAAATCACTAATCATATTATATAAAAATCATTATTCTCTTCAAATTTTGGTGATTTAAACCTAATATAATATAGTGCGAAGACAAGTGATTTAGACTTTGAGAACGGGCATTCTGCTTTTAAATCTGATGTTCTCTAATAAGTAAAAACCCATAAAATCATGCTATAGTGGCAAAATTAAGCACCAATATTCTGCTGACTCAATTTAAATTATATGAAACTTGACAATAAGATCAAATTTAAGAACTCCGCAGTATTAAATAATTCGTTATTGACATGCAAATTTAAAAGAAATTAGTATCATTCAAAAATTAATCTTTCTAAACATATATAATCATATGATATATAACTATCTGTCAGTTGTTCATTTTATTTAATGAAACGTGCTTATCACAATTAACACATCAATAATTTTTACTTTAATTTGCTGAGATTAACATGTTCTATAAAAATTTGTATTATTAAAATTAAAATTAAGTTATGACTCAAGACTCAAGTGTGTCAAATTAGAGTTTTTTTTATAATTAAAACTACTGGCGTGTTGATCACTGGTGTTGTTTAAAAAGGTTAATTAGATTCGAATCAACATTAGAATAGTGATAATTTTCCAACCATGGCTAAGAAAAGGAATTAACCAACTATTAAGTTGGATCAATTGGATGACTTAATGAGTTAATTAGGTGATTTTGTGTAATATATAAAAACACTAAATGTAAAAAAAAAAAAGCAAGGGAAAAAACAAAATTCCACATTTAGTATTATATTTACCACTGTTAGTATAACTTTTGCACTTTTTATCTTTAAAATGTAGATGAGATTAGGCACAGAGAAGTGCAAAGGGCTAAACATTTTACAAATTGAAAAAAAAAAAATTAATTCTTAAAAAGAAGACCCTATAAATGTAAATATGAATTTTAAAATCATGCCCTCTCCCATGACACTTTCATTCTAGTATATCTTGTAAAATTAAATTTTAAAATGAAATACATGATGTATTGATTAAGTAATAATCTATTAAATAAAAATAAATTACACATTTATTAAAAGTCATCTCTTCACCTTTTAATTTTTAAGTCAACTATGAATAATATCTTTTAAGAACTTGTAACACATTTGGTAAAAGTTCGTGGCTTAAAGGTACTGAGTTCAAGTTTCATAGATATAAGATTGATAGTCGGTCCAAGATAACAATGTGTTAAATCTAAATATAAAAGCTAAATTTATATTAATAAAATAAATAACTTAGATCATGATGATACGAATAATATCTTCTGCATTTAAGCCGAGTGGACTCAACAATTGGTGAATATCACTACAATATATCTCTTAAAAAGATTCTATAAATTAAAATATAAATATCTCATTGGAGCATATTCACAATCTGGTCCAGTGTTTGATACTTGGACCCAGTTTGACTGAAAATCTCATGGAGTTAAAAAAAAAAAAAAAAATGGTTGAGTTAAAAAATATCAGAAAAATTGCTGAGTTATTTTACTGAGTTGAGTTGAGTGATAGTACAAGATCAAGGTTGAGGTGCGGGGGCTTTGAATCTAACATTCATTGGGTGTATACTAATGGATTCTCTCTGTCTTAAGAGATAAACATGTCTTATTAAGGAGTTAACACAATCTATCATGATTTTAATCTAGATCAGGGGTGATAATATCGGTTTTTTAAATCTTTATATATCGGCTGATATCTGATATATATCATCGATATTGGCTGATATTAGTAGTTTTTTTTAAAAAAAATAGAAAAGAAAAATTTATCGACCGATATCAAGATTTATACCCCTGATCTAGATATCTTAACAAGCCTAATGCAGATTGAAAGACCAATCCATAGATGTACTTCAAATGGCCAAGTTTCGAACCATTCTTAAGTTGAAGATTTGAGTATAAATCCAACTTACAAATTGGTCAGTCTTTGAATTTTGAATACCTAGAGGCATCTGTTGGTCTTAATGTGGTATTACTAGGTTCACCAAATTCAAAAAACACTAAAATAAATATTGCTTATAAAAGGGGTCAATTAACTGGAAGCGGGAGGTGTTAGGTTCGAACCCCATGAACTAACATTGGTGATGCATTAAAAGGTAGAGGTACCACCCGTGGAGTCTGAAGTTTCTCACATAGTAAATTAAAAAAAAAGGTCAATCATCTAATAATCAAAGAAATTAGAGATTTCTTTATGAAATGCTTGTTTGTCAAATAGCAGTTAAGACTATTGGAACATGTAAAATTAGACTCTTAATCTAAAACCATTGATAAACCTAAGCAACCATTTAAAGATTTTTATACAGAGAATGTATATAAAATCAATTGTTTATTTTACAAGCAAAGACTGAGACCTATTCAATTCTTAATACTTGATTATAGAATCTAAAAGTTTAATGACTTAAAAAGAATATATTAAGTAAGGGTGATAAATCGCATTGGTGTTTGAAACAACATTTTTAATCATTCATACAATCAAAAAATATACGAATGGTTTAAACTGAAAAAAAATAAAATAAAGTCCAATTCTTTAAAATATAGAAAAGTATTGAATACTCGTCTTTTAAAAAATCTATATCGGTGAGTTTAGTTAGTCTGAGTTTTTAGAATTAGGCCAAAGGTCTTAGATTCAATTTCTTCTAAACTAACTTAATACATAAGGGTTATACGTAATTTTTGTATCCGTGGAATCAATCTCAACTCCAGTATAAAATAAAACTATCTATATATCTCACTAAAATTTTATAAAAAGGGATAAGTAGAAGAAAATAGTGATTTCCAATCAAATTTTCTTTTTGAGCACTTGACTGAAGTAGTTAATATGTCAAAGTCTTAACTGAGGACTAGAAAATTTCCCAAGGGACACCACTAGAAAATTTATTACGAAATATTAATTGACTTCACTTACATTCAATATTTTATCAACACTATTCTTTTAATAACAATCGCATCTCTTCTAAGCTCCTTCTAGTTTGTAGCATACATGTAATTAAGTTTTGTTTATTAATTCCTATCATGTGCTTATCCATGGTCTAAGCAAGACTTTATTTAAAAAGTTTGATGGATTAGTGATTTACTTTGGGAATCATTTAAATTTCATAATCCACACATATTAATGATTCTAGGCCATGACTACAGCTGACAAACCCATAATTTAAAACAAGAAAATAAAATATTAATTGTTGAAAAACGGGCCATGTATTTTGAATTTACAATTGGATCATATTTCTCAAGTCTCTAAATATAGCAAACAGTCAAATAAAGATAAAAAAGAGTTCAGAGTTTGAAAAATCATAGAGATACTGATGTTTTTTTATAACAAGATTCACAGATGAATCTTTTTAATACTTAAATAATCTACAACTTGTTTGGATTTAGCTCGATTTTGGAGTTTAGATGGAATAGAAGTCCTATTTTCGGATTAGGAAACTTGTTATTCCTTCTCTCCTTCTCCTACTTCTTCTCTATCTTTTTACTATTTTCGTTTGATAAAACCTCTATAAAAGAGAGCTTTTGTATGTAAGAGTGGGTGGCCCTTTTGGGCACCACCGAGAGTTTGGTTTTGAGCGGGATGAAAGAAAATCCATGAGAGGAGAGGGATTTGGGAAGAGATCTGTATTTTTGTAAGCACCTTTGATTATAGTGAAATTATTTATGTGTTGTCCGTGGATGTAGACTTCAGCCGAACCACGTAAATCTTGTCTCTCTTAATTGTGTGTGTATTTCGATTTCAATTCGCTTCCGCTTTGGGGGATTAAAAATCCCAACAGAGTTTTCAAGGGTCTTTGTAAATAAACCGTCGGGTGAAAGGGATAAAATTACTATGCAAAATCGGTGTTCGAAAACCGAGATATTGGGGTTCAGTGTATTTAACATCCTTTGTTAAGTCATTTAACAACCATCCCTTTCTCGTAGCTTTGTATGTGAGAAAAGTAAAGGCTAAGGAAGGTTTTATATCATGCAAGTCCAACATCTCAGCAATTTGGGACAAGATCTACACTACAATGACAACATAATTATATGAGAGCACTGGCTGTTGAATGATAGCTTTGTTTCCAAGATAAGATAAAACAGAGTGGGAACTGAAGTTTGTGGGCCTTTGTCTTCTTGAAAAGGATCCCAACCCTGGCCTAGAACTCAAACACTTCAACCTACAAAACTAGACAAACACACCCATCCTTGCATCTGTCTGTAACAAAGGTATCTTCCTCTTACCAATCTTCAAATGACAAGACATGAAGGTGATATTCCATGGTAGATAGAGTATGAGGAAAGGCATAACATGATAGATAGATAGAGAGAGAGAGAGAGAGAGAGAGAGAGAGAGAGAGAGAGTGATTCCATTGCTTCCATCTACTTTGATTTGTTTTGATTGATAGTTGCTTGACAACAAATGTAATTGAGACACCAAGCCATTTTGCCACAATCTTTCATAGAAGCAAACTATGACAAAAAAAGTGAGCTATTCAATGGCAAGAACAAATGAAAAAGTTATAAAAAAGGGGGAAAAGATTGGGTTTTTCTTTGGGATATGGATTGCCCGTCACAATTTAGAGTTGATGGTCCACCAAATGCTAGATCTGAGTGTTCTTCCATGGTTTCAAACTTTTGACTTGTAATCACTGTCAGAGGATTGTAGATTAATGAACTGCGGTAGGAACTTTAGGGAAATAAGAAAAAAAAAAAGGGGGGAATTATTCAATCATCGATGTGAACTATGAACTATGAAGCTGCCATCTCAACAGCCCCAATTCAGAGTACCCTGCACATTAGCTATAGTATTGCTTATTCAAAAAGCAAAATGGAGGTTGTGTACGTGGTTGTGCTCCAATAGGGAATTTAATGACCTTAGGGCTGAGGTTTTGTGCCAGTCGTGGGAGATCTGTTTGCGCTCCAATTCTTCGATTAAAAAGCATAAGCATGTTGAGTGGACCCCTCCTCCTCCGGGTGTCCTCAAGTTCAATGTGGATGGAGCATCATATGGTAAACCGGGTCCGGCAAGTATTGGGGGAGTTCTTAGGGACCATGTAGGAGGTATTAGTGTCGTTTTCTCGGAAGCGGTGGGTATCAAGGATTCAAATGAGGCGGAGCTTCTTAGTATCAGGAGAGCCTTGACCTTAGGTGAAAGCTTAGGGGGGGTCAAATTAGTCATTGAAAGTGATTCTTCCAACGCTATAAAATGGGCTAGGGGTACTAGGAGACCTCCCTGGAGGTTAATCACAGTCGTTAGGGAGATAAAGGGGCTTTCTGCGGGTATGGAGGTTTCCTTCAATCACATTAGTCGAACTTGTAAATACTAATATCTAAATCATATGTTCAAATAATTTTTTTGGGCTGTTCATCTTTGACTTTTAGCCCCACCACCTCGGAATTTTGAAATTCAAACACAAACTCAAAGTTCTATCAAGTTGAGAACGTCAACCAAGTTTTTAAAATAAACATCATAAAAACTCAAAAAAATTGCGAACTCTCTTAACTCAGAGAATAACAACAAAAGATTCATTTACGACTAACAAAAGATGGACAAAGCTTGGAGAATTTTTTTTAAAAGTAATTAAGACGGATATATTAAGATGTTAAAAAGTTCGGAGAAATCTTGAACTTGTTCGATCAACTTAGAGGCATTTCCAATCTTATGCTTACATATTACAAATTTGCTATAGCTTATTCAAGTGTTCATTTGGTGTCACCACTTCTGTCATGTGTATGAATCTCTCACACTTGACATTGACATTGGGTGATCTTTAATTTTGACTTGGATTTTTTTTCTTCTGTACTATTGAATTAAAGATTCGTGATATATTTTTATAATAATAATTTTCAACATATTTTCATTCACAAAGTTCTACTGTTTGATTCCTTGTTTAACTGATTTCATGACATTTAAAAAAAGAAAACACTATAGATGAATTCTACTTCTTCATTCGACTCTATCATAAAGAGTACATTCATTCACTCCAATATCTATCAATGCCTTATTTATCCCTTCCCTCCACGTGCTCAACGGTCTACTCTCCTAATAACTATTTAACTTAAAGCCTCTCAACTCTATACAATGGAGTTGTCTCTAATATTTTACTTATATTGCAAAATCATCTTAAATAAATCTCTCAACTTGTTTTTTATTGAGATTTTTTTTTAACTCTTTTAACATGATCAGTTCAACTCTTTAATTCACTTTTTCAATGTAACATATGTATTTTTGTCATCCCAACTCATTATATAAGTTGATAATTAATATTTTGGCTGGCTGAGATGTTTGATACGTTTGATATTGATTGCTATTTTTTTCCCAAAGTTTCCAATCCACTAACAAGGCATCTGGCAATTATTTTCAACGCAAGAAATTAAGAGGGCTAGAGGTGAAATTCATCTGGGCTCGGCTAGCCTTTGGGCCAACATGAGCCTGAGCTAGCTTTATGTTTGGTGAACCTAAGTGAGGAGAGGTGGTCTTGGGCTGAGTTTGACTGATTCAGACTGTGTGATATAAGTCAATAGCCCCTACACAGCCTTAATCATTGCCATTTGCCCCTCCATTATGATAATCACATGTCAAATTAAGTTACAAATTAGCCTCTATATAGCCCCCAAAATAAAGGTTAACCAACTCGTTACGAATGAGAGAGAGAGTTCCTGGATAAGCCTTTCAGTGGACCAAAACAAGAACCCAAGCCCAGGCCTAACTTGATTGGTGGGCTTGGGATCTGATAGAACAATGTCTAAATTCTAAAATGCGTACCACATGGAACTTAAACCATGAAGGAAGGGGGATGGAGGTTATAAAAACAAAACAAAATCTTCACACAGAGAGATGGCCCTAAAATTTGATGTGGAGGCACTGATTTCTCATTGAAGAATGACAATATTGAAGTGTCCTAATGGATCAGAAGGCCCATTTCATTGCTGATGGGCCCTAATGATTTTTCACCCTAAAACTTCTGAATCATTGCAAGTTAGTTATATTGGACGATGCAATGAATACTTTGATCAGTAAGTTTAATAATATTAACCTCCAAATCAGAAACCAAAGTAGAAGAAGTCCTGAAATTGGTGAATAGCTGAACAGACCTGTAATTTATTATTCAACTCAGTCATTCCCTTCAATGACTACAGCAATCTAAGTCCATAACAGTGAGTTATTAACAGATTACAAATCTATAGTAAATTATCAAGCGATCCTAGCCAGCACACCAACTAATGGTGCAGTATTAGCAGTAGCAGCTTCAGCTTGTTGAAAATTCGACCTTGAATCATTGTAAGAATCATTTTCATCAGGGCCCCCAACAATTGCGCCAACCATCACATTCGGATTCGGCCCATCCCTGTTGAACCAGGCACTGAATCCCCCTTGGCAAGTCACATGGGTTGGATCCTTTCTTATTGACACAATGGAAGCGCCTCTGTGATGAACTCTCTGTGGATATCTCCCCCCGAAGCCGACCATGTAACTCATGCGATTAGGGTTTTTCCCCAAGATATAATCAACCTGCAGTGACAGATAGATGATCATATTAGTTACCAGTTAGTACTCCTGTTTTAGACCTAATTGGAACTACCTTATAATCCAACTCAAACACTCCGAGTCAAGTCCAACAGAATCCTGGCCAAGTAAACTGAGTCTTGAAGAATTTGAGTTTTTCATTGTTTTTAATTAATCCCTTTCCAATTAAAAATTGATCAACTCTATCTCTGTTGAAGAGGGTGAAACTTTGGATTGGGTTTTAACCCAACCCACATGACCCGACTCGAGAAATAAGTGGGTTTAAGTTATCTATTTGTATATTTCGGATCGGCTCAAGTTAGAAAAAAACACATGAAATTCAGGTTGGGTTGGGTTGAAAAATTTTAAATTAACTCGATCCAACACAACCTAGCATAACCCGATTCGACCTGACGTAACCCAACAAGACCCAAGTGCAACAAATGATAAAACAATAGCAATTAGGGCTGAAACTCAAGTCACGTTGGGCCAGCACTCAGATTAAATAGGGAAGTTAGGGTTAAATAAATCAAGTGAGGTCAAGTTCAATAAGTTTTGACATGAGTTGGATCAGAGTCCTACGTATGTGGCACCATATTTAATAAATTCATTATCGATTCATTGTCTTTCTTGTTCACCTGTGAATGAACAAATGAGATGATCTCCCCAGGCCGGAGAGGACCTCCTTGGCATTGTAAACTGGCACGGGCTTTAGCAAGACCATCGGAGTAGGAGGTGACGGCGAGAAGAGCAGCAGTGGTGTATTGGAGGTTATTCCATGGTTGCCAGTGGAGTGCACCACCACCTGTTTTCCTAACATTGTTGCTTCCTTTCTGAAGGCAATTGCAGATGAATACCTCAGCACTGCTCTTGTACTGCGTCCATATTCCACTGTTCTGGACTTTCCCTTCCAATACGAGCTGCAAATGTACTCACACATTACATTTTTTTTTATAACCCTATGAAATTTAAATGTGCACACATTCATCTTAACACATGAACTATGCCATGCAACAATTTTTTTTTGTTTACACACCTTCGCGACGAGTGTTTGTACACCGACGAATTTGTCGTCCCATGAGAATTGGGATCTTGTACCGCCTATGTTACCAGCTTTAGAAAGGTAATCCAAATAAGTTCGGCTGCCCGTCGCCCGGTAAAGCCATACAGCTGCCCATAGCAATTCATCCTGTTTCAGGTTGAATCTATTAATGGAATACAAGAAAAAACTAACCAGAGAGAGAGAGAGAGAGAGATTTAGAAGGCTAGCTTACATCATAACCACTGCTAGAGTAGAAAGCCGAAGCGAGTGGTATGCTATTTTGATACACTCCAACGTGGTTGCGACCAAAATCAAAGAGCTGCAAACAAAATTAAAGATTCCCATTCTAAATATAATACAGAAAATTATGATTTTTGTTCATCTAATTGTCTAATTGTCTCTAGAGCTGATAGAATGAATAAAATCAAGACATTTATCTAATCCCATGCGAGTTCCACAGTTAGAATCAATTTAGATATATATTTAGAATCAATTTATATTTCCTAATTAATCATTACTATTATTATATTTCTCATTTTAGTGATTTTTATGTTTAGTTGATTTGCATTTCTTATTTGTACTCTCCTTTCTCTATATAAGTAAATCCAAGGTCTGTGCCCCTATTTGCATGTAACAAGTCATCATTAAATCTAAACAAGCACAGACCTGCTTAGCGTGGTGTACGAGCATGGCGGAATATCTTCTATTGGAATGTTGGAAGACGATGGATGCTGCAGCCAAGGCAGCAGCAGTTTCTCCGGCGAGGTCGGAACCCGGCTTGGAACTGTCAATTCTGTAAGCATTCCTCGGAGTAGTCATGTCTTCAGGCCTCTGCCAGCACGAGTGATCGGAGTTACCATCGCCGACTTCTCCATAGAAGACATTGGGTTCTGGGTGGGCCTTGATCAGGTAGTCTGTACCCCACTTGATGGCATTCATGGCATTAGAGAGCTCTCCCTTGGCGGCAAGTTTGGACCTAAACTCCACAGCACTCCATGAGAGCATAGTGATGGTGAAGGCCATTGGAAAACCGAACTTGACATTATCTCCTGCGTCATAGTAACCTCCCACCAGATTCACCTGTGTATTATTTTGTATGAAATAATTCAGTCACATATGAAAAATAAATAATAAGGAAAATAGGATCCATTTTATGCAATTGGAGCAAAAAAATTACCCTCAAAGAATTAATTTCTAATAGGATAAGATAAAAAAAAAAAGTTATTTAGAAAAATAAAGTTGTTTTTCTTTCTAATCAATGAAAATAAAAAATTTGATGCAAACAATCAAAATATTAGATTTTCATAAATCAAATTTCAAAACACTTGTTGAATAATATAAATAGAAATTTAACATAATTTTTTTCCACAAAATAACTTTCTAAGAAATATACAAACAAACTTTAAACAGAGTATAAAGAGTGTATATTCATTTCCCATAAACAGAGTATAAGTATTCTAAACTTCTAATATCACATAATTTTTTGTAAACTTATTCAGACTCAACTCAACTCAGAATAAGATATTCAACCATGTCCAAGCAAGACTAGATTGTGTCTGGCCTAGACAATGACTAGATGAGTCTGAATTAGAAATGTTTTTATTAAACCCTAAAAGGGTTAGTTTATTGGTTAATTCCAACCCTGTTTGTGATAGGTCTTAGAATCAAGTCTAGCTCAATATAAAAAGGGTCACTCCCTTAGTTTTATACCCGACATGTGCAGATTAAAAGGTTTACAGATGATCCAAGGATTCGTACAATTGAAAATTTCAGGTGGGACACTTGGTTACCTTGGTATTAATAAAAAGAGAGGTTTTTTATTAGGATGAATAAGAGTGTATTCGAGTGAGATGGTTTACATTTCCATCAGCTCCATCTCTCAGCGCCGAGTCTCCTCTCCATGTTACTCTCTGGTTTCTGGGAAGTTTTCCTGATCTCTGAGCTTCAAAATACAGTATCGATTTTCTAAGAGCATCTCCATAGTCAAAAGCAGCAAATCCCTGCTGCAAGAAAAACAAGAACAACACCAAACACAATGGAATCCGACCCATAATCACAAACTCACAATAAATAATAATAATAATAAGACCACAGTTGAGAAATTGCAAAGCTCTATACGACTGAGAGCTCTGTTTTCTCTGATCTTGTACTGAGGGTTTGAGAAGATGACTGGATTATTATATAGTGCAATGGCATGCATCTAGCAATGATTAGTTCTTCCGTTTCCTTTCTGACTTGGCCTCAATCTCGTGTTAATTTAACCTTATCTCATTCCCAGGATTCATTATCTCTATTATCTCTTGAGGTAATGGTAAGGATTACCATATCTGCAGCTAGCAAAAAGAGGGAAAAAAATAACCATCCGTACGTCATTTTCTATTTTATGACTGAATCTATTAGATTATAAGAACACGTTGAGAAGAGAATAGAGTTATAAATGTGTAAGGTGGACGCACCATGATGTTGAAAATTCTTAATCAAACGATCAATGACACAAAGATTTACGTGATTTAGCCAAAACAACAATTTCCAAATCGAGCCAACCCACAAGACATGAGTGCCCCACTCAAATGCAAATCTACCCGACCCCAAATGGTTTAAAATGTCTCTCTTATATAATAAGTTTATTATAGAAAATATTGAAAGAATTTATTTTAGCCTTTTTTTTTGGCAGAGGAATTAATTTTAGCCCTTTCAAAAAATTTAAAATTTTCTATTACAATCCCTCCAGATTTATGGATAAAAATAGAAAACTAATAATCTTGCCTTAACATATTCTCATTACTAAGATTAGACACTCTAATTGACTCATTTCTGACTAAAATTATGCACCTCTCTCTCTCTCTCTCCTTTGGAAAGTAGGCTCTGATTCGTTAATTCCTAAAATTATGCACCTCTCTCTCTCTCCTTTGGAAAGTAGGCACTGTTTCGTTAATTCCAAAAATTACTCCCTTCTCTCTCCCATTGTTAGGCGTTGGGCTGCAGTGTTCTCTCCGTCATGACTCTCTCTTTCAGTTTAATGTGTGTTTTATTTTCATTTTTTATTAATTTTAGATTATCTTTTTTTACTCTAACTTATTAGTTGAAAGTAAACGATGATTGGAAATGATTAGTTTAAATAAATAATATCCTACATTTGATTATTTGAATATCATAAAACATTAACAATTGATATGCTAGGTTAATTAACTAATATTTGTCAATATGTGATATTGTGATTCCCTTGAGATTATATGAATAATGATTGCTTAGCTTGTAATCATCATGTGTGTTCATATAACGAAATCAGGACTTTACATTGCTTAAAATCTGGAATTAATGGACCAAAAGTGGCCAACTTTATAAGGCTATTGGATCCAAGATTGTATTTTCAAAGGCCCAAATCCATATATGATGGATCTAGGGCCTTGTTTTTGGTGCTTGAGTCTCTAAATGTCTAATTAGATGGTCCATATCCATAGGTGGAGGATTTGATAAAAAAAAAAAGCCGCCAAAAACCGAATTTACTCTTTCAAGATTTCTCTTCATTGACATTCTAAGATTAGCTAAAATAAGATGTAAATTTGCAGACAAATTTGCATCAGATAGAGAAACAGAATTTAAGAAATCAAGTTTAATTAGATGAGATTTTGACTTCTGATGATGATGTTAATAAGGAGATGACAACACATAAAAGTAATTTTTCATGGACTGACATATGTGAGGATTCATATCTTATCAACATTAGGTTGAATATTGACAATTTGTGAAAATGGTCAATTGTGTATTGCATATCCACTATCTATAGAAAATATATATAATATTTAAATTTTTTCCATTTTTACAATGAATGATGGATATATAGCATTGACAACAAGTCTCCATGCATCTTAAGAAATGATTAGTTATAGATATCTAACTATATTAAGATCATATTAGGCTTTATGAACATGAGGCTTCTATTCATGCTGGAATATGGATTGTTTGATCCAATGTTTTAAAAATCGACCCGTCTCGATAGAAGGTTACGTTAAATAAGGTTCGACCGGGTTCAACCATGGTCAAACCCGTGCCCTAAATATTATATTATAAATAATATTTAATTTATGAGTTGAAATAAAATTAAATATTATTTTAATCCAATATTATTTTTTTATAAATCATCTTAAAATAATTTTTAAAAAAGGATAATATATCAGATGTAATCATACATATATAATTGCTAAATAGAGCTTTTGTGTTCTTTTGTAAAAATATTATACTCTATAATTTAGTCTAGGTTGCTGCAATAGACTATTACATGTGTTTAAATTCATTTGTCAAATTTAAACTGAAAAATAAACCTATTCAAATACCAAAATTCTATATTATATAATTTATTACAATCTCATAATATTATTATAAAATTATAAATGAATAACAAATAACAATATAGATACCTTTTATTTACCTAATAGAAAAGTCTAGAAGGATGGAAGAGTTTCGATAGCGTACAAATCAGCAGTTTATTCCTTGTAGTTTGACTTAAAACTCCTCTCAAGCCCTAAACCCTAGTGGCTCTCTCTATTCTTTTTCAATGTGGAGGACGGCAGCCAACCCCCAAACCCTAGTGGCCCTCTCTTTCTTTTTCAGAGTGGAGAAGCGGCAGCACCCTTCATCATTGCCATCCCATGTCACTCTCCAGCCCCGACCTCCTCTTCATCACCGTGCACTAGTGTAATTTTTCATCTTCTGCAAGTGGTAAAATCACCATATCTCAGGCTCCAAGCTGTTTTTACTTTTTTTTTTAAATAAAAAAAGCGGTTTTAAGTTTAAACGGTCACGGGTTTATGTGATAATCCGGGTTGAACCACGGGTTGAGGAGTGTATATATGGGTTTTAAATCCGTACGGGTTTTTAATCGATCCGACCCTTTTCTAGCCGGTTACAGTCGAACCTTCCGGTTCACCTGCGGGACGATCCACCGGTTCACCCGCGGTTCGAGCCGGGTTTGATAACATTACTTTGATCAATGCATTTCCAAGATAAAACACACAAAAGAAGAAGAAGTCGTCATGAAATTGGTGAATAGCATAACAGCCCAGTCATTTATTATTCAATGTTTCAAACACAATAACCCAGTCATTCCCTTCAATGGTTACAGCAATCTAAATCCCAAACAGTAAGCTATTAACAGATTGCAAATCTATAGTAAATTATCAAGCCAGCCTAGCCAACACACCAACAATTGGTGCAGTACTAGCAGTAGCAGCTTCAGCTTGTTGAAAATTCGACCTTGAATCATTGTAAGAATCGTTTTCATCAGGACCCCCAACAATTGCCCCAACCAGCACATTCGGATTCGGCCCATCCCTGTTGAACCATGCACTGAATCCCCCTTGGCAAGTCACTTTGGTTGGATCCTTTCTTATTGACACAATGGAAGCGCCTCTGTGATGAACTCTCTCTGGATATCTCCCCCCGAAGCCGACCAAGTAACTCATGCGATTCGGATTTGCTCCGAAAATGTAATCCACCTGCAGTGACAGATAAATCATATCAGTTACTAGTCAGTACTCCTGTTTGGACCTAATTGGAACTACCTTAAGGTTTTAATCATTGTCCATAAATGCAAGAAGTTAAAACTCAAAGATCCCCTGTTTCGACTCTGTTCGATATACATAAATAAGAAGTCCAACAGAGTCCAGGCCGCCGATTAAACCGTCTCGACGAATTAGTGTTTTTGTATCTCTTTTCAATCACATGTGATCAATTCTAACTCTGTTGAAGTCATTTTCTTCATACAGCATTGGGTTCTGCTGCTAGAAGAGCATGTTTCTGAAACATGTGGCACCTTATTTCATTGATTCATCAATTCAACATCTTTCTAATTCACCTGTGATTGAGCAAATGAGATCATCTCCCCAGGCTGGACAGAGCCTCCTTGGCATTGCAGACTTGAGCGGGCATCGGCTAGAGAATCGGAGTAGGAGGTGACAGCGAGCAGAGCAGCAGTGGTGTATTGGAAGTCATTCCACGGTTGCCAGTAGAGTGTACCACCAGGTGTTTTCCTAACATTATTGCTTCCTTTCTGAAGGCAATTGCAGATGAATACCTCAGCATTGTTCTTGTATTGTATCCATACTCCATTGTTCTGGACTTTCCCTTCCAACACAAGCTGAAAATGTTTGCAAGTTACATTCCTTAATCTACTCTGAAATTCAAATCTCAAACCTAATATCAACACAGGTAACAATGCTGTGCTACCCAATTTTTATTTTTACACACCTTCGCGATAAGAGTTTGCACACCAACAAATTTGTCATCCCATGAGAATTGGGACCTTGTGCCGCCTATGTTGCCAGCATTAGAAAGGTAATCTAAATAAGTATCGTTGCCTGTTGCCCGGTAAAGCCATGCTGCTGCCCAGAGCAATTCATCCTGTTACAGAGTTCACTGAAGTTTCAGGTTCCACCCATCAATGGTTTCTCAGAGATATTACCATAGAAGGCTAATTAGATTACCATATTATCAATTTGTTATTGCAAACATAGTTGTGTGTTACAGATAATTACATGGAAGACAAGAAAAAGGTAACCGGAAAGAGAGACCGGCTTACATCATAGCCACTGCTGGAGTAGAAAGTCGAAGCGACATTGATACTGTTCTGGTACAATCCTTTGTTGTTGCGAGCGAAATCAAAAAGCTGCATTCAAAATTGCGAGTGTCAATCCAGTATTACAGTTTCTCATTCTAAATGTAGTGAAGAATATTGTAAAATTGACAAGTCTCATGTCGTCTTTGAAATGTAGCTTTTGAAAATGAGTTCTAACTCAAGAATGTTAACATAATTTTCTTCAAATATTTTGACTTCTGTTAGACTTCAGTTGTTTGCAATGCTAGTGACAAAAGAAAGGACGATGCAAATTTGTAAGAACAAATTGTAGGGCTTAAGAAGGTTGGATTCAGTCAGATCCAATGCAATAAACGAGTGAAGAGTGAAAAGCAGAACCCATATCCTACCCAATTATTACGTAGGTAAGAAGTTCTGCTCACACCGGGCCCTTGGATCGGACTCGGGTAAATGGATGTCCATTACCATCATTAGCCATTTAGATTAGAAGAAATTCTTATAATAAAAACCTGCTTAGCATGGACTACAAGCTGTGCCGAATATCTTTGATCTGAACGTTGGAAGACAATGGATGCTGCGGCCATGGCAGCAGCAGTTTCTCCGGCGAGGTCAGATCCTGGGTGGGAACTGTCAATTCTGTAAGCAGTTCTCGGAGTGTCCATGTCCTCGGGCCTTGCCAGCATGAGTGGTCAGGAGTTACCGTCGCCGACTTCTCCGTACAAGACGTTGGGCTCTGGGTGGGCTTTGATCAGGTAGTCTGTGCCCCACTTTATGGCATCCATGGCATTAGAGAGCTCTCCCTTGGCAGAAAGTTGGGATTGAAAGTCCACAGCACTCCACGAGAGCATTGTGATTGTGAAGGCCATTGGAAACCCGAACTTGACATTATCTCCTGCATCATAGTAACCTCCCACCAGATTCACCTGTGTAATGTTTTGCATGAAATAAATTAATCTTATGATTCCACTTTCACACATATTACTTCTCATGTCTTGTAAGTACCCCAGAATTATTTCAATTAGGGCCTCTTGGGCAGGGCCCTACAAGCCCAATTATTGAAGTTTTTGGGCTGAGACAGCCCTTTAATGGCCCAATCTAGATGAGCCTGTTTTGGGCTTACCTATTCCCATGAAAGCAAAATTAAAACACAAGCCCAACTGGATACATTTAATAAAGTGGCCATAACTGTTTTGTAAACACATAGGTTTCAGGTCGACGGCAGCCGCCGTAACGGATGCTATATTTATGTGAGAATATCAACTTTTTTGTAATCCAATGCTTATATGACAAATTTCAATTGATTGTTCTTTCAACAATGGGAGATAAAATCAATTAAAAAAACCTTATTGATCCTATTTTTAATAGATGTAACTAAATACATATTTGTGATATAATATAAATTATGGAGAAAAAATAAAAGGGATGGCTATCTATTCTTTGAACCATGATACTAAACTATTGTAGCTATTGGAATATATAGCCAAAATGATAAAATGCATGTATGACTCAATTTATTGAGTGACTCTTCCAATCACAGTAGAAGATTGCTATATGTGAGAGAAGACAAGCATACTTATATAAAAATGAATTCTATTTTTCTTGAAAGCCAAAAAAGCTGGACCGATAACGAGTAATCCATCTCAAGAAATGAGAGTTCAATTACACTCCATCACATGTCCTAAGGATTAGTTAGGTGCTTTAAGAGACCTGGGCACTAAGACTAAGATAAGTCTGGCCTAGTCAATGGCGAGTCTAGTTTTTCTTTTAATATGGATATCCCCACCCCACATTGGAGTTCAAATTAATCCTATATGTGTAAACTTCCCAATCCAGACACATTGATAAGTAGATGAAGAGTAATCCCGTTGAAAGTGACTCAGGAGAAATTTGAATGTGAATTAAATCCTAAGGCCTTCCCTTCATAAGAGCAGCTTTTTGACCGTCAGATCAATCCCAATCTGAAAGTTTTATATTATGATGAGTAAGAGTGTATTGGAGTGAGATGCGTTTACACTTCCATCGGCCCCATCTCTCAGTGCAGAGTCCTCTCTCCAGTTTACTCTCTGGTTTGGTGGAAGCCTTCCTGATCTTTGAGCTTCAAAATACAGTATAGACTTTGTAAGAGCATCACCATAGTCAAAAGCAGCAAATCCCTGTTGCAAGAAAAACAAGAACACCACCAAAAACAAGGGAATCCGACCCATCATCACAAATTCAAAAAAAAACAGTAAAAACACCGCGGTGAAATTTAGTTTTCTCTTCTCTTCCCCAAAGAGTTTTAGAAGCCAACTGGACATATATATAGCAATGGCTTGTGCTTCAATTTCTTCAAGCTACTAATATCGTTCTTTATGTAAACCTTATCCCATTTACAGTAATCCTTATCTTTTTTATCTATTTCTATAATGGTAACCATTTTTCATTATCTGCATTTACCAAAGAAGGTAAAAAAATATGCTGCCTTTGACTCTTTTTTTTCTATTTTTTGAATGCCTCGTCACATTCATGAAGCAATCTACCGCGAAAAAAACGTATTCATAACCAGTTTCCATCTTAGTTTCAGTCTTGATCTCGTTTATTGTTGATAAGTATCGATTTTTCTCAATCATAGACATTGTAGATCTGAGTGATATAGGCATGACCAACAAATTTATAAATGATAATTTGCTTCGATAAGTAAAAAGTGTTGATCGGTGCTCTAATAGACTCGAACATCTTAGTTAATAATAAAAAAAAAAGTCATATAGATACGATAAACAACTTTGACAGTCAATGCATATAAACCAATTAATATTCATAAAAAACAATTAAAAATAGCTCCAAATCACCATATATGTCATATGGACAATAAAGAGGGCTAATAATGACAAAAAATAATATCAATTTTCAGAAAAAATGCACACATTTATAATATCACCATTAGTGTGTAGAGAACTAACAGGTCAGTGTTTTTATAACAATGAAAACCGATATATTTTTTCGCCATTTGAGTGATAATAAATGGATAAAAAGACAAATTTGGTGTTCATTTTCAACAAAAACACTGGTGTCCAGTACACTTATAACGTGGGCCATAATTAGCATATATATGAGGAAACACTAGTATGAAATTTATTTCTCCAGTATTCTATAATAACCTATATCTTCTATTACAATTCATTAATTCTTTTTAAAAAATCATAATTTCATAAAAATATTAAAAATTCTTTAAAGAAATCAAACAAATATCTAAAAACTATATCAATGGATCTTCATTTAATTCCATAACCATTTGTATAATATTTTCTTAATTTAAAAAAAAAAAATCAAAATGAGAATTATCTTAGAAAACCTAGATTTCATGAATTTTTCAAAAAAAGAAAATGAGAAAATCACATAAACACGCTATAAAGTATTAAACTATATCAAAGTATCATGTTCAAACTCTCCATTCAATTTCCTAAACTCCCAATATCATTTCATTAAATTATCTTCATAAAAAAAAAACTCCAAAACTTAGATTATCTTAGAGTAAAAATTCAAAATATTTGATGAAAATAACTCAAAATTGACAAATTTTGAAGGAAAATTTTGTAATAGACAAGTACATTTCCAATTTATTCTAACCTTCTTAAAATCATATCCAATTCAACATTCGAACTGCAAAATAATCTAAATAACAACTTTTTTGAAAAATAAAAAATAAATAAACAAGACCGATACGTTACAGTTGTTTAATTGCTCAAATCGGTTGAATTTATTATTGTTAGTATAATACAATGTCTATAGACCGATGCATGAATTTTTCACCCCCGATTTTTCTGTTTTTCTGTTCTTTTTTCCAATCAAGACTCAGTACACTAGTTGACTGAGTTGACTCAACCTAAGTATATCAAGTTCTTTCTCCGAAACAGTGGTTCTAATTTGCTAGGACCGTGAAAACATGTATCGACGCTACTCTTCTTCTTCTTCTTCTTCTTCTCGTGATTTCAAATTCCCCGTGCTTACTACTACTTCTTCTTGTCGTTGGGACTTGGGAGCAAGAGGGAATTGTGAGGAAATCCAGCAATGAAGTTGGACGGTCGTAGAGGAGACGTCTTGCTCTCACTGCAGACAGGAGCGGTCTTGCTCTCACTGCCGACGCCATTGCCACCACAAACCACTGCCGCTTTTTCTTTTTTCCATTAATACCAATACCAACATTCATGGCCAATGGATCCTACATGAGATGATTCATGATTGGATAAGTTGTGTCAAAGAAAGGAGACTGGTGTGTCGCCAGTGGCAATTCTCTCTTGGCCAAGCACTGTCATTAAACAACTTCTCGCCAAGGTCGAACTAATACATGTGTTGGTCAGAAAGATAGGGCTCTTTTTATAATGGACAACACAAATTAGTCAAACCTGAGCTTAGCCCAAATTGTGTACGCAGGATTATTAAGGCTCAAACTTATTTAAGCCTAAAATGAATTTTTTGGTTTTCACAATATTAGAACTAATATAAATTACATATTACATAAATTTTACCACATAAAAAAGGGGAGAAGAAGATTGCATTTTCCACGTGGGGTTTCAAGAAAAAAATTTGGCCCACTTTTTCATTACCAAAAGAAGTTTACATCTTCTCCAGGTCCATAAACAGGCCAAGGCCTAATCTTGATGTGCCCTAGGAGTGTAGTGGGCTCACACATGGGGATTTTACGCTGGGTATCCTGCAGTTTTCCACACATTAAAAAAAAAAAAAAACAGGCCAAGGCCAAAAGTACTTCGCAAATAGGAAACGTATCAACATAGATAATGGGACTGGGACTGGGAACCAATCACTTTTTCTTGATCAACATATTTATAACATATATTGAATTTAAACAAACTTGGAAAGAGAAAATAAAAACAGAGTGACCATTGTTTATATAGCCAACAAGTCCCATAATCTGATAATCAACGATCACCAATATGTCTAAATAGACTTTCAGACCACTGAAGCAAGCAGTGCAAATAAAAGCAATTTCCGGAATGGAAAGCTACCACTAAGTAGATAATTGACGTCCTTCAATTAATTCTAAATAGCACCAGCTCAATACCACTCTGGTGGTCACTCCTTAATTACCTTCTCAGGGACTGAAACAGCAGAGCCATAAAAGTATCTTACAGAAGCCCCAAGAATGGCAAGTTACTTGGGACCAATGTCCTTCAGACCACAAATCTGCTCTTCTCCCATGGCAGACATCACACTCACAACTAGATCCTTCCCTTCTGCAAACCCATCTTTGATCTGTGCTACGAAGATAATCGAGAAGTCAGTAGGTACCCAGAAGTAAAACTCTTGTTCTATCAATCTGCAAAAAAATTCTTAGTGATCCAAGTGTGTATGTGTGTGTGTCAGAGAGATGAAAATCCCCTTCAATTTTCAACCACATCACAATAGTTGTGACGGGAAAAAATAGGTTTTGTTGAGCATACATAAAATTTCTGCGAGTTCAGGTAGGTCTCTAGTACTAGGTTCAGAAAACCAGAGATTTGAACAGGATCTAAGATGGCTGGAAATAGGCTTTCTTTTTATGACCAAGGTGTCCAGGCCTCTTAGAACACCCGACTAATCCTCGAGGTATATACAAGCCTTCCTACCCACACACACTAGGTAAACATATGGGGAGTGGCCCTTTAGTGGGAATCAAACCTAGGACTCCCACCCTGGGTTACTGGCCATAACTCTCTGCATTCGGTCGGAAATAGGCTTTGTTGAAGATGCATCTCTGATTCCAGGAGTTCAGGTCTCTAATAGATGTCAAGAGACCACATGTTTGGTTTGGACAACAGAATCTAAGGTGATATTTCCACACAAATGTTCAAAATCCATGCTACCACTGCCTCATTCTCACTGATCCTATTGTCTTTTTCCATGGATGGAACACCAACTCTGCCATGGAGAGGGTAGTGACAGGTAGCAATTGCCGTGTAAGGGTATGTCCATTGGAAAACAGTTGACACAACAAAAAACTGAAAATCTCAGCCAATCCATCTGCAACAGCAGACAAAGACTCGGGAAGATATCAGGTGACCTGGCAGCCTACTTCCAGCAGAAACTCATATCCACAAAAACAGGAAAATGGTTCTGAATGGAATCAAAATTCTGTGGAATTCCATGTTCAAAATAATTATAAAAATCCATAGAAGTTCACAGACATCCACTAACAAATTCTAGGCTAACAACCTATATGGTTTGTGGAAATATACTCTCAAAATTCCAAAACACTCAACTCAGAAATAATATGCAAGTGGTTAAACATCTATCTACTTCAGTGAAAAAGATGAAATTGATTTCTAATGTGCCAAATAAAGGAGTAAAACAAAATTGGCCTAGTAACAAAATGAATCTGTGTAACTCTTGTATTAATTTAATTATAAAAAGAAATGTCACCTCAAAAGAAAAGAAAAAAACCTGCTAACCTGGCTCAGCAGACTGTCATCACTTGGGAGTCGAAGATCATCTTTGGTACCACCATTTTCAGTCAGCAAGCTCACCTGCAGCACATAATATCATTTTAGACTAAGAAACTAAATCTTAGAGCAAGGACACCTACCGTGAGAGTAACATACAAATCCATCTTCAGAAATATCGATCAGCTGGTAGTCAGTACGTGTAACATGAGGAACCTACAGAACAATACATAGTTCATATGGTGAAGTGAAACAAACGAAATATACATATGCAGAAGATGCAGGGGTGAAAATTTATATCCTATAATTCCTTACATCACAGTTGTGAGATGAAGGTACAATGTCCTCAAGCTTCTTGGCAGTGAAAACGTCAATGGCTACAAAGTGACATTTTGCATGGCCATGCTTTCCAGTCTTAGATGTAGAAACCTCAACAACCTATATAAAAAAAAAATACAAATTTTATTAAGAGAACTCATTTTCAATAAGAAAGGAACAAACAATAACATTTTTCAGTAATTCAACACATGCAAAGAAATCAAAAGCTTAAGGCTTCTCAGCTGCCAATAGGCACTGAACAATCACTCACAACAACAAAAGTACAAAGATGAGCAATTCCAATTAAACAGTGTCTGAATGATATATAGATAAACTGTCCTAGATGTCGACCATTTCATGTCAAGTTGTTGACTATATCATTAAGAGTACTACAGAAGTAAGACCCTGACAAAGGAACAACAAAACAAAAGTTAATAGACCAAACAAAGACCTGAGTAAATACTATACAAGTTAGAGGTTACAATGTACAATGGGCTAAGTTTAAGCTTGGCCTGGAACAGGGTTAGTCCAAGACAAGAGACCTAAATTCTAGTCTGAAATTAAGACACAGCCAAACCCTATTACCCTCATAATGAAACCGAATCCTGACTTGCAAATAATTGTTTTGCTCAGATCACGCTGAATCCCACAGTTTAATCATTATCAAACTCAATTTTTTATCTTTTCCTATCTGAGAGAAGAATCTTTTATCTAATTTTGTTCCAACCTTCCCTTAAGGTCATTAATTAGATTCTTAGAAACATTCATCTTAGTAACTATACCAAAACCATGTTGCATAGATTCTTCAAAATGTGTGGAGTAGCAGTGTTGGATATTTTTCCAAGTTAAATTGTATGCAATTTTCAATGACTCTTCACGGATGCCTCAAGTACTTGAATGATTGTTCCAGAAGACAAAATTAATATATCACATTCTCCTATTTTAAAACCCAATTAAAATGCTGAATTTATTTATTTATTTGAAATGGTATACTGAATTGCTTATTAATTGATTGATCACAGCAAAACCTGTATTGCAGTATCCATTTGTGTTACTTTCACATTTTATTTCCATCTAAAAAAACTAAATTTTAATTCATTAAATGGTGAGCCAAATCCATAAATCCTATATTTTGACACTGGCCAAAACTGACATCGCATAACAGTTGGATTCCAACACACAAACATACCTATGCAACATAGTACAAATTGATGCACACCGAGGCATTCTACCGAAAAAAAAGTCACCATCATCACTAAAGCAGTAAAGCCATTTAACTATCCATCTAGGGTTGGCAAGTATAGTTTAGATTTTGGAAATTGCTTCCATTGGCTAACTGCCAGTCTAACAGCAATATGACTTAAAACCACAATTTTTCTGGTTAGAAATACAAACACTTGCCAACTAAAGCATACAATGATAGTACATTTAAATTTGAGAATAGCTGGTGCACATGATTATTGACAATTAGCCATTAAAATAACATTAACACTCCAAAGGATAATGCTCAGGTGTTCAGCTGCCAGAGCACCAATGAAATATATTTCAAATACGCGCCAACATATATGACCTCGACAATCTCACAATTAGTAAAAGATACAAAACATACATTACAGCACGCTCTTTTATAACGGAATAGGTGGCACAGTCCCAAACATTCTATATAACTTCCCTATACAGTCTAAAATTGAGGGGATCTAAAAACCTATGGTAGATACAAAATAATTTAAAAGAAGGGGCCACATCATGTTAAATGACATCATATATAAGCACTTGTTGTATTCACCTACTGAAAAAACCATCAGAGTTTGAATGCAATTTTGCACCCCGCACCTTTCTTTTCCACTCGAAAACCAGTAACTTTAGGTCAAAAACCAGTATGCTCCAAACTCCTCGGCATCTGAAACCCAACTGATGATGCAGATCATTATCACTTCCATTGATCTACTGATCAAACCATTATATCATCAAAAGAGATTTCAAAATATTTCAGAAATTTGCCCCACATGGGGTAGCTCAACAGGTACACTCTGGCTCAAGAACCAGACATCCCAGGTTTGAGTCCTGTCGTCACTCGATGCCCATGACTTGTGGGGGTCTGCTTGCATCTGGAGTTTTACCCAAAGTGAAGAGGGGGTCTTGGGTTTCTCCATCATAAATATATTTCAGAATTTTTTGCAGATTAAGCCTTTTATTTCTTTGTCACGAGGCTTTTTCTATTGAGCATCGGTTATCTCTGAGCTTGATTTTGCTTTTGTCGTTAATTCTTCACAAAATTGCTCACTTTATCATCCTCCCTTATTTTGTCTAATGAAATCCATTGTCATCTCATAAATCAATAAATAAATGCATATTCCACATGAACACACTAAACATACGCATCTAAGACCCATTATAAGTAATTCAGAGAAACAGGACAGAGAAAGGGGAAGTTCACACTGTAGGGAAAAACAAGAAATCGAGCAAGAAAATACATCAAACGAACGATCAAGATGAAGGAAACGTATAAATGCACATGGAATATCCGTTTGGATGAATAGAAAGGAAATTGCTTTCATGAAAATAAACATTTTTTTAACAAAAAAAGGGCTAAATCCATTAGAAATTTTAGTGAAGAAAATGGCAATTTCAGGGAGAGCACTTGATTTTCATTTGCATTTGCATGTATCCAAATTCAAATTGTAGATTGTAAAAGAATACCTTGCAAGGCCTGCCTTTGATGACGATGTAACCATTCTTGCGAATGGTGCCAGCTTGTTGTGGATATGTTTTCGATGCTCCTGCATCTGCCTTCGATTCAAAGTGATGCTCTTCGTCCGACATCCTCTCTCTCTGTCTCTCTCTCAAATGGTGGATGGAATTCTACTTCTGTGGACTAGGGTTTCAGAATAAATAAAGAGAGATGGAAATTGCCATTAGACATTAGTGTAGAAGTTGGGTCGGGTAAAATTCCAACCCGCCTCAACAAGATCCAAAATAATTAGTCGGGTCAGTAATAATAACTTTTTTATTTATGAAAGTTGAATTTTTTTTTTTTCAATTAATTAAGGTCCATAAGGAATAACACTGAGAAATGACAATCCGATTTAAAGATTTTTATTCTGTATAAATACAATAGAAAATAAACATGTTTTACCCGAGCAACATCACCAATCACTCTAGACATGACTCTAGAGTCTAGACATGAGTGCATTTCAAAGATATTTCTTTAAGATGATTTTTCTAAAAATAGGTTTATTGAATTTGAAAAAAAAAATGATTTTGAGGGTCTAAAAGTAATATCAAATGTATGGACAAACTAATATAAATGTGGACAAAATAATATTAACCACTCATTTCATGGATGCATCGATAAATATAATATTACTTGAAATTTCTCACTATTAAAATTAAAAAAAAATCATTTTTACTGATGTTATTATTGTTTATACAAGAGAGTTAAGCTGTTCTTTAAATAGGTTTAGACTTCACGTAATTGAACATATTGCATGCAATGACAAAGATCGAGTTGAGTCTCTAACCCTTTACACCATTACCACCTTTTATAAATGGATTTGAGTCGGATCTAAATTTGATAAATATTTAGCTGTATAAAAAGGCATTTTCAATAAACATTTTTTACTTACCAAGAATAAAATAAAAATCAACTAAGCTGAAAATCAATTACTTTAAGTTAAGCACATTCAATTAACCTTTAATACGATAACTAAACTTACTAGAATTTATGCATTAAACAGATGTTGGATTAGGATTTAGGAATATGAGTTTATGAATACCTCAATCCACCAAATCCCTTTTGTTTCTAAAACTTTTATGTTTTCACGTGCATGAACCCTTAATCTTCTTAGGAGATTGAAAAGATGGTGCCATTAGAATGTTAAGATAGGATTATCATCATATAATAGTAGATTATGATTATTTTTTAGATAAAGGACGAAGAAGAGAAACCACAGGCTGAGGAAAAATGTTCTGCAGGAGTTCATAAGCAAGAAACTCATCAAAGAGCATCCTCCAGCTGATGGTGTGGTAGTGCACAAGGCTCATTTCACATTGGAGTTCCTTTCCAAGTTCTAAGGCCAAGGCCTCCTCTAGACCGCGATATCTCTAGGGATTTTCACGATTGAGATATCTCGGCCGAGATGCATAGTATCGGCCAGAGATAAAAAAAATTCAGCTAATACGGCTGAAATCTCAGTTGATTTTTATTTTTTATTTAAAAAAAATGTCAGTGTAGGCCCGGTCAATATCTCAGCCAATATTCGTCCGATACAGGCGAATATCAGCCTAAATATCGACTGATATTTATATTTTTTAATTTTTTTTAAAAAACAAACAGCATTTTTTATTTGTTTAAATGATTCTTTTCAAAAAAAAAACTACCGAAATTTTCAAAAAAAAATGAGCAGAGAGAAAAATCTTGAACGAGATCAAATATCGGCAGAAAATTCGGCTCAGCTGAATTTTCGACCCCTACTTCCATGATAGGAGGAAGTGGGCCAAGCCCTTCATCACGTTTGAGAGCCTTATGGCCCATCTAAGGAGAGCCATCACTTGGCCCGTCGATTGATAAGATTCGAGACAACCCATGTCAGGATCTCTATCGATGGACGCTCTGGATTGAACCCACGTGTCCCAAATGAGTACTTCGGTAACTTGGTGTTGTGGGCGGTTCCCACATGCAAAGGTGATTTTTTTTATTGTTTAATTAAGATATTTTATTTAGTGCCTTAATTTTGAGCATTTGATTTGGTTCATTAAGGGTTTCTTGTGGTGAAAATTAGGCCTAATCTTGGTATGTTTTAGAGGTAGTGGGCTCACTTGAGAAGATTTTATAATGGGTATCCTGTGATTTCCCACACATATATTCAAAAAAAAATTAATTTAAAATTTAGTCGAAATTCAACGGGTTCATATTTTCTACTAACTCGACAATTTATTTATCCAAGCCCAACTTGCCCTATACAAAGGTGAAAATATCGGCCGATACATCTCAGGTTTTTGAACCTGATATGTATCGGCCGTACAGTTTAAAAATTGGGAATAACGGCCGATATCTCGGCCACCATATCGGCCGATATATTTAAAATCGGCCGATTTGATTTTTATTTTTAAAAAAAGACAAAAAAAAAAAAGCACACCGCACACGGCCGATATCTCGATCCAATATCGGCCAGTATCAGCCGAAATTGGTTTTGGACGGGCGGAAAATTGAAATTGTTTTGGGGAAAAACTGTGGTTTGAGCGGGAAACCAAAGTGGTTTCGGAAAAATCATTTGCTCAAAATTGCCCTCCAATAAAAAAAATCTCAAGGGCAGAACCCCTCTACAAGAGAAATGGGATCACTAGTAAATATTTAACAATCAGGCTCTATAAACCTAACAAGTTTAGCAGTAATTTGAACATCTAAATAAGGAGCCACACATTCCATTTTCTACAATTTTTTCATAATTTTATTAATAAATTTGGAAAATTCCAATGTTGTAATTTAAAAATAACATTTGAACATGTAAATGACCAATATGTCCGAGATGTAGCAAACTCGATTTTTAAATTGCTATAGACAACCAGTTGACGTACAATAAAATTGGTCCAAAACAGCCCACCAGTCCTGTCATTGCTTCATTAGGAGGGGTTTTCTCTCTCCTCATTTTTTTTTTTAAAATCTACGGTAACTTTTTTTAAAAAAAAATCATTTAAAAAATAAAAAGGTTGTTTTTTAAAAAAATTAACAATATAAATATTGGCCGATATTTCAAATATCAGCCGAGATATTAACTGGGCCGACACCGATATTTGTTTTTTTAATAAAAAATAAAAATCGGCTGTATCGGCCGAACTTTTCTCTCTCTGGCCGATACTATACGTATCAGCTAAACTGTATCGGCATTCGAAAGCCCGGTACAGTTCGGCCAATACAGGGCCGAATTTTTGACCCCTGATTAGTCAGCTATTTGCAGCGAGACTGCTAGATCTGCATTTTGCGATCCTACTACATCGCAAAGCTCCAGTTTACTACCTCGCAAAGCTCAAGTTAAGGCCCATATTCACCTAATTTACAAACATTTTCCAGGGCTTCATCCTTTAAAATGTAACTCCTTCTTGCAGATCCTGATGTAGGCTAGTAGGATTTAGAACACCTAACCATAATTTAATGCGGAAGCTCGATAATTAACGGGTCTGATCTGCATAGATCTGAATGTAGATCAATATGTAAACAGATTGGTATATTCACAATCTATGAACTTAGAGACTGCGTCGAGACTGAAAACAGTTATACCGGTCCTCAATCAAACCAGCACTAGGTAGGATGAAACTTTCCACTCAGCCTGACTAACCCAATTGAATCTGAGATGGGTCAGTTGCAAACATGTGGATCTGAGATGGAATCATGGCCTAGTTGTGGTGATTCACCCACCCTGTCCACCAAGGTGCTCAATGCCAACACCTGGCTTGCTTAGGATTCAATAGAGAACTTGCAAATTGGGCAGCAACTATCTGCAAGTACACAAATCACTCCAATGCCCAAAGCTGCTGTGTGGAGGGTAGAACTCAGGTCTATCTCACACACCTTTGGTTGGATTTTCCAGCAAGTCTGCAACTTGTTGCAGAGTTCCAATGTGATCTGCCGTTGGTGGTTGAAGCCTATTTCCGGCGAATTCTGCTAGATGGTTGCAATGTCAACCTCACGAACAAACCAAGGTATGTTTTAAAAAAACACACAAATTTTATTCATCAAAAATCTCCCCTCTCTCTGGCTACATACGACTCCTTGGATAAGAAAAAAAAAAAAGAAACCCTCCTAAAGAATAGGAGCCGACCCTCCTTTACATGGAATTCTAATTAAAGTAGGGAGCACTTACACACACCCGGTTTTTCTGCCTCTACACACCCGAATTCGGAAATTCGGGTGAAATTACGATTCTGCCCCCGCGTTTCCATTCATTCGAATGAATTCCCAGTTCATTTTGTCATTCATTCGAATGAATCACCAGTTCATTTTCGATTCATTCGAATGAATCCATTCATTCGAATGAATCACCGGTTCATTTTGGATTCATTCGAATGAATGGGCTGAACAGTAACATGGAGTACTGCTCAGCCCGATCATTCGAATGCCCAGTCGTTCGAATTCGCCGAATGGATTCATTCGAATGAATGCCCAGTTCATCTTGGCATTCATTCGAATGAATCAATTCATTCGAATGACTGGACATTCATTCGAATAATCGGGCTGAACAGTACTCCGTGTTACTGTTCAGCCCGATCATTCGAATCATTCGCACACGATTCCGCTGAATACATTCATTCGAATGAATGACCAGTCATTCGAATGAATGGCCTGAACAGTAACACGGAGTACTGTTCAGCCCGATCATTCGATTCATTCGCATACACAGCATTTATTCGAATGAATCAACTGATTCATTCGAATGAATGTATCAGAGGCTGCCACGGAATGACAGTCCCTCTGGTTCAGCTGATTCATTCGAATGAATCAGCCCATTCATTCGAATGAATCCTCTGTTATCAGGCATTCATTCGAATGAATGGGATAATTCATTCGAATGAATGCATCAGAGGCTGTCTGAGAATGACAGTCTAGGCATTCATTCGAATGAATCAGCCCATTCATTCGAATGAATGCCTGAAAATGTGCATTCATTCGAATGAATGGCATGATTCATTCGAATGAATGCCCTGGACTGCCACTCTCAGGCAGCCTCTGATGCATTCATTCGAATGAATCAGCCCATTCATTCGAATGAATGCCTGAAAATATGCATTCATTCGAATGAATGGTCTGATTCATTCGAATGAATGCCCTGGACTGTCATTCTCAGGCAGCCTCTGATGCATTCATTCGAATGAATCAGCCCATTCATTCGAATGAATGCCTGAAAATGTACATTCATTCGAATGAATGGGCTGATTCATTCGAATGAATTCCTGGACTGCCATTCTCAGGCAGTCTCTGATGCATTCATTCGAATGAATCAGACCATTCATTCGAATGAATGCACGTTTTCAAGGCATTCATTCGAATGAATGGGCTGATTCATTCGAATGAATGAAACTTATATATAAATCGATTCATGAAATTTCACTCGTCTCATTCCATTCAAAACCCTAAACCCTCGTTTCCCTCTCCCTCTCCCTTCTCCCTTGAACCCCTTTCTCAATCCCTTCTCCCTTAAAACTTAAACCCCATTTCCAACACCCACTTTTCACCCTTAAACCCCTTTTGCAAACACTTCTCCCTACAACCTCATTTTCAACCCCCTTTTCAACTCTCTTTTCAATCCCAAACCCTTGAACCCCATTTCAATCCCAAACCCTTATATTCCATTTTGAACCACGTTTTTCAAATACTTAACCCTAAAACCCCATTTTCAACCCCCCTTTTTAATCCCAAAACAATGAACCCCTTTTAAATCCCAAACCCTTAAAAAAAAATCATTCCCATTTTCAACACACTCACTCTCTCAATCTGTTACCTCGGGTCGAAGTTATCTCTCTCAAGCTAATGTCTGGATCTCGTATCTCGAATCGAAGGTAAGTCCTATCTCAGTTTTTTTCTAGAAATCATTATTATTAGTGTTTTAGAGGTAGGTTTAAATCCTCAAGTGGCATGGAGTTTGTTGAGGGATGTTTTGAAAGTCGTGAAGACCTTATAAATTATGTTAAGAATATAGCTCTTAAACAAGGATTTGTATGTACGATAAAGAGGTCATGTAAAAAGGAAAATAAATTAGTCCTTGGCTGCGATAGAGGAGGTAAATACCGCAGCACGGTTAGCTTGGATGACGATGACAGAAAGAGGAAAGCATACTCTCGCCAATGTAATTGTCCTTTTGAAGTTAAAGGAAAACAGATTGTTGATAGGTCATGGAAGTTGACCATAAAGAGTTTGGAGCACAATCATGATATATCGGATGTATTATTAGGTCATCCAAGTACAAGATGTTTTTCAGATTCTGAGAAAAGAATGATCATTGAAATGAGGAGTAGTAATATACCAACACGGCAAATTTTGACGACCCTTAGAAATCAAAATCCAGATACTGGAATATCAGCGGCTGATTTGTACAACTTTTGTTCTGCGCTTCGGAAAGAGCAACTAAGGGGTCGAACTACAATTGAAGCTTTGATAGAAGATCTTCAACAAGGTGGTTATCAATACTTTCTTGACTATGACATGGTTCGATGTCTTCTTGATTTGGTGCATCATGAATGGGAAAAAAATCTCTCTCTCCCATATCATCATTAGTCACATACGCGCCTGCCGGAAGACCAGAAGATGCAGTCTTCTGTACGGTCTATTTCTATGTTCATTTTTTGAAGAACGCGGAATCCCTCTTCTCTCCGATGATAAAGTTTCTTTAGACCGATTTGATTATTTCAATGATTCAACTTTGAAGAAGATGGGATTCCAACTCGACACAGTGAGTAAGAAATGGGTACCCAAAGTTGTCGAGGCACTTCAACTTCAGGTACCACCACCACCTGAGCCATCTGAGCCATCTGAGGAATGAATGTCCAGTCATTCGAATGAATTGATTCATTCGAATGAATGCCAAGATGAACTGGGCATTCATTCGAATGAATCCATTCGGCGGATTCGAACGACTGGGCATTCGAATGATCGGGCTGAACAGTACTCCGTGTTACTGTTCAGCCCATTCATTCGAATGAATCCAAAATGAACCGGTGATTCATTCGAATGAATGGATTCATTCGAATGAATCGAAAATGAACTGGTGATTCATTCGAATGAATCCATTCATTCGAATGAATGACAAAATGAACTGGGAATTCATTCGAATGAATGGAAACGCGGGGGCAGAATCGTAATTTCACCCGAATTTCCGAATTCGGGTGTGTAGAAGCAGAAAAACCGGGTGTGTGTAAGTGCTCCCTTAAAGTAAACCACCTAAAGTTTGAAATAACAAATTTCCCTAAGCTAATTCCTATCGAAAAACTAACTTAGAAACCTAATCTAATTAAGACTCTCCACCGCTAACTCTTTTCAATTGTGTCTCGCCTCTTGCTTTGTGAACAACTGGGCCTGAGTTGCTCAGTTGGGCCTGACTTTGCTGGGCCAGAGTTGTGGCAGCTTGTTGGGCCAAGGCTTGGGCCTGATCTGGGAATTGGCCTGATATAAATTGGGCTTGGACGCTCCTTTACAGATGCCCACATCAGATCCATGTTGGGGTCCAGTTGGGGACTATTTTCAGTTTTCGGCATGTGATCGGGCTTATTTCAAACCCGAGACTATGCCCACCTCAAGTGTAGCATTACATCATAGAAGCCCACCATCTAAGCCCATCATTCGTAGGTCCACATTCAGGAAGACATGTGGATATAGTACAACCCATTTCAACTCATGTCGCATTACTTTTGACTTGTTTGCGTTTCCTTTAAACATGGACTTTTGTACGAATAGCATGATGACTGGGATCTAAATTGTTCATGTTTAATTAGACATTCATATTAATATTAGAAGATTTATATTTCTATTCGCCTGAGGTGCTGCCATATGTTAAAACCGTTCCGCTATATTCCAAAGCAAAACAAAGAAGAGGCGGTTCTACCCACAATAGTACAACTCGGATTGACAATGCATCTCAGATCAACAATACACCTAACAAATATGTCCTTGTGATCATTGTTGAGGGGGGTTTTCACATTTTTTGCATTCTCTCGTGATGATAACATCCTTATTGAAGTCGCATCTCAATCATCTATCTCATTCTATCGTCAATCTAACTCTCCTTCATCGTGTCATCAACTAACATTGCGTTTTTCATTTGAATAGGAAACAACAGTAGCATAGAGCCAATTCACATTTGAATAATGTATTTAAGTGTATTCATGCTAGGTCAAGGGTCCAAATATTACCGAGACAGTTTTTCTCTCCTCAATTTTTTCTTTTTTTAATTTCGGTGGCTATTTTGTTAAAAAAAAGTTGATTTTTTTTATAAAAAAATGAAAAAGGCTATTTTAAAAAAAAATGAAAAATATAAATATCGGCCGATATTGATTGATATTTCAAATATCGGCCGATAAGAGATGAGCAAATATGGTCCGAGATAAGCCTGGGCCTACAACCGATATTTATTTAAAAAAAAAAATTATGAATTCAGCCGATGTTCGACATAAGATCCAGCCATGTCGACGGATTTTTTTAGTATCGGATGCCTTAAAGCTTAAGTCAGGTACCATTCTGTTGAGTTGTCATAGAGAATTTATCCCCATTTTTCTTTTCATAAAGAGAAAGTGGGAAAGTTTGGTTTTCCTATCCTTTTAAGGTTGTAGATTTGTGCTTTCTTGTTTCTAGTGTATGTTCCTTTCTTAGACCTGTGATTTTGGATTATGCGTTTGATTTGAATGTTTCCATTGATCTAAGTAAGATGTGTTGTATAACCCATTAGATCTACATAGAAACTATTTTATTAAACAATTTTATATTATTTTATTTCAAAATTTTGATAAAGGAGTATAAATTTGTGAAAATTGGAAAAATTGAAGAATATTAAAAATAAAATAAAATTTATTGGTTGGTCCTAAATCTTGTTTATGCTATGTTTTAGTTTAGCATTCATTATTTTATAATTTTAGATTTTAAATACAGTTTGGTAAAAAAAAGTTGGCATATATCCTTAGATAAACTAATAAAAGATGTCGATTCTATATTTTATTAAAAGAAAATTGTTACTTAACGAGTGGTACATCTAATATGAATAAAATAAAAAATTTACTCTATCTCTCTTAACAAATTTTACTTATATTAAAATGACTGGCCTTAGGAAAAAAAAATGTGAAACAAGGTTTGATTGGTTGCACTTTAATGGTAAATGATAACAAAGTAAATTGTAAAAGTAATATAAGGAGTCAAAAAGAAAAGGGCAAAGTAAAGGAGAAAAAGGAATAAAAGAGTGAGGAACTTAGGAGTAAGGGTTTAAGGATGAAAAGAGAAAAACCAAACGTGAGTGGACTCAATTGGACGAGATTTCAAAAGTAAAAGTATGCGTTCCTTTCACACACATTCTCTCTCTCTCTCTTTGACTTTTCTTTGCGTTTTCTCGTGGTTCTCTCCTTCTCTTCTCTCGCGATTTTCTCTCAATGGTTTTCTCTTAACTTTTTTTTTTTAATAACAAACATTTTAACAGAGCCTTGTACTCCCTGAATTCGATCGCAATTGCAAATGCCCGTAGATATATATTTTATATTTGAAAATATTGTGCTATCGGTGATTTATACTTTAAAAAAAATTATAGAGGGTAATACCCATTTAGTATTTGAACTCATCGGTTTTTAATCCATCCATATTAAGGTTATTCAACTCAATATTTATGCTATATATCTTTGGACTGGACGTAAAATCATTTAATCTTAACGGGATTGACTTGACGGTCAAAACGCCAGTTTTGAAGAAATGGAGTTTGAAGTTAATTCACTTTTAGTCTTAAAGTGTCACCTTCCAAAGTTGCATAGTCATTTTATTCAAAATTGAGAAGTACACACATGTCATAAAGATTAATAAAGTAAAAATCTCATACAGATGAGATGTCTAGACACATTGGTCTTAAAAAGATCAATCAATCTTAAAAATATCCATTGATATATTTAAAATATAGTGTAATATTTTATTATTAGTGGTTCATGGTAAAAAATTGTACAGAATAATCAGGTATCAACAATTTATAGTTTGAATCTATTTATTTTGTGATCCATCATTATCCATAATAGGTTGGTCCAACTCATCTTAATTAGCACTTGAGAAATCAATTCTCAACACTTTCTCTTTATAATTGAATCGACAATCATCACATAAGAAGACTACTACTATGACCATACTTTCTTATCAACCTCCTCTAATGACCCACCTCTCTCTAAATTACCTTCATCAAGACCAAGACTTGAATACATGATAGAGTGCCTACTTTAATATCAATTATTAAAGACCTAATCAAAGGTCATAAAATTTAAAATTGATGGAATGCGAAAAATCAAAATCCATTATCATGTCCCAGACTACTAGTACGTTAATTAATATAATTATAGATACATTATCCCTTGTAGAAATTAATGCATCCTCATCTAATGAAGAGACTTCGATAATAGAGTCCACAGGGCGGCTGGTCCTAGTTAAATAATGGGAAGGTCGTGTCATTAGATTTTCTAAATTATTACTTTCCATTTTATATTTAAATAATTCAATAAATATTACTATTTTAGACATATTTGATTTTAAATTAAAATTAAATAACTAATATATAAAATAGTTTTGGTTCATAAGTATACAGGATTATAGGCGCACCGGAGCCCTTATGTTCTTCAAAATCCTTATCTTGCACTTACTATTCAAAATTCGATATATTATTTATACACATCATGTGGTTTTTTTTTTACATTGATATGCCTTTAAAAATATTTCTGTTTAAAGTGAAATTTATAAAATATATTTCAGTTAAATTAATTGATTAAGTATAACTTTGTGTGAAAAGTGGAGATACTACAAATCAAGTGTATGAAGGAAAGAAAATTAACTTAAAAAGCACAGAAAAAATAGATAAAAAAAATATGTTAAATTATGAAGTGATTGATAATATAATTTATAAAGATATTAATTGGAGAAAGAACTTATAAAATCGATTTTAAATAGATAAAATTACATACAGATGATAATGATCTTAATTTAATTAATTAAATTATATGTGTAGTTAAGATTAATTTAATCCAAAATATAAATTATTGAATAAATTAAAATAATATTTTATTGATTCAATACTTAAGTCTAGACGTTTTTAATAAATTTTTCCACACAAGCAAAAGCAAGAAAGAAAATAGTGCTAATTGGTTTGCACACATTTGTGCTTAATTTTTTATTTTCGAAGTTTGAAAAATTATAATTGTTGAAATTAAAAATTCATAATTTAAAAAATTGTAAACGATAAAATGAAAAGTTTATTTCAAACTCAAAATGTAGGCTAAATTTTATTTGAAAAATTAAACTTTAAATTATTGAATTTAGCTTTAAAAGTCACAAAACTGTTTCTCCTATATAAGAAAATGAGATTCAAAAAGAAAAAAGAGGCTGTTTTGTGCAATTTACCACTCAACATGTACATAGTTGTATTTAATTTTTATTTTTAGAGTTACAAATCATGACTGATAAATTAGAAATTTATTTTAAATTTAAAATATAAATTAATTTCTATATAAAAATCTTACATCCAAAATATCAAAGATATTCTATGTTTTTTTATTAATTTATGTGGAGCCACAACCGCAACGACGAATAATTCTCACCCTAATTTACTTTTGGATCGTCTGGAAGTGAGCCTCCATATACTACCTAAAATCACTCAATGTACGAGTGACACGTCAGCATCGTTCTGTAACGAAAAGTTTTCATCTTCCAAGTCTCCAGTCTCCAGTCTCCAGAACTCTTTTTTGTTTCATATTATTCTTTAAATGTGGGGCTCACTAAAAAGGAAAATCATGTGGTGATTGTCTAGGCAAAAATAGGATACTTTCATATGCCTGGAAATCTGGAATGTGGTCCACTTCGTCTTGTACTGGCCTTTTTTAGGGTGCAACTCCGGTTCGGTTTTTTTAGGACTCACATAGCTCCTCCAACTAACAAATGGTTTAATTAGGGTTTAAGAACTTTCATTTTAGATATAGATAATAATTAATTCTAAATTTTAAATACTCATGAAAAATTTAAATTTATTCTGGTCAATGTAGCTAAAATTTGAAATTCAAGACTAGATCTATTATTTTTTAAATATGTATTTATATTATGTTAAAACAAAAATCAACCATCGTCTTTTCATTCCCTCTTTACTCCTTTTCTCGTCCTCAATCTATTATCTTCTTGAGATAGAGATTTAGATTTTAAGGTTTCTTTCTTTTCTTTTTCTTCTTCTAACCATTTGTGATGCTCTGGTGTAGATCTCGATCAATGTGATTAGTATCAGTTGTACTCTGATGATATCGGTAATATGGTGTACTATAATGATATCAGTTGTACAGTGATGATATTGGCTGATATAGCCAATATATTGGCCAACATTATTAAATATCATCGGTTATTTTTAAAAGAAAATTTTGTTTCGCTGGTGGGTTCAGGCCGATATTTGCTCGATATCAATTTTTTTTCAAAATCAGGTCTCCTTTCATTTTTTATTTTATTTTCAATTCATAAAACTTAAAATATATAAAAAAAATTCTGATACTTTTTAAAAAAGAAAGAGGAGAGAGAGATCTCGGCCAAGATCTCAATTTTCCAAGATTTTTATCCCTCCTTGAAACACAGTGAGATATGGATTTTCTTTTCTTCTCTTTTGTCTTCTTCCGTTACTTTCATCTTCTAAAGCACTAATGGAGATAATTATGAGTTTTTTTCTTCTACATCATTTGTAATTATGTTGTCTTTTTTTTCCTACTGCATGAGTTCTCTTCTCTTTTGTCATTTGTTGTTTTCATAAAATCTTTTTAAAAAAAGTTAGTTTCTCAAATAAAGTCTATAGTTATTGGATATTTTCATAAGTAGTAATTCTCCCACAGACATTTTATGTAATTCGATACATGATTTACTTTATTGTCTATTTTAACATTTGAATTAACTCGTTAAAATTCTTTGAATCACTTAAAATAAAGGGTTCATCGAGCCAATTCAAAAATCAAAATGAGTAATATAATAAAATTTATATTGAGCTATACAAAATACCTATAAAAGGATAAATCTGCTTTTTTTTTTTTTTACATCAGATAATTCAGATTAAACAATATCTAAATTAAAAAAGTCTACCCGAGTAACAGTCGATTTGCAGCACACATGGAAAGAATGGAATCGTCTTTTTTGGTTCCATGCTTTTTTGGGCGGACTCTTTCTTGTATTATTCTCTGCTTCAGACTTCCGTGTGCTGTTCTGCACCTTCCATGTTTCAGCCTTAAGACTCCGATGAATCTAGAAAGGGCAAAAGGAAAAGGCAGAGCCCCGAAACAGTCTCTTACATGCACTTTAAAGTTTAAACTATAAATAAATAGAGAATAGTTCCCTACTCCTTTGATTACAGGTTAGCTACTGATGCCTACCTTTCAACCTGGCAGCGCCAGTACTCAATGGTTCAGACCGTTGAACAAATACACTCCATTATCCAACCAAAATTATGAATTTCCAAATGAAAAAGTGAGATCAATAATAATCAAATTTAAGTTCATTAACAAGTAAAATATCTAACTGTATACTTCTCAATTGCAATTTGAATTCTTGTGTTCGATCGAGTTTCATAATTTTATCTAATATGTCTTGATTGAAAGATTTTTTTGACTTCAGACAATTAATTGAATGAGATGACTGAATACTTTTTTATAAAAAAATCATGTAATTCTCAATTTAAAGTACTCTACAATTTTATCTCTCTTTAATTTAATTTAGTTTGAATCAGTATCCATTTGGTTTAAATTAATGACATAATATTGGTACATGGGACTTGATGATTTAAATTTTATTTGGCAAAAATAAAAACATTTTTATGATAGACCTTGCTCACTTTAAAGAGTCTTATATTTTATAAGTTATTTATTTGTTAGGCAGAATTAACCCTCGAAGAATTTTATTTAAGTGGATCTGAAGCATGTCAAATTAAAAAGTTTGAGCATCTTGATGAATTGTGACATCAATGACTTCATTTTATAATTATATAAATAAATATATTATCATAATTATTATTATACTCTAAAATAAGTCTTGTTTAATTATGTCAATCCTATTTTTTATATATTAAAACAAATAATTTAATAAATATTTTAAATTACTATGTTTAAAATGCATTAAATGGAAAATATAAAAGATTGAACTTAAACTTTGAATATATAAAAAATAATTTTGATAAATTAAATATAATTTAAATGAATCCTCGTAGACCTTTTGTGCCTTTTAACTTTACCTTATTCTTTTCTTTCTTTTTAATGAAATTTCTTCTTTACCACTAAAAAAAACCTTTTACTTAAAATTTTATAAATTTACCAATCTCACATCCAATAAGATCATTTTTGCCTAATAATTGATTGGACTCAGAAGTAGTTCCAACTTTTTATATATATATATATATATATATATATATATATATATATATAAATTAAATATGGCAATGTTATATTAAACTTTTAAGTATGGACTCGTCAAAATCACTGTACTGACTTTAAAAATCAATCTTCAAAACAAAGAAATTTTATAAATAGATATCAACTTTTTTCAATATAAATACATAGTCCTATTGCCTACATTATTAGCTCATATAGTGTTTTAATAAAATAAATACCATTTCAAATATAAAAAAATCAATAACAGGTTCGATTACATTTACTAAATATCAAGTACATTGCCGTATACATTTATTAACCAACACATCACATCAACGGCTGTGATCGTGTTGGGGATGGAGGTTTATAGACATAGGACTGCATGTCTAAAACGTGGATAGGGAGACAGTGAGGAAACCCTGAATTCCGGCCGAGCAGTGTGGGATCACATGGCCCACAAGACTGACTCTGGCTGTTTGGAAATCTCTTCTTTCTCTCTCTTTTGTCGTTTCTTTTTGAAACGGAAAACATTCTTTTGCCACGTCCCCATGTTTCGTCTTCCCCTCTAACCGTATCCGTTTTCTTCGTCTCCCTCGTTCGCACGATTCGTATTCTAACTCACAGAAAAATGCTCTTTTCTTTTTTTACTTTTAGTAACCAATATTTTCACAGATATTTTGTGTGAAGTGTTACGATTTTTAGTATATTTTTTATTAGTAAAATTTTGATGGATTGATTTTTACTATCACTGTTTATAAATTTTGATGAATCGACTTACAATTTTGATAAATCAATTTGTACTGTTCATGGATTTTGACAAGCTGATTGCACTGCTTATGAATTTTGACATTCTTTTTTCTTCGGTATGATGAGTGAAGGACAAATTGAATATTATGATAAAACCCGTGTCTATATATATAAAATGTTCGTGTGAGGATCGCTGGTCCAATAATTCCCCTAACCTTTTAATTAATAGAAAAAATAGTATTTTTACAATAAAAGATAGATCATTTAATGATAATAAATTAATATAATGACAATTTTAATATCTCTTATTATACAAATATCAATATTTGTACTATTTACTATAAATATTTTGTAGTAAAAATATATTCAATAGTTTAAAATCAAGTAAGAAGTATGATAAATTAAGGACACGAGAGCTTAAAATGGGAGCTTTACATTTAAAGTTCTAAACAGTATGTTTTATTGTTTTTAAGTTTTCCAAAAGAACCTCTGCTCTTATAAGTCCAATTATTTTCAAAGTTCAAATAATTTTAGAAAATTAAATAAAAAGAAAAGGCGATTATGTTATTAATACAGGGAGAGATCTGAAAAAATAATATATTTTATTCGTTAACCAATCTGGTAGTTTTTCTAAGAGCTAAGAACTATTGTAATTTTTAATTATTTTGTCTTATTTATTTAAAGTATTTTTAAATTTGGTTATATTGTCATGCTTATAATGAAATTTATTTATAATTATTTATTTTGTATTTATCAAATTATGAATATAGACAGTGTTCAGAGTACAGACTACAGAGAGCGATCCTAGTTGGAAATTAAGCGAGAAGGGCGAAGGGGAAGTGCGTGCAGAAATACCAACTCCCGCCTTTACGCCAATAAATTCAAGCGAACCACGCTCCATAGACTCGTCGTTCCCAAACTCTGTTCTTCACTTTCCGTCTGCTCCTCCCTCAGCTTCTGTCTTGAACACCCTTTCTTTTTCTCTTTTTCCTCTTAGGAGGTGTCATGGACAGACGAGGCGGAGGCGGAGGCGGAGGTGGTAGAAGAGGCGGAGGCAGAAGAGGTGGTGGAAGCCAGAGAGGTGCTCCGACCTCTCAAAGGGGAGGAGGACGCGGAGGAAGAGGCGGCAGAGCTGGCGGAGACAATCCTCCATCCCAGCCACCATTTGAGGCTACATATGCCAGAGGAGGTGGATCTGCTCCTCTGCCGCAGCAAGAGTCATTTCCGGCTGCATCTTCTAGAGGAGGCAGATCCGCTCCTCCGCCGCAGCAACATCCAGTTTCTTCTACAACAGCCTCGTCATCTTCGATGCAAACATCTTCTTCCGAGAAGACAACTACATTTCCTTCCTCATCATCGGCGGCGGCTTCGGCTTTGAGTCGGGAGGTTGAGCAGAAGCTGGTAATTGAAAAGCCGGTTGTTGCTGCTAAACAGCCGCCTTCCACGAGCAAGGCTATAAGCTTTCCAGCTCGGCCCGGCTTTGGCACCATTGGCAAGAAATGCATAGTCCGTGCAAATCATTTCTTGGTAGAAGTCGCCTATGATAGGTCTCTCTGCCATTATGATGTAAGATCTTCGATCGATCTCTCTATTCTGCATTCTTACATGGCCTAAATCAATCATATGCATATACTATTATTAGTTTTTACTTCTGTTACATGTTTTTCTTTGATTCTCATGCCCTTAACCACCATCATTTTTTATTTCTTTAATTTTCTCTTAAATTAATTATTCCATGTCCGTTGTTGTTATATCTCAAATTTTTTCTGTTCCATCTCTCTGAACTGTTCATATTCATTTTAATTTTAGTTTTCCATTTTACTTTCATTCTAACAAACCATCAGCTATGGTCTCCGTTTTCCTTTTTAGTGTCTCTGCTCTCTTTCTGGGATTATCTGGTTTCGTGATGTGTGTTTGGAAAAAGAGATACTTAATTTGTGTGATGGCTTATAGCTGTGTATTTCATACATGGACTTGTTTCATTTCCTTTATAGTCATTATTTTGGCTTTCTGAATTTTTTTTTTTTTTAATTTTGGTCTGCATGTATGTAGTCTTCATGTAATGTTTACTCATACAGTCCTACATGCATATGGATACATGTATGTTGTCGTCATCCTCATCGTTCCCTTTATCTTTTCATTGGGACATAGTACAGTTTTGCATATGTATGTGTCTGTACATTGCATATATTTGTTATCCGGTGTGACTTTTCATTTCCCTTCTCATTTTCAATTTTGTTCTAGTACTCCTATAAATTAATTTTAGTACTTTGTTTCTCCATCCTCTGCTTCTATGTTGTTTGATAGAACATTCTTTTGTATATCCTTTTTCCTTACCTTGTTGAATCTTTAATCACTTGCAACATTTCTTGGTTATTCTTCATCTGTAAAAATGATGCCCGTTAATTTTTTTTTGATGCTAAGCATGTGGTTTATGTGTTTTTCTTACCGGTTTGTACTTTGGTTTTTGTTGAAATTTCTTGTATGTAATTGCTAACAGTAGGGGTATTCTTCAGTCAGGTTTGGCCCGGGCTTCACCGAAAGAAGCCTGAGCGCGTCCGATTAAGTCCGAGCAATTTGCCAATCAATTTTTTTACCAAACTGTACATGCGGGCGAGAGAAGGGAAAGAAGAATAAGAGGTTATCTGGAACATCTATATCCCTGACGCTATTTCTTGTCTTTCCTCTTCTGTTTTTGGTGAGAAAACTCGGTATAAATACACTAAAGAAGAAGAAAAAGAAGAAAACTTGGGATATATACATGGAAGAAGAAGAAGAGAGTACTTGGAAGGGGGTGATTCCCAAATCCCTGACCCTATTTCATGTTTTTCCCTCTTCCATTTCTGGCGAGAAAACTCAGTATGTATGCAGAAACGCTTAAGTTAAGCCCGAGCTTGACCCGTTGGGCAAATATCTTTGTCCGACCTCATTTGTTTAGTTGGGCCTCTGGCCAGGTTCAGCCAAATGAACACCCTTAGCTAACAGGGATCTGTTATGTATCAAACTGTTACCATGGTAAAAGTGTGATATCCTGACGCATGAGCCAGAGGTCAGGCCCTAGATAGGTTGATCTAAGTGAAACTGGGCCCTGTCGGACGGGCCAGTAGAGTGGGCTGGTCGGATTCGACAGCCCAGCAGTGGGTGGGAGTTGTGGAAAGTCCCACATCGGAAGTTGAGGAGTTTGAGAGGGGGTTTATAAGTAGCCTTGCTCCCTCAAACCAACAAGACGTGTTTTGGACCCGAACTTGGGCCGGGTCCGATCCAAAAACCGTGCGGGCTCGAGCGTGTGCACGTGTGTGTGCATGTGGGCCCAAAGCGGACAATATCTTGTTGGCCGATCTCCAAGCCCTTTTTATGGGCCGGGCTGTTACAAAAAGCCCTGACAGTGATCTGTAGTCATATTGATCTGATATGCATGTAATTATCCTTTGTGATGTAATGTACAATTTTCTTGGGCTAAGCATTCCATGCCATTTGGTTTGTTTGCCAGTCCAAACCATTTATCTGGTGGGGACTTATTGTGGTTGGTTGATGAGAAGGGTGGATCAACGACGATAGGAGATGGGGAAATAAGACAAATTTTCAAATCCCTATAGACTATCGATGCCCTGCCCAAGAGGAGGTGAATACCGGCTGACTTGGACAAGCGTACGATCAGAGTGAGGACGCTACCTTCTTTGATTGCCCCACGTGAATATGATGCCCTGAATGAAAAGGGAGGCTAACCCGTTCACTTGGGGGGAACGCAGGCCTAGAACCAGCACAACACGACTCCACCATTTCTAGCATTCCTAGTTTCAGTCAAGCGCCGGTTTGGTTGAAGATATAATATTGCTTTCCAAGCGGACTGAAGAAGACCTGCCTTTCTCATCAGACGATTCTTGGCTAAGTGTGTGAGTTGATTACCTTTGTTCTGAAGGCCTTCTTTGGATGAATAATTTCTGCTAATGAAACATTTCTACTGCTGAAACATCGACTTCTTCTGTACTGGATGCTTGGTCTAGACAAATGTTTTCCCTTATATGTTTGTTTATTTTGCACTAGGTGGTAATTGGGAGAAAAATGTCCCTCTAAAGTTCATCATTATTGGTTTTCCTTTCTTCATATCTATGGTGTGAGTTAAGTTTGTTCTTACCCTCTACACCTTGCAAACATCTTGTTGGATCCTAGAATAAAATTTTCTTAAATACTATGCATATTTTAAAGTGTGATTGTTCATTTTCCATTTAACATAAATACAATAAAGTGGTTCTTTCATTGAGTAGAATTGTTCTCACAATTAGGGTTATAAAATGACATTTAAGTTTCATCCTTGCATTCTCATTTATACACGGTTTGTTTGATGGTATATTCGTTTAAGACTCTTAGGGCATTTGTATTGAGCAAAATGGTTAGAATTGTGGGTTTCTCTTGCATTCACCTATTTGGTGAAAAGTGACCCACTGTAGCTTCTTTTCTACTCTAGTAGAAACTTGTGTCAACTCCAATGCAGATAGAAATAAGCATTTCTCCTCTCCTCTTACCCTTTCTCCACTTTTCCCCTCCTTATCCTGCCATTTCTATTTTATGGGTTTCATTATCTCATTTTTTTTATGGTTTCTTATTTGTTCTTAATGATGTTTGACAAGTGGAATTTCCTTGTCAAGTATCCTTTAAGATATTGATGGTGACTCATATTCATTAATTATATTTATTTCAGAAAGTAATATTTGGTCATTTTCATGCTTTTTTGGATTAGGCAATGGCTAAATTATAATTTTTTCCTCTCGCTCCATTTGAGATTATTAATAATTTTAGAGTCATGGCCTCCAGTATGAGTTTCCACATGACCTGATCTCATCAAATATTATCAATTGTCCCAAAAACAACAATATGACAAATTTCTCCCACATGTTTGTACTAAATAAGAGTTAACTCTACTAGTAAATTCTATTATTCTTGTACTTTTTAACCAATGATTACCGAACAAGCTCGTAGGAAAATCTCTCATCAAGAGAATTGTCTACTCAGTAGAATCCCCTTCCTCGTAGAATCCTCTAAAAGGAACTTCCAATCCAAGTGCAATCCTTAGTATTACTTGTCAAAATTTGTTGGAAAAAGCAACCTTGCATATAAAGTACTGCAAGTTGTTCCCATTAATTGCTTGTTTTTGATATTTTAATAAAATGATCGATTTTTGGTGGTATTCAAGGTATCGATTTCTCCTGAAGTGGCATCAAGAGGTGTTAACCGTGCTGTGATTTCTCAGCTTATAAGTTTGTATCGTGTATCACACCTAGGCAATCAAATTCCTGCTTATGATGGGAGAAAGAGCCTATACACAGGCAAACCTTTGCCCTTTGAATTGAAGGAATTTATGGTCAAACTGGTTGATAAAGATGTCAGGGTTAAGCCTGTTAGGTTTGTCAATTAATCTTTTATTTTCTTGGTTTTGGTTCATTAATTCCTTGAGTTTGCATGCACTTTTTTATGGTTTTTGTTCATTATTTATTTCACTTTTGCTGGTTTTGTTGGTTATTTGGAGTTTGGTTGATGCCATTGAAGGGATAGAGAATTCAAGGTGTCCATTAAATTTGCTGCTCGAGCTGATTTGCATCACTTGAGACAATTTTTGGATTCTCGGCTAAGGGATTTACCACAAGAAACATTGCAAGTTCTTGATGTGGTTTTGCGTGAATCACCAACAAAAAAGTGGGAACTTTCTCCTTTTCCTTCATCTAATGCAGTTTTCTGGATCATTTGTTTCTGCTCTTGTTTATTTGGTTTTAATATACTTGTTATATTCCATTAAAAAGTTTGCTATATTTTGATTTTATGCCCTATGGGTCACAGTTATGTACCAGTTGGCAGATCATTTTTCTCACCTGTTTTGGGCGAAACAAGTTCTTTTGGTGATGGATTGGAATGTTGGAAGGGGTTTTATCAAAGTTTACGTCCCACACAGATGGGATTATCCCTGAACATTGGTAACTTGTTTAAACCCTTGCTTTAATCTTATGTATGCATAGTGGTTGGCCACATGTATTAACTATTGCAAAGCTTTTGCTTTTACCATCTCATTGTGCATGGTTAGGTTGGACTTGTGCGTGCATTTTACATTTAAACATGGAATTTCATTGGTCTCCTGAACTTTTTAAATGATTTTTGTTCTTTTTTCTTATTAGATATTGTTGATTTTTTTTACATGTGTTTCTAGGAAAGGTTTAAAAGAAAGAGAGCCTTTAAAATCTTGATGACAAGTGTCGAAGGGGAATTGTGGCCAATCTATCTTTGATCTTTTTCCCCTATACTTTGATTTTATGATTGTAGGATATTCTAGTAAATCTGTGAAGAGCCTCTGATATATGATAGTTTCATTTGTTTGGTTCTGCTGTCCAATATTTTAGGCATTTCTCGTGGTGGTTGGGCAATGTATGAATGGATTGGTGCCTAGGCCATTAACCCGTAACTATTACTTCATTGGGAAGGTCCCTTTTATCGAGCATTTCTTTTTTAACTTGGCTACTATTATGGTGGCCTAAAATATAGTTTTATTTTATGATTTGATTTCTCTTAATTTACTCTTTATTCTTCCATTTCATTTCGCGCACACGTGCTGCCTGTTTTGTTAACATTCTTCTTGTCCAAAATGCATTCCACTTTTGTAGGATGTTATTTGCTGACTTGAGCTCCAACATGACGTTTTTTTTTTCCAGATGTATCCTGCACATCATTCTATGAGCCTATTCCCGTGGTTGAATTTGTTTGCAAGTTCCTCCATCGTCAAGACCCATCAAGGGCATTATCAGACACTGAACGTGTAAAGGTGCACAAGCTTCTTTTTCCTTTTTTCCCTGGAATAATTTTTGACAAAGTAGTATTTTTTTTTTTCCTAAAACTATAGAATTGCAGGGTACCTTGTCTTGCTTGTTTTGTATTTGTCATTGCTTCTCTTTAAATATGTATGTGTTTTTAATGAATATTTCTTGGCTGCACCGCTCTATGTTATGATTTGTTTATTCTCTTTTCAGATAAAGAAGGCTTTAAGGGGTCTTAAGGTGAGAGTTGCACACGGGGACACGTGCAGACAATACCGAATTTTGGGGATTACTCCCCAACCAACAAGTCAACTGACGTGAGTTTGTTTCATAGACTCAGGCTTGTGTTCTTTTTAGCTGCATTTTGTCATTTGTCATGATCTCTATTACATTAACTTAATAGAACCATATTTTTTTGTTGGCTTAAGATTGGTATTGATGTGGCTTTTCATTCTTGACATTGATGCAATGATTGATGCTTCTGGTTAGGTTTCCATTGGATGAAGGAGGGAATACAAATTCCGTTGTTCAATACTTCAGACAGAGATATGATATTGCGCTGCGCTATGTTAATTGGCCTTGCCTACAAGCTGGGACCGATAACAGACCTAAATACTTGCCCATGGAGGTTTGTGTAATCTTCTTTGTGTCTCTTTTCTTTATGCCCGTGTCGTGAGAGTTTGTTTCATTAATTGTGTCTCTTTAGATTTGTACGATAGCGGAAGGTCAAAGATACTCCAAGAAATTAAATGATCAGCAGGTTACTGCAATTCTAAGAGCTGCATGTCAACGCCCTAATGTTAGAGAACAGGCTATTATAAAGGTATGCTCATTGTATTTATGGGTCAAGTTTTATTGAATTTCTCTTTATTTAAAGTGTGGGGTTTTGTATGTTGATATCAAGTTACACAGTCAGACTCTCTTCACTTCTAACTAATGAACATCCTATTTGTATGAGTGGCAGTTGGAATTGTTCGGTTTTTCTTGTTTAATGCACCTTCTTCTGTCGCAGATGGTCAAACAAAATAATTACAATGGAGATGAACTTGCCAGAGAGTTTAGCATCCATGTACAAGACAGACTTGCTTCTGTTGAAGCTCGTGTGCTACCACCTCCAGAAGTAAATTGAGAAATTATTGTCTTATTAAAATAAATTGTCGGATATGTGATTCAATGCTGACTTGACACTGTTTCTTCATGGTTGTTACAGTTAAGGTATCATCCGAAGGGTGGTCAGGCAACAATTCGCCCTAGTGTGGGGCAGTGGAATATGATCAACAAGGTAAACTTGTGAATGAGTTTTTTGTGCTTTTAATTGTTAGGTGTGGAGACATTTTTTATATTTTGAATTGATAAGTTGAACTATTGGCTAACAAATTTTACTAAAAAATGCTTGTTCTTTTTTATTCTAGTAACGAGAAAATTTGAACTATAATATGAATTAATTAGTGTCAATTATTATGTTAACATCTGTAATAAAATTCGTTCATAATGTATGGAAAGACATTTGGTAGTGAAAAAAAAGTGAGGTTGCAATCTAGCGTAGCTAATCTATAGGACAGGGCCTTTAAAGCAAATTTCAAATTTTCAACAGGTTCATTTTGAAGCTCACACGGATGAGAGATTTTTCCAAACATGAATGTCTCATAACCATAGATTTCAATCTTTAGTAGATGTGAGTCTTATACTTACCATGCACACGCTTAATTGGAAGTGCTCTCAATATGAGTTGATGACTGTGCTTTCTTTGCAATACTTACCATGCACACACTTAATTGGAAGTGCTCTCAATATGAGTTGATGACTATGCTTTCTTTGCAATAAAACCTTTTTCTTTTGGCAAGTTGAGTTATGACTGGTATTCCTGCAGAAAATGGTCAATGGAGGTAATGTTGAGCACTGGGCATGTCTGAACCTTTCACAGCGTACACGTCCAGATCAGGTTTTACAATTTTGCTATGAGCTTGTACAAATGTGTACAAATATCGGAATGGTATGTAATATCAATTTTCTTGTTCAGTTATGGTGTTTATTTATATTTCTAGTTTTTCAGTTTTTGCTATGAGCTTATACGAATATGTTCAAATATCGGAATGGTATGTAATATCAATTTCTTCTTCGGTTATGATATATATTTAAGGCACTCTCTTGTTTGCAGGTTTTCAACAAGAATCCTCTGGTTCCAATTCTACCAGCCCGCCCTGATAGACTGGAGAAAGCTCTTTCGGATATTCATGGTCAATCTACTGCAAAATTAGCAAATATGGGAGCTAAGGACAAGCAACTACAGTTGTTATTCATTATCTTACCTGATACAAGTGGCTTCTATGGTATGTGCAGTTGAAAATATGACCAAGTAATGATTCAAGAGATCTAATTATTCTGCTTCTTGGTATCACAGGAATGATCAAACGAATATGTGAAACAGATCTAGGGATAGTATCACAATGCTGCCAACCAAGACATGTATCTCGTCTTAGTAAACAGTATCTTGAAAATGTTGCGTTGAAAATAAATGTGAAGGTTTGTGTTTGACTCTCAAGATTATTATAAGTTTTGCGAATTTGAACTTCTGAAGCTATTCTAATTGAATTTGGTCTCTAATGTTGATATGTATGTTACAACAATCTGATGCCTGTGTCAGTGTTCTCATCTAATTAGGTTGGAGGTCGAAACATGGTCTTAACTGATGCTGTTGCTAGAAGAATACCTCTTCTTACTGATGCCCCAACAATTATCTTTGGGGCTGATGTCACACATCCAGCACCTGGGGAAGATTCAAGCCCGTCCATTGCAGCGGTGTAGTGTTTGTTTTGCTTCTATCTGCTGTGGCTCTAATTATTTAGATTTTTTATTTATTAATCTTTTTGTGACTTGCAGGTTGTCGCTTCAATGGATTGGCCAGAGGTGACAAAATATCGATGTCTGTTATCTTCTCAACCACACAGGCAAGAGTTGATTGATGATCTGTTTCAAACTGTGCAAGATCCAACAAGAGGTCCTTTGAGTAGGGGGATGATAAGGTATGAGCCATCACCCTCATCATTATTAGCTTTATGCTAACAGAGCCATTTTAAATTAAGCTCAATTTTGTAATGCTTGAATTTGAAACTTTTAAGTTCGTTCTTTGTATTTGCCAGGGAACACTTGATTGCATTCAGGAATTCTACTGGTTTAAAGCCACATCGGATCATATTCTATAGGTAAAGGTTGCCCAAGAAGACACAGCATGTGCTGAGTTTTGTTCTTGGGGGTTTTATTCTACCATTTATTCCTTGTACTCTACAGGGATGGGGTCTCTGAAGGGCAATTCAAACAAGTCCTACTTCATGAATTAGATGCTATTTGCAAGGTGATCTTTCACACTCAAATTCAATTATCTAGAGGAATATTCTGTTGAGATATTTGAGCTCTATAGCTGTTCAGAAAAAAAAAGTTGAGGCCTGTTTCAAATTGGTGAAATTGTAGTATGCAGGTGAGCAAAATGTTAGGACCTGCTCACAATGGATCTCTAGGAATTAATTTAGACGTGCTACTATGGGATGATCGTGAGTATCTGTCAGAACCTGTATATGATGTACAAATTTTTTCTGACTTCATTTGGAGGCTCATCTTATCATTTTGATGAGGTGATTGAAGAAATGAGTTGTCTATAGTGGGTTGGGTTCTTCCCTTTAGATGGGTTGGTGGCTGATGAAGATGTTGATAGTGGGTTTTTACGCCTAAGTGGCATTTGACCATTTCGTGAACTATTGCTTCATTATCATAATTTTTGTCATTGTTGCAGCTGTGTGGTGGTGGTTGTGGTTCTTGTTGCTATTGTTATTTATTTATTAATATTTAGTTGTGGGTTGATAGTCTGATGCATGCAATGCTCCCTCACCCAGGCTTGTGCCTCTTTAGAGGAGGGATATCTTCCTCCCGTGACATTTGTGGTGGTGCAAAAAAGACATCACACTAGATTCTTTCCCTTCGATCATAGGAACCGTGATCTGACAGACAGAAGTGGAAATATCTTGCCTGGTATTGGCCTTTTGCCTCTTCTATTTATCGTTGATAGTTGAAGGCTGGTAGCTTATTTCATCTGGAAGTAGTCATCACTTGCAAATTTTGGTGATTAGGTACTGTTGTCGACACGAATGTATGTCACCCTTCAGAATTCGACTTTTATCTATGCAGTCATGCTGGCATACAGGTAATTATTTTGTTATTGTGGTTGACTATGTTTTGCTGTTACCTATTAGCATCTGATAATGGATGTGGATTATACAGGGAACTAGTCGGCCTACACATTATCATGTTCTGTGGGATGAGAACAAATTCACAGCAGATGCATTGCAAACACTGACCAACAATCTATGCTACACGTGAGCTCTGAACTTACCTCATTCCATTCATTGCTCTGTATAGTTGTTGCCTATAAATTAGAATATTTTAGTATGTAATGTGCACTTCTCTTTTCGTGATTTCAGATATGCTCGGTGTACACGCTCAGTTTCTGTTGGTATGTTCTTTTCTTTGTCAATTGGTTAAGTGGAATTTTAATGCTATGGTGTGCTAAGCTTTGTGATATTGGAAAATTTCAGTTCCTCCTGCCTACTACGCACACTTGGCTGCATTTAGAGCCCGATATTATTCTGAAAGTGATGCATCAGATGGTGGTTCAGCAGGCGGTGGTAGAAGTAACACCAGGGAGCAGAACGTGGTGGTGCGACCTCTTCCAGCAGTCAAAGATAATGTAAAGGAAGTTATGTTCTACTGCTGAGCTTCCGAATCATCAATTACCTTATTTTTTGGACTATATGATTCTCATAACCTGGAAAAGAGCCGTTTCTTTTTTATTTTTGGTTCTGTACTTGTGAAATCTGCTGCAAACACTGTAGATATGATAATGGTCTCGTCAATTAGTGCGACGTTATTGATATTCAGTGGTGGATTTTATGTTGAAATGTCTACTGGCTGTGATTCAATGAATCCTTTTGTTAAATTGCCTGTTCTTTCTCGTCTTGATCTTCACCTCTATAGTTTTGATCACAGTTTTTAGAAAACATTTCATTGAATTTGATGGTTAATCGTCCTTTTCTTATGATATCTTTTCCCTTTTTCTTATGACTTTGCTTTATATTAAATTCACGTTCTTTGAAAATACTACTCCTTGTGTTTCAAATTAGTTGTCTTATATGAATTTTGTAATTGTTCTAAAATAGTTCTCATTTATATTAGAGTAGTATAAAGTGTGCTGAAAATGGATGAGATCAGTGCTAGTCTTGTATAGAGATTTCTTTAAAAAATATAAATATTTTAAATGAGAGAACTAAATGGGAACTAAAATGAAATGGAGGGAGCATTTTTTGTTTTTAAAATTTTAATTTTAGTTTTTGTAATTTTCATTTGATGCATCTCTTATTTGAACTGAATAATGATCCAATCAGTAAGGATAATACTGATTTATTCACAGTTTAGTCAACAATTTTGAGGGTAAAAATATTTGGTACGTGGTCTAATGGCGATCGATTTGATTTAATCTAAAGCAATCATTGGCAGCCATCATCATTAAAAAGAATCAATAGATGGTTCGGCATGTCAGACAAGTAGAATAATTTATTAGGATCAATTTTAGTATTTTACTAATCTTCAATCATTTTCGTTTTAATTTAGTTAAGTTACTATGATTGTCAAGATGCAATGAGATGGTATCATTTAGTAGAAGGATACAGGAGGTTTGTTGAATGACAAAATATTCTGTAATTTCAATTGAGTTTCATCTTTAATTAACATTAAAGTTATAAGATAGTTTTATCATTTAATAAAATATATTATCCCTTGTTTAAAAAATTGGTGTTTTAATATTATTAATCTGACCACTATGATATACTAACATGCTATTTTGTATCTATCCAATAATGATAATGATCATCATCATGATCGCTGTTTATCTTAATCCTAAGTGATAAGGTTATTATAGTTAGAGTTTGAGATTATCTGTTATTTATAAATATATATTAGTAATTTATTAATGGAGGTTAATAAAAAGATTTATGAAAATCCTGCATACACAATCCTTCGTTCCAACGTTTCGTATTTCACCTTGTAATCTTTTCTCCCTTTATTTCTTTCTTACTTTCCTTCACCTTTTCCTGCGTTTATATTTTTTATTTACTTCAAATCCCTTTTTCTTTTGTTTTCCATTTTTACTTTAGTTTATCAGATTCTTCGTTTGACGTTGAAGAAGTGCAGGAAATTAAAACTGGTTGAACCTGTGAGAGAAGATGATTTTTATTAATGGTTAATTACTTTATTAAGAGATATCTAAATATATAAATTGACGAATGATAATAGATAAACTTAAACTCAAATTCTATACTTAATTTTAAATCAGATAAATCTCTTAATCAGAGATTAACACACATTTAGAATCTTAACTCAGTGAAAACTCTAATCTATTCTTATAGAACTTGCCTTGCGACTATCAATAATTTATTATAGTTTTCTTTTTTAATTTACAAGTAGAAAATTATGGAAATGCAACGTAAAATCCCAACAGGTGATATCCAATGCCCTTGGAGCACACCTGATAAAACTATAGTTATTGAGTAGTTAAAGGTCATCTGCTAATTAGGCTTGTGAAGCATTAATCTTTTCTATCATACGTCTTTGAATACGAATAATAGATAAATATTCATCCTCATCTTAATTAATCCTCCTCTTAGGACTATAATTATTTATCCCCATCTTAATTAATCCTCCTCTTAGGACTATCATACACCGTTTTCTTTCTTTTTCCTTTTTCTTCTCTCACCTCTCAAGAACATTGATAGTGTTGTGACTTGTGGTCTTCAAATGAGCCATCATTTGCAAACGTCTAGTCCAAGTGTAGTAGCAGAAATACAAGCTTTATTTCAAATTTTTTTTTTTTCTCTTTCCTTGTTATTTTTACGTGTGAATGAGATGGGTTAAATCTAAAATTGAAATTATTAGGTACCTAGTCAAATTCAACAATTTTCTTGCCCAAGCCTAGTCCATTTATAATGAAGTAAGCAATAATTAGTCTTAAGAACAAGTTAAAATAAAATTGAATGAAATAGATAAAAGGTTGGGCCTGAATCCGATCCATCTTCATCCAAGCTTATTCCGCTCAACGTGCCACTCCTTCTGACTGAATTTTTCTGTTTATATTTAGGCTTTGAGAACAGACAGGCCCAAGCTCACTCCAATATCTATTGTGTAATAAAACAGGGCTGGGTCCAGCCTATGGGTCTAACAATAATAGACTCATTGGATGGGCATTCAGGAGTCTATCAAGACATTTGGTTAATGTCATACTTAATTTGTGCCACTAATAAGAAAAGCCACATGTATCAACTGAGGGGGTTTTTGTCATTTTTTATGATCTAGGTGTCCAAGCCTCCTGGAGCATTCAATTAATCGTCAGAGTATGCACAAGCCTCTCTATCCACATACACCGATTAAGTCTAAGGGGAGTGATTCTTTGGAGTTTAGTAGAGTACGAATCGAACTCAGGACTCCCACACGTAAGATGTTGAAATTTTTTAATGACAGAGAAACTCTTGATTTTCTAATGCTGCAATTCTGGAATTTGCTGTCATTCTATCCAAAAGTCATCATTAATGGATTTGAAGGTTATTAGAGTTAGACTTACCTCAGTTACAGGTGCTAATCGATAGAGATTTATCTTGAAATTTATTTTGATTATTTTCTGTAACCCATTTGATTTTATCTCTTGTATTTTTTTTTTTCTATTAATAGAAAGATTTTGTATTAATAGAGCTTCTAACTCATGGAATTTGATTTACACTTATTGTTTCACATAGTATGACTGACAGTGTCTGATGGAAATGATTTTTTTGTAATATAAACAATTTACAACCCTCCCTTGCAGTGAAAGAAGAACGACTATAGGAAAGCCTTTGATGGGTGGCCAATTTCAACTGTAAATTTTTCCAAGAAAACCTTGGATTGAAAGAAAAGATTCCTTCTCTGCTCAACTCCTGAATCCACGAGGACCCAAATGCAGCATAAGTAGAAATCTTTATATTTAACTTTCCATTATGCCAAACAGGAATCGTTTACAGTCTCTGAGTAGCAAGCAGAGGAGAAAAATGTACATGGGGTTAAGGGGCAGTCTCCACAGAAGAACCTGGTTTTAGAGCAGAGCATGAGTTCCGTCTTCCTAAATCTTCACTTGCCATTTCTGAAGCAGAACACCTTCCTGAGCTTTTCTCTTGACTCTCCTTCTCCATCTTCTTCTTCTGGCTTTCCTTCCCTTTAACCCATCTTCTCACCTTCCCAAACAACATTGGCTTTCTTTTACTAGTTCTTCTTGTAGTTTCAACATCCATGAATGTCGTACGTTCAGGTTCTGTACCCTCCAAATTCTCTGATTCATATCCATCCTCACCGTTGTTTGTTTCTTCATTTCCTGAAAATTCAGCTGCTGACTGTTGTCCCAGTTCATGTTTCTCGCTTTCTTGTTGTTCTTGATTCCTCATAAGCTTGTATCTTAAGCATGCATTGATCCAACGCAAGTAAATTAATTCATCGATGTCGGCAGCTTTGTCATTTTGAACCTGTTCCAACTCAGTCAACAATTCTTCATATTCATTTCTTTGCTGGTTGGGATCATCTGCCATCATCTGCATTTAGCATTGGAATCATTACATGAATGAAAATTGATAAAATAAAGGTTTGGGTCTAATTTCAGATTTCTCAGAAATGTTGAGACTACTGTAGTCTGTAGCATAATTTTTTACCAAAATAAGTGAAAATTTCAGTCCATTCAAGCCAAACTTTTGGTTCAATAATTCTTATTTTTTATTTAAAGGTAATAAATCATATGAAATGGCTGATGTAATTGAAATATCAGTGGATATTTTTCAGTCTTAGACAGAAAAATCTATATATCACATGAAATTTATTCCTAACTTACAAAATATAGTTAATAATGTAATATAATATAAGATCAGAAGGAAGAAGATAGTACCTTCAGAGTTGGTGTGGCAGAGTTCTGCCTTAACTCTAATTGCTCCATCAATTCTTCCTTCTCCTGTTGCAACTGATCCACCATTCTTCGCAGTTCCATAACCTCAGCATCCAACTCTACGATCTCTTGCATCCTCTGCTTCATCTCTTCTCTGTTGCTTAAAATCTCTGCTTCTTTTTCTTTCAGAACAAATGCCTGCCGGCGAAAAATGTGGAAGCCTTCTCTCATCATCCTCAAAAGTTTCTTTATTTTCTTTCGGAATGACTGTATTTGCAATCTTGCCGATCCAAGCTCATCTTTGGCCCTTGCATATTCAGTGAGGATCACCTCAATCCTCCGGTTTTCAGCTTCCATGGCATCAACCTTAAATCGCAAAAGATCGACTCGTGAAATTTCAAATTCCAGTGCATTCTGCAAATCTTTTAGAGCAGAACCATGTTCAAGGATCCTGCAATAATTGACAAAAATCTCCCCAAGCTCTCCTTCTCTGTGTTGGAGTCCACCAACCTGGCTCTTTAAGCTTACATTCTCCTGTTCCAAATCGTGTCCAATGTGGATCTGCCTGAATTGTCTAATTCCTGAGGAATCTAAGCTCTGGGTGCGCGCAAGTTCTTCTTCTTGAGAAGATAAAGTTGTCGAATCGAGGCTTTCGGATGAGCTCTCTGTTAAAATAATTTCTCTGTGTATTGATTATGATTACAAGGGGTCTATTTATACAAATAATATTCTCTAAATAGGAAATCTAATATTGGATTCTCCTTGATTACATGAGATCCAATTGATAACAACCTTCCTATTTACACGAGATTCTAACACCCCCCCTCAAGTTGGTGCGTGGATATCGCTCATGCCTAACTTGACAAGAGAGTCGAGAAACAGTCTGCTATCTACAGCTTTAGTGAGGACATCTGCCAGTTGGTCTTCGGACTTCACGAACGGAAAAGAAATGATTCCGGCTTCAAGCTTTTCTTTGATAAAATGTCTGTCAATCTCCACATGCTTAGTCCGATCATGTTGAACAGGGTTATGAGCAATGTCTATAGCTGACTTGTTGTCACAGTATAGTTTCATTGCCATTCTTGGTTTGATGCTTAAGTCATTCAGTAAATTTCTTAACCAGAGCAACTCACATACCCCAAGTGCCATACCTCTATATTCAGCTTCAGTACTTGATCTTGACACTACTTGTTGCTTTTTACTTCTCCAAGTCACAAGGTTCCCACCTACAAAGGTGAAATATCCTGAGGTAGATCTTCTGTCATCAGCTGATCCTGCCCAATCTGCATCGGTATAACCTTCAACCTTTAGGTGACCATGATTTGAGAACAATAAACCTTTACCTGGAGCAGACTTTAAATATCTCAATATACGTTCTACAGCATCCACGTGAGGTTTACGTGGGTCGTGCATGAACTGACTCACCACACTTACTGCATATGCAATATCTGGCCTGGTATGAGATAAATAAATTAGTTTTCCAACAAGCCTCTGGTATCTCC